>OY743218.1:15405507-16605507 GCA_963555745.1 Cardamine flexuosa | reverse complement strand
CGGTCTTGATTTGGGTCGGATCTAAGACAGGGTGCTAAATCCGGTACCAACAGTTAGTCCTCCCGCAGTTTGTTAGAATGAATGTTGAGATTTGACGAAGTAAAAGAAAATGATCTGATGTAAATTGAGATCGACTGCATGTTGGCTTGAACTTGACTTGGAGACTTGATGGGAGGCTGAGTTCATCTTAAGGACTTGATGCGAGGCTGAGCTCGACTTAAAGACTTGATGCGAGGCAGAGCCCAACTTAAAGACTAGATTGATTACTCTAGACTAGGTGCGATCTGCAGCTCGACTTACCCTATCTAAAGAAATGATTTCTAAGAGGTGAATATCTGATGTCGAACAAAGAAGTGTGATAAACCATTTTGGTGAATTGTGATAAGTAGTCTCGATGATCCTCTGGCTTTCTATTTTAATTGTGAGTGCGGAGCTCGGATTTTTGAATGATTTAGTGGTGGATGCAAGCATAGGGCTCAGCTTATAATGATTATGGGATATGTAAGCATAAAGCTTGGCTTATAGAATGATTTGTTTGTGTACTTGCGAGCGTTTAAGCTTGGATTTGAAACTTTCCTAATGAATGCGAGACTGATCTCGGCTTTCTTGATGATGTGAGACTGAGCCTAGCTTTCTTAATAACGAAAGACTGAGCTTGGCTTTCTTGGTGAGGTAGACCTCGGCTTAAAGTGCGAGGAGGAGATCAGCTTTTTGATGCGACAAGGTGAACTTACAATGCGAGTGAAGTTACTAGAAAGTTATAAGTAATAGACACTATGAGAGTTTAAGGGAACATTATCCAAAGCAGAATGCCTTCCGTCTAACTTAGACTTCCCTGCGAATACAGAACTTGGCTTAAGTGTGAGTTGATTTGGCTTATTTGAATTTGATGTGGAGCTGAGTCTGGTTTCTTTGCTTACGGATGCGAATCTGCAAATGAGTTTCGACTTATACCTTTCAAATTAATAGTCAAGCCTCGATCATGCGGATGTCGGCTTACTTATTTTGGGTTACCTCTTGAAAATCTGGCCCCAATTATGCGGAAGTCGACTTATTTGTCTTGGGCGATCCCTTGGTTTGCAAACTTAGACATCGGCTTCTTGTTTTTGTAATTTTGAAGGTTTAGAGAGCGACCTCAACTTATACTTTTTCCCTTACATATATGTAACAAGTCAAGCCCCAGAGTAAGCGGGGCTTTTCATGGATAGGTTATGCATCACTTGGGGCGTCTTACTTTGTTGTAAACTTGTCTTGAAAGATGGTGACATGGATCTTTGTTCAAAGGTGTTCGAACTAAGTGTGTCTATTCCAGAGAAACAATGATAATTTTCGGTAGACAGCTCGGATTTAAACGAGGTTGGCTTTTATGGAAAGCTAATTCTCGGGGAAATCCGTAGACAGGTTGATAGCCACTTGATTCATTGAGGTACTTCTGGAAATCGCTTCGCAAGAAGGTGTTTGAGATATTTGTTTTAGAGCTTTGTTCTGAGTACGTCTTTTGTAGTAAAACGTTGATAAATCTTGGAAAACAGATCGGATTTCAAGGAGATCGGCTTCTATGGAAAAATGATGTTATGGGCTTTCCATGGATAGGTTGATCCTCACCTGAGTCATCCTTCTTCGCCGGCAAAGCACCTCACAATAAGACATTTTGGATCTTTGTTTTAGGGTTTTAGACAGATTGATCCTGTTATAGGAGAACGGTCATAACTTTCATCATGAAGCTCGGAGTGAAGCAAGGTTGGCTTTTATGGAAAGAGGGTTCTCGGAGAATTCGAATGATAGGTTATGCATCATCTGGGTCGATGTGCTTCGTCGGGAAATTGCCTCGCGACAAGACGTTTTGGATCTGTCTTCTAGGGTTTCGGACTGAGTTCGTCCGACTTCAGTAAAACAATGATAACTCTCGATATACAACTCGGAGTAACGCGAGGTCAACTTCTATGGAAAGATGCTTCTCAGGGCCTTTTAATGACAGTTTTGCTTCACCTAGGTCGTCCTACACAGTCGGCAAATCACTTCGCAATGACACAGCTCCGATCTGTTGATTTCTGAGGTAGAATTTGATCTTTAGGTCGGATGATATCATCTACTCCAACCATCTTTGAATGAAATTTTTAGTAAAAGTCCCCACATACGGCGCCAACTGTTAAATTCACAAATTCAATTATTAAATATTTAATCTAACTTCTCTTTTCAGTTTCTAGTTAAATATTAAATATTCTTTTTAAAAAGGAAACCATCATTAATTCTTTGATTAAAAAAGAGTTTAACATCTTTCTTTAACTCTAAATTCTTAGATCTAATAGAAAAATGGTTGTGATTTGGATTGTTCGACGGTAGATAAATATTTAAAAAGAGTTTAACATATTTCTATTACTATGGATGCCTTACTAAAAAGGAAGTAGTTAACCAATAATATAAAAAAGAATGCGTCTGCCGGGAGTCGAACCCGGGTCTATTGCTTGGAAGGCAATTATCCTAACCGTTGGACTACAGACGCTTTTGACTACTAAACTCAATAGTAATTATTTCGTCTTTAGGATTCCGTATTTATAAGAATTAAACTAAGAATCAGCAGCGATCTTCGAAAGTTTCTGAGAGCTCCCCAAGTGCAGGGTCGAGTTCCGTTTTATTATATGACTTACCTACTCCGTTCTCTTTTATTGGATTCAGACATGTTTTTATTTTTAAGTCACTTTACCTCAATAGGTTCTTAGTTGATGTCTTCTGATCATGTAAACTTATTCAATCGAATGTCAATGATTCAGTCGAAACTTTATATTTCACAACTTTGTTACTCAGGTATTCTTCCAAAGGCTACAAAATCACGTGTATTACCTTCAAAATATCTAAGAAAAACGTTTTAAAAAGTCGGTTACAACCCAAATTAAACTATCACCTGAATACTAAATTAACCTGCATTGCACGCATTACCAAATGAACATAGTTCAAACCTAAGATCCGTAAAATACTAAATAGATATGGGTATCGAACGCTCTTGTTATTACTACATTTGAATGTGAGTTTCTGCTGCAGCAATCTTCTAAAACATATTGTTGCGATAGTTTTGGGCAGTGACAAAAGTAAACGCTCTCTCCCAATCTCGCCTCACAGAGTCTTGAATCTTGTAGTTTCCAATGGAAGGCCACCAAGCTTCTTCTAAACCATTTGGCCCCGTCCAAGTAACCTTCTCCGGCACATTCTGAAAATCAAAGTTCAACGGTACTGGCGGTGGCTCATTAGCCCTTTTATTCGATTTGGTCTGCCGCTTGCTGCTGCTTCCTCGACTTTCAGAATGCTACAAAAATGTACAAATACAATAGTTTCAGGTAAGGAATTCGCAAACACAGCTATAAGTAAGATGGAAACATTTCTGACTCACTTCGGATGACATTTCGCCGTTTTCCGCTCTCTTTGTACCCTTCTTTTTAGGTGTACCGTTTTCCAAGTAGTACAAAACCTCGTTCTTGGACCGGAATTTACGATTCGTAACAGGTTCGTAGTAGAACTACATTCACAAAAACAAGACAATTAAGAATTGCATTCTCGTTGTATTTTCTCAAAAACATGGTCGTCATAATTTCAACTTCAACATCTTTGAGAATTGAGACCGAGCATTATCATCCAACTAGGTTTAAGAAAAGATACACATCCACTAATCCTTAATTACACAAAAAAAAATGTTATATTTTTGTTTTAGCTCTTTCGCTTGCTTTTCTCGAGCATTTGAATAAACATTTCACTTTATAGTCTCCAAATACCTAAATGTCTAATTCCCAAAACCAAAATTTCATAAATATCATGAAAAGTTCCAATTCAAATCAACAAACCAGCATAACAATTCAGATAAACACACAGCTCAAGAATTTGAACAGAAGAAGCTGAAATTTATTTAACCTTATCAAAAACACCGGCTTTTGTGCCGGAGGTTCGAACCTTAACTTCGGTTCTCCAATCAGAAGGCAGCCAACTATCATCCCCAGGTGTCGCACGCTTCCGATACTTGGACTCCGGTGGATTAGCTGTGTTTTCCGGCCGTGGTAGCACCTGATCTGTGCCGTTCAAATTCAATTCCGCCGGAATAGCTCGTTTTTCCGGCGGTGATTGCGCTCCATTGGACATTTCCAGAGCAATCGAGTCCATCCCACTCTCTTGGAGGTTTGGAAAATTATCAGCAGTGGTGAATCAGGATGGGAAGATATGGCGTGATCGTACGGTGTTGAGATCGAGAAACGAATAAAAACGACTGAAAATGTCATGTTTTTTGTTTGTTCTCAGTTTCAAGTTTTTTGGGCCTCGTTGCAGTCATATTTTTTGAGTTTTTGGGCCCATTTTAAAATATGTGTCCGCTCCAGCTTTGTGTTGCACTTGGTAGTGGTGCTTCAGTTCTTGTAATGAAGATAATTTAACATTTGTCATTTACACCTACGTATAAAATCGACATGACTAAAATATTGATAAGATATGATTTTTGCATACGGATCCATTGAAATACAAATCATTTCAATATCAAAATCAAATTTTAGACAAAAACACTATCACATTACAAGAGTAATCAATTCAAACAACAGTATATTAGAGTCACCTGAACCACTAACAATCGGTTTATTCTGGTTTCAAACTCATATACCGAACCAAAAAAACAAACAGAAGAAAAAGACTTCAGTCTTGAGTTGGTGCGTTCTGATTAAGCTCAGCAAACCGCATACCAACACGCATTGTGTGCTTAAGAAACTTCTCAGCGCATCGCATAACACAAGTCTCCTCTTGTTTCTGCAGAGTTTTGCGTGTGAAGCCATCGACACAGTCCACAAAACACCTCTCTACCAATGAATTGTACATCCTCAAGCTGAAAAGTCACCAAACAAGAAACCAAAAAGTTAAAGGTCTAAACACAACACAGAACAGGTTTTGAAGACAAACAACTGATCAATAGATAATGCAAAAGTTTAAGTTGTTGTTCCCTTAACGTCCAGAAGAAGCATTAATTTGGCTAATCTGGTTTATAGGAGATCTACTTTTTTCCTTTCAGCTTCAATGTCACAACAACAAGCCATGGATTCAAACTGGTTGCGATTCAAGAATAATGTGAAGCTTAGATTTTTTATTAGAGCAGACAACAAAACACAAAACAATTTCATGTTTCTTGATAAAGAACAGATCAAGACACTTACTCCTATAGAGAACGGAACAAGACACTTAATCCTATAGAATCAAAACTCAATAGATAATTTTACTAATTCAGTTGTACACTCTGATCAATGAAGCTTAAGAACCCAATCAATTGAGATACCAACGATGTATAATTAGCCAGAAATGAGTAAGTATCTATCGTAATGTAAGCATTAAACTATGGTTATAAGTTTCTATGCAGATCTAAAGAACAAAATTGCTATTTTGAATGTATTTTACAAACAAATTACACTATTTGACTCAGGAATTAACACAATACTTCAAGCTCGATGCTTTTTTCGAAAATCTAGTCAAGATCAATACATTTCAATTTACCAAATACACAAAAATTCCCCAAATATTCTAAAGAACCAAACTTAGGCGATATTCCCAAAAGAAAATTTACAACAGAACAGATCTAAGTAACGAACCTATCACGTAGCTGAAGCTGTTCGATCATGGAGGACATTTTGGCTTTGTCTTCTTCAGGAAGACCTTCTAGTCCAGCCATCATATTCGCATCCATTTTTCCTAACTTTTTTTTTTCTTTCTTCGTCTACAACAGATTCAGTTTTTTCATCGCCTCCTTCGTTTCTGCTTCTTAAACCCTAACGAGATAATTTAATGGCCCTAATGGGCTTCATTTCTTAGATTTTGATTTAAGCCAAATTCTTTACCAGTTAGGCCCATTTTGGATATTCATGTTTTGGGCTGTCAAAAAATTCATTTGATCAGAGTAATTTTTACAAGAAAGCATTTGATCATTGCCAACGTTGGATGATGACACAATACATTTTCATCGATAACAAATAAAATGTTCTAACAACTCGTCTAACTATGGTATAAAATTCATAAAACTGTGCGAATCCAACCAATTCAAATACTCAGCTAAACTTCAAAAAAATCTAAAACCGTGATCGTAATTCTATAATTCTTAAATCCAAAAAAATTGTATTGGATATCAAAATTAATTTAGATTGCAGCTTCACAGCTATAAATTTCACATGCAAACGAAACAACTTTAATGACATTATTATTAAACTATACCCCACGTGGGCACCACCCAAATATAAATTGATTTATTTCAATTTAATTAGCTAAGAAATATCTTCTCACCAAAATCTAATCACTAGAAGTGTCCGCAAAAGCATCTCTATTCTCTCCCTCTCTTTCTGACACAGTGACATCTGTTTTGTCCGCGCGTGCATTTCATCTCCTATACAACGCGCGTGCTACAACTACCAAACTTGTGTTCTTCACTCACACCACTCCCTTCTCTCTATCCACTTCCATCTCTGTGTTCTTTCTCTTTACCACTCTCTTACATGACCTAACTCAACAAAAATAATGGCGAACGTAATTTCCATTTCCCATTTTACCCCTCACGCATTCGCTTATTTACTTCTCCTTTTTTCCTCCACCGCCGCCGCCATTAACGTCACCGCCGTCCTCTCTTCCTTCCCTAATCTCTCATCTTTCTCCAAACTCCTCGTCTCCTCCGGCATCGCCGCCGAACTCTCCGGTAGAAACTCATTAACTCTCCTCGCCGTTCCCAATTCTCAATTCTCCTCTTCTTCCGTGGACCTCACGCGCCGCCTACCTCCTTCAACACTCGCAGATCTCCTCCGCTTCCATGTCCTTCTTCAGTTCCTTTCCGATTCCGATCTCCGTCGTCTCCCACCTTCAGGCTCCACCGTCACTACTCTCTACGAAGCTTCCGGCCGTGTATTCTACGGATCCGGATCCGTTAACGTGACACGTGACCCGGCATCAGGCTCCGTCACAATCGGATCTCCAAACACCAAAAACGTCACCGTTTTAAAGCTTCTTGAAACCAAACCTCCAAATATAACTGTCCTCTCCGTCGACTCTTTCATCATCCCCACCGGAATCGATCTAACTGCCTCGGAGACTTTAACTCCACCGCCGACATCGGGAACATCTCTTTCCCCACCTCCGGCGGGAATTAATCTCACGCAGATACTCATCAACGGCCACAACTTCAACGTCGCTCTCTCCTTACTCGTCGCTTCTGGAGTCATAACAGAATTCGAAAACGACGAACGTGGCGCCGGAATCACCGTCTTCGTCCCTACCGACTCCGCATTCTCCGATCTCCCGGAAAACGTTAACCTCCAGTCTTTAACGGCGGGGCTAAAAGCAACCGTGTTAAGATACCATGTGCTTCATTCATACTACACTCTCGGTACACTCGAGTCAATAACCAATCCGGTTGAACCAACATTAGCCACTGAGCAAATGGGTGCCTTGTCTTACACGCTCAACATTTCACGGGTTAACGGTTCAATCGTTACGATCAATTCCGGTGTAGTTTTGGCAGTTGTGACCCAAACGGCTTTTGATCAGAACCCGGTTTCGGTTTTCGGAGTATCCAAAGTTCTTTTGCCTAAGGAGTTGTTTTCGAAATCGGGTCAACCCGTTGCGACTACTACAGCTCCTCCACATGAGATTTCTTTGTCGCCGAAGAGTTCTGATGATCAGCCGGAGAGACTAGTATCGCCACCGCGTGAGATAGTTTCCTCCGACGGGGTTAAAAGGACGACAAGTGTTGTTTTGTTGGTCTTGTGGTGTTGGTGTATAGCATTTTATTATTGTGTTTTGGTATGATTTTTACGTTTTTATTAGGGCTTTTATTTATTTTTACAAGGTTTTTCAATTGATTTATTTACGTCATAATGTTATTTTATTTAAGTCCAGGAAAAAAACAAATCATCTTCCCATGTAAATTTGGATTGAATGGGCGTTTTTGGGTAAAACCCATGTGGTTTTACACGATCTATAAAAATGTTTTCATCTTCACTTTGATATTAGTGTTGTCAGTGTTGTGATTTGTGTCATCTTTAACAGGAAATATCATCGATATGGTAAAACTGTAACTGAGGAATGTTACTAGTTTAGATGCATTATACATTTTTTACTTCATCGTGTAACCGTGTTACCTCAGCACGCTAAAACATTGGACAAGTTAACAATTTCCAAATTTGTGAGATGGTGTCATTTGTCAATACGTGGAATTATATAACTAAAGTCTAAACATAAGAATTTGGGAACGAATAATCCGAAAAAGTAAAAAGAATGGAATCTACTCAGCGTTAGTAACTCAGCGGAATATAGCAAGTGCGTGACAGGTGCAAATGTGGGTCCCACCAACTTGACCACCGACGGTCCAGATCTGCTATCTCAGGTCAATTTCTCGCTAGATTTTCGGGATATCCAGAGCCGTCGGATCTTGAGATCCAGTTTTATAGCGCGCGTGGGGATGTACGGCCAGATCTAACGCTACCTTATTCACTCACTGACTGATCCTAGTCATATCCTGTGGTCGCTCACAGGCTACTACCGTGCTAACTGTTTTATTTTTTACTACTTTTTCTTAATCTTTTAGATTATTGATCTTGGAACGAATTTCTGGATTGGAAATCTTGAATGTAAATTCCATAAATACAAGAACTAAATCATTCAATTTCCAAGATAATAAATTTTGGAACTCTAATTTTCAAGTTATGAATTTATGATTTATAGAATGATTCACATCGGATCGGTTAGTGCAACAGATGTAGAAGTAAATGGCTATTGGTGTGAAAGCGCTGACTTTTCCAATAAAAGCAATAAGTAAATAAACGATCAACGATCATTCAAATTTCAAACTCAAGGACCTTTTTTGAGTCACAGATTTGGACCTTTCTTTGATTAAATTAAAGTTTTTGTTTGTTTGTTTTCTGTCCCCATTTCATTTATTCAATGACCGATCTAGAATATGTATTTGGTCATTGGAACTAACAACTCCAACACTATGAAATAGCTTCAAAAGCCTCCTCTCTCTCTCTCTCTCTCTCTCTCGAAAATGTCGATGATGAGGAGAAACCATAGCAGCATCGCTATGGGAACAACATCGTTCCTTGAGTTGAAGAAGCAAGCTTCCTTTTTCTTCAAAGAGAAGCTCAAAACGGCGCGTTTAGCTCTCACCGATGTCACACCTCTTCAACTGTTAGTTTTGTTCTTTCTCTTGTAATGGATTTATTGATATTTAACACTTAGTAGTAATATAGATTTATGTGTGTTTGTAATTATGATTTGGTAAAATTTTGTTGAAGAATGATTGAAGAAGCTACGGATGGAGAATCATGTGGACCAAATACACAAACCTTAGGGTTAATTTCAAAGGCAGCTTTCGAGTTTGAAGATTACTCCAGGATTGTTGATGTCTTGCACAAAAGGTTACATAATTCCTAATTCAATTTTTATTAGCTTAAATCGATGATTAGTCCATCATTTTAACTTTAAGGCATACTTTATGGTATTTAATTACTGATTTATGTAGCTTTATTGTTGTTGTTGTTGTTTGGTGTAAATTAGATTGGCAAGGTTTGATAAGATAAATTGGAGAATAGCTTATCACTCACTCATAGTTATTGAGCATTTGCTTACTCATGGACCAGAGAGTGTCTCCGATGAGTTTCAAGGCGATATAGATGTTATTTCTCAAATGACAACTTTCCAACATATCGACGAAAAAGGGTAATGGTTTTTAGGGTTTTTTAAGGTGGATTCTGATAAGAAGATTCAATGTTTTTGAGACAACTTTAAGTTTTGTTTATTTGGTAGGTTTAATTGGGGATTAGCTGTTAGAAAGAAATCAGAAAAGGTTTTGAAGCTACTTGAGAAAGGAGATTTGCTTAAGGAAGAGAGGAAGCGAGCTCGCGAGCTATCTCGAGGGATTAAAGGTTTCGGTAGCTTCCACCACAAGTCTTCATCTCATTGTATGTTAGAAGAGAATGAAGTCCTACAAGAATCTTCAGTCTATAGGAAATGTAATTCCAACTTTACAAAGAAGCACAATGAGGATGACCAAGAAACCAACTTAATGGTTTCTTCTATTAATGAAGCTGGACTTTTTCCTCAGCCGCAAGTACTTGACCCGAACGAGGTAGCTGAGACGGGTATGAAAGAAAATATGGATCCTGAAGATGATGAGAACACAGAGGTAAACCCACTTTTGGGTTGTAAGGGTCAAGAACTAGCAGAAGAAGACGAGAACCATCCATTTACGGATGGAGAGAGTAAGCATACGACAGTCTCATTGCTTGATGAGAACACAAATTGAAATGATTTAAACAAAATCGCTGTCTTAGCTTCACACAATTAGCAAAAGACAGAGAGAAAAAACTCATAATATAATGTGTGCATACCAATATGTAATGCATATAATAATAACACTTTTGTTAATGACTGATTTGTTTTAACTTGTTTTGCTTCAAACGCAAGATTAAAATGAGAAAAAAATGAGGAAGAAGAATATAATAAAAAAACACACACACACAAATATAGAGAAGATGTAAGTAATTATGGCAACTGGCTTCAGAAATGAAAAAATGTTCTCAAAATTTTTTTACTTGGTGGATGACTTTTAAATCAGAAGCACTTCCTGTGGACAATCGACGGTCCAGATTCATCATACTCAGCTTTTGCAATCCACATCTACAAATATGAAACACATTGTATATAAACAAACCCTAATAATAAACTATGATATAAGATTTGTATGATTTAAGTATTGTGAGTAGTAATATTATTACCTGCTGGAAAGTGCTGAGGGAAGCCAAGATAGAGCCACCGATCCAGACACTATACTTCCTCTCAGGTGGAGCCACAACTTTGATCTTCATACTGCTTGGAGCCAACGCAGTGATCTCTTTACTCATCCTATCACCAATCCCACCAAACATTGTGGTTCCACCACTGAGCACAATGTTACCATAAAGATCCTTCCTAATATCCACATCACATTTCATGATTGAGTTGTAAGTAGTTTCATGGATTCCAGGATTTTCCATCCCGATCATCGATGGCTGGAACAGGACTTCAGGGCATCGGAAACGCTCTGCACCGATGGTTATCACTTGACCATCGGGAAGCTCGAAGCTCTTCTCGACGGAGGAACTCGTTTTGGAAGTCTCGAGCTCTTGCTCGTAGTCCAAGGCAATGTAAGAGAGCTTCTCCTTCATGTCTCTAACGATTTCACGCTCAGCAGTTGTGGTGAAGGAGTAACCACGCTCTGTTAGGATTTTCATGAGGTAGTCGGTTAGGTCACGACCTGCGAGATCAAGACGCAGGATTGCGTGTGGAAGTGCATAACCCTCGTAGATTGGTACCGTGTGGCTCACACCATCTCCAGAGTCCAAAACAATACCTAACCAGCAATTTTCAAAGAGAAAAATAATGAGAGCAATCAACAAAGAATTATAGCAACATATTTTATTTAAAATCAAACGGTAACATTTTTTGTATAAAACCGAATGGCAACTTATTTTTATACAGTAACAGATTGAATTGAAACCAAACCTAATTCATCAAAATGGAATAAACTTAAATTTAATAAAAATTAACATTTTAAAGCCAATGTGTAGCAAAAAATCCATTCAACGATGAACTATACTTATATACTTAGAAAACTCTAATTATGCATGACATTTTTCTTAATTTTTGTATCCAAAATCTAATGATCAAAGGCTGCAAAACCAACCGAACAAAAGCTAAAAAGAAAATTTCGGTTCTAGTTCATACTCTTCAAAATTTGAAAAAAACCCGAACTAAACCTAAAAACCGAATTTCAGAGCTAATTATAAAAGAAACATAATTTTGTGATATTTTTTGTAAGGACAAAAACTTAACCAGAGAGTCTTTGTTCAAGAAATTCAAAAGGATTATGACTTAATGAGATTACTAACCAGTAGTACGGCCACTGGCATAGAGGGAGAGAACAGCTTGAATAGCAACATACATAGCAGGAGTGTTAAAAGTTTCAAACATGATCTGTGTCATCTTCTCACGATTAGCCTTTGGATTAAGCGGCGCTTCGGTAAGCAAAACCGGATGCTCTTCAGGTGCAACACGAAGCTCATTGTAGAAAGTGTGATGCCAAATCTTCTCCATATCATCCCAATTGTTAACAATACCATGTTCGATTGGATACTTGAGAGTCAAGATACCACGTTTTGACTGTGCCTCGTCTCCAACGTATGCATCTTTTTGTCCCATTCCTACCATCACTCCCGTGTGACGTGGACGACCAACGATACTTGGGAATACTGCTCTTGGTGCATCATCACCTGCAAAACCAGCCTATACACAAAGTGTTGAATCTTGAATCTTGAATCTTGATTCACTTATGGCACATAATTATAACATTCAAATCTTGTTTATTGTTAATTATTACCTTGACCATTCCAGTCCCGTTATCGCAAACGAGTGGCTGAATATCTTCACCGTCCGCCATTTTTCAATCTCTAGCTGATTATATTAAGAGAAGAAACATTAACAAATTAACATCCAAAATAGAAAATATTCAACACTTCTCGGAATCAGATAGAAAAAACACCAAAATGGTTAATGACAATCTAATAACTTGATCCATAACAACAAAATTTAATCATATTAAATTGATCTATTCATCAAAGATTTCCAAAAATCCAATAAAACATTCGATCTTTCTAAACAAATAAACAATGTTTTCATGTTTTCATCTCATTTAATACAGATTTTGACACCTATAAACAAATTAAAAAACATATACCTGATGAATTTACGTAGAAGAAGAAGGAAGAGAAAGAAGCTGTGTAATCCTGAAACGCCCTGCCTTGAATGAGTTTTCAAAATTTCTGGAAAACGGAAACAACTTAGCCCCTTAATATCGTTCGACCATAAACAGATCTAAGCCGTTAGTTTTCTTCCTCAGGCCAATATCTCAGCATGTAACGACACATGTCATCCTATTTTTGGCTCGAGAATTTTAAGAGAACGACCGAATGTTACGTTGGTGTTTTAGGAAAATTTATTTTGTATCAAAATAGGTGATGCTTTTTCAGATTTCAATACATGTTTTTTTCTTATAAAACTGAATTTGAAATCCACAAAATACAGAACTTTCTATAAATCCATTTAAAGAAACCAAATTGATGAACATTAGTATTTTAAATTAATTATGGTGAATAATTGCAATTAGTAGTACAAATTCACTTTTTGGTATAAGAGTTAGAGAAAGTCGGCCAATTTACACCCTTATATTTTAAATAAGTAGAAATGATACATAAATTATTGTGTTGTGTGAACTCATATTTAAAATTATAAAATTAGTTGAATTCATATACCAAATATTAGAACATGAATTATTCATATCAATTAGGATGATTGTACATTTTAAGTTGATGCCGTGGATGACATATATCATTATAAATTGATGACGTGTGATCTATGTCATAGACACTACAAAAAAGTCTTCAAATGAAAATTAGGGATGAGCATAATTCTCGTCTTATCATAATTTATGTTTTAGATGAGAATGTATTCTCATACAGTACAAAATTTTCATTCCCATTAGTGAATGGGAATTCCCTAAATGCATGACCCCAAATGTTTAAGTTTAGCCACGACAAAACACCTAGCCGACATAAATAAAATGGAAACTCAAAGCACAGTAATAGTTTAAACCAAAACCAAAATCCTAATACGAAACAGAAGAATAGATGTCGATTCATCAACTAGCCATCGGATTAATCAGCTTTTTAGGGCCTTATTGGTTTAAACGCAGACACAAGCTAGGGCTGGAAGCAATTTTTGAAATCTAAAAGTTCCAAACGATTCGAAAGGGTTTATAGCGGTTAATTTCTATGATTGTTGTTAAACGCTTGTGACCGCGACCGCCCGCTAACGTAGCGTTTAGGGATGGTTGTGGGTGAACCAATCATGTCCTTAGTCACCAAAACCATGTGTTTTTCGGGTTCTCCACGCAGCTCATTGTAGAAAGTGCGATGCCAAACTTTTTCCATATCATCCCAATTGTCAATAATTCTATTTTCGATTGGATACTTGAGATTCAAGGTACCACGTTTTGACTGTGCCTCGTCTCCAACATATGCATTTTTTTGTCCCATTTCTACCATCACTCCCGTGTGACTTGGACAATCAACACCTGCAAAACCAGCCTATATACAAAGAGTTGGATTTATTCATTTAAGGCACATAATAATTTCATTCAAATTTTGTTTTTGTTTATCATCTTAGTGATGCTTTTTTTTTCAATTTACCTTAACCATCGCAGTCCCGTTATCGCAAACGAGTGGCTGAATATCTTCACCGTCGGCCATTTTTCAATATCTAGCTGATTATACTATCACAAGAAACATTAGCAAATTATACATCCAACATAGAAAAATTATCAACACCAAAATGGTTAATGGCAGTCTAATAACTTGATCCAAAACAACAACAATTTAATCATGTTAAATTGATCTATTTGTCAAAGATTTTTAAAAATCCAGCAAAACATTCGATCTTTCTAGCAGATCGATAATTTTAACAGGTACATTACCCAAATTCAACACACTAACATTAATATTACAGAAAATTAATGTTGCTATAGATTTTGATCAGAATTAACACTAAACATATCGAATCCAATCACTTTCTTGCATATTCCAGCGAAATTGATTGTTTTCATCTCATTTAATACAGATTTTGACACCAATAAACAAATAAATAAAAAAACATATACTTGATGAATTTACGTAGAAGAAGAAGAAGGAGAAGATGAGAAAGAGGCTGTGGAATCCTGAAACGGAAAAATGATCTCGAAGCATTAAAATGAATGTTTAATTCCTCAAGGAACGAATGCCCTATTTTTGGATCGAATTTTAAGAGAAACGACGGAACGTTACAGTTTCATGCCCTTTGGGCCTTAGCTGAAAATTTTCATTAGCCCATCTCTTTCATATAACTAGTCTTTTTTGTTTTGTTTTATTTCCATAATTCAAATTCTCTGTAAAATAAATAAAGAATGCTATCCAAAATATAATAGAGAAAAAAGGCAAAAGATTATAGTGGGCGACATATGGGAGAAATTGCAGAAAAAGTTGGGAAGAATGAGGGGTAATGATGATGATTTCGCTAATTGACAAATTTGGTAATGATGATGGGGGATATGGGGAAGTGAAATTATTAAGCATGAGCATGAGATTTATTTATTTTACAAATTGACATGAGACTTTAGTGTGTGTGTATTTAATTAATTTTTTTATTTTCTATTAAGTATATATTTCTAATGGGTTAGAGCTTTAAGAAGTTCTAACTATATTTATATTTAAAAAAATTGAAAAAGCAAAAATAAAATTCTAAATATTTATAAAGTCCAATGGTACAATCTTATTAAAGGTTCCAAAAATTTAAAATTTAAAAAAATTGTGACAAATGTTTAACTTTACAAGTACTAAATTCTAAAACCTGAGCAAACGTGAGACCAAACAATTTGAGACCAAATACCTAAACCAAACTTAAACTAAAACATCATATCCATATCAATTTCAGACCAAACATCTAGACCAAACCAATTTTCAGACAAATAACAGAAACAACAAACCATTGATTAAAGAACATAAACCCATACATAAAGATAACCGATTCAAGCATTTTACAAACATAGATCATATATTGATCAAAGAACAGAAACAACATAAAAGATTAACTTTAGTCACAACAAACTGATTCAAGCAACAAAAGGCATCCTCAAATATTTGACAATATATCGTTAATTAATTTGTTCTTTAAAGCGATTTCTATTTCACTAAATGGCTCTGTTTTGGCAAGAAAACTCTTCAAAAATTTATGCTTACTCTGCTTCTTCCTCAGTTTAAAGTTCTGTTGTCTGATCTTCCACATGTCCTGAAACTCTTTCAAAACTTTGTCGTTTTCTTCCATGCCTTTGATAGGCCTTTTAGTTTTGGCCTTTGACGCCTTTACACCAGGCGGACGTGCCGTTGCTTCATCTCCATCGCCCACTGTGTAGGAGCTTGATGACTGTCCAGAAGCTTCATCGCCATTGTCATGCTTTATTCTTTTTGACTTCCCATTATTTGTTGTAGATAAAGCATCACACCACTTCTGATCATGGCGAAGCTCCCTCCAACAATGCTCAAGAGTGAACTTGACTCCGTGATCACTGAGATAGATTTCGTTAGCAAGCTTCATAACATCATTTTCATTTTGGCCGCTTGACTTCTGATTTGATGCAGCCCTTAAGCACCCAACATACTTGCAAACTTGTTCATTTATCTTGCCCCACCTCTGCTTACAGTGACTAAACAATCTATTTTCCTTACCAGCAAAATTTTGAGATTTTGCAAAGTATGCTGTAATGCGTTTCCAAAAGGCTTCAGCCTTTTGCTCATTCTCCACCACTAGGTCCTTGCTTGTGTTCAACCAGGCACTGATGAGCAGAATATCCTCTTTCGGTGTCCAATTCTGTCTTCCTTTTGTGTTCTCAGGTGTGTGTTCAGCTTGGCTTGGACCATCACTCCATTGGGAGCTAAATACAGGGATTTCTGATGATTGAAGACCTATACTAGGCGATAAACCAGTAAACTGTGTGCTATTTAAAAGGTCCACAAACCCAGCAGAATTACTAAATGGAATCGAAGAATCCATTTCCTAGTTTTTGGTGGTTGTTAAGACGAGAAAGAGATTGAAATATGTGGTAAGTGTTTAAGATGAGAAAAACAGAAACAAAGAAGATGTTGAAGTTGTTAAGACGAGAAAGAGATTGAAAGTTTTAGTCAGTGTAGAAACAAAGATGTTGAAGTTTTATAGGCGACAAAGAGAAAGAAGTTTTATAGAGGATGAAGAAGTTTAATGGTGAAGTTGTGGTTGATGAATGGTTGATCGGCTGGTGGTTGTGAAAAGGAGAAAGGAATTTAATGGTGAAGTTGTGGTTACTATTTCTAACAATCAATGACTTAACCTAATCACCAAACATCCAATTATTAATCACAGAGCTAGCAAACATTTATCACCAACAAATCGAAGCAGGTAAATGTCAATGTCAATGTCAATGGAGGCCTAATCGATGGAGCTAACAAGCATTTATCACAAAAATGGTGATGTATTAACCTAATTTGATCTAACAAAGCTGTCATAGAGGTTTTGTCTCTTTTCACTAACCAAACTAAGACCAAACAGAAATAGGTTCCAGCATACTAGCTAATTATCGAATTAGCTATTACTATATACATTAAAAGATCAAAGTTTATAGCAACATACCTGTGTCTTAAAGAAGGCATACGAGACCAGCAAGACAGTAAGCTAAGTTAAATTTCAAAGTTCCATCTCTGAAATAATAAGACAGTAAGCTAAGTTAAATTTCAAAGTAAAACATCAATGTCTTGTTGACTACTAAAACAAATCGAACATCATCCATGATATATTCTAGTTTTTACACATTCTAACCATGAATTTTAGAGTATTTAAGAGTCTTTTACTTATTTACATGGTTATTCAGAGTCTTTTAGTCTTCTATCGAGTCTTTACAAGTTTTAAACTGTTTTGAGATGAAAACACGGATTTGGAGACGAAGGATCATGCTAAAACCTCAGAAGTTTACCATCCGATGAAAGACTTCCCATGAACCAATGTCAATGAATTTATGACACACGATAGCCACGGGAGTTAACTTTCATTTGGAAATGGTTTGAAGTCAATCCAACGGTGAGATCAAAGGTTATGGCGATATTCGTGAAAGCAGTCCAGTCAGATCGACCAACGGTAGGCGGATCGATCGTTTCGACCCAGATCGATCGATCCAACCTTGGATCGATCGATCCAGCCTTATTTTCTCCAAAACGCAGAAAAAAGAATTTTGTTTTATTTTCCTATTTCGATTTAGTTTCGACCCAGAACGTGTTTAGACTTATATTTTTGTTTTTCAGCCATTGTTTAGATTACGCTTTATTTTCTATTCAGATCTATTGCTTTGGGAGAGGAATCTCTGACTCTACATCTCTTGAGAAGATTTCTAAACCCTTTTGGATTTATATTCTATTGATTATAAGTTCTTCTTATCCTCTTTGTGATTTCTCTGCTTCCATGTCTGAGTAGATCCATAGTTAGGTTTAGGGTTTTTAAAGGAATTTATGAATCAATGAATTGGGCATAGATAGGGAATCATCTTATTATATCTTCATCTATTGTTGATCTCATTGCTGAAATTAGATTAGCTACCTAATTTCTGATCTTAGGTTTAATCTATTCATCAAAAGTGTTATAGGTTGCTTGAAAAGAACATAGATGAGCGGATTGCCTTTTGCCAACGAAAGCTGATGCTAAGGCGATCCGTGAACATATTGAACCTGCTTTTTAATGCTTATTTACAATTCTAAGTTCAAACGACAGTTTAGACACTTAGGTTTCTAGATAAAGTAATTGATACCACGACAGTGGATTAGTTATGCATTGATGTTTGAGTTGAGAGTGTGCTTATATAATCCCTGAATAATTGCCTGATTTTTGATCTCTGAATTCGCGCGAATATCTCTTGTTCTAGCGCCTTTTAATTCATAGTTTACACAGTTTTTATTTGCTATTTTTATTTCACATCACAACCATCAACCATATTATTGTCTTAGCTTAGTTTCATTCTTAAAGAATTGCAGTGTAACCTTGGTCCTTGTGGATTCGATCCCTATATTACTACAAAATTTGCTGTGCACTTACAGTAGTTTATTTAGGGCTAAAACTCTGTGTATCAAGTTTTTGGCGCCGTTGCCGGAGACCAATTGCGTTACCTTCAGTTGTAGGATTGAAGTTTAGTCTAAGATTTACTAATTAAGTTTTCTTCCTTTGCTTGTGTGTTGCAGGTGTATGCAGAGGAGAAGTCAAGGTTCTCACAATCTCCATAACTCACTAATCAAGAGCTACCAAGGACAGAACGTACTTACAACCGAACTAAGAAAAATAAGTCGAAACAAGCCACTATGGGCGACAATATCGACAATCAAGCAATGGCTGTTGCCAAAGCTCAGATTCTGAACATGAAGCAACAGTTGGATCAGTTGATACTGGAGCAGCAACAACAACAAGAGATTCAGCAGCAATGTGGCATTGAGGATACTGATACTCCTCACACTTTCTACCAGAACAGATCTGCTATAGTTTCACCAGCGATTGTGAGACAAGACTATGAGATCAAATATCAGCTGATTACATTGGTGAATCAGCACTTGTTCCATGGTTTACCAGCTGAGAACCCTATGGATCATATAGGGAACTTTGAGGAGATTTGTAGTACTACTAAGTCAACTGGAGTCCCTGCAGACTACATCAAATGCTAGCTCTTCCATTTCTCTTTGGCTGATAAAGCACACAGATGGCTTAGATCTCTACCTGCAAATTCATTGAATGGTTGGACAAAAGCTAGAGATGCCTTCTTGGATCATTTCTACACCAAAGCAAAGACAGCTTCATTGAGGAGTAGGATCACTACTTTCAAGCAACACTTAGGGGAATTTTTCTATGAAGCTTAAGAGAGGTTCAAGGAGTGCTGTAGAGAATTTTCTCACCATTCTTATTCTGATGAACAGATTTTTCAAATCTTCTATGATGGTGTTGACTAGGACCACAAGAATGCATTCAATGCTGCAAGTAATGGGGATTTCATGACTCAGAGTATAGCTGGAGCCAACAGACTGATTGAGAACTTGGCTGCAAGTTCCAGTAATCACTGTCCTGAATATGATCGGTCTAGAGGAGTCATCAGTGTGGATTCTCAGAAAACTGATGAACTGAGTGCCAAGGTGAGTTTATTGTTGAAGGCAAATCAGAGAGGTTTTCAGCTTTGTGAAGATGGATCAAATGCAGTTTGTCTCCCATATATTGTTGATGAATTACAAGAAGTGAGATATGTGAACGGACATGGTTTTGTGCAGAACAAGGTATTCAACCAGAACTACAGAAGTCACCCTAATCTTTCATACAGAGGTACGAATGTTGAGAACCCTCAAGACCAAGTTTACCCACAACAGGTGGTTGGTCAGAGTCAGAACAGATTTCAAGGTGGATTTCAACAGAAACAACCATTGAACAACTTCCAAACCTCTTCTAACTCTGAAGATAACTCTCAAACTGAGCTTAAGGGTCTTATGCAACAGCTTATCTTGAACCAACAAAAGTCTACTGATGAGATCAATACAAAGATGGGTAATATGTATGTTGATCTTAATACCAAGTTTGAAGGTGTCTCAGCTCATTTGAAACTGCTAGATAACCAAGTTTCTCAGACTGCTAAAGCAATGAAAAGACAACATGGAGTTCTTCCCGCTAAGGGTGAGCAAAATCCTAGGAATGTGGGTGTTATTTATGTTGGGAATCAAGCACCTAATGGGGTTAGAGAACATCAAGCTCCACCGCCCCAAGAGGGTACACTTGAGCTTATGATGAAGCAGATTTTAGATGGGCAAAAGAAGAATGCACAAGAAGTGAATGAGAAGATCACCGCTCTTGAAAACAAGATGGATATCATGAACAATGAGTTTAGTTATAAACTTGAGGATTTGACTTGCCGAGTTGATTTCTTAGATTCACGAGCTTATTCTACATCTGAGATTAAGTCACCTAGTATTGTAAAGAAGATTGAGCGAAAGGTCGAAGATGCATCGACTTCTATGACTGAGTTAGATCGATCAATCCCATTACCAACTCTGGATTCTCAAGTCAAAAACACAGCTTTAGACTCAGGTAATATCCAAGCTCTTGCAATGAGGAAATTACCTAAGCTAGAAGATCCAGGGAAGTTTGTTGTTCCATGCTCCATCTTTAAAGTAGATTTTGAAGACTCTATATGTGATTCCGGATCCACTATGAACCTCATGTCAAGGGGCATTGCAGAATCTTTGGGAATTACAAATCTACAACCTTCTCAGATGTCCATAAGGTTTGTAAATGCTTCCATAGAGACTCCGCATGGATGCATTAAAGATCTTCAAGTGCAGATTAGGAATTACTTGATGTCTACTGATTTTCAAGTTGTTGAGATGAGCAATGATTCATATATACCCTTGATTCTTGGAAGATCTTTTCTTGCTACAGCTGGTGCACTTGTTAATCTACCTAATAAGAGAGTTTGTCTTTCCAACATCAGCAAAAATATCTTCTATGATGCAGTCTCAGAGAATGATATAAACTATGGCTCTTACATTACAATTAAGGAGAGGAAGCTAGATGTCATGTCAACCGCAGCACTTGACAATAAGATTGAGGTTAATGAAGTTCTGGATGGAGACACTCATTCTTTTGTAAAGAAATCTCAGAAGGTTAAAAAGAGAGATAAGCCAAAGAGTGAAAAAATGCAGTCAAGTTCTCATGTAACTTTGACACTGCTGAGATGTGTTGGTGACACGATTGAGTATAAAATGAAGTACAAAGGTATGTCAAGACCTTTCTCTAAAGTTAGAGCCATCATCACTCTGGAGCTTAAGGGAAAAGGCCAAGCAGTTGTAGATGACATGATGAGCAAGGTTCTGGAGCTAACTATACATGATCAAACAACAAGAAGTCTTTGTCTCAAACCACCTCCACCACACCCTGATCTTCTTGTGGATTCTCATAACGCTTAGGCGTCATCACTGTCAGGCTCATGACATTAAACAAACGCTTGGTGGGAGGCAACCCACTGGTAAGTTTTCTTTTATTTGATTTGTTTTCATTTCTTTGAATTTGTTTAACCTTTCTCTTGATTTATTTTCACACCGAGATGGTGCGAAGTAAGTCTGGGGGAGGGTATTCGTTGTGTATTAACATCATTTTCTTTATTTTGTTTTCTTGAGTCAGTTTGATCTTTTTTCTATTCAAATTTTCGATGTTATCGAGTCAAGTTTGTAGGAAATTATGACCCCATGATATGATGAATTTGGATTTTTATATGTTTTGATTCATCCTCTAAAGATAAGTTTTGCAGGATTCTCACCTAGACACTCACTGCATGACCTTCTCCCTAAAGTTTCATCCTACAGAGAACACGGTTGGACCGGACGCCAACTCCACTTTACTTGGACCATAATCATGACTTTAAATATTTCTCATGAGAGGCATTATATCGGGGAAACGAGCAGCACATTCAAAAATTCTTATTCACTTTACCACTCTATGATGATCCTGAATGGCCACTCATTTTTAGTGGTTTTACCTTTACATCATATATTTCTCTTTAGGCCTTTACCACTCTTTTCTTTCTCATGCTTGTAGGCAGATATGCGCAGAAATGCGAGAGAGAAAATTCCGACACAGCTCTCCAACCATTGAAGATGGCAGATGCAAGGAATTAAAGAAGAGATGGTTGCAAATTGGCTTATATGTTATCTTGCCTTGGAAAATTTAGAAAAGGTACTCATCTTGTGCTTGAGACTTGTACATTTTCGTAGTGTTTCCCCTTTCAACCTATTCTTTTCAAAAAAAAAAAAAAAAAACAAAAGGAAAGGAAATAGGTACAAAAATTGTCTCATAGCACAGGTAATCCGAGCAAGAAGAAGAAAGAAAAAGGGGTTATGAAGCTGTGCAAAGACTCAAAGGCTCCACAAATATCTAAGTGTGGGAGAACCAAGAAGAAAAGAAGTAAAAAGAAGGTGTTCTGAAGAAGTGGTTGGAAGCTGTGAACATCAATGGGTTCATACTCTCTCGCAGCCCTGTGACATAGCTGCACTTCAATCATGGTATACCCTAAACGCTTTAACTCCACTTAAACACCAAATGCCTTTTTATACCAAGCACCGTCTACCCCGAGTGATGTCTTCCCTTGAGAAATCCATGCCACTTTTTAATATATGTAAGGAGTTGACTGAAGTGAAAACCAAGGTCTCTTGCAGGTTTGAGATGGACGGATCAGAGTTGAGAATGTTGTGGGTTTATAGTGAAAAGTTTTGACTGAGAATTTTTGTATTAACGCGTCTGCAGGGTATCTATCTCGAGCATTGTCTCTATTCATAGGAGAGTTTCCGTGATTTTCAAATCTCTTCACCGGTTTAGATTTCTTTGTTTGCTTGACGGCAAGCAAAGGACTAAGTCTGGGGGAGTTGATATATTCCAGTTTTTACACATTCTAACCATGAATTTTAGAGTATTTTAGAGTTATTTAGAATCTTTTACTTATTTACATGCTTATACAGAGTCTTTTAGTCCTCTATCGAGTCTTTACAGATTTTAAGCTGTTTTGGGATGAAAACACGGATTTGGAGATGAAGGATCATGCTAAAACCTCAGAAGTTTACCATCCAATGAAAGAATTTCCATGAACCGATGTTAATGAATTTTTTACACACGATAGCCACGGGAGTAAGCTTTCATTTGGAAGTGGTTTGAAGTCAATCCAACGGTGAGATCAAAAGTTATGGCAATATTCGTGAAAGCAGTCCAGTCAGATTGACCAACGACAGGCGGATGGATCGTTTCGACCCAGATCGATCGATCCAACCTTGGATCAATCGATCCACGCCCCTGAAGAATTTACTGACCGTTTCAGATCGTCGAGCACCTCCAGATCGACCTTTCCGACCCCAGATCGATCGATCTAACCTTGGATCGATCGATCCACACCTGCTGCCAAATTTACGCACCGTTTCAGATTGATCGAGCAACTCCAGAACGATCGATCCACCTCCAGATCGATCGATTCACACCTTGATCGATCGATCCAGCCTTATTTTCTCCAAAACGCAGAAAAAGAAATTTTGGTTTATTTTCCTATTTCGGTTTAGTTTCGATCCAGAACGTGTTTAGACTTATATTTTCGTTTTTCAGCCATTGTTTAGATTACGCTTTATTTTCTATTCAGACCTATTGCTTTGGGAGAGGAATCTCTGACTCTACATCTCTTGAGAAGATTTCTAAACCCTTTTGGATTTATATTCTATTGATTATGAGTTCTTTTTATTCTCTTTGTGATTTCTCTGCTTCCATGTCTGAGTAGATCCATAGTTAGGTTTAGGGTTTTCAAAGAAATTTGTGAATCAATGAATTGGGCATAGATAGGGAATCATCTTGTTATATCTTCATCTATGGTTGATCTCATTGCTGAAATTAGATTAGCTACCTAATTTCTGATCTTAGGTTTAATTTATTCATCAAAAGTGTTATAGGTTGCTTGAAAAGAACATAGATGAGCGGATTGTCCTTAGCCAACGAAAGCTGATGCTAAGGTGATCCGTGAACATATTGAACTTGCTTTTTAATGCTTGTTTACAATTAGACAATTATTTATGTTCTACTGTCATAGATTAAATTTAATCAGTTTTACTTCATTTTTAGATAGAAATCCACTATGAAACCTCTCAATGGAAATGCTCTTAGTTCTTACTACAAAACAATTGAGAAAATTAGTGAAAGTATATAAGTTATTTAGCTGACAAGTGATTCTTGAAAAATAAATTAACAACAACTTAATTTTTTTTACTAAGGATTATAATAACTTAGTTACTTAAAATAAATTGAAAATGAAAATATACAATTTAATCTGAGGAAAATATGTGAGTTATGATAATTGATCATACCATTATGAGGAAGATATGTGAGTTATGAGAATTGATCACAATCTTAATTGTCAAGAAAAGTAACTGACCATAATTATCTTGACTTTATATGATTATTACAAAACTCACTTAGCGGGGATAAAAGTGACTTTAACAACAATATACTTCAAATGAAATTGAAAAAAAATTCATATGGGTTGTAAACCTAATTTCCAATTCTTATATCTCAAATCCATCACTAATGCCGTTGAGGTTTTCTTCTAGTTTTTAAAGTGATTAACTTGACACTTAGTCAAAACTAAAATCTTTATACTAACAACTTAATATTTCTCATTCAAACAAATTTTATTTTTGACATTTCCAAAAATCACCATATAGTGCTTACTGCAACTGATCATTTTAGTTAATATTTTCATCCAAAAACCCACTAAAAATTGGCTAAAGTCACTTTATCAAAAATGATTCCAACAATACAATGCCCAATGTTACCTAGAGGAGAGACATTTCCTACCTAATTGATTATCACATTTTTTTTTCTTAGTTGATAGCTAAATTTTATCAACTCAAAATGTAATCGGCATCGATGAATTTCCCGAAGGTATAAGCTATCGGAGTTAGTATTCACATAGTTAATGAGATTACAACTATCACCTTTGAACTCCATTTTTCTAAAGTCTAATCTCCAAGCGGCTTGTATGATCCATATTAATCGTAGGTTTTTGTATCTTTGAGCAAGTGAAGAACATCTGATATGGCTGTTTCGTATTATCAACCCTAGACAAGAAGATATTCCCTTCATGATGAGATGCATCAAAGTTATATTTCACCCATTCTAATGTTGGGTTTGTCATTATAAACGCCTTTTTAGTTAGGGAAATATTTTTCTGTGTTGGAGTGTCCAAAACCGTGCCACTGGTTTAAGAGATACAGAACAAAATCCTATATAACTTTTGGTGATAAAATATATATTGTAGCTAAAATTTAACATGTTTTAATGATAACATTAGAGATAAAGAGGTAATAAATACTATTTTTACTTATAAAGATATAATTTTAACATACTCTTATAGTATAAAACTTTTTTAAGCTATAAAAATATAATTTATATAATTTTGCAATTTATTTTTAATTTACACTACCTTTAATCTATATAAAATACTAAAATTTAAGACAAATTTTGTAAAAATATTAGAAATAATCAACTCTACTTTTAAGTATAAAAGTTTAAACTCAAGAAAAGTCACACATGAATACATTTTTTTATCAATATATCAAAGAAATATTAGAAAAGTTAAAGATCTTAAAATTTGCTTAATATTTGAGAGTTTAACACAAATGTATTTTTTTAACCACATAAACACATTTATTTTAAGCATGACTACGGTTACAGTTAACACGGCTATAATTATAATTTTTTTAACTTTAATCTTAACCATTTATTATACGGTTAAAACGGTTATGGATAAAAACAGTTTCAGTTATAATTATTACGGTTAAAACGGTTATAGTTATATACGATTACATAAGTAAACAAATTAAAAAATTATGAACAAAAACTATTTCTAGAAAATATAGTATATAGTAATTTCAAGAATGTAAATAAAGAAATTGGAAATGTAAGTTTATGATAAAAAAGATTATTTTACTTTTAAAACGGTTACAGTTGGAATTGTATGGTTATATCATATTGTTAACCAAATTTTTTTATATGGTTACGGTTAATAATTTATGGTTAACCATAATTAATATATTTTTACCATTACGGTTTTAATTACTCTATACAGTTATAGTTTTGGTTACGGTTAAAAATGATATGGTTACGGTTTGAAATACAATTACGATTAGATTTTGGTCATATCTAATTTTTAGGAGTGTCTTCATTTATTTAAATCAGATATTCTAAATTTTACTATTTGTTATTTATGATTTAGTTATTTCTTTTCAAATGTTTCCATCAACTAAATCAACAAGAACTCCAACCCCTTCATTAAACGAAAATTCAAGTTCATTTTCTTTAATCAAAACTACTCAAAAGTGAAACTCATAGTCCATTTTTGTTTATTTTTAAACTGAATTTTACATCCACAAATTACCGAACTTTCTATGAATAAATGTATTTTTCATTTAACGAAAACAAATTGGTATAGTTTTTTTTTTCATTAGTTAAATATATGGTGAAAAAAAAACAATTGCAATCAGGATAACAAATTCACTTTTTGGTAAATGGGTTAGGGACTTTGGAGAATGGTGGAGGATTTTGAGATTGAATTTTGACTTTTATGTGTATTTGAACTTTTAGTGCCCAATCAAAGCAGACATTCATCCAAGTTGTCATGTTGATCGCTGCACTTATCTAACAAGAGTATTTATTTTCTCTTTCGAGGTAATCACGCTTTTAAAGATCTCTACAATAGAACAAACATTCTTTGTTTTCTTGATTGCCTTACCTAACCAGTTAGCCTGATAATAAGAAACATGTACAGTAGAACTGTAGAAAATGTAAATAAAAATTCAAAAGAAGATATGATGGAAAGAAATATATTTGGATAAGTTCGTTGTCAAATTGAACTAATGTTTTTATGCATGTAGTCCAAAACTGACATATTCAAAAATTTAAACAGTTTTATATACTTATATAGATATAATTGTAAATCTAAATATTTATAAAGTTGGAACGGAATATCTGTGTTTATTAATTTGTAGTAATTGTTTGTTTTTAACATTATATAGATCGACAATATCCTATCCATAGCCAAATTCCTTGCTTTGACCAAAAAAAGAAAGAATAAAAAGCCAAATTCCTTGCAATCATAAATATAAATATTTATAAATTTGAAACAAAACGAATATAGTATGTGTATATCATTTAAATTGACAAGATCCGTTACATAACCAAATTTGAATTTTGCAGAAAAAATTTGAAACAAAACGAATATATGTGTATATCATTTAAATTGACAAGATCCGTTACATAACCAAATTTTAATTCTGCGGAAAATGCAGTATATTGAAATCAAACGACCGTAAGTTTACGAATTAATATCTATTAAATTTACGATTATTATGATTTATTTCCCGAGAAATACTAAAATCAGATATATGAATATTTTTGTCACAAAATAAATATACATTTAAACCTTGCCAAAAAAAAAAAAAAAGTCTTAATCCGTCCCGGTCTGAAATAACCGGCTTATTCGTCGATCACATATACTCCCGGTTTATAGCTTAAGCCGAGAGAAGCGCACAAGTTTCCCATAAGCCGTCACCAAGCCACGCCGTTTAGAAAAGTCATCGCCTTCTCTCTTTCTCAGAAAATCTCTTTCGCACTTCTGGAAATGGTTCTCTTATTTGTTTAAGCTCAATCTCGCCACTGAAGCCTCAATCGGGAAAGATCTCCTCCTTTTTCGGAGAAGCTGCATCAATCTGTACAGACAAGATCGGGATCCGTTGAAACGATGGCGGAGGAGGAGAAAGCTGCAGCTGCACAGAGCTTAATTGACGTAGTAAACGAGATTGCTGCAATTTCCGATTACCGTATAACGGTGAAGAAGCTTTGTTACAATCTAGCGAGGAGATTGAAGCTGCTTGTTCCGATGTTTGAAGAAATTAGAGAGAGTAACGAACCGATCAATGATGATACGTTTAAGACTCTGATCTCTTTGAAAGAAGCGATGTCTTCAGCCAAAGATTATCTCAAATTTTGTAGCGAAGGAAGCAAGATTTATCTGGTGCGTTCTGATGCATCTGTGTGGAATTTATTTGATTTGATTAGATCTGTGTGGTTTGTGACTGAGAAAGTAGTAAGAAAATTTTCTGGGTGATTGAATAATGGAAATTTTTGAAGAATTGGTTTGTCTTCATTGAATGAGCCATGTGCTTTGTTTTGCCTATGGTAGTATTGAGTTGATATCAATGCATCTTGTGTTAGATTTGGTGTGTTTTTAGCTGCTCTGTGATTTGAGTTTTGATGTGATGTATATCTGATCTATGGAAGTTGAGAATTTGTGCTGTGATACAGAAGAAGATTGACTGATTTGAGAGACCTTGATGTTATGTTTGTAGGTCATGGAGAGGGAAAAAGTGACAAGTAAATTGCTGGAAGTGTCTGTTAAGTTAGAGCAATCTTTGAGTCAGATTCCGTTTGAGGATCTCGACATATCGGATGAAGTTAGAGAACAGGTAAAATTCTAGAACCCGAGGCAGGGGAGGGGGAGGCTAGTGTATTTAACGTAGAACTTGAATATCAGTAGTTGATCATGAGTTCTTGAACATAGATAAGTTCAGATGCCGAAATTGGATCTCTCTGATATGTTAACATATATGTCTACATCTTTCAAATCAGTCAGAAAATGTTACTTGTTTAACATATGGAAATCTTGGGAGTTGTTTGAATGTGTATTGAAATCAACTGTAGTAAAGTAATAAATTTGTTTGGATAAATACGTATTTCATTGCGATTTGTTGTTGTAGGTTGAGCTGGTCCTCAGCCAGTTTAGGCGAGCTAAAGGAAGAGTAGATGCAACGGATGATGAACTATACGAAGATCTTCAGTCGCTATGCAACAATAGTAGTGATTTAGAGGCTTATCAGCCTGCCCTAGAGCGGGTTGCGAAGAAGTTACATCTGATGGAGATTCCTGACCTAGCTCAAGAATCAGTGGCTCTGCATGAAATGGTTGCTTCGAGCGGTGGAGATGCTGGTGAAAACATTGAGGAGATGTCAACGATACTGAAGCTGATTAAGGATTTTGTGCAGACGGAGAATGACAACGGTGAGGAGCAGAAAGTAGGAGTTAACTCTAGAAGCAGTGGACAAACTTCTACCGCAGCGAGTCAGAAGATACCTGTGGTTCCTGATGATTTCCGCTGTCCAATATCGCTTGAAATGATGAGAGATCCAGTAATTGTTTCATCAGGGCAGGTAAAGTTCAACTTCAACTTCAGTTTTTCTTCAAATTTATTTCTGCGCTCTCTTAAGATTTAGTTACAGAAGCATGCTATCTTCTATGTATAGACCTACGAACGCACCTGCATTGAGAAGTGGATAGAAGGTGGACACTCGACATGTCCAAAAACACAGCAGGCGCTAACAAGCACAACCGTCACACCAAACTATGTTCTCCGAAGTCTCATAGCTCAGTGGTGTGAGGCGAACGATATCGAGCCTCCAAAGCCTCCAAGTAGTTTCAGACCCAGGAAAGTATCGTCCTCATCATCTCCAGCGGAAGCGAACAAGATCGAAGACCTTATGTGGAGACTCGCTTACGGCAACCCTGAGGACCAACGATCTGCAGCTGGAGAAATCCGCCTCCTTGCAAAACGAAATGCAGACAACCGAGTGGCCATAGCTGAAGCTGGAGCCATACCTCTTCTCGTAGGCCTCCTCTCAACTCCTGATTCCCGTATACAAGAACATTCGGTAACAGCTCTTCTAAACCTTTCCATATGTGAGAACAACAAAGGAGCGATTGTTTCTGCTGGAGCTATTCCTGGTATAGTTCAAGTGCTTAAGAAAGGAAGCATGGAGGCGAGAGAGAATGCAGCGGCTACACTTTTCAGTCTATCGGTGATTGATGAAAACAAAGTGACTATCGGTGCGTTGGGAGCAATTCCGCCGCTAGTTGTATTGCTTAATGAAGGAACACAAAGAGGCAAGAAAGACGCTGCAACTGCACTCTTCAACCTCTGTATATACCAAGGAAACAAAGGAAAAGCCATTCGTGCAGGAGTGATTCCCACGTTGACTAAACTCTTGACAGAGCCCGGAAGCGGAATGGTTGATGAAGCACTCGCAATTCTGGCTATTCTCTCTAGCCATCCCGAAGGGAAAACGATCATAGGATCCTCTGATGCAGTCCCGAGTCTGGTTGAGTTTATCAGAACTGGCTCGCCTAGAAACAGAGAGAACGCAGCTGCGGTTCTAGTGCACCTCTGTTCTGGAGACCCGCAACATCTGGTCGAAGCACAGAAACTCGGCCTTATGGGTCCATTGATAGATTTAGCTGGAAACGGAACTGATAGAGGGAAAAGAAAAGCAGCACAGTTGCTTGAACGAATCAGCCGCCTCGCTGAACAGCAGAAAGAAACAGCGGCTGAGGCACAAACCGAAGAAGCTTCTGAACCAACTCAGCCAGAGTCAGCATCCACTACTGTAGCTACTGCTGCTGCTGATACTTAAAAGATTGTTCTTTCTTTTGGTCGTCCTATGGTCATCTCTTTCGCGTCGTACCTATGTTTATTGTTCTCACTTTTTTTTACCGGTACTCGGTCCTCCTCCCTCGAGGTAGGCTTTTACGAGTAGACGCAGAAGAGGAAGATGACCTCGTTCTCCGATCTACTTTTAACATTATGGTGTATCTTTGTGTGGATGGAGCAATCCAGTCCACAGTAAAGAAAAGCAAATATGCATACATACATGTCAAATTGTATCATTGTAACACTTTTTAAATGTTTGTAATCATTTCCACCAGCTTTTTTTTTTCTTTTTCAATACAAGATTTCTGTTCACTCTCTTAATAGTAGTAGATTGCTAGGTTTCATGAACAGACGCAGAATATGTGTCGACAGATTAGGAAAAAAGGTTATAGCTAATCGGCCACAAAATATATTCGAACACATGGTTTAACTTATTGCATGAGAATGTATTTTAGCCGAAACCATACCTTTCCCATATATATGTCTTTACGTGTTACGTCTTGTCAATCCCTACTCAGTGCCATTGACCATGGCGTTTAATGCAAATGCATAATTGCTCCTTACTCACTTGCCGTTATTATACATGGTATTAGAGATAAATTGGGCCGTAAAATGTGTATCTTGCGGACTAAGATTATGAAGCTCTAGAAGCCGGTGGAGCAGTGAAAACTAAATGGTAAGACTTGAAGAGGAAATAGATCTCAGTGTATTCTTAGCACATCTTGCGGCCCAATTTATCTCAATACATGGCAGTAGCACTTAAGGAAAGTTCATTCTTCTCCTTCTTGCTCTGCTCGAAACCCCTATCCTTTGTTAGTTTCATCCCTTGTTATTATTTGTTGTGACCATTATAACTACCGAAGGACGAGGCTTTCGAGCAGGGAAAAACTTTCTTTGTGAAAGTATTGAGAAATGCAAAAAATCGAGGCTATTCACCTTACATGATCAAAAGTTAGATCCTGAGAATTAAGTCCACGGTTTGTGTAACAAGACTTTTACTTTCTTGTGATCAACATTTTGTTGTTGATGGTTATCCAAGGGAAAAATCCAAGAGGTTTAAATTTCACATTTACTGATTAGAAAACAAACACACAATTTTATTAATCTCTTAAACGATGTTCTTTATTAAAAAGTCCAAGAGGAATTCACCGAGCCAAAATACAAGAGAAGTCGTTATAAAGAGGAAAGAAAATATACCCAACTAGAAAACCAAACAATCCGTAGCCTCGGAAACCGGACCATATCTTCACTTAATTAGGTCTGTTTTTCATAGATGCTCAAATCCGCATGTGTTTTCTTGTAACGTTGGCTGAGGTACGTTGAACATTTGATCACTGGATATCTATTCATTAAAACAAAACTCTATAAACATCTTTAAGACACTTTTACATGTAGAAGAGTCGCAGTACTGTAAGTAAACGAATCTGTATACTTACTTGGAAGGATTGCTTTCAGACTTGCAGGTAGGGAGACACTCCACAAGACAATCATGATTCGGTTCCACGAAGAATGCAATCTGCAATGAGAAACAAAAAAATAGATGCAATGTCAATATAGTATAAAGATAGAAATAGGTATATATGGATTAGTAAGACACTTACGGAAAATCGGTCTTGACCATTACCAAGAACCCGATGCAACATGGATCTGCATGTGAGAAGATTGCATGCAAATTACTCTTTTTGCAAATTACACAATATAGTTGATCTAAAGAAATATAATTAAGTGAAGCCTTAGAAAAGGCAAGTTCATGAATTACTTGAAATAGCCATTGCTCCAACGCTCCATCATGTCACCAAGATTCACCATGAGTGCCCTATACACGAAAACAAACTAACTAAACATGTAATAGATGCTTAGAACTGAACAATAAGATGTAAATGTAACTAAACAAAAATTTGTTATGGAAGTTAGTATCGGATTTAAAAATTAAAAATGGACCTAGAAAACAAACAAATGCCATTATATATATACCCTTTAATTGAAGGTACATATTCCCATTTCTGAGGCTTCATGCTCTCATCCCTGCATATCTGCCATCAAGTTTGTCAAACATTTGAACATTTGATACAATTGTGTCAAAAATTATATACTACTTCCATTCTATTTTGTAAAAGGTTTTAGAGTTTTTTGTTTTTTTTTATTTGGTTTTTCTTTTTCAAATTTCTATGCAAAATTTACTTTCATATATTTGTGATCATTTATATTATCAATATATTTTCTTATTGATTGGATAATTGTATATATATAAAAGACATTATTAAATGATATATATATATATATATATACATATATAAAGAGAAAAATAAAATAAAGTAGAATTTAATTATATTATTTTTTAGTTTCCATGGTTTAGCTAAAAATATGTTATTAATTACTATATATGACAAGAAAAAACTGTGATTTTATGTGATCAATGTACCTGAAGTCCCATAACATCATCGGTAGCTAAGAGAGTCATCATTCCATAATCAGTATGTGCTCCACATGAATATATTCCTTTCGAGGGATCAGACTTCCCTAAAACGTAACGAAAAGAAAGAACACAATTGGGGTGAGTCTAGCTAGCCTTTGACATACAAAGCTCTAAGAAACTAAGAAAATTAGTAAATGGTTCACCTTCATAGTGAAGCAAGCGCAAAGTTGCAATAGGCTTTGCAAGCATCTCAGGCGTATCAAAGTAATCCGCATCCAAGTCCAATGCCACCGCCAATATCCTGGCGATAGCCTTACAAACCCTCCTGACCATTCATCATAAATATACGGTTTCTTTTAAATGTAATAACATTCCCCTATCTGTGCCTAGAGTTTTAAAGGCCTATGACAAAAAAAAACAAACAAAATATATATTTCATAATAAAATACAGGTAAAATTTTAAATTTTATACTAAACTAGAGAAATGTAATACTGTTTCACAATCTATGAAAATAATTTTCTATTATTTTAAACTATAAAAATATAGTTTAATGCTAGTTTAACCGATTTCCTTAGTTAACATTATTTTAATCTATAAAATATTAAAATTTATGATAATTTTGTAAAATATTATAAATATATATTACTATTTTTGATATGTGAAATAAAATTATAAACTAAAACTGGCATTCAAATACATAGTTTACTAATATATAAAAATAATTTACTATGTCACCATCTATCAAAATAATTTTATACTATTTCTTAAAACTAAAAATATAATTTAATAATATTTTTATAATCGATTTCCTTAGTTAACATTATTTTAATCTATAAAAATTATTAAATTTAAGATACCTTTGTAAAATATTATCAATATTTAGTACTATTGTTGATATGTGAAATAAAATTACAAACTAAAATTAGCATTAAAATACATAATTTACTAATATATTTTAAAATTTTAAAAATTTAAGATCCTAAAATATACTTAAAATTTTGGGGCCTAAGACAAATGCCTTTTTTGCACGCCTCTGCCCATATGTTGCCAAGAATACAACGATTATCAAGATTTAACTAAACTGATTGAGTCAGAATTTTGAACCTTGCTTAAGAGTTATTCTATTCATTTTCAAAACGAAGCTTTAACCTTGTGCACTACCACGGTCCACGTAAGTAGCCAATTAGTAAATATATTATCTTGGTTTCTTAACATTTGTAGTGCACTTGCCAGTTGCCAGTTATTAGCTTCTCGTGAATGCTTTTTTGGAAATTTTTGTAGTCTTGAGCAATTTTAGGATGAAGGTGACATCTGAAGTAATTAATTAATCCTTCTCTTTTTTTTTCATCCTCAAATAATTAATTCATATGTCGAATAAAAAATAAAATTGGAGATTATTTATTTGATACACATATAATGAGACTCACATGAATCTGATTTGCGTATGTACAATTTACACATATGAGAAGAAAATAAACAGCCGATTCTAAAGAGAGATATAAAACATGAGACTTACAACGCTTCTTGGTGATATTTCTCCGTGGTCTCTCGCCACCCGGGCAAAACATCTACCAAAAACGTCCAAGTTTATTCAAAAAAAGGCCAAAAATACAAAAAATTTAACTTTTGTAAAAAAAAAAATTTCCAACTTGGACGTTTTTGGTAGATGTTTTAACTTGAAGAGAAAAAACTTGTGTAGGTAAGTTTTAATTGATTTGAAAATTCATACAAAATTATGTATTGTTGGTTCTTAATTTTAATATCTTTTTTCAAAAAGGGATATTAAATTTAAAATAAAGTTATGTTTATCTAATTATTTTTTTAATTGAAGTTTAAAAAAGATTTGATTTCATATTGGACTTGAAAACCAAAGACTTCACTAGAAACTTAATGCAAAAACAAACCAGGGTTAGGCCAAAGGTTTGGGCCATTGAATGGCTGATCCCATTGGGGATCATCTTCGGAAACATCCATTCCAATGTAATAACCCTCTTTGTGATCCCCTAAACCCCATGAGGTTAGAACAAGATTAAAAATCAACAACAAAATTATTAAGATCAATCAACAACACTTTCTGGTCACACAAACCATGAACTTGATTCTCAGGATCTAGAATTTCATCAAGGACAGGTGTATAGCCTCGATGCTTCTCGGTTCTTAAAACTTTCATCTTTTCTTCCAAGGAAAGAGCGAAAAACTTCTTGCTTTGCTCAAAAGCCTCTTCCTTGAACTCCTCACTTATACCGTGATTTATGACATAGAAAAATCCGCAGTCTTGACATGCCTTAAATCAAGAATAAGACCAAGAAGTCAATATTTTGTGAGAAAAGTTAAAACAATCACACGTTAGACTTTTCTGTTATATTTACCCACGTAAAACTTCTTATAGACTATATAACAAATTTCTGTGTGCTTATCAAGTTTCTTTTCTTTTTTATTGATATGTATTTTTAGTCTCTCCCGTCATTTACTCCTTATAACTCTTTCAAGAAAAGTAATGAAGACAGACCTGCTTGAGGAGAAGAGCTGATTGATGAATATCAGAGTTGGACAGATTGATGCAATGAATGGATGAAACTTTAATGGTCGAATCCTCCTCCTGAGTTTTATCCTCCATCTCTTTCAATTTCTTTGTTGAGTTTTGAGGATGAGAAGGAGAATGGAGAATGACTTTTGTTTTGTTTCATTTGTTTCCTTCTCATGATGCCATTGCCATGTATATATGCTTAAGAGACGATACATTTTAAAATATAAATCGCACATTAATTTAATTATTTAGTTAAGGTTTCAGTCATGGACTCATGGTAGTGGAGAAGTGATTATCGAATTTGAAATAAATCCAATATCTGAAATTGAGTAATGATCTAAGTGGTATATAAAATTAAAATATAAAGATAATTGGTAAATAGAGTATTTATTTTGAAAGTAATTAGAGAAATGGATAATCTACTATTCATAATTTGTAAAATAGACATTCTTTCAATCTCCTTTATCTTTTTCTCTTGTTGCTCATATCTTTCTCTATTTTTATCTTCTTTTACTTTATTTTATTTTTTTCTTTTATTTATCTTTCATTTATTTATTTATACTTTGATTATTAATTAAATAATTTATCAAAAAAATTCAGATTTTTTAAATAACTTAAAATCTCTTTGTAATTTTCATTTTATTGAATGTTGAAAAAAAAATGTCATATTATATATTATATACACCACCATGTTCATAGACAGATATATATAAAACGGTGTTGATGAGTCATGATTTTTACCTTTTATTTCATATGTTTTTATAAAGTTTAGGATTTTTTTTTTTTTTTGTCTTATTGGCTCTTTTAAGATTTTTACAAGTTTACAAGTAGTTGGAACAAAAAATGATGATTTATGATGAATTTACGAATTTGAAGATGCGGAGCAATACAGAGGCTTCAGAAGTTTGACATTCATTAGAGGTCTTCCAAATATCGGATGACAATGCAATTTTGACACAACATATACCTTTGAGTAATCTTTCATTTGGCACCGATCTTATATCATTATTATTCCTGGTTCAAGAGTTATGCCTGTTTTACTGAAGACAGGTCCATATGGCGAGCAAACGGAACAGTTACATGAATGGGCTCTGTGATCGACCGATCTAAACAGGATCGATCGATCCTGACCCCGTATATTCTCTAATCAAGCATTTACTCTGATTTTAACCTAATGAATTTCTATAAATAAGAGGACTTCATCTCATACTCGACCAGAGGCCGTCAGATCAGATCTGAGTATTTTTTCTTTGTTTCTTTTGAGATCTTTAGATCTAAACTTTTCTCTTTGATTATTGTATCTTTGTTACTCTATTCTACATCTCTTTCTATGCAACCCATGATTTCTTCTACTATGATCTCTCTGTCTCTTGCCATGGTTAAGTATATATGCTTGTTGGGAGATGAGATATATTCAAGGGGATTTTAATGTTTAATTAGTATATTATTATAGATTAGGATTATGATTATTGGATCTCTATTTCTATGTTCTTAATGCTTTTGTTAGGTTGACGAATCTATCAAATGATCACTATGGTTTCTAATATAGCTAGCATTGTTTAGTCTTTCCTGAATCCATAGTTTATTGGCTTGAGATTGTCAGCCAACGAGAGTCGAGGTTGGATCTACAAGTGAACAAAACATATCTGTTAATAAATGCTGGCATAGGGTCCTAGCAGATCTATGACCAAGATGATATTCTCATACGAGAGGTGGTTTATTTGTCTATAGTATTATGAGTTCTAGATCTAGATCATTGAACTGGTAATCTGGTTAGATGTCCTATTTTATTTATGAAATTCCTGTGATTTCTCATATCTCAACATTTATTTTAATTGATTTTTATTTTCTTATTTAATTATTTTCAGATTTATATTCGGATTTTCTCTGTGACAACCATTTAATTTTCTTTCATCCTAATTCTGTTTAGATCTACAATCTAAAGTGCACTCTACTCTTTGTGGATTCGATCCCACCACTATACTCCCGCGCACACCCGTGTACTTGCGGAGTTTTTTGGTTTGGCTAAAACCTGATACTACATCAGGTGTACAAGATTGTTTACAAGGTAAGACGGTGTACAAAAGATTTTGGTGTATGCAACAAATCTGTATACGAGAGAAGTATGTGTACATGGTGAATGTGTACGAGACAAGTTGGTGTACACGACAAGTACGTATAAAAGATGAGTCGGCCGGTGTTCAAGCAATATACAAATATGAGAGAAGGTGATTTTTGATAGTCCATTTACATAGTGGTGTAAGATGATGGCGGTATATGATGATATACATATAATATGTTGGTGTACAAAATGAGTCGGTGTAGAAAATGAGTCGGTGTACAAGAAGAGTTGGTGTACATGACGAATTGGTGTATGAAATGAATCGATGTATAAGATGAGTCTGTATACGAGACTAGTCAGTGTACAAGACAAACAAGTGTACAAAACATATAAGTGTACAAGCTGTACACAAATCTAAGAGAGAAGTATTTTTGGTAGTTTGTGTTCATATTGATGTAAAATGGTGGTGGTATATGATGATATACATAATATATCGGTATATATCAATAATGTACAAAATAAAGCAGTATATGTATATATGCAAATATGTGTACTTGTTAGGTCGGATGTACAACAAGATGATGATTATAAAGTGTACAAAACAGTGTACGAGACGGTGTACGAAAACGAACGAGAGACGGTGTACAGAGTCAGTGTATGAAGATGATATATATAAATTTTTTAATTATACATAAATACAAAAACAGATTTTTCAGATTTATAAAAATATTTTGAAATTAAATTTTTATTAAATTTTGTTTCTAATACTTTATTTGTGAGATAACCATGAAAGAAAAGAAAAGAAAAACTTTATTTGATAATTACAAATAGTATTTCACCTTTTTATACAATTACTTTAAAAAACTACCATATCATATAAACAATTCTAAAATATATGAGTCAATCAACATATAACTAATTGATAATAAAAAATTTAACCGATATCATATATATATATATATATATATATATATTACTTAAGATCAACATCCAATTTTAGATGTAGGACATTATACTTTTAAATCTGTTTAATTCAATATTCGTTACCAAAATTTGGTGTGATTCAAAATCCTAAATGTTTCTTTATTGTTCAATAGCTAATTCAATTAGGGTGTCAAAAGTGTTTTATTTATTGATGATCTCTCGAAAATTGTAGATTTACTGAGCTCGGAATTAAAAGAGGAAAGTAACTTTGAAATAGCAGAGCTGCTTTAAGAAGTTTGAGATTAGAAGATTTCAGATGTTTCTTGTGTAAGAATATTTTCATTAGTGTGACCAATGTATTAACAGTTCAATAATTAAAGTTTAAGTTCATATTATAGTTTATAGTTCTAATACATAAAAGTCGATACCGTGATGGTTCGGTCTCGGTTAAAGAGTATTAGAATTGAGTGTATTGATAACCCTCTCCTCTTACCCAATATATGATAATATATATTGTTCTCATTAAAGTATGCATATATGTATATATATGTATAATGTAAAGTTGTGATTAAAATGTGCAATAAGATAACTCTTTATTATTATAAATAGTAGGAGTTATTGAATGAAAAAACATGTGTGAGAAACAAAATAACTTAAAAGAGAAAATAAGAGAACAAGAGAAAAGTGCAGGATCCTCTCCATCAAGAATCCAAGTCTGAAAGGGTTAAGGGAAGAAGAAATCAAGTGCTTAAGGATCATCTCCACACGCAAATCATGTCTGCAGATACTGGTTAGTGATGTGCTTCTTCACATCTTTTTATTCATAGTTTTATCAATCTATTAAAGACAATTGTTGAATCAAGTGTTCTAGAGATGGTGTTGGATAGATTTCTTATTGAAATCTGTAAGGTATAATTTACATGTGGTATCAGAGTCAATCTAGAAACATTTGATTCACTTTAAAGGTTGATTGGTGAATTAGAATTAAAAATTCGTTTTTGATTTTGATCATAATGTTTCATTAAGTTAATAAAATTCATTGACTGTAATATCAATGTGTAGAGGATAAAATAATGATATATAAAACTTGAAATATGGTTTAGAATTCAAAAAGATACATTAAATTTAGTTTTCTGCAAGTTTTGACAGTTTTCATCATGAAAACGATGAACAGTAACCGTCAAATCGAAAGGGGACCGATTGATCTGGATAATGAAAGATCGATCTGAGTTGAAAATCCTGAAAATACTTCTGCTGCAAATATAAATTAATAGGCTGTTGTATTATGTAATGTTGATACAATATAAAGGTTAAAATACCTATTAAATTTAATAATTTACATTAAGTGTAACATGTTAATCACCAAAGTGGTTTTGTTACACTTTATGTGACATTGAAGTAAATATTCATAATTGATCATGATTAAAGGATGCTAAATGACATGAAATTTTTTGATTGATCAATTGTTTGCTTGCTATATCCTAGGAGATCATCCAAAGGTGGATCATTGAGTGTATTTAGTGACATCTAAATGATTAATTTTTCTACTACGATTAATGGTGTGTATACCCAAAGGTAACATTGATATTAGCTTGTATGTATGATTTGATTAATTGTTAAAGAACTTAAAACATCTAAACAACATCAAATAAATTGTGTGTATTTAATGTATTGCCCAAAGGTTACTTAAATACATACTATTAAAGAGTTTAGATTAAAACTGTTGATGAATCTAATAAAGTCTCAAAGCACTAATTGAATAAGCATGTATAAAATTTTGCAGCTTCAAACACGTTTGCCTCCGCAAACTCTGTTGTGAAGTTCAACGGGCTCAACTATGAGGAATGGTCCGAACAAATAAGGTTCTCATTGGGTGTAATGTCCCTAGACCAAGCAATACTCACTGATGAGGAACCGGCAGCCATAACAGTTGAAAGCTCAGAAACTAAAAAGTCTCGTTATGAGACATGCGAGCGATCAAACAGGCTGTGTTTGAACTTGCTTAAGATGTCAATGGCGGAAAGTATAAACCATTGATGCCTAAGACAGAGAAAGCAAGGGAATTCATAATGAAAATTAAGAAATAATCCCAATCGGATGTGGCTGACAAGTCAATTGTGGGAAGCCTAATGAGTGAGCTAACTACGAGAAGTTTCAACTGGTCTAAGTCAATCCATGAACAAGTCACACACATGTCAAATCTGGCATCCAGACTGTCGGCTTTAGGAATGGAGGTTAATGAAACCTTCTTGGTTCAATTCATCATGAACTCTTTAGCTTCTGAATATAGCCAGTTCCAGGTGAATTACAACACCATTAAAGACAAGTGGAACATTACAGAATTGAAGACTATTTTGATTCAGGAGGAGTCAAGATTAAAGAAGATGAAAGACCAAGTGGCCCTCCTTGCTGGACTAGGAAAAGCGAGTAGCAGCTTAAGCAAACCAAGTGGTAAGGATAAAAGGAAGGACATAGGTATCTTTTAAGGACCTGAAAAGAAAATCCAGAAGGTGTTGAAGTGTTTCTTTTGAAAGATAGAGGGACACTACAAAAAGGACTGTCCAAAAAGAAAGGCATGGTTTGATAAGAAAGGTACACAATATTTATATGTTTTTTCTGAATTGAATCTTGTTGAAGTGCCTAGAAATACTTGGTGGCTTGATTTTGGTGCATCTACTCATGTATTTCATACTGAACATGGATTCAGTATGATCCAACCTTTAAAAGGAACTGAAAGGTACTTGTTCATGGGAAATTGGATGAAGGCACGAATTGAAGGCATTGTGACGTACAAATTGATATTGGACACTTGTTGTTACATTGATCTTGAAAACTGTCTCTATGTACCTGATTGTGCTAGAAATCTTGTTTCTGTAAGTAGGTTGGATGATTCAGGATTTGATTTTAAGATTGGACATGGTGTTTTCTCTTTGTACCAAAATTATTACTTTTATGGTAGTGGTACTTTGTTTGATTCACTTTACAAGTTTAATCTTGATGAAAAGTTTTCTGAATCTCTGTTTAATGTTGAGAATCAAGGAATTAAACGTAGTGCATCAAAAGAAAACTCAGCTTTCTTGTGGCATAAAAGATTAGGTCACATATCCAAAGAAAGGATAATGAGGTTGGTAAAGAATGAGATTTGACCTCCATTGGATTTTAGTGAATTTGATGTGTGTATAGATTGTATTAAAGGAAAACAAACTAAACACATCACAAAGAAAGCAGCCACAAGAAGTTCACAACTTTTAGGGATGATACACACTAGCATTTGTGGTCCATTTGATGCTCCATCTTGGAGTGGTGAAAAAAATTTCATCACCTTCATCGATAGCTTCTTATGCTTTGGATATACTTATTTATTGCATGAAAAGGCTGAATCAGTGAATGTTCTAAAAATATTCATTGATGAAGTGGAAAGGCAATTAGAAATGAAAGTGAAAATTGTGAGGTCTGATAGAGATGGTGAATTTTATGGTAAATTCACCGAAGATGGACAATGTCCAGGTCCTTCTGTGAAACTTCTAGAAAGTAAAGACATTTGTGCGCAATACACAATGTCGTGAACACCTCAGTAATAATGGTGTAGTTGAAAGGCGAAATCGTACTTTAATGGAAATTATTAGGAGTATGTTAAGTAATTACAATTTTCCCATGTCATTATGGACTTATGCATTAAATTCTGCAACATATATCTTAAACAGGGTTCCTAGTAAGGTAGTACCTCTGACTCCATTTGAATTATGGACAGGGAGGAAACCCAGTTTAAGACATTTAAAAGTTTGGGGTTATCCCGCATAAGTAAAGTTGTACAATCCACATGAAAAGAAGTTAGACTCTAGGACGGTCAATAGATTTTTCATTGGCTATCCGGAAACGTCTAAAGGGTATGTATTTTACTGTACTAAACATAGTACGAGAATAGTTGAAATGGGTAATGCAAGGTTCATCAAAAATGGTGAAACTAGTGGGAGTGGTGAACAACGAAAAGTAAACATTCATGTTTGTTCAGAATGAAAGTTCTTCACCGGTTGTCACACCTGAGGTCGTTTTTCCTATTGTTGTCGCCCAGTCAAATGACACAGTAGAACAACATGATGATGTGCCAATCTCACAAGTTAATGAACTTGTCATAATTCAAAAACAGAATAACAAACCACATTAATCATTAAGGCGATCTGTAAGGGATATAAGATCTGCGATTTCAGATGATTATATGGTTTACGCTATTGAAAATGAATGTGACATGAGCCTTAATGAAGATCCGAACACATTCCAAAAAGCCATGTCAAGTGACAATTCCAAAAATGGTTAAATGAATCGAAAGAAGAAATATCTTCGATGAGTGTTAATAAAGTATGGAATTTAGTAGAGTTACCTGATGGTTTCAAAACTGTTGGGTGTAAATGGATCTTTAAGACCAAACGGGACTCGAAAGTTGACATAGAAAGGTGCAAGGCTCGCCTTGTTGCTAAAGGTTTCACCCAAAAAGATGGTATTGACTATACAAAAACCTTCTCTCCAGTTTCAAAGAAGGATTCCTTAAGGATTGTTTTGGGTTTGGTGGCTCATTATGATTTAGAGCTTCATCAAATGGATGTGAAAACCGCCTTTCTTAATGGTGAGCTTGAGGAAGAAGTTTATATGGACCAACCTGAAGGTTTTGTGACCTAAGGAAAAGAAAATCTAGTGTGTAGGCTGAGAAAGTCAATATACGGATTGAAACAAGCCTCTCGACAATGGTACATAAATTTCAATGATACCATTTTGTCATATGGTTTTGTAGAGGCCATCTTTAATCAATGCATCTACATGAAAGTCAGTGGGAGCAAGTTTGTTATTTTGGTGTTGTATGTTGATATATTATTAGCTACAAATGACATGAGAATGTTGTGTAATATAAAGAATGATCTCTCTAAGAACTTCGAAATGAAGGATATGGGTGAGATATCCTATGTGATTGAGATATAAATTATTCAGGACATATCACAAGGATTGTTAAGTTTATCTCAGAGAGGATACATCAATAAAGTCTTAGAGAGATATGGGATGGAAAATTGCTCCATCGGAAAAGCTCCAATTCAGAAAGAGGATAGATACAGCTTAAAGCAGTGTCCGAAAAATGAATTAGAGCATAAGGAGATGGAGAGAATTCCTTATGCATCAGTTGTTGGGAGTTTGAAAAATGTTCAAACATGTACTCGTCCAGACATCAGTTTCGTTGTTGGTATGTTGGGCGATATCAAAGTAATCCTGGAATGGAGCACTGGAAAGCTGCAAAGAAAGTTCTGAGGTACTTGCAAGGCACCAAAGAGTTCATGCTTACATACAAGAGATCCAATAGTATTGAAGTCGTCGGATACTCAGATTCAGACTATGCCGGTTGGCTCTCTGTTCCTATTAGCTGGGGGAGCAGTACCATGGAAGAGTGGAAAGCAGTCCATCGTTGCTACTTGCACCATGGAGGCAGAATTTGTGGCATGCTATGAGGCCACAAATCAAGCATTGTGGCTGCAGAACTTTATCTCGGGCCTTGGTATAGCCAAGCCGATGAGAATTTATTGTGACAATTCTGCAGCAGTCTCTTTTTCAAAGAATGACAAATACTCAAAAGGTGCTACGCACATGGAGATAAAATATTTGTTAGTCAAAGAAGAAGTGCAGAAACGCAGAGTATCATTTGAGCATATAAGAATGGATATGATGGTAGTGGATCCGTTGACAAAAGGATTACCATCCGGTGTCTACATTGGCCATGTAGAGAAAATGAGTATAATAAAAAAGACCTTGCTGTATTAGATATGCTATTGTAAAGTTGCTCCTCAAAATTTGAATTTAATTAAAGTTTGTGTGTTTTCTGCAAATAAAAGATGTTATCATTATGGATATGTACATATTATGGTTTTAAGATAATATACATAGTTGAGAATTAAAGTTAATCTCAACAGTAAATAATATGAGAACTAAGGTTCATCTCAATATTAAAGAAGTAGTAAAGTTGGAGTTAGTGGGTGGTGCTTGGAAGGGAACCTATCGCAGTAAATGATTGGCAACTGCCATGACTTGGCTATCACTAATTTTACAGTACTTAAAACTTATTGAAGTTGATGAAAAGATGTACATTATAGATATTGAACTAATAAGTTAACACAATGGCCAAGTGGGAGAATGTAAGAATATTTTCATTAGTGTGGCCAATGTATTAATAGTTCAATAATTAAAGTTTATGTGCATATTATAGTTTATAGTTCTAATACATAAAAGTCGATACCGTGATGGTTCGGTCTCGGTTAAAGCGTATTAGAATTGGATGTATTGATAACTCTCCTTTTACCCAATATATGACAATATATATTGTTCTCATTAAAGTATACATATATGTATAATGTAAAGTTGTGATTAAAATGTGCAATAACATAACTCTTTATTAATATAAATAATGGGAGTTATTGAGTGGAAAAACCTGTGTGAGAAACAAAATAACTAAAAAGAGAATAGAGGAGAACAAGAGAAAAGTGTAAGATCTTTTCCATCAAGAATTCAAGTCTGAAAAAGTTAAGGAAAGAAGAAATCAAGTGCTTAAGGATCATCTGCACAAGCAAATCATGTATGCACATAATGGTTAGTGATGTTTTTCTTTACATTTTCTTATTTATACTAGGCAATTATTGAATAAGTATTTTAGAGATGGTCTTGGATGGATTTCTTATTGAAATCTGGAAGGTATAATTTACATCTTGCGATATAAGGAACTCTGTATTTATAATGGTTATGAGTCGGTCTTGGACCTCATGAGCTTTTGGTGAGACTCCCTATTCCAATTAGGAACCCTCTGTTTAGCCGTTTACTTTCCAATCTTGGTTTTATGAAACTGGTTTAATCGGTTTGATCTTCTAAGATCGGTCTGATTATCTGTAGACCAATTTGATTAGGTTTTCAAAGTGAGTTGGAATCAATTCGGATCGAATCTAAGACATGATGTTAGACCCAGTACCAATATTTATTACTTGAAGTCTTGAGTCTTTTTCTATTAATTTGGTTGTAGAACGTGATTTGATCTAGTCTTTTTCTAATTCACTGATTTTGGTTGTAGAACATGATTTGATAGTCTTTTTCTAATTCTGATTGTTGTCTGGCATCTAACTTTTTGTATTTATCAGTAAGTACAGAAGTACCAAATATCTACACGTTATCAGTCGGTGGACCCTTGTCTTTTCCATCAATTGTTTTTTTATCGTGTGGCTAATTACGATTTGCTTTACTTAAAACAACATTAAATTACTGCTTTGTGATTGTAAAGTTTCGACTTAATTCACAAAATGATTCTAACACATCTAAAACAGATTTTTCTGCCCAATATTTATACAAAAGTATCCAAGTAACCATCTTTAATGACCTGAGCAACGGATGATCGTAAGCTATTTTAATCATCAATTTTTGTTGTTTAAAATGACCTAAAACATTTGAAAAATCAAAAACCAAACTAATTTGATGCTTAAAATGATGTACAACAAAGTTGATTATTAATATAACGTTTTTTAGATACTATACTATTTAAATGACATTTTTTCCAATAGATATTAACTCTGACAAGAAAGCTAAACACAAAAGACTTTTAACAACGAACCAAATCAAAAAGGAAAATATTTATGTAATGGGACCTTATTAGCCGTATTAGGTAAGGGTTTCGTGAACTTCAGTACTTCACATAGGTCTACTTTAGTTGCACATGTGATGCTTCATAACGTTTGGAGAGGTGCATTGACCATTTGATCACTGGATATCTATTTCATAATTAAACATCTCTTTAAAGGCAATGTTATTGGTCGAAGGAAGTTATGTAACAACATGAATACTTAGAAAGGTTGTTTCGAACTGGCAGATAGGAAAACACTCTATTAAACACTTGTGGCTCGGTAGCACGAAAAATGGAATAAGAACATTTTAATTAAATTATTGTTATATATCTTTCCAGATTTTCTTACGATCATGTTCAATAAGAACTAGATTATGAGAAATGGTATCAATGACATTTAGCATATGGCTAAAAAACTATGCAATACCTGATGTCCCATTACACCATCAGTTGCTAAGAGATATCATGCTGAAATCAGAATGTGCTCTACATTCATTATTGGAAATTGATCCTATGGTAGTCTGCTTAACCATCTTGCACAAGGAAAAGACAAAGTGCAGAAGCGAACAGAGCCTTAACATTGTTAGGTAACGTAACAAAGACTACGATAGAATGCCAATGACATGGAGATTAACTAAGAATGACGCTAAGGCCAAGTCGAAAGCTAGGTGAATGAGTACAAGAGCTCCAAATTGTGTCCAAACAAGAGCAACTATGGGTTGCATTAGGCTTGATTTAAGTACTTTAATCACTGACTTTGAGAAAACAATAAGAAAAAAAGAAGAAGAGATAAATAGACATGCTTAAGCGAACAACTGATTGGTGAATATTAGAGTTGGTGAGATCGATGCAAGTAAGGGATGAAACTTTGATGGTCGAAGCTTCTTCTTGAGTCTTATTCTCCATCTCTCTCACTCTCTGTGTATTTTACGTGCTCATGTACTGCTTTGTAACGTTGGGAGAGGTACGTTGAACATTTGATTGCTGGATATCTATTTATTTAACACAACCAAAAACATCTTTAAGACATTGCAATTAATTGATAATGGTTTTAAAGTCTAAAAACAACCAAAAGTAACAAGGTGATCAAGATATGTTAAAAGCCTTACTTGGGAAGGTTGTTTTTAGACTGGCAGCTAGGAAGACACTCTATTAAATATTCATGGCTGGGTAACACGAATAATGGAATCTGCGATAAGAACAATTTAATTAAATAAAAGTGTTATGTAACTTTCCGCATTCACCTAAGAACATGTTCAATGACCTTTAATTTAGCATATGGCTGAATCAAAATTCTTCCATTATTTAGTAAAAGATCTTACCGATATCGGTTCTGCCCATTCCCAAGTACCCGATGCAATATTGATCTGTATGGTATAAACATATGGACAAAAATCTCATGACAAAAATTTGTACTTGAAAATCACAATACTTATAGTAAAATTAAGCCAAGTTAAACAATACTTGAAAAGGCCGTTACTCCAACGCTCCAACAAATCACCAATATTCACAATAAAGGCTCTGTAGATAGAAAACAAACATATAACTCTACCAAAACCGAACAATGTAACCTAATGAAAAAAATATATCATTATAATACGTACCCTTTAATCGATGGTATATATTCCCACTTTTGAGGCTAAGCGTCTTTATCCTTGCATATCTGAAATTAGATATTAGGAAATTTTCAAAACTAACCTAGACGCATCATTTTTAGCAAAAGAAAAAAAAAAAAAAAAAAACCCTAGACGCATCAAAGTGCTAGCAAAAACTGAGCAATACGGCAATACCTGAAGTCCCAGTACATCATCATTTGCTAAGAGAGACATCATTCCAAAATCAGAATGTGCTCCACATGCATATATTCCTTTCGAAGGATCAGAAACTATCCCTAAAAGGTAACAAAAAGGAGAGAAAAAAACAATTAATGAGGATGAGTATACAATTGACATACAAAGCTAAGTAATGTGATTAAGAAGCTATATATTGCCTTCTTCATAGTGAAAAAATTTCATATTTGCAATCGGATTTCCCAGCAACTCCGGTCTATCAAAGTAATCCACATCTAAGTCGAGCGCCAATGCAATTATCCTCGCAATAGACTTACAAACCCTCCTGATCATGCATAATGTGGTTCGTCATAAATATGTAACGGCGCCGCATATATACTACAAGAAATTCTACTTATTTATTATTCATATTTGACATGATATATATTGTAGTTGGCAACTAGCTATAAATACTGTTTAAATAAACCTATGGTGTGGTGGTGGACTAAGGACTTAGTACTTGGAAATTGATCTATTGTGTCCCTAATTTAACCCCTTCTGAAATAAGGGGCACCAAGATTAGGGTTTTGGTTCCAACTTGGAAATTATATAAGAAAATGTTTTAAATTATATTATTTATTTTCATGACTAATTTTTAATCTGGTACTAGTACACCCATATTTTTAGATGGAATACAGCAAAAACAAATAGTGAAAAATAAACATGTGTACAGTGTACCCAATTAGATAGATTACAGACGAGACGGCAAAAACAAAGAAATTAAAATGATAAAGTACTGAGTTGTTAATTAAACTGACAATATTGTAACCATAAATGGAATTCTATACTTTACGTATGTGGAGATCGAAAGAGATGTCAAATTCATTGGAAAATAGTTAAATCTAACATTTTCCCACTAATATTAAAGAGTTTAACTCGTAACTCGAGGGCTCTCTCTCCTCAAAAAGGGCGAACTAAAGGCGATCTATTTCTCTCACGCCAGTCACCGCCGTCGGGGCGCCTCATGCTCTCCGGTCGAGAATTCTTCTCCTTGCTCCCTCCTATTTTCATTTCTGGATGGCGGATCCTCCCTTAGATCCTCCTGTTCTTGACCCGCTTGGTCACCATGTCGTGTCCCCCACAAAAGACAGATCCCCTCCACCTCAAGATTTCAGACAGCAGTCTCCACCGTCGGCTCGAGATTTCAGACAACTCTCTCCACCTCTCGTAGCTCCATTGGCCTCTATTACTTCAGTATCCATTCTGAACAAAGGGAACCCCAGCCCCTCCTCTGATACTAAGGTTATCCCCTCGGTGTTTATTTCTACTCTCGAAAAGGATCTTGCGACTGTTTCTTTAAGCAGCAGAGAAGAAGGATCCCTGCCTCAAATAACTTCGGATAAGGAATCTCCCTCATTACTGCTTTCACAAGATCTATTAATTGGCGACTCAATTGAAGTTGATGCTGGAAGTATTCATCTTGCTTCTGAAGAGGACTCACCTCCGGTGCTTAATGATGTCCTCTAGGCTGCTCACTTCAAAGCCTCAATGAGAAACCTCAAAAAAGTTTCCGCTCAAATTGTTTCAGAAGATGGACTTCCAACTGTAGATGCCCCCGAAGAGGTTATCCTTGCAGGGTCAACAATGTGGAAGAACCATCTGGTAGCCCATTTTCATGGAACTCCTCCATCGGTAGGCAAAATCTTCAATGATTTGAACCCTATTTGGGGCAATCAGGGCAAAATCTCTATCAAATTCATGTCTGAGCAGTCTTGCCTTGTTTATGTACCGTGTTTGGACACTTGAAATTGGATATTGGATGTTGGTCTATGGCAATCAGGGAACTGTCTTTTCTCAATCACAAAATAGACTCCAAATGCTTATCTAGCCCTCCTAAATTAGTCTCAGCACCGATTTGGGTTGTACTTAAAAATGTCCCGTCTCAATTGTATTCCCTCCCAGGATTGAGCGTCATTGCCTCAGGCATTGGGGAGCCTTTGCATACAGAGCACTCTCGTCTCAACCCCTACTCTACAGGTGAAGTAAAAGTCAAGATTGAGGTGTTATTGGGTCCTCCTCTCCCTACTTCTGTGATTGTTAAGGACAAACAGGGAAACAGAGCAAAAGTAGATGCTTTCTATCCGAGAGTCCCACCTAAGTGTGAAAAATGCGGAGACTTTGGTCATCTTCAACTTAGGTGTCCTCAATCAATTTTTTCCGTATCAAATGATCAAGGATACATTGGTGATAAGCTCTCAGGCAACCATGTAGTATCTGATTGCTCTTTGGCTCAGCCATCTCAAGAGCCACTGCCAACAGTAGCTGTTCAGTCTGCATCTCCTAAATCTCCTAAATCCCCTAAATCTCCTAAATCTCCTAAATATCCTAAATCCCCTAAATCTTCTAAATCTCCAAAAATCCAAAATTCTCTAAAGTCAGCAAAGGCTCAGACGGCACTTACTCTAGTACAGTCGCCTCCTATGGATCCAGCCATCAGCCTTCCTTCTCACTCTGCCTCAACTGGACAAAATGAATGGCAGCTTGTGAAGAGGAAATCGAATAAACAACATGTTTTTCAAAGCAAATCAAATTCAAGTCCACCTGGAAACTTAATTACTGCTGCTCAGTTTAAGGAGGAGGAAGCGATTATTAAAAAAGCTCAGGAAGTCATTAGAGCTAGAAAGGATCCAGCTTTTGCCTTGGTCTCATCTACCGTGGAAGTTGACTCTCCCAATCTGACCATCTCAGCTAGAAGAAGAGCTACCAAAAAATTAAAGCAGGAACTTCTCCAGGTTCAATTAGATAATTTGCTGCAAGGTACCTCTCTCATAAAATCTTTGGAGGAAGATGATCCTTTAATCAAGTCTTTAAAGACCTTGGGTTACTCAGATCATAGAGGCCGTTCTATCCCCGCGAAGAATGGCAACTCCAAGCATGCTTAGGCTTCGGCCTTCACCTTTTTTGTGTAATATATGGCGATGTTTTTTTGGAATATACGTGGTCTTAATGGACCTAGAAAACAAAGAGCTCTAATTAGATGGTTCGCTCTTAACAGGCCGCTTATAGGTGGTCTTCTAGAAACACATGTTCAACAATCCAATGCTCAGGATATCATTAATCGTACTCTACCTGGCTGGCGATGGGATAATAATTACTCGACTGATGCTACTAATGGTAGAATCTGGGTTGTTTGGAACCCGCTACTTTCTGTCGTAACTTACCTGAAAATAGACCAGATGATTCTATGTGGAGTCTACAATCCCTTTACCAGGGATTCTTTCACTACAGCTTTCATATATGCCCGCAATGGACTGATTCTCAGGAGAACACTGTGGGATTTGCTAGTGACTCTTGCTTCTTCTTCTTTACTCAGAAACTCACCCTGGATTCTAATGGGGGACTTTAATCAAGTACTATCAACAGATGAAATGTTTTCTATTGCGCCAAGCTTTATTCCCATACAAGGAATGGCTGAATTCAGAGACTGTCTCTCATCTTCTAGTCTTTTTGATTTGACTTCCAGAGGCGTCTTCTATACTTGGACAAATCGTCAAACTGCCAATCCAAAAGCTCGAAAGCTTGATAGGGTTTTGATAAACGAAAAGTGGCTTGATGTTTTTATAGACTTCTTTGCCATATTTCAGCCGCCTAGAAGTTCAGGTCATACACCTTGTCTAATCTCCCTCACTGATGAAACTAATCGAAGAAAGGTGCCTTTCAAATTTTTTACTTTCATCACCGCTTATCCAGGGTATTTGGATTCTCTTAATGCGGCATGGACTGGAAATACCTCAGCAGGCTCTGCTATGTTCACTTTATGATCAAAACTTAAGGCTGCTAAGGTTTGTTGTCGCCAAATCAACAAGTCAAACTTTGGTAACATCCAATCAAAGACCCAAGAAGCTTTAGAACGTTTAGAGGAACTTCAGGGGAGGCTCTTAACTGAACCGTCTCAGGATCTCTTTGTTCTTGAACAAGCAGCTCGTAACTCATGGACAGAAATTCTTCCACCAGAAATCTCGTATTAGATGGTTGGCTTATGGAGATGCCAACAATAAGTTATTTCACAAGTCAGTGGTGGCAAATCTCACTCGAAATGCTATTCATTATCTCTTCAACGATCAAAACCAGAAAATCATAGAAAGTACAGACTTGAAAGATTTGGTGTTAAGGTATTTCCAGAGAATGCTTGGGTCAGAAAATAGGGATGTTCATCCTTGTTCAGTCCTAGAGATTCAGGAAATTCACCCTTTCCGCTGTACTCAAGAGTTATCGGCCTCCCTCTTAGCCATTCCTTATGCTACTGGGATTAAAGCAATTATTTTCAAGATGCCTAAGAATAAAGCTCCCGGTCCTGATGGGTTTTCAGCTGATTTCTATACATCCTCTTGGGATATTGTAGGTCCAGACGTAGTTGTTGCAGTTCAGGAATTCTTTTCATCTGGACGTCTTCTTAAACAGATTAATGCAAACTTTCAGATTTTTGTCCGATCACCCTATGTAACACGACTTACAAGATTATCTCAAAGATCATGAACAGTCGACTTTAAGCTTATCCTTCCTTTAGCTGTTCAGAATAATCAAACGGGGTTTGTAAAGGGTCATCTTCTCTGTGAGAACGTTCTATTAGCTTCTGAGCTGGTTGCAGACATTCACAAATCTGGTCAAACTAGGCGTGGCTGCCTACAAGTCGACTTAACCAAGGCCTTCGATAATGTAAACTGGGTTTTCATTCTCAATATCCTCAAGGCATTCCAGCTCCCTGGCCTGTTTATCAGATGGATCCGTGAATGCATTACCTCTCCTTCATTCTCTATTGCTTTTAATGGCGAGCTGGTTGGATTTTTCCCGGGGAAAAAGGGTCTACGACAGGGAGACTCCATCTCATCATCTCTTTTTGTAATAGCAATGGATATTTTAGCGAAGAAGCTTGATTTGGCGGCTAGACAAAGGGTTTATAACCTTCATCCAAAGTGTCTCAATCCACTCATAACTCACCTAAGCTTTGCAGACGATGTCCTTATTTTCTTTGATGGATCTGAGCCTGCTTTGTCTGCAATTTTTCATATTCTCAACGGGTTTTATGATATCTCAGGTCTGAGTATGAATCTTTCTAAATCCTGTCTCTTTTTGGATGGAAATAATTTGTAACTTTCCAGATCTTTGGCTACGGTTTTTGGTCTTACTCAAGGTTCATTACCAGTAAGGTACTTGGGTGTGCCTCTTCTTCCAACTCTCATTGATAAGATTCTGACTACCAACCTCTCATTGATAAGATTCTGGCACGAATAAACTCTTGGACCGTTAGGCATCTCTCCTTCGCAGGTCGTCTCCAACTCATCCAGTCAGTCTTGTATAGTATTATAAACTTTTGGGCATCGGTTTTTATGCTTCCAGCTAGCTGTCTGACTGAGCTTGAGAGAATCTGTAATGAATTTATATGGAGTGGTGCTCCTCAATCAGCTAGGGGGCAAAGGTTTCTTGGGTTTCTCTTTGTACTCCAAAGTCAGAGGGTGGACTAGGCCTGCGAAGACTGTTTGACTGCAATACAGTGTTTGGTCTGAAGCTTATTTGGCTCTTATTTACAAGCAGTGGGTCTTTATGGGTGTTGTGGGTACATTCAACTTTGATCAATGGTAACATTTTTTGGGACCTTGATTCTGCTCGTGCAGGAAGCTGGATTTGGAAACGCCTTTTGAAGCTTCGTGTTTTAGTGAGACCCTATTTAACTGCTCATGCTGGCTGAGGAACAAGGATACAGTTCTGGCATGATAATTGGACTCTCCAAGGTCCTTTTATTGATCTCATAGGTCCTCTTGGGCCACAAGTTACCGGGTTAGGTTCCGTAACTACGCTGTCTCAAGCTATTGTTGGAGACAGTTGGCTACTCCCAAGAGGCAGGCATGCTTTAACAAGGCTTTTACGAGCTGCTCTTCCTCCAACAACTGACTTATTGTGCCCTGACGTTGCTGATACTTTTCTCTGGAAAACTTCTCACGATTCTCCTCCAGCACTATTCTCTTCTTCAAAGACCTGGCAAAGTCTCAACCCTCCTGGGCCGTCGGTTTCTTGGCACAAAACGGCATGGTTTTCTCAACGAGTGCCAAAGCATGCATTTGTCACCTGGGTTACTCTGAGAGAAAGACTCCCAACTCGAGATCGCCTCCTCATATGGGGTTTAGTAGTCCCTTCAATTTGTTTACTCTGCAATGCTGCATCAGAAACCACGACCCATTTGTTTTTTGAATGCAGCTACAGCGCAATGATATGGTCCCGTTTGTTCTCTCATTCAGGGCTGACCCCTCCCTCATCTTGGGATCTACTTCTTCATTGGCTTCAAGGACGGTTTCCTTCACGAAAGCTATTGATCATCTCCAAGATTATCTTCCAAGCCACAATCTATGAGATCTGGAAAGAAAGAAATGCTCGACTTCACACTCAAACAACTACAGCCCTAGCACAAATCATTCGAGTTATTCAACGAATGATGAAAGCAAAAATGGCGGCTCTAGACCTCCCTCAAAGCTGATCAGTTCAACAGCCACTTCTCACAACCAACCATCCTTCCTCACTACTTGGTTCGGCCACTTCTATCTTGAATCCTGAGCATTCGATTGTTTACTTATATTTGCGTTTCACATTGTCGCCTTAATTAGTTCTTATCCCCTTTCGATTTTCCTTTAAACTTCTTTCTGTTGAGATGATTTGATGTACCACCTCAAAATACACTCCAAATGGTATCGTTGTAAGGGAAACAATTTTAAGGAATACTAGATTCGAACTCGCGGTACACCGCGAGTCAATTGTTTTCATATTAAATTATAGTATTTTATTAATTAATTTACTGAAACTTATTATAATTTTCTATGTATAAATTTAACTTATTAATTTGTTATAAATACTTTTATTTTGTTTATTTAATATATTTTTGTTTATTTTTTGTTTGTTTGGAAACATGAATAATCACAATTCTATACAGGAAACATGATTATATATCTGTTTATAAAAATTCAAATCACAACATATGTATAAAAAATCTAAAATTTTATTAATATGTATTATATAATAATTTAAAATAATTTGATCAAACAAAGATGATTGAAGACTCATAATTCAAATTAAGGAAAAGATTGTAAAGAAATATTATATAAGAAAATAATTGTAGAAATTTAATTAGTTAAGAGATGTTTGGATATAAGATTAAGATATTGAGTGTTTGGTAACATGGTTTCCCAAATTTGTACTTCACTTTTAATAGTATAAAATATAATACAAATTAACCGGGAAAAAAAAAGTTAGATAATATTCCATAATCATCGGCCATTAACAAAATTTCCGACCTAATTTTCCTATATTTGTTTTTCACAAAAAAAGAAGGGGAAATTAGGTTGGAAATTTCCCTATTTACAAATCTAATGGAAAGAAATAAATTAAACGTGAGACTTACAATGCTTCTTGATGATATTTCTCCATGGTCTCCCGCCATCCCGGCAAAAGATCTGCAAGAAAGATCAAAGTTTATGCAAAAAAATTAATAAAAGCATTCAATTAACAAACAAGGATATACGGCAAAAACCAACCAGGGTTAGGCCAAATGTTGGTGCTATAGAATGACTTATCCAAATCTGGACAATCTTTGGGACCTTCCACTCCAATGGTAAAACCTTCTTTGTAATCCCCTAAAATCCCATGCATGAAAGTTACAACAAGAGTGATATACATCAACAACAATTTCAAACAAAGCAAGTAAAAGCTAATCAGACGACGAACCCTGAACTTGGTTTTTAGGATCTAAGCGAGAATCATGCATCGGTGCATAACCTCGATGCTTTTCGTTTCTCAAGACTTTCATCTTCTCTTCTAAAGGAAGAGCAAAGAACTTCTTGCTCTGCTCGAAAGCCTCTTCCTTCAACTCCTCACTCATACCATGATTTATGACATAGAAAATCCACTGTCCATACATGCCTGGAACAAAAATAACTCACAACGATAAAATCAATGTTTTCAGTGAAGTTTTATTGATCATATATAGCAAAAACATTTGTTTATATATAAAAAAGATTTGGGGACATACCTGCTTGAGCAAAACAGCTAACTGATGAAGATCAGAGTTGTCCAGATCTATGCAAGTAAGGGACGAAATAATCACAAGTATGGTGTGACAGGTAAGATTGGAAAAATATTAAAATAATTGGCATACGGCCAAAACGATCACATGTAGGGTGTGTTGGTAAGCGTTAGAAGAAAAAGAAAGAAAAAGCAAAAAAAGAAAGAAAAAGCAAAAAAAGAAAGAAAAGTAAAGAGAGGAAGAAAGACAAAAAAAAGAATTTTCTAGAATAATTTTAGAATTGGAATTGTTGGACTCTATAATCTTTAATAAGATGTGTAGAGTTTTTATTTAAATACTTTTTTTAACAATGATATTTGACGTAATTTTTATTAGATTTTAGGTTATATTTTCAAATCTTATACTATTAAAATTGAAATACAAATTTTGGTTATTCATGTTTCTAAATACTCTATTCCTATTCTTACATCCAAATAATCACATATATATTAATATTATAGAAAGTAACACTAATTTTAAATTTCTTAAAATATTCTACCTAATTTAAACTTATATAATAGAAAAATATGATTCACTTTCACCTTTATTTTATTTTATTTTTAAATTATTTTAAATTATTATATAATACATACAACTAATAAATTTTAGAATTTCTTTACTATACGTTGTGATTCAAATTTTAAAAAATAAGCATATATTATCAATGAAAAAATTGTTTGTTCAATGTCATAACTTATCCATGTATCCAACAATTTCTAATTAATTCTCTACAATCCTTACAACCAAACACAATGATTTCATATTCTAATATTATAATTTAATAATATGAATTATGATTCTTATATCAGTTTTGTTTGATCTTATTTTTATATAGTTTTGAATGATTACATAACACATATAATTATTAAAAGTTTTCCTGATTTAAATTTTTCAAAACGGACATATATTACTACATTGATAAAAAAATAAATTGTGTGTTTAATATGCTATATCAGCTAAACAATTAGAAAATGGTTTATAGTCATATTATAAAAATCACCAAAATGATTCCAAATATAAATGAGAATGAAACTTAACTTATAATGCATCCAATTTTAAATGTTTTATTTTAATTTTTAGTTGAACAAATTTAACCTTTTAAAAAGTTAAAAAAATTCAAAAATTTTAAATTTTAAACTTATAAATATTACAAATATTTTAACTACATCAAAATACTACAATTCGATGATGAATCTATATTAAATAAACAAAAATATATTAAAAACTAAAAAAGAGTATTCATAAACAGTAGAAAAAACAAATTAATAAGTTAAATTTATACAAAAAAATTATAATAAATTTAAAATATCAATATTTATAAACAATAAATAAATGAATAAAATATTATAATTTTGTATGAAAAACTAGGGTTTACCGCGGGTTCGAATCTATTATACTTACATAATAATAGTATCTTATTATATAAACTAGGATTACACTCACCAGTAGCCGACACATGTCAAAAATTTAACTCATGGGATCTTGACACGTGTCATTAATCATTCAGATCTTGCCACATGTCAAATTATAAAAATATATATATAATAATTAACAAACAGAAAATTCAGTAATTGTTAATATACCAATTTATTAATTAAAATTCATAAATTCCAACAAAAAAACAGAAAAAAAAAAAAAAAGGGAATCACAAAAATATTAAATTATCTAATCAATAACTAAAATTTTAAAATACATTTAAAAGAAATACAAAAAAAATGTAGTTTTTTAGAAAAGGAAAAAAAGAAATCTCAAAACTTTTTATTTAACTAGTAAATAATTAAAATTAAAAATATCAAAACAAAAATTTTATCCTAAATTTAGTTTATTTGCAATGTTAGTTTTCCAAGTTTTATGGTTTTCTACTAAACTACTAATACTGTTGTTATTTATTTTTAAATTATTTCATAATATTAATTATATATTGATATTTGTATGATATCATGCATATTATTTTGATATAAAAGTTTTGACTTCTGTTAATTTATATGGAGTATACATGAGTTAGAGTAAGATTTTAATATAATTAAAAATCAAGTTAAATTGTATAACAAAATCAATTGTATTATGAAGAAAAACTGATTTAACAAAGAGATAATAACCTAGATCTTTAAGATAATTTGGTTAATTTTATGTATTTTAGTTATTTGATATAAATATAATTGATATTTTTGGGTTTATAATTGTTGAGTAATTGAGTTATATCAAGTCTAAGTATTATTAATATTTTAGGTATATAATTGTATTTTTGAGTATTTTGGGTATACATTCGGTTCTCGATTCGGTTCAGTTCATGTTTGGTCTTTCGGATATAAGAGTCTAGGATGTATTTGGATTTTTTTTTGGGTTAGTACCCTTTTTTTTGGATTGGATTTGATTTAGTTTTTCGGATTTCTGATATTTTGATACTAAAAAAAGAAACAATAATTGAGAACCGAAATCTTTTGGACATTACAGTAAAATCTCTATAGAGAATTTTCTCAAATTTCAGAAAATGTTATATAGAAAGTAGAAAAATGAAGACAATACTTCGATATGTTTTAATACATTTACACATTAAGAAAAAGTTATTGTATATATATTTTTTATATATTATTGATGCAGTTCAAGAAAATAATATCATATATTTTTGATATTTTAAGAAAAAGTATAGATAAACTCCAACAAAATTATAAGTTTACGAATAAATAAACAATACTAGAATCATATTTCAGTAAAATAATTTTTATATATACGATTAATAAGTATCTTATATTAACATAGAGATTTCAAAAAAAATATTATCTTATAATCTTATCGAAATGTTTTAATTATTACACCGGCCCAACTTAGGACCAAGATAATTTATTAATTTAAAAAGGTTATTAATTTATCGAGTATTAATTTATAGAGGTTCTACTATATATAGTTTTTAAATATTTTTTATAAGAAAATTTAAATATAGAATGTTATTTATTTTATGTAGAAAACTAAAATTTTGTAAGTAACTATTTTATCTAACAAAATATAATTTCTATTTTTTTCTAAAATAATTTAAGATATATTATTAATAACAAATATTTAGTTAAATAATAATAATTTATTTTAATTTATTCTAAAATTTTAAACTCGCTCATCGGGCGGGTTCTAATCTAGTTATGGTTATAAGGAGAAGTTTACATTTCTATTGTTACTTTTTGAGAGAATTGGGAAGAAAAGGAAAATTTTGGGTTTTGATTGATTAGTGAATTTTAAGTAGAAAATAGAATATTTATTTTTCTTCTATTATGCACTACCAGTAAGAGCTTTATAGTTAATAGGTCGATCGGACCGGTTAATCTGTAACATGTTCAATTATTTGGTTCAAGTTTAGCTTTAAAACTGTGTGTTACCAAAGTGGAGAAATATATATAAACTAAAAAAAAATAACTATGTGATTGACTGGAGCATGCATTTTAATTATGTTTATGTTGATTTTGTCAGATTAGCTACGCTGTTAAGTCATTTAATTTGTTGGAAAACGAGAAATCAACAAAAATTGGCTATATTTCATCACAGACAAAATTGAAGATTTTCTTTAACCATTTTTTAAAAGTTAAAGGAAGTTATTTTTACATTTCTCCCATTTTTCATTTTGATTTTAGTATAAAGAGAAGTTTATAAATTTATATAATCGACAGTTCTGATTTGAGAAACTAAAACATTTTATCAAAACACTGGTTCTGGGCGGAGGGAATTACTTAGGACCAAAGGTTTCTTGTTAACAAAAATAATATTTTGCTCAAAAAATTTATAATTGATGATCGTTATTAATTTATATAAACCTTGGTTGAGAAAGCCAAAAGGATTTTTAACAAAGAACCGAACTAGAAAACCAAATTACAGCATTTATTTAGTGGGAATTAAGGGCGTGGTTCATGTGGATCATCATAAGCTTCATCTAGGTCTGTGTTTGGTGTGCATGTGCTTCTTTGAGACGTTGGGAGATGTACGTTGAACATTTGATCGCTGGATATCTATTCATGTAACAAAACCATAAACATCTTTAAGACACTATTATTCGTCAAGGGTTTTAATGTTACAGAAGGTGAAGATGTTAAAGTCTTACTTGGGAAGGTTGTTTTTGGACTGACATGTAGCAAGACACTCTATTATACACTCGTGGCTAGGTGCCACAAAGAACGGAATCTGCAATAAATCAAACACTTCAGTTATACAAATATATTTACGTAATTTCCCAAATTCACTTATGGAATGTTCAGTAAAAATATTAATATGAAATTGAAAATAAAATTATATCAATGACACTATTTAGTAAGAGACATACGGAATATCGGTCCTGCCCATTCCCAAGTACACGATGCAATGTAGATCTGTACGCATGGTATGTGGAAAAATATGTCAAGACAAAATTCTGTAACCCTTAATTAGAAAAGTGAAAGCCCAAACAAACGAAAATATTACTTGAAAAGGCCATTAGTCCAACGCTCCAACAAATCACCAATATTCACAATATAGGCTCTGTAGACGAAAACAAACCAATATAACGTATAAACTCTACCAAAACCGAACAATATATATAACGTATCTAAACATAAAAATTTGTTATTGGAGTCAGTGCATGCAGTATTTAAAAATGTATCATGGACTCAAAAACAAAAACAAAAATATCTCACTATAATACCCTTTAATTGATGGTACATATTCCCACTTTTGAGGTTTCAGGCCTTTATCTTTGCATATCTGTAATTAGATATTATCAAGTTTTCAGAACATAACCAGGTCGCATCAGAAGTTACATGAGACTAGCAAAAGGACTGTGCAATACCTGAAGTCCCATTACACTATCAGTTGCTAAGAGAGATATCATGCTAAAATCGGAATGTGCTCCACATGCATATATTCCTTTAGAAGGATCAGACAAGGTCCCTAAATAAAAGGTAACAACAAGAAGGAATACAATATACACTTAATGGGGATGAGTATAGCTTTGAAATTTAAAAGCTAATGTGATTAAGAAACTATATATCACCTTCATAATGAAACAAGATCATGTTTGCTATTGGATTTCCCAGCATCTCCGGTGTATCGAAGTAATCCATATCCAAGTCGAGAGCCAAAGCCATTATTCTTGCAATAGTCTTACAAACCCTCCTGATCATGCAGAATTGTTCGTCAAAAGTATACAGTTTTAAAAGAAACAAATTCCCTAACAGTTCCACATAATATATACCAAAAAATCACCCACTTATTTATTATTTATTGTCAATTGAATTTAAGATGGTTTATTCATACATTTTAACATGAGACTTACAATGCTTCTTGATAATATTTCTCTATGGTCTCGCGCCATCCGGGCAAAACATCTACCAGAAACATCGGATTTTATGCAAAGAATTAATTGATCGATAAAGCATTATACCAAATTAACAAACTAAAATAAGGCAAAAACTAACCAGGGTTAGGCCAGATGTTTGGGTTATAGAATGGCTTATCCCAGTCAGGAAAATCTTTTGGACATTCCATTCCAATTTTAAAACCCTCTTTGTAATCTCCTAGAATCCCAAATTAAAGTTACAACAGAAGTGAGATACAGATTAAGCAAGTGAAAGCTGATCAGACAAACCCTGGACTTGGTTTATAGGATCTAAGCGAGAATCATGCATTGGTGCATAGCCTCGATGCTTTTCGTTTCTCAAGACTTTCATCTTCTTGTCCAAAGGAAGATCAAAGAACTTCTTGCTTTGCTCGAAAGCCTCATCCTTCAACTCCTCACTTATACCATGATTTGTGACATAGAAAAATCCACTGTCCAAACATGCCTGGAACATAAATAACCCACAGACAATAAAATCTATGTTTTCACTGAAGTTATAATGATCATAGCGTAATCATTTTTACGAAAATAAATGGAGACAGACCTGCTTGAGCAAAACAGCTAATTGATATAGATCGGAGTTTGCCAGATTTATGCAAGTAAGGGAAGAAACATTGATCATCAAAGCCTCCTCAGTTTTATTTTCCATCTCTGTATATCCGTTAGAGTAAGCTTGTGAATTCAGCGACTGAAATGGTGAACACAAATCCTAGGACAAGGAAGAGGTTCCAAATCTCAAATGTCTTCTCTTGATAAAAAAATTTAACTCAAATATCCCTGTTATAAGAATCAATTTTATTTTTCTTTTCTTTTAAACAAAAAGGTAATCAAATACTTCTTTGTCGTTTTCATTATTTACAAATTCAACCGCTTTTAGTTGGTTGCCCATCGAAATCAATTAATTTATTCGGTTGATAAAAACTGACTTATTAGGCTTCGTCTTTATTTTTGTAAAGGTAAAAATAAATTTTTATTAAGCTTTAATATTCAAGGATTCACGAGAGATTAGGATTAGGTCTAGACGTTAAGAGAGAAATATTTTCCATCTGGCCACTGCCAGCTCCTGTTGACAGGTTGGCTGGTTTGTTTTTAGGAATATATGGTTTCTTATACATTTTTAGCTGACTACCATCTATAATTTTTGCTTTTCATTTTCGACGAGTTATGCTAGCAATTTTTCTGGAAGTTTTTTTCAGCATTGTTTATTTCATTTTTGTCTCTTTCGAGTTATTTTAGCTTGGATTAATTTTCTTATTTAATTTCTTTTCTTAAATCTTGTTGTGTAACTATTTGAATTCTTTTTTCAAGAGGCTTAATTCGAATTTCATGCTTACCAAATTTCTATTTTAAAATTTAGATTTAGTTGTAGATTAGAATTTATGTTTGGTGCATTTGGTTTGATTACTTGGTGATATTCTTGTTTTTATCGGTTTTGAGTCTTTATTTTTTTCTTATTTCATATATTTTATTGAATTAAACATGTTTTTAGAGTTTTGTATTCCACTATTGAGTCATGTCAGATTTTGAATAGTTTAAGGAGGAAAATAAGTCATATGGATAAAAATGAACAATCAGAAATAAAAAAAGCATACTAAAGCGTCAAAAGTTTGTCATCTGTTGAAAAACTTTCAATAACAAATTTTGATGAAATTTGGACACAAAATAGCCATAGGAGTTAGATTTCATTTGGTGCCGGCTTTAGGTCAGTCCCATTAATGGGTATTAGTATTATTAAAGAGGAGAGATATATGATAACTTTCGTCGCACAACACCATTTTGGTATTTTCTATTTTTAAATAAAGAACTTAACACCATTTTCCAAAAAAAAGAAGAACAATGAATGATATGTAGACTGTAAAAAAACTACAACGCTCTCTGCTCCTAGTAACAGTAGTAATAAACTAATGATGCTAGTCTGGCTCCTAGTAGGCGATATGATAAAGACTAAGCACTCAAAAGTAAAAATAACTCATGTTTTATATTTCAAATTGTTATGCTTAAATCTTATATAATAAAATAACGTTTAAGTTTTATCTGGAGCTATGATGTGTCACCTTTCAAAATTACACATTTACTCTTTTATAAGTCCTACCAATTATTTAAGTTATTTCATTTATTTTAAAAGTACAAAAGACAACTACAAATTTAAAAACATTAATTAAAATTTCATTCCTATATTTCATTTGAGTTTTTTTTTTCCTTTTCTAACCAACTTCATAAACACCTAATTTTCAACAATTTTTCCAATTATCTTTTTCCTCCTTCCTGTTTTATTTTTTAAGTTTTATTTTATTTTTTCTAAACACATAATAGATGAAGGAACTTCTTCACAGGATGACACATCATCATCTCTTAGTTATTTTTTAAAAATAAACAATTTTCATTGTTTAGAATTTAGTTATTAACTTTAAATTAATTAAGTTACAAATCAGAAATGTATAACCATTAAGTCAATAAAATTCATCAACTTAATTGTATGTTAATGTAATATATGATTAAGTTTTTTTTTTAAATTAAATATGAAAAAGTGAATTAACAAAAATAAAAAACAAAATATAAGCAAAACATAAGCAAAATATAAGTAAAATAAAGTTCATCAATTTTATTTTCACATTATGTATATAGTTTATTAAATAATAATTAATTTTTCATTAAATTTTCAAAATATAATGAAACTAATTTAAATAGTTATTACTATATATACAATTTCCACGCATATATGCATGTATAAATCTAGTAAGTATATATGATATGCAAATAATTATTTAATACATACATCCATCGAAAAAAAAAGTTTTGATGTCTTTCACAAAAGGACAAAGATTGATCCATAACATATCAAAAATTCCTAAAGCCAAATATTGATTAAGAATTGTAGAGTAGATAGTAAATATAAAGGGTTAGATTTTCAACTATAGTAGGATTTCATTATACTTTGTGATTTTCAATTATCGGGAACACAATATTACAATGCTTTCGAATTGCTAGTATAAGTAGATCACATTTTCGTTGCACTTATTAAGTTATGTCATTTCCAACAAGCAACATATTTATGTAGATGACAACTGCATACAAAACTTTAATTTGGTTGGGAACTACAAAAAGAAAACTTATATATCGAAATAGTTATTACATATGTAAGATATGACAGTGATATTTTCAAAATAAAAAAAATAAAAAATTGTTGCAGAAAAACTTTACTCTGCCCCTCTCTTTATATGTGATACATTATATTGGCAAGATAGAAAACTATGGAAATAATGATATTTTTGGCGGATCTTTGTCGGAATCGACAAAGGTAAAAGCACTGATCTATAAAACCAAATCAAATAATGAGAAGAGGTTTACAATATACTTTATGATTTTCAATTATCGGGAACAAAATATTACAATTTTTTCGAATTGCTAGTATAAGTAGATCACAATTTCGTTAAATTTATTAAGATATGTCATTTCCAACAAACAACATATTTCTGTACATGATAACTGCATACAACACTTTAATTTGGTTGGGAACTACAAAAAGAAAAATTAAATATCGATGTACCAAATAGTTATTACATATATAAGATATGACATTGATATTCTCAAAATAAAAAATAAAACTAAAAATTGTTGCAGAAAAACTTTGCTCTATCCTCCGCTCTATGTGATACATTATATTGCTGAGATAGAAAACTATGACAACAATGATATTTTTGGCGGATCTTTGTCGGAATCGACAAAAGTAAAAGCACTGGTCTATAAAACCAAATCAAATAATGAGAAGAGGTTTACAGTATTTAACTCACCACAATACGATGGTGTTTTCTACCACTGTGTATTCCTCCAGGTCTGGCTCCTGGTAGCATATATGAAAAGGAAGAAGTAGACTTCTACGAGGAGTACGAATGTGAAGATTCACTTCTGGCAGGAGGAATGTTGTTGGTGGAACGAAGCAGACTTCTACGTTGAGGAGTACTACTACAATAGGCATAAGTGAAGTGATCTTGTCTCTTATGATTTTCTACTTTAGAGTCTCTTTTATGTTTTTAATTGATGTTATCATACTTAAAATTAGGATAAATACATCTGATTAACTCATCATGTTTTGAATTAAGATTGTTAGGATATGAAAATAATTCTTTGATATATCCATAGAAAAAAATCTCAACTTTATAATTGACTAGATTAGGATTCGCCCGATGGGCGGGTTTTGAATTTTAAAGTAAATTAAAATTTAAAATATTTACTTTATTAAATATTCATTATTAATGATATATCTTAAATTATTTTAAGATATAAATACAAATCATGTTCTGTTAGAGAAAATAATTATTTACAGAATTTTAGTTTTGTACTTGAATAAATAAATTAATTTTTATATTAAAGTTTTATTATTAACATATTAAACATTTATATAATGTCCAAAAAATTTTCATTCTCACTTTTTGTTTTTTTATTTTTCCAATCACCATGTTAGATAACATATGGACAAAATTTCTAAAACCCAAAAATACAAACTGAGTCCGACCCGAAAAAGAGTAGTAACCCGAGAAAATCTAAATGGGTCTTACATTTTTATATCCAAAAAACCAAACATAAACTGAACTGAATTGAGAACCGAATGAATACCCGAAATACTCAAAATACAATTATATATATTTAAAAATATTAATAATATTAGACTGGATATAACTCAATTACCATACAATTATAAATATGAAAATCTCTATTATTTTAATATCAAATAACTAAAATATCCAAAATTAACCAAACTATCTGAAGTTTTTAGGTATTAACTCTTTTTGTTAAATCATCTCTTTTTCCTACACACTTGAATTTATTATACAACTTAATTGAATCTTCAATCATATTAAAATCTTACTCTAACCTCGTGTATACTCCATATAAATTAATAGAAATCAAATCTTTCATATCAAAATAATATGTTTTATATCAAACAAATATAAATATATATAATAAATATTATAAAATAAATAAAAAGTGTTAGTAATTTATAAAAAAATATGAAACTTGGAAAACTATCATTGCAAAAAAACTAAATTAACAATTAATTTGGTTAAAAACTTATAAATTTTTATTGGATTCTAAATAATATTGGAATCAAAATATCTAAATTTGAAAAAGGTTTATAGATATAATAAGTTGAATATATATTAGCAAAAATGGAAAGGTTAATCATCTTATTTATTATTTAGTTATTATTTTTCTATTTGTTGGTTTATTTTTTGAGTAACGAAATAATTAAGACTAATAGATAATTAAATAGACATAATGTTCTTAAATATATATTATCTAAAATATTAACCTCATTCATTATAAGTTTAAATCTAAAACATCTAATTTTTTTTAAAACATGTTCAAAATTATATATGTTAAAAAATAGAAACTAAATATTATCTATTTGATTATTTTTATATTTTCCTCTTTTTTGGTTTCCTTTTAATTAAAAGAATAATATTTATAATATGGAAAGTAAATATTATCTATGTAATTATTACTTTTATTATTATTATCATTATTATTATTGTTATTATTAATATTATTATTATTATTATTATTATATTATTATTATTATTATTATTATTATTATTATTATTTGTTGATTTTCCTTTTTGCTTAAGGAAATAATTTTTTACATGTGTCTGAATCTAATCGATCAACCGACACGTGTCAATATTTCGTGAGTTAGAATTTTGACATGTGTCACTTTCTAGTGAGTGCAACCCAAATTTATATAATAAAATTTAGAAGATATCTATTTCGAAGTGGTTATGTGAGTGGATAAGCTAAAGATAAGAACAAGCCAAATTTTCATGTCATACATAAAAAGAAGGATCTTCATAAATCATATAAAGACACATATACATGATTGATTGTGTACTCAAAAGTTTGAAGGTAGTTAAAATAACATTTTAAAAACTTAATTGATTAACTGTAAAGATTATATTGATGTTTTAAAACTATTGTGATAATACTATATGCTAATAACACTACACAAAAAATAGTAGTTTTACATCATTTATTTTTAATATTTTTATTAGTTATAAATCATGTAAAAGACTTTTGCATCACTTAATAAATGATTTATTTTTGTGCGATGCAAATAATTTACATCACTTAATTTGTTAACAACTGATGCAGTTGTATATAATATTTGCATCGGTTGTTGTAAGTGATGTTAATTTGTGTCAATTACAAAAACTAATGTTTTTAGTTGTATCATTTATAATAACTAATTTAATAATTGCATCATTTACAAGAACTGATTTAAAATAATATAATCATAACTGATGTTAGAATATTAAAATTTACAAGAACTTAGCCATAACTGATGTTATATTTAGGGTTTTCTGCAAAAAAACTATCAAACTTATTAAAATTTGTAAGAATGACACTCACCTTAAAATTGTGCAAAATAACCTAGTGATGTTTACGTGGCACCGCTATATAGCCAGAACGTATATCGTCGACGTGGCACAGCTTGTCTCAGTTAAAAAACTGACAGAATCTCAAAACGACGTAGTTTTTAAGACAAAAGAAACTGCACAATGTTTGATCATTCCTTGTTATTTTCCTGTGGCTAAAACAACATGATTTTTAAATTTTCAATTTGTTTTTTCTTTTACTTAAAGTTTTTTCATTTTTCACTGACCAAAATGATATTGATTATGTTTCTTCTTGATTTATAATTGAAAAAAAAAATCAATTTGGGGAAATTAAAATTAGAGTTAATGGGAAGTAGGGAGAGACAAAGTGGTATCGGTGGTCTTGGTGGTCTTGGCCGTGAGATGAATTTGGGGATAAATTGAAAGCCAGTTCATCATTTTCTGGGATCTTCAATTTTTATGTTTTGATTTAACTGGCCTTTGTCTCAGATTCGTGGTGATAGATTTGCAGATTTGTTGTTAGGTTTGTCTTAGATTTGTCTCAAATTCGTGGTGATGTTTCTATTTGTTAATTTTGTTGTTAATGTATTTACAAATATATGAATCTAGATTTGTTGTTATTGTTGTTTTGATTTCGAAAATGGTACACTTTGAGATTTTGATGAACATAATAAGAAGAAGAATAGATGGTGGAAACATGGTGAAGAAGAAGAACATACGAAGAAGAAAGAAGACAATTTTCTATTTTTTTCCCAAATCAATTTCTATTTTTCTAATTTTAAAAACTAAATGCAAATATAAATCATGTTGTTTCGCAAGGTAAAAAACAGCAACAACATCATCATTTACAACAAAACAGCATGTAGTTTTAAAGACCAAAATTACGTCATTTTAATCTCCCCGTTAGTTTTGTAACAGCAGTGGACGGTGCCACGTCGACGATATACTTTGTGGCTATATAGCGGTGCCACGTAAACATCACTAGGTTATTTTGCACAATTTTAAGGTGAGTGTCATTCTTACAAATATTAATAAGTTTGATGTTCTTTTTGCAGAAAACCCTTATATTTATGTAGGTTTTATAAATGATTTTAAAATATTAACCTAATTTTTAGTATATTTTATTTAATTTAAAATATTTATGTTAATTTAAAATAAAACTTAGGTTCAATAAATCAAATAAGCCTTAGTATTTTTGAGTATAATTGGTAGTAGAAAATACAATATTTATAAATGCAATTGTCAAGAACTCATTTTCTTATCATCCGATGTGGGACATTTAAAGTTTTGTCATGTTTTCAGTTTTGTATCATTTAAAAAGGAAAAATTGGAAATAAAAGTCTTCTAGCAAAAAGTTTGTCCATATAGTCTATATTTTTTCAATTATTTTGTTTTCCTAAACTACCATTGCTACTAGATTTAAACGTTTTTTTCAAAAACAAAATACATAAACATGTAAATATACATAAAATTAGAAGATTTGAAGAAGATATTTTTTTTTATTTCAAGTAGTTTTAAGTTGATTTTTAGGTTGATCAAATTTGTTCTAAAAAAATTAGAACATGAATTCTAGCGGCATAATACGTATTCTAGCATTTTGTTTTTGTTATGGGAAAATAAGATTATGTATTCTAGTATTTACTCATGTTCTAGGAATTTGAGAATCAAAATATGTTTTAGAAATTCTAGAAATGAATGATCTGGAAGATTTAAAATACATATTCTAATATTTACTCATGTTCTAGAAAAATTAGAATGTGCATTCTAGCATTACACATGTTCTAGTAAATTTAGAACGTGCATTCTAGCATTTTGAATACATATTATGATATTAATAGAATACATATTCTAAAATATTTATAAATTTCAAATAAAATAATAATTAAATCTAATAATAAGAAAGTTAATCTACTAAAATGGGAAATCAGAAATTTTTAATAAAAAAATTAAAAAATGTTTCAATCGGTTAAATGTTTAGAGTCAGGGTTTTACATCTTCGCCGGGGATTCATGATGAAGCTGCCAGAGATCAAAGATGAAACCGCCGGAAAAGAAGAATTTGTCGCCAGAGAAGGAGAAAGAGACTGAGAGAACCCTCGTCGATGGAAGGTCAATCGTTCCCAATTTGGGAATATTAGAATTAGGGTTTTTGTTTTCTTCATTTTTTTTGTTTAGTTTCTCTAATATATATTAATAAAATAAAATAAAGAAAAAAACAAAAAAATAATCCTTTTTCTAAATCAGAGGTTTATAATATGTAGGGTTTTTTTTTTTAAGATCATGGGTATAATGGAGTTATATATTTCAAAAAGCTTAGATGAACAAACTTTATTTGAAAATGTATAGATGGACAAAACATATCAAAAACATCCTTTATTTCCAAAAATCCTTTTTAAAAATAATGCTACCAAAAATTAATAAATACATCAATTACCTAAATGATGTAATTTTATATTTTACATCACTTTTTGGTAAGTGATACAAACTAATAGAAATTAAATAAATTTTTAATTTTGTTGATGTAAAATGAGTTAATAATAACATCATTTACTATATTTGATATTAAAAGAATATCACTTACTTAAATGATACAATTTAATTTGATGTAAAATGACTGTTTTTTTTTGTAGTGTAAATGAATACCTGGAAAGTGGAAACAACATGATCATTTACCATTTGGTAAAGATTAATTCATTGATATCATGACATACTTTAAATAATTGTCTCGAAATCTGGTGAAAACGATTACAAAAATATTCAAAAATTTGTACATTTTTCTCCTGATATTATAGAAAATGTCGGACATATTATTATTCTCACAAGTGAATGAGTAGATGTTAATGAACAAGGGTTTTGGGAGGGACACGAGAGATCAAGGGTTCATCAGGGTTGCAAAATATGATTTAATTACCGATTTTCTGGACCTGACTATTTAAGGTACTTGTTCTAAGATATTGTTTTATTTAATTAAAACATTCTGTTTGAAAAATATTTAAAGTATATATTTATTTATTTCTGGTTTGTAAGTCATGGTCTGATAATAATATAAAGATGCTGTAGTTTATTCCATTAATCCTTTTATGTGTACCATATATTATTTATTTTTGTTTTAATCATTATTAAAAATTGGACTGAAGATTCAAATCTTAATACTATCTGGTAAAAGGATCGAATTTGTTAACACTTGTTTGACATATGGTAAAGGGAATATTAAGACGTTAACTATTTGTAATTGTGAATATTGTTTTACTTGTTTGGCTGAACCGTCAGAAGTTTACCATCTGTTGAAAAGCTTCCCTATAACATATTTTGATGAAATTTGGACACAAGATAGCTATAGGAGTTAAATTTCATTTGGTACCGGATTTAGGTCATTCCAATTAATGGTTCAAAAGTTATGCTCGTTTAACTGAAAAAGATCAATCTGGTAAGAAGTTGAAGCTTGCAGATCTTGTTCATGGGAGTGACAGATCGATCGATCCATAAAGGGAATCAATCAATCGATCCATAAAGGGAATCAATCAATCGATCCATAAAGGGAATCAATCAATCCCTTATCCAGACACAGATTTATGGCCCAATTTTGATCTGGTTCACGCAGGACCTGGCCCAACTCATCTCTTAATGTCTTAAGACTTTTGAGAGGATTCTTATATACTTTTCAGTACTAAACATTTTTCTTTGGTTTGTATGCAACTTTGGGCAAAGGAATCCATTGTCTTGATAATTGGAGAAAATTTCTAAACCCTTTTTCTTGGTTTCCCCAGTTTAACCATGTCTTTTATTCATATCTTTGTTGTTTCTTTTCATTCATGGCTGAGTAGATTCATAGTTAGGTTTAGGGTTTCAAATGAATTTATGAATTATATAAGCAAAAATAGATATGGAATTATCTTAGGGTTTTTCATCTATTGTTGATCTTATTGCTTAAACTAAATTGAGAACATAGTCTCTGATTTAGGGTTTAATCTATTCATCAAAAGTATTATAAATTGTTTGATAGAACATAGATGAAAGAATTGTCATTAGTCAATGAAAGTTGATGCTAAGGCTGTCCATGAACAAATCGAACCAGGTCGTTAATGCTTGTCTAGAATTTTAAGTTCAAACGTTAGTATAGAATCTTATGTTGCTAGAAAAATTAATTGATACCATTGATTGGTTATACATTCATGCTTGAGTTCTAGACTGCTTTTATTTGTCCATGAATAGCTTTCTGGTTCATGATCTATGAATTCATGTGAATTACCCTAGACCTAGCACTTCTTTTAATTGAGATTTTCACACCATTTAATTTGATATTCTTGTTACATTACAACAAAGAGCTATATTATTGTCTTAGCTTAATTTGTTTCTCAAAGAATCATAGTGTAACTTTGTGTGGATACTGGATCCCACTGGATCCCACACCCAAAATATGCTGAATAATTTGTAAGATAAAAACAGAAGTTGTTTAAGAAATAACAGAAAATAGAAATATATTGCTCAAAGAAAAGTATGATTTGTTTATTATAATTTCTAGTAGCCAAAATATCGACCCTCCTACAAGATTACAAGGGTCTATATTTATACATGAATTAAAGAACATGATACAAATAAATTAGAATTAAGTCTATGATTCTCTTTTAATTCTTCGGTTTTGATTTATTCTTTAATGTTGTCACATCTTGATTGTTGAATGATTTTCCTCTTCCGCAGATTCATTTCGCTTCACGGACACTCTTCATTTTGCTTGCCCCTTTTATCTGCAATACTGTTCTACTAATCGGACCTCCAGTTTGCTCTACCAACCTCTTTTGTGATTTGCTCGTCTTTGCTTACTCCAAACTGGATCAGTCTTTCCTTTGATCTACTGAGATGGAAGACATGTATCATAATTGGAGAGGATGGATCTTCAGTTCGGGATCCGGTATCAACATCTTGGTCTTTGTGGATTCGATCTGGTATGTGCACTTGCAGTCTTTTGGTTGTGTTAAAACCTCTGTGTATCACTTAGCAATTAAAGTTCTGAGAATGTTTCGATCAATCAAGATTTTGTTGGTTTTAGTAGCGTTGCTTTCAAGGTGTAAGTCTCCAAATCTTAATATGATATGTTTGATGGAAAGATTTTGCTATTACAAGTTCTTGAAAAGGATGATCTTGGAAAGGAAGATCTTGAAAGCTTGAAGCGAAGCATATTGAGTCCATGTTCTTCTTCTTCATTACACGTGTCGTTGGCTTCGAACTTTCTGTGACGCGTGTTCTTGGAAATGGATGCTGATTCAACCCAAATTTTCTCTAGGGGACTATATTGTTTTGGGATTTTGTTGGAATATTTTCTTAGTTTTGTATGCTTTGGTTTTTCTTATGTTATTAATAAAATGAGAGAAGAACATAAAAAAGAAAAAAAAAACTTTGAGGATATGCTTTTCCTTGAGAGAAACCCGAACCGTTCATAGTTTATACATAGATAGAGTATAGCTCGGTAGATGAGCTGGGTTTGAAAGAGTTAGGCCATTGAGACGACAAGCTAACTTAAAAAGAAAGAATTTTAGGAATTGTTTGTTTTTCTGGTAAGTTTCATTTTTCCACGTAAGTTTTTTTTTCCCATAAGTTGGCAATGAGCCGAACTTTTAGATAAAACTTTATCAGCTTTATCAAATACTAAATAGACTGATATTTGATTCAGGTTTGTATGTTGTCGTGTGCATTCCATCTCCATCCAAAGAGAGAATCGCAATTAGAATAGTATAAGTGAGAGGGAATATAATATACATAGACCTCTCCGTCTCATGAGGAAGCACATGCTTCTCCCTCTCTCTCTTTCTTCATTGGTTATTTTCTTCCCAATGCTCATTTGATTGAAGTTTATTTACTCTTTTCCCGACGTCAACGACTCTTCAGATCTACTCACTCTCTTCTTCCTCAGTTTATTTTTCCGGTGACCAGAGCCGGAGAAGGTAAAAGCTTCTGATCCATTCCTTTACTTTTGTTTCATTGACTCTAATTAATGTCTGTTCTTGGTTTGATCAAAGATTCTTGTTAAAGAAAAAGAGATTTGTCTGAATAAGAGATTTGTCTGATCAATTGTGTTGTTGTTGTTGTTGTCTGAAGAGAAACTTGGAAAAACTTGAATATAACCATGCGAACTAAAAACAAATCCAAAAAGGCTACAATTGTGTCCAATAATGTGTTAATCTTACCCATATTCAATGGCCATCTTCTTCTTCCACGCTTTCAATCCCTAAAGCAGAGATACTTTACAGAACGAAATCCCAACATAATAAATCAGAATCCAACCATTTATCTCTATTTTGACAAAAAAACTGTTTGATACATGTTCACACTGAACAACACTAAAATGATGGACAATTGTGATGAGAAAACAATCATGCATATTAACTTTAGTGGATGAATTCACAGCCTTCTTGAACCTACACTAGAGCAGACCAAGCTTTTGAACAAGTAGTTTTTGTTAACTTATCCACGTAGACTTGCACATGTGGATCCAATCTTAGCAAATATATGAAACAACAATTCTAAGAGCAAAGACTTAGGGTAAACCCTTTGATTATGGGATACGATTTCAACATCAATCAGGGATTGGTATTCTTTAATTTTTTGATTATGTCAAATGTTCTACTAAAGAGAGTGAAAATGGGAAAGACAAAGGGTAAACCCTTTGGTGTCCACTTAGTAGCGAACATATGTTCAAAATGTTCCAACTGTGGTCACCATTTCATTTATAAGCTCGTGTTTCTTCCATGTAGCCTTCGTGGCTGTATTTATGAATCAAGCAATGGGATACTATAACACTAAGAACTCCTCCTTCTCCAATCATTTGATCATATACCGTATTTACATCATCCAAACCACCTTTCTCACATAAACTTTAGACTATAGAAATTTTACCACTAAGAAAAAAGAATGTCGACAATTCACGAATTATGTTATCCATATGGACAATGAAAAATGGTCAGGAACATAGTGAGGAACTCATCTTTATATACTCAAAAATTGGTTCACTTTCTTAAACGATGATAAGTAGTTAACACAAATGAAAAGAACAAAGACTAACAATTTATGTTCTCTTGAGCTAGTTCCATGTTTCGACAAAGAGGAACATCAAATCTCACAATAGCAAGCTCATTTGAATTCCAAATCTTTGTCAATAAGCTCAGCCGTTTTCTCATATTTGAAGCTTCACGTCTCAGTCTATTCAACAATTCTTTGTCAATAAGCTCAGCCATTGATGGAGCTATCTCCTTCTTCGTCCTCCTCAGTATTAACCTCTCATGTTTGCCAAATCTCATCCCCAATGACTCACTTTTCTCTGAAAATTCGACCTAAATACTTGAATTCAATCAGTTCATCCATTTGGGATTCTTTGGAATCTCTATTTTCGTGTAGCTTCTCAACAGTACAAACGGTTTTTCCATAGCTTTTCTTCCCCTGACACCATTCTCAGTACGGTTCAACACTAAGAAAAGGAATCACTTCTCTTCAATATTTTTGATTTGATGCCATAGATCTTTAAATTCAAAAGAGAGAGAGAGAGAGAGAGAGAGAGAGAGAGAGAGAGAGAGAGATGAATATGATCCAAAATGAAGAGAAGAACAAGGAAGATGAGATCCAAAGAGAGAGAGAGGAGAGATGAGAGAAATATTAAACTTTTTATTTTAAGTTTATTTATTTATATACTTATCTGATTTTCTACCGTTGATGAATTTAGTTGATTTTACACTTTAATAGTTGAGTTTTTGGAACCGGTCAGAAATAAAAGGGAAAATAGAAAGATTGTAATTGTTTATGTTGTTTGAAGATATGAAGGTAAAAAATTTTGGCAAAAATTTGAAAAAGGGTGTAAATACAACAAAAAGTGTTAAAGTGAAAATAACTGTTGAAAAAAGCTATTAAAGTGGTATTATCCCTTAATAAAATGAGAGGAAAAAAAAAAAACTTTGAAGTTATGCTTTAATTTTCTTTGAGAGATGAGCAGGTTTTGAAAGAGTTAGGCCATTGAGACGACAAGCAAACTTAAAAAGAATGAATGTTTAGGAATTTTTTTTTTTCGGTAAGTTTCATTTTTCCTCCTAAGTTTTTTTTCCCCATATGTTGGCAATGAGCCGATCTTTTATCAAACTTTATCAGCTTTATCAAATACTAAATAGACTGATATTTGATTCAGGTTTGTATGTTGTGGTTTGCATTCCATCTCCATGCAATGAGAGAATCGCAATTAGAATAGTATAAGTGAGAGGGAATATAATATACATAGACCTCTCTGTCTCATGAGGAAGCACATGCTTCTCCCTCTCTCTCTTTCTTCATTGGTTATTCTCTTCCCAATGCTCATTTGATTGAAGTTTATTTACTTTTTTCCCGACGTCAACGACGACTCTTCAGATCTACTCACTCTCTTCTTCCTCAGTTTATTTTTCCGGTGACCGTAGCCGGAGAAGGTAAAAGCTTCTGATCCATTCCGTTACTTTTGTTTCATTGACTGTTTGAAATTAATGTCTGTTTGAAATTGAAAATACGTACAGGTTCTTGGTTTGATCAAAGATTCTTGTTAAAGAAAATAGTTGTTTGAATAAGAGATTTGTCTGATCAATTGTGTTCTTGTTGTTGTTGTTGTTGTTGTTGTTGTTGTTGTCTGAAGAGAAACTTGGAAAAAGTTGAAAATGGATGTCGTCGAAGTCTTGTCTTCTAGGTGGCCAGAAGATGTTGGAACTGAAACAGACAACGTTGAGAAACCTGCCGGCGATTTAGATATGTTGAAAGAAGTCGAAATTAAAGATAAACCAATCATTGCCGATTTGAAACGGTTACCAGAACTAATGAGTTCGACTCAACAAGGCTCCTCTCAGCTAACAAACCTTGTGATAGAATGGGAGTATATGCAGAACAACGCGGTTAGGCTATTAAGAGAAGAGCTCAAGAATCTCAATAGACAAAGAGAAGAAGCAGAACCCGAAGCTAAAGAGACGAAGGTCATTGAGGAGTACAAGCCTGAGAATCTTCCAGTTTTCTATGAGACGAGGGATTTGTTCTGTGACAAGATCGCTGAGGAGTTTGACACGGTTGAATATTGGAAACAGAAGGCGTTAAGTTTGGAGAAAATGCTTGAGGCGAGTACCCAGAGAGAAAGAAGATTGATGGAGAAGTTGAATGAGAGTTTAAAGACTATGGAGAGTCAACAAGCTCCGGTGGAAGAACTGAGTCAGAGTCTTAAGAGAGCTGAAGGTTTCTTGCATTTCATACTTCAGAGTGCACCTATTGTTATGGGCCATCAAGTAAGTACAAATCTTGCTTTCGATCTTTATCATTTCGAGTAATGTTTCTCTGATTGTTTCTTGTTTGTTTCCGGGTTTTATAGGATAAAGATTTACGCTACTTGTTCCTCTACAACAAGTATCCTGGTTTGAGAGAACAGGTTAGAAAATAAACCTGTTTGTTCTGTTGGATGATTCTTCTTGAGAAAGTGTGTTTGAATCAATCAGTTTTCTTATTCAATTCAGGACATTTTGGGAAAAATAGAAGTTGAAATATTCCAAGGCAGTGGAGTTAAAGAATCTCAAGATTTCAAGAAAGAGGTTCTTGAGAAAGGCAAAGCTGCGAAAAGAGAGATCACATTCACAACAGATTTATTTGGATCAAAGACGTTTTTGATATACGTTGAGCCTGTTTACAACAAAGCTAACGAGAAAATCGGTATAAATTACATAGGAATGGACGTTACTGATCAGGTTAGTTAATTAAGATTATATGAAATCTATAATGTTCTTCTTATTTTCCACATCTTCACTCTATTTTCCTACGTTATAGGTAGTGAAAAGGGAAAAAATGGCGAAGGCTAGAGAAGATAACGCATCGCGAAAAGCAATGGAATCAGAACTATACAAGACCATTCAAGTTACAGGTTTTTAAAAACAGTAGGGATTTCTATTTGGAATTAAAATTTCAAAGGGGACTGTTTTTGTAGTTTCACCTAAAAAGATTCATGTGAGTATTGTGTTTTTATTTTTACAGAGGAGACAATGAGGGTGAAGCAAATGCTAGCAATGATGTCTAATGAGATAAGATCATCATTGTCAAAAATGGTGGGAATGGCTGAGATACTTTCAACTGCAAAACTTGAGGAAGAGCAGAAACAGATGTTGAATGTTATGATATCTTCTGGAGATTTGGTGCTTCAGCTAGTTAACAACGTTCTTGATCTCTCCAAGATTGAATCAGGTCGAGAAAATACTGTTTTTCTAAGCTTTGATCTTGTGGTGATTGTCATTTTTCAGATTCTTGATTGTGTGTTCTTTTTTATAGGTGTGATGAAATTAGAAGCTACAAAGTTTCGACCAAGAGAAATGGTGAAGCACGTGCTTCAGACAGCCGCAACATCGCTAAAGAAAGATTTGACATTACAAGGAAATATTTCAGATGATGTTCCTATTGAGGTTATAATACACATTACACATCACATTTATGAAAGTTCATGTAGCTAAGTCTTTGTGATTTCAACTTTTTTTTGTTCCCCCTTTAATGTTTAGGTTGTTGGAGATGTTCTAAGAATTAGGCAGATCCTCACCAATTTGATAAGGTCCTTACATGAATCCTGGATTGTTTCCATAATGACAAGTTTTGGTTCTTGATTCCTTAAACGTTTTGCAGCAATGCTATCAAATATACACATGAAGGAAAGGTGGGGATCAAACTCCAAGTCATATCAGAACAATCCTTTGCGAGTCATAACGTATTGACCAAGGAACAAGAACAAAACGGTTTGAGCGAGACTTCGGTTTGGATTTGCTGCGATGTTTATGACACTGGAATTGGAATCCCAGGCAAGCAAGCAATTCACTGTCCTTTAATTCCAAGAATTGGCCCATATATTAACCTGGTTCATGTGGTTTGGTGTTTTTGTGCAGAAAACGCTATTCCATGTTTGTTCAAGAAGTATATGCATGAGAGTGCTGATCATGCCGGTGGAACTGGTCTCGGACTTGCCATTTGTAAACATCTGGTAAACTATTTTCAACATTTTAGAACATTAGAGAAGAAATTAAGCTTCGTTTTTTTCTAATCTTTTTCTATTTGTTTACAGGTTGAGTTAATGGGAGGTAAACTCACTGTGACAAGCCGGGTCAACGAAGGCTCAACGTTCACCTTTATATTACCCTACAAAGTTGCAACATCAGATTATTATTCGGATGATCAAGATGACTTCTCTGACAAGACGGATCATCAATCCGAACCAGACGATACAACTGACGGATATTTCAAGTTTAAACCGCTTGATCTAGAATCTCTCATATTCTAATGATTGGGTTTTTTTTTTTTCCTCCTTGTGACTGTTCGATATTGATAAACACAATTACCTTTAAAAGAAAAACTTTGTTTTCAAATCGATTAATAGGTATAAACCTTGGTGAGACACCAAACATAAAAGGAGTTTAACCAAAAAAAAACCAAATCATGCATTTTTTATAAGGGAAAACTATCCGGAATAGATTTTTTTGAAAATTTATTTCTAAACGAGAATCCTACTGTCTTAAAAATCCTTCCCAAGGATCTGTTTAAAAAATAAACTTTTCAAAAAATCCATTTTAGATAATATCCCTTTTTATAATGAAAATGAAGGGCGTGGTTCACATGGCGTCATGGTTCTGTGGACCATAAACTTCACCTAGTTCTGTTTTTGATGCGCATGTACTGCTTTGTAACGTTGGGAGATATACGTTGAAACATAAACATATTGTTAGACACTATTATTCGTCAAGGGTCTTAAAGTAACAAAAGCTGAAGATGTTAAAGTCTTTACTTGGGAAGGTTTTTTTTGGACTGGCATGTAGGAAGACACTATTATACAATCATGGCTCGGTGCCACAAAGAACGAAATCTGCAATAAAAAACACTCTAGTTATAGAAAAATATTTACGTAATTTCCTAAATTCACTTATGGACATGTTCAATAGAAATATTAATATGAAATGATATCAATGACATTTAGCTGAAAATTCTTCTACTATTTAGTAAGAGACTTACGAAATATCGTTCTTGTCCATTCCCGAGTACACGACGCAATCTAGATCTGTATGGTATATGGAAACAAAAAATGTTACGATAAAATTCTGTGAGGAAATTCTCACGTGGGCTAAACGAGCCCAGCCTAGAACAAGAAGAACCTCTGACATAAGTGGTCGAAGAGGCACTTAAGAGAAACCTTTTTTTTTAAGAGTGAGAAAGAAACTTGAAACATGTGGATAGCCTCTTCTAAAAAGTTAAGACTGACGACAGTTGTAGAAAAGAAGCTCCTAGGAAAGATACTTTGTCTAAGGAGGTGTAGTCTCATCATTTGTGGCTTTGTGAGATACAAAGGACAAATTATTGATTTGTTGGTACTGGGCATAGCATTCCGTCTAAGATCCCACCTTACATAGATCGATCCGAAAAAAATAATTGTCCAAGGTCAAATATAACCCTAAAACTACTTTCTCAAATTAAGACATCAGTTGCAATAGTTAGGGATAGAATCCACAAGAATTCTGAAAACTCATATAATAGATATAACATATTTAAGTTAAGCTAGACAATAAATAAGAAATTAATAAAAGCAATGCATTAAAGTAAATAGAATGAACGGGATGTATTCAAGTGATTAAAAGTGCTAGACTTATGAAAGATCAATCAAGAAGACTCTAGAATGTGAACTGGGCAGTTCAATAATTAAGACTAAATTATTTGTTCTGTTCTTAAACTCATAATACTAATATGATATCTCATCCAACTCTCGCTGCAATGACATCTATCCTCTAAACAGAAGCAAACCAAATCTTTTTGTGAAATACCAACAAATATAGTCTCTATGATGAACTAGCATGATATGTTTACAAAATTCTTAAACCGACTCTCGCTGTGAAAAGGCTGTTTGCTCATCTAAGATTGGGTTAGGATATCAATAGCACTCTCGCGCCTACCAACATTCTTATGATACCAGAATTAAGGTGATCAGTCTTAAGCCTAGTGTAATTAACAAATCTAGATGAAGAACATTATAGATAACCTAACAGATTTATACCCAATTCAACAAACCATTATAAACCCTTTAAAAATCCTAGATCTAACAAAGTGACTACTTAGACATGGAAGAGATAACACAAATCATAATCTGAATAATACTCATAAAATATAATAAGAAAATAAAAAGAGTTCAGAATATTATCTCTACAAAGGTTGAGTTCTGGTTATTCTCTCCACACAAACTTTCTTAGAACTTGCTATGAAACTACACAATGATAACTTAGTCTCTGGGACTGCTAAAAACATAAGTTTAACCTAAACCACAAATTAGGTCTTAATTATAAACATTAGAAACTTCTGGGGAAAAGTTACAATTCTTGAAACTTGATAATCTCGAAGACGTTATTCATGACATGTGTGTGTTGACCGACACGAGTAATGCCTGTCGGTCGATATGGACAGCAGTGTTCGTCTCCAAGTTGTTTTGCTCAGCTACAAGCCTCCAAAAGCTTGAAAGTGCTTATCAGGGTCCATTTCGTGTTTGTACCTAATAAGACTCAATATATAGTACAAAAGACTCTAAAACCAATGCATATATCATGTCATAAAACCATTAAATCCATGATATATCATAGTGCAGCAATCTCCCCCGCACCATATGTGTCTTTGATTGCGAGAAAGTGGGCAGATTTGGTTATTCTATCCACGACTACCCAAACCACGTTCTTCTTAGACTTCCCCATAGGCAGTCCAGTCACAAAGTCCATTGTGACATGATCCCACTTCCTTTCGGGCATTGGTAAGTTTTTCATCAACACGCTTGGGTTCTGATGTTCCGCCTTGACTTGTTGGCAAGTCGAACATTTGGCAATCCACTTAGCCACATCTTTCTTAATTCCGACCCAATGATAGTACCGTTATAGGTCTCGGTACATTTTATCCATTCCCGGATGAATCGAAAATTGTGACTTGTGTGTGCTTCCTTAAGGATTACCTCCTTTAATTCCTTGATATCTGGCACACTCACTCGTCCCTTCACAATGATCGTACCATTGTTTAAGATCTGCTACTCCGTTTGATAATTCTGAGCCTCTTTGTTTAATTTCTCATCAATTCCTTGGGCTATGCGGATTTTACTAAGTAAATCCCCCTGATCGACTATCGCCAAGCCTAGTAGTTCCACTTTATTGGTTATTGCAATTAAGTGCAATGTCCCAATCATATTAACCAACATTTCATGGTTCTTTACTGTTTCCATGTCATGCTGCCTTCAGCTTAAAGCATCAGCAACTTGATTTGCCTTGCCAGGATGATAGGCAATATTCGAATCATAGTCGGCAACCAACTCCATCCATCTCCTTTGCCTTAGGTTTAGATCTTGCTGGGTAAATATTTATTTTAAAATCTTGTGATCAATAAAGATTTTAACTTTGGCACCATATAAATATGATCACCAAGTCTTTAACGTGAAAACTACCACAACCATCTCTAAATCATGTGTAGGATAGTTCCCTTCGTGTTTTTGCAATTTCCTTGAAGTGTATGCGATCACACTACCCTTTTGCATTAGGACACATCCAATTCTCGTTATTGATGCATCCATGTAAATCACGTAAGGTTTGTTGGCCTGCGGTAGCATTAAAACCGGTGCGCTCGTCAGCATTGTCTTTAAGCCTGAGAAGTTTGTCTCACACTCCTCCGACCATACGAACTTGGTATCTTTTTCGATTAAATGAGTTAATGGTTGTGCCATACTCGCAAACCCTTTAACAAATCTTCTATAGTATCCGGCCAAACCTAGTCATCTACCATATTTATCCGTCCACTTCATATGAAAAGAAGCTTCAGAGTAAGGCGAGGTCAGGTCGTCTATCTTAGCAAATAAATAAAAACTTTGCCAATTTTTCATGTTGTCACCGCTGTTATGGGTGATCACATTATTGGTTGGCTTCGTTGAAACATAAAATGTCTTCGTCCCCTTGATCTGGCAACTCGACTCCAGGAAGCGGGTCATCATCTGCGATATTTTCATTGATCGTAGCTAATTCTGATCATCAACTACCACCTTGGAACCATGAGTATCAGACTAACAATATGAAAGATAGATTTTGTCGTCAACTGGGAAATGGCGATCTCAGGAGCACGACAATAGGAAATCAGGATGGAAGGAAGAGGGAACCACATATCGGCTTCTAGGAAGTTGATAGGGGTCAAATATAACCCAAGAACTACTCTCTCAAATGAAGAGATCAGTTGCAACACTTAGGGATCAAATCCACAAGGATTATGAAAACTCTCACAATAGATGTAACAGAATCAAGTTAAGCTAGATCAATAAATACGAAATAAATAAAAGCATTGCAATAGAAATAACTAGATGAACAGATGTAAATTCAGATACTTAAAAAGCTAGACCTAGGGAAGATCAATTAGGGATACTATGGAATGTGAACTGGGCGGTTCGATAATTAGGATACAATTTTTTGTTTGGTTCTTAAACTCATAACACTAATATGATATCTATCCAACTCTCGCTGCGATGATATCTACCCGGCAAACAAAAACAAACCAAATTTCTTTGCAAAATACAAAGAAATAGAGTCTCTATGATGAAAAAGTATGATATGTTTACAAAATTTCTAAACAAACTCTCTCTGCGAAAAAATTATTTGCTCATCTAAGATTGGGCCAGGATATTGATAGCACTCTCGCGCCTACCAACATTCTTACGGTAACAGAATTAAGGTGATCAATCTTAAGTCTAGCTAGTGTGATTAACAAATCTAGATGAATAACATTATAGATAACCTAACATGTTTATGCCCAATTCAACAAACCATTATAAACCCTTGAAAATCCCTAGATCTAACAAGGTGACTACTCAGACATAGAAGAGATAACACTAATCATTGTCTGAATAATACTTATAAAATATAATAAGAAAATAAAAGGAGTTCAAAATCTTCTCTCTACAAAGATTGAGTTATGATTCTTCTCTCCAACAAAACTTGCTTCGAACTTACAAAGGAAACTTAGAATTTGATAACTTAGTCTCTGGGACTGCTAAAACATAAGTTTTACCTAAAACATAAACTAGGCCTCAATTATAAACATTAGAAACTTCTTGGGGCAAAGTTGTAATTTTTAAAACTTGATAAAACTCGAAAGCATCATTCACGTAGGGTGTGTGTCGATTGACACGGCATAAGCCTGTCGATCAACATGGACAGCAATGCTTGTCTCCAAGTTGTTTTGCTCAGCTATAAGCCTCCAAAAGCTCCAAAGAGATCATCAAGGTCCATCTCGTGTTTGTACCTAATAAGACTCAATATATAATACAAAAGACTTTAAAACCAATGCATATACCATGGCTAAAAACCATAAAATCTATGATATATCAACTCCCCCATACTTAGCTTTTCTTGCCCTCAAGCAAACAGAAAACTGAATCAAGGAAGAAGTTTGAAAATCGCGAAACTCACCTACTCTTTAGAACATTGTGCTTACTAGTCATCATGTAATCCACATGGTACAAGACCATTCAGAGATTAACCACCATGTACATTCAACGTAGTCACTCGTAGTCTTCTCAATACCCACCACAACTTAACAACATTTCCCTTTAGTAAGCCATTCATTGTTGGGTCTCATCTCTGATATCAATGCTAAGAGCCTTTTAGACTTAGCTGTCATCCTATACAAATAACAAGATAAACCTCACAACAACAATGGTGTTTTCCTCTCCCCCACACTTAAATCCTTTGTTATTTTGGATTTTATTTTCTTTTCTTTTGTCTATGAAGGTAGGCTATTAGAAGTGAATAATGGGTCAAGGAATCGCTCCTACCCTCACAGCAATCCCTACTTTCATCATCTCCTTAAGAAGCAAGTTATTGCGGCATGGATTTCTCATACATTCTTTACCTCAGAGAATCACTTGGTCATTCATAGACTTAACCATAGAGGTTTTATTATACTTTTTTATTTTCTTTCGGGAGACTAGACACCATAACTTACTTTGGTTTTATCAGGTTAGGTATGAATGAAAGTCAAGCTCTTAGACACCAATCACATCAATGAGGTAAAAGGAACTGACAGAAATGAGCTCAGGCTATAGCGGACATCTATTGTAAGTATGGGGATCTCAAGTTAACCAACAAGACTTGGGGCTTTTCCATTAGTTGAATCTGAATAAGTTCTGCTACAATGGCCACTAGAAAACATAGCAAAGATAATAGACCAAGAGATAGTTCATAGTTTCTAATTAGGTTTGACTCAATAAAACAGTAATTTGAAAAATAAAAGAAAAATTGGGACTGACTCTCAAAAGAATAAATAGAATTAGTAACTACCTCCCCCACACTTATACTACATTGTCCACAGTATAATTAAGCATAACGAAGGTGAGAAAAATAAGTAAAATTGGACAAAGAGTGAACTGTTAAGTTTTGAAAATTGTAACCTTGTGATGGTGTGCGTGTTGATCAACACACAGATTGTGTGTCGGTCGACATGAGTGTGAATGACGTGCAATGAAGTATCACACCATTCTATGGGTCATTCAATCTATTTTCTGACATTAAATCCTGATTAAGAGCTCCAAATCATGTCAAATAACAAGATAATATGATAAACATAATAAGTTTAACAATATCCAAAGAAAAACAGAAGCAAAAACAAAAATAAAAATGTCTCAAAAGAAAAAGAAAAAGAAAAAGAAAGAAAAACTAGGAACCCAATGTCTAAAAATATGACTAAACATAGTCATCATCTGAACTCTGAGGAGTGCGAGGATCAATGGGAGGGCTAAGGGATCACTGACGCGCTGAAGTAGGCTGGGCACAAGTAACACCAGAAGCGACAAGCTGCCACATACTCCTCATAGTACTCACCATGTATCTCCTAAACGTGTGACCATCATCCTTATAACCTGAAGGAGGCTCTCGAAACACAGAGTCTGGAGTGGAAGTGTATGGGGCTGGTGTCTCAGGAGGTGGCTGTACTGTCTCATCCTCAGTGGATGAAGGCGCGGCGCTAGATGAAGCTCCTTGGCGAAGCTTGCGGCCTGAACTCTGAGTCAACAATGACTCGTCTGTGGCGAAGTACAGCATGACATGATCCTTCTTGATTCTGAAGGAAATGTTGGGTAACTTCACATTCCTTACTGTGCCATCTTCATCAGCAAATACCCACATGTTGTTAGGCTTCATCCAAGTCACATGCTTGAGGTAGTCAAGATCCATGGTGATGTGATTGGATTTTTTTGTGGCGTTGGAAAAGACAATACCAAAGTAACTAAAGACTGAAGTCAAAAGATTCCCAACATGCTCTAACTGTTTCTTATCAAAGGCTTTGGCTTTCAAAGAAACCAAATGATGAGCAAACGCAACACCCAAATTCAGATAAATGTTGGGTATATCATACTTCCAAGTTGCATCAGGAAACATGTGGCGAACACCAAGCAAGAGAAGCATAAGATATGACTTCCGAGCCTTGGTAGGGTCAGACCAGCACAAGATAGTGCTAGCAATGAGGCGCAATGCATACCTAATCGCAGGATGACGGACATCTGTCTGCTTCAAAGAACCGGTATTATACTCAACATTTCCAATATGAGACCAACAAGTCTTGATGTCCCCCCACTCTGTATCCATAGTAGCCTGAGTAGCATCTCTCCTAAAACCGTACAAATCGCATTGATCAGTGAGAGTGATCATGTACCTCACACCCTTGCACATGAAGGTCAGAACTCCCTGCTGTGCCACCTTGGCACTCTCATTAGCATAGTAAACTCTGCAGGAGGCTAAGAACTGGCGTGCCAAGTCCGGGTAAAGAGTGTTTGGTATATATCCCATAGTGTCCAAACGCATAGCTATAGTGATATCATTGACATCGCCATCAATGTCCTAGGCTAGCATGGTCCTGCGATCTTCCAACCGGGTAGATCTCATATCCACACCTTGCCATGCATTGAAGAACAATGTGTCATACTCATCTCAATCCTCTAAAATAGGCATCTGAGTACACTCAGCCTTAGCTGTCTCAGTCTTTGGATCACTATCCCAATCGCGCTTCACCCTAATCATCTAAGCCCCAATATTTGGCCAAAGAGATCGGACATGAGCATTGACTGGAAAATCTGAGGTGGGTGAGGTGGCTATGATGGCGGTAGGGGTGGTTTCAACACTAGGCTCATCATTAGTAAGGTCAATCTCCTTTTTGCGGGTACGCTTGTTCCTCGTAGATCTCCTAGTAGACATCTGCAAAACACAAGAAATCACACAAAGAAGTTCAAGTTTGAAATCCGGGTATGCGTGTCGACCGACACCACCAGCCATGTCGATCGACACGGTGCCAAATTGTAGACACCAAATGAAAAACGAAAATCCCAAACAAGTTCAAATCAAATTTTCACCACAAAATCATCACAATCAATAATCAAAATCATCAAAATAACATCAATCCATCATCCTAAACATCTCTAAATTTCAAATTTCAAGCTTTATCAAATAGAAATTCATGACTTTTCTATCAATTCAACCTAAATTAACAACAATCTACACTTAAATCCTTCTAAATTCATCCTAACCCACAAATATATTAAGAACAAAATCAGATCTAAAAAGTGAGAATTCTAAACCTTGAAGATTTCAAAATTTAGGGATGGAGATTTGAAAAATATACCTTTGATTTGGATATAATGGATGATATAGGAGTGAATGAAATCAAATTCTCTTGAGATTAGAGACAAAAACCGATTGATTTGACGGAAAGCTTCGGGCTGAGAGATGAGAATAAGTGCCACGGCTCGAGTTGCAAGCATAGACTCAGGAGGATGAAAAATAATGAAAAATGCGATTTAGGGTTTATAAGGGCGGAGTTTTTACAATTTTGGGGAAAAGGAGAAGTGGAGAAGAAAAAGGAAAAATCAGGATTTATACTAACCTGGGGTCCGTGTCGACCGACACAAGGTGGTTGTGTCGATCGACGCGGACACAAAGCTTGTGTTCCTTGGTCAAAATTTTTAATGTAAAGTTCTCCAATTTATGAGCAATCCTTCTACATTTTTATTTAAGCACGTCTAATTCCTGAGACAATATAAAAATGAAGAAAAATTAGAAAAAATGACACAGTAAAACGTATTTACAGACTAACCAGTGGGTTGCCTCCCACCAAGCGCTTATTTTTAGTCATTAGCTTGACTTTGTAAGAATTCATATGGGTGGATAGTCTCAAGAAGAATCCGAAGACAATGATGATGAAGTCCATGAACTGAGATCATCTTCACTTAGGTCCAACATCTTGGGTTTCAGAACCCTATGCATCATCTCATCCATCACAGCTTGTCCTTTAGCTTTACACTCAGGAGTGATGACAGCTCTAATCTTACCAAGTGGTCTTTAACCACTTCCATATTGAAGCCTATACTCAATGGTATCATCAACTTGTCTCACATGAGTCAAAGTCACAAGAGGATCTTTAGTCACTGCTTTTCTCTGCGGTTTCTTCTTCTTAACCTCATATTTTGGATTCCTTGCAATGAACTCCTTAAATTGATTCTCATTCACCTCTTGGTTACAAGCCTTGTCAACATCTTCAGAAACAACCTTAGGGCTCCACATCACATATCCATCAGGAATAACATCATAGAACACATCAGGATCAACATGCTTCAGAAAAATTTTGCTACTTAGCGAATCAAAAACAGCTCCAGCAGTAGCAAGGTCTTCCCAAAATCAATGACATATCAGAACCAATAGCCGTTTCAACAACATGGAAGTCACAAGGAAGCAGACAGTCTCCATCCCGAACTTGCAAATTCTCCACCAAACCTGTTGAAGTCTTTACTGAAGCATCAACCAATGTAATATCAACTGGAGATCTGTTGATATCACATATTCCCAACCTTGTTGCAATGTCTATAGATATAAGATTAATCCTAGACCTAGTATCACAGAGTGAATCATTGAATCTAACTCCAATAATAGAACATGGCACAGCAAATCTTCCAGGATCCTCCAAATTAGGCAATTTTCGGAGAAAAATTGCAGTAGGTGGTTGTGCAAGTCGACCGACATGGCAAGGTGCCTGTCGATCGAGACGAGTATAATCGTGACCATCCTTAAACCATCTCCAACCACACTCCTTTTTCACTTCATATTCCATTTTGGAGTAGAATTTGCTCCAACCCTACTTCATTTAAACTGCATAATAGAGTAAAGAATGAGATTACTCTAAGTATGGAGTAATTTTACTCATCACTCTATTTTTTTACTCATTACTCCATTTTCAATTCCATTTTGGAGTACGGTTGGAGTAGAATTCAACTCCATTTTGAAGAAAAAATATGGAGTAATACATTGGAGATGCTCTTAGTCGTGACTTGCATCAAACTTTCAGAGATTTGGGATGGTGTCGATTGATACGAGTCAATGGTGTCGATTGATATGAGTCAGTGGTGTCGATTGATACGAGTCAGTGGTGTCGATCGACACGAGCTCGTTGATGAGAATCTTAACCTTTTCTTTAGCTTCAGAGTTCACCAGACTCTCTTTGGGGATTTCTGTCTTGACCATATCAGTTCTTCCAGGTAAGATGCCATCAGGGCGTTTAACATTCACAGCAGATTAAGCAAACTGGGTATCCAACCTCTTGATGTGGTTGTTCAAAGTCTCAAGCATATCCTTCATCTCAGAATCCAGAGTCTTAGCAGGTGGATTCTGGTAGTAAGAACTTCCATAGTTCCTAGTGAAACTGGTGTTGCTTCTGTGAGCATTCTGAACCTCAGTCTTGGGCGTAAATCCAGAAGAGTTCTGGTTGTTCCCATAGTTGTTCCTCTGATTGTTGTAATTCCTGAAGTTTCCTTGAGAGTTGCCAAATCTTTGACCATTAAAACTGGAACCATTCACATAGTTCACATCTTCTTCTGTAACTTCATCCTCAGCCTCAAAAACTTCAACCTCTTGAGCAAAGTGAACCGATTTCTTGTTCACTAGAAGGTTGTGTACAGTATCAAGCTTTGCTTTGACTTCAGCCATCTGACCATTATCCAAACCAGCAGCTAACTTCTTCCTCTCAAAATCAGCATTCCTAGCACTATTACTAGATGCCAAGTTCTCAATCAACTTTTTAGCTTCCATCAATGTCATAGTCTTGAAGTCACTCTCACTAGCAGCATTCAAAGCAACCTGATACCTCTAATCAACTCCACTAAAGAAAGTCCTTAAGAGTTGGACTTCATCAATATCATGTTGTGGACAATCTCTTTGGCAACCCTTGAATCTCAACCAAGCAGCCTTAAAAGTCTCTACAGGTCCTTGAGTAAACTAAATGATCACATTCCTCACATCCTCTGACTTAGCGTTATCATAAAAGTTATCAAGAAAAGCTGTCTTGATGTCCTTCCATGTAGTTAAAGATCCTGGTTGCAGTTGTTTCAACCAATGAGCTGCGTCCCCAGCAAGAAAGTATGGAAAGAGCTTGCAGAATAGATAGTCCTCAACCACTCCATTGGCTTTGAGTATCAAAGCCAAGTCTTCAAACTTCTCTATATGATCCATAGGATGTTCAGCAGGATGAGCATTGAAAGTGTGTTGGCCCACAAGAGTGTAGTATTGGGGTTTCAACTAAAAATCATTCATCTGAAAAGCAGGAGGACATATAGAAGACCTATTAGTGTAGAAATCATTGGGTCTGTTGAAATCAGCCAGTGTTCTTCCCATAGCTTCAACTTATTCGGACCATGTACTTCGGCAGCGTGTCGACCGACACAACCAGCTCCGTATCAGTCAACATAAACGTCATCGTTGACATTCTCGACAATTGGGTTCCCTATAGCATCAAACTTCTGACCCAGTTCATCGCGTAGGTTGCCCTCTAAATCACAATAAGCTCCAGCTTCATCTCTCACAAGAACAAGTGGTCTAACCATCTCTGATCTCCTCTGCGCTTTGCAATTAGCTCTCTCTAACTTTCTCATCTCCTCAGTAGCAACTAGATCTTTGTTCTTGTTGCTCCTAAGATTCATGCACCTGAGATAAGAGAAAGTAGGGATGTAAGTAACAAAATAAAAGAAAAATCTAGAACTAACTCTAACTGAAATCTAATGGTGAATTTAGAATCCCCGGCAACAGCGCCAAAATTTGACAGGGGTAAAATATAACCCAAGAACTACTCTCTCAAATTAAGAGATCAGTTGCAGAACTTAAGGATCGAATCCACAATGACTCTGAAAACTCACACAATAGATGTAACAGATTCAAGTTAAGCTAGAACAATAAATAAGAAATAAATAAAAGCAATGCAATATAAATAACTAGATGAACAGATGTAAATTAAGATGATTAATAAGCTAGAACTAGAGAACATCAATTAGGGATACTCTGAAATGTGAATTGGGTGGTTCGATAATTAGGATACAATTTTTTGTTCGGTTCTTAAACTCATAACACTAATACGATATATATCCAACTCTCGCTGCGACGACATCTATCCTCTAAACAAAAGCAAACCAAATCTCTTTGCAAAATACAAATAAATAGAGTCTCTATGATGAAAAAATATGATAAGTACAAAATTTCTAAACCAACTCTCGCTGCAAAAAGACTGTTTTCTCATCTAAGATTGGGTCAGGATACTGAAAGCACTTTCGCGCCAACCAACATTCCTACGGTACCAGAATTAAGATGATCAATCTTAAGTCTAATATGATTAACAAATCTAGATGAAGAACATTATAGATAACCTAACATGTTTATGTCCAATTCAACAAACCATTATAAACCCTTGAAAATCCCTAGATCTAACAAGGTGACTACTCAGACATAGAAGAGATAAAACTAATCATTGTCTGAATAATACTCATAAAATATAATAAGAAAATAAAAGGAGTTCTGAATCTTCTCTTTACAAAAGTTGAGTTCGGATTTTTCTCTCAAAAAAACTTGCTTCAAACTTACAATGAAAACTTAAAATTTGATAACTTAGTCTCTGGGATTGCTAAAACATAAGTTTAACCTAAAACATGAACTAGACCTCAATTATAAACACTATAATCTTCTGAGGCAAAGTTGCAATTCTTGAAACATAATAAAACTCGAAGGCATCATTCACGTCGGGTGTGTGTCGACCAACACTGCATAAGCCTATCGATTGACATGGACATAAATGCTCGTCTCCAAGTTTTTTTGCTCAGCTACAAGCCTCCAAAAGCTCCAAAGTGATCATCTAGGTCCATCTCGTATTTGTACCTAATAAGACTCAATATACAATACAAAAGACTCTAAAACCAATGCATATACCATGGCTAAAAACCATAAAAATCCATGATATATCAGAAGTACGACCCATGTAACACAAAAACCTTTTTGGGCTATGCCATGGTCGTTGTCCAAGCGTAAGGATCAAAATCAAGAAATCCTCGGACATCTTGCAGTGTTCCCTCATATTTCTAATCGTCTTCGGCATGCTCCAGCTTGGATAGATATATGCAGTGAAAATATTCTGGTCCCCTCACTTTAGCTTTCCTACGTGGCCCTTTCACCTTTGGCCGCGCTGTTTTCTGCTTCCTTACACCTCCTCAACATTTACCTCTTCGACTTTGGTATCATCCTCTTGCTCAGGATTATTTCCGCCTTCGTCTCCAGCCATCTTGTCATCACTACACAAGGTACCTTTCTCAAGACCTCGAATTATGAAACTTGCCTCATCATTGCTAAACAAAGGAGAACTGGTTCACGGAGACCCAAATAGATAGATATCCTCATCCCTCAGGGATGGGATGGCAATCCTACTTCTAGCAGCTTGGCATCACTTTAGGTTCAATGGTTGGTGAGAGGAACTAGACAATGAGCTCGACATCATACTTCTTGTTTTTAGCAATTTGCACGGAATAGGCGAGGCGGAGATTAGGCGCATCAACTAGAGGAAAAACCTAAGGGTAAAAGTTGATCTAACACTGTCCAAAGGAGTTGAAGATCTAAGAAGGACATTTTACGAAGATTCACCGAAAATATTGAAGGTAAATCGGAAAAACACATATTAAGTTGAAGATCACACCGAGAAACGATCTAAATTACAGCAGAGTTAAGGAATCAATTACGATGATCTGATGGCTAGAGATATAAATAAATAAAAAAGTTTGAGAGAGTTTACCTTGGGATTTTGGATGAGCGATATTGACCGCTCTTATATGGAAATGGTGACGTTTCAGCTTCTGGTCTATGAACCTATGAAACCCTTTCTTTTTTTTCCAAAAGTACCCCTATCACGGTCTACAAAGATTCCTCTAAAAGCTTCGCTGGAGCATGGTAACCCAACCTAGTCGCTCTGTAAGCTGGTCTGGAGGTCACATTATAAGTCGATCACATCGCAGCACAAGCCAACCTGACTATGTTCCATTAGTCGACGTACAGATCAAGACAAGTTGATCTAAGTCATCTCGAACCTCTTCGTTACTTCATTAAGTGATTCAATGAACTGGGGGGGACTAACTATTGGTACCGGGTTTAGCACCCGTAAAAGACACGACCCAAATTAGATACCATGTTTCGTTTAATCATCTTCGCTTTAATTGGTCTTAGCTCGTAGACCGGATAAGATGAACCGGACTGATCGAGATAACCGAAGTGGAGATGCGTTCCAAGTAGGAAAAGGAGTTCGAACATAGGCCCATTGGGCTTACACTGCCATTATTAAACCTCTATAAATAGTGGGGTTCCTTCACTAACATGCCAAGGAAGATTTCTGAGAACGACTCCTGCATAATCAGCTTTGCTTTCTCTCTCTAGAAACTCTTGTAAAAACACTTCTTTTACTAAGATCAATAAATACAGTTTGACAAAAATACCCCCATTGAATCCTTGGATTCAACATGACTGAACCATAAAAATATAATTTAATGTATTATCTTTGAGAATCACCCTCATACACTCTGAGAATCACAGTTAGAGGTGTCAAATGGGTTATCCACATCCATTTTGACCCGTCCAATATTGTCCATTTTGATTGTGGACAAAATGATGTCCACGTCCATTTACGCCTGTGTCCATTAAGGACCAAGCCCATTAACGTCCGTGCCAAATGGGTTGTCCATGGTCTGTCTATGAGCTAATAGTTTTTGGCGGGAAACTGTGGTTTTCTGTTTTTTTGGCAGGAAAATGTGTTTTCGTATTTTTTGGCGAGAACTGTGTTTTCATGTTTTTGGCGAAAAAATTGATTTTGCCCTAGATTTTTGTATCCCATGGGCCACCCATTGTTCAACAGTGTCCGTCCAATTTTATCCGTGCACCAAATTGAGCATAGACCATTTTAGTCCATTTCATAAATGGGTTGTCCAAAGACGGCCCATTTGACACCTATAATCACAATAAATACTTATAGTATCTTGAGCATATCCCAGTTCAGTGAACCATTAATGTACCTAAGTACCCACTTCACTGCATGCCAATGTTCTTTTATAGATTTTCTCATGAATATATACTAGACCTACAGAGTATGAAAAATCTGGCCTAGTAACAATCATATGAGTACAGAAAAAAAGTTCAAAAAAACAATCATAGAGTACACAACACTTTTATGAGGAACATATCTCATCACATCGGATTGTCTTCTAACTTCTTGCTCAGTAACTGCCTTCAAAAAAAATGAACTCCCATTGGAGTATTAACATATTTTGACTGATCCATAATAAATATTCCCAGAACTTTTAGAATATATCCTTCATGAGAAATGTAGATAGATAAGTACCAGTTTCTGTCTCTTGAAATTTCAATTCCCAATATTGTCTCTGAATTCAGTAGTATCTTCAACTCACATTCTTGTTTCTATTTCTTGGAAGCAATGACGGCATCATCTACATAAAATATAAATACACATACTCTTTATTCTGCACTTTCTTGAAGTAAACATATGGATCGAACTAGCTTCTTTCAAAACCACAGGTTTGCATGAAAGTATGATTGTTTATGCAAAGTTATTGTTATAAGTTTTATGAGTGATTCTTGATTCTCGCTTCTGTCTATTTTGAAGTTAAAGCTTCGATTTTATATTGTAAATCAGTAAACGTTCTTAATTAATTTTCATATCCATAACCTCTCATGTTCAGCTTTGTATATCCCCCTCTGAATATATAATGTATATTATAGTTTGGCATATTGTTCTTGGTCGTACATCTCAGTTTGAGAAGAGGGTGGTACTAGATTTGGTCAATAAGGGTCATCCCAAGCCCGAGAAGAAAATTGGAGGAAACTGATGCTTCTTTCGTAGGAAGTGTGTTGACCTTATCCTCAGATGATTTCAGCTTCAGGAAGTGTGTTGACCTTATCCTCCTATTTCGGGAAAACACGATAGCTCCCAATTATGGTGGCAATGGAAATGGTGGGGGTGGAGGCAGAAAGTTCAGAAGATAAAAAGACTGTGTTTGCTACTTTGTTACTTTTTTCGTCTGCCTCACTTAGAAACCTAGGATTTCTTTCTTATGAATTTTGGAGCCTTTATTTTGTTGTATGATAAAGTCTCAAAGAGATGTATGATGTTTGTATTATTACTAATCTGATAAAGCGAGATTTATGAGGCCAAAATTATTTGTAAATTAGATTTAAAAATATGCTCTAGATCAGATCTCTCTTCTTATGTTCTAAAAATGTAATTAATTCTTTAACTATCAGTATTCTAGAACAGAAATAGATAAAACTAGCCAAACCATTTTGAAGACAGATTTCTCGGATCACCCTATAAAAATTATACTAACAACTTTGTACTGTTTTCTCGGATCACCCTACAAATACGAACTAGAGACTTCTATATATAATATATGTTTACATGTTAGGTTTTCTATTATAAAATAAAATAAAAGGTTCTTTATCAAAATAAATTAAAGAAAAACAATAAAACGTTTATTGGAGAGAAGAATCATCTATGTTGTCTTTGAAATTTGCTGTCTTCTGTTTCATTCTCCTTTTATTCGCTAGCGTTCATGAATGTATGTCATCTATATCTTAGATTTTTTAAATCTTGTATGCAGCATTACCATTATAATCATAATCAAGTAAAGACAGTTTTCACGGATCACCCTATAAAAATTGTACAGTTCTTTCGGATCACCATACAAATACTAGCAATTCTATATATATGTTTACATGTAAGGTTTTCTATTATAAAACAACAAAACGATTCTTTATCAAATTAAATTAAAGAAAAACAACAAAACATTTCTTGGATAGAAGAATCATCATGCCGTCTTTGAAATTTGCTATCTTTTGTGTCACCCTCGTTTCGTTCACTAATCACTAGTCTTCATGAATGTATGTCATATAAAGTTTAGGTTTTGTTTATCCATTAATCATTATAATCATAATCATATCTTTTGTTGCTTCTTTAAAAGGTTTATTCTTTTTTTTAAAGGTTTTGTTGACAAGATTTTCAAAAAACACAAGCCGTTAGTAGATCCTAACACAGGAAGAAGGACAGGAACACCCCCATGCAAACCATACAAAAATAATCAATTGGTCTGCACCAAACCGTTGAAGCCAGGAGGGACCAAACATATGTTACTCCCAGCCGGCTCAGATTGTTGGAAGCATTGTCCTCCTACATAACCCAATACCACCTTCAAAGATTGGAGAAATTTGAAAAGCATCAATATATATAGCTACCTTCTTTTTTTTTAGTCTTAGTTTAGTCAACAATATATTTATTTATAATAGGTTTTTTGGATTTAATAAATGCGAAGTCATTTTTTAATTCTTCGGCTCAAAATCAATTCCTCTATGAATTTTGTCAAAAAGCATTTAGTGTAGAAATATTGATAAACACAATTACCTTAAAACAAAAAAAAATTGTTTTCAAATCGATTAATTGATGATTGTTATTAATCCAATAGGTCACCATAAAATAGGTATAAACCTTGGTGAGAAAGCCAAACATAAAAGGAGTTTAACAAGAAAAAAACAAATCATGCATTTTTTATACTGAGAATGAAGGGAGTGGTTCGCGTGGCGTCATGGTTCTGTGGACCATAAACTACACCTAGTTCTATTTTTGATACGTATGTACTGCTTTCGTAACGTTGGGATGAACATTTGATCGCTGGATATCTATCCATTTAACACAACCATAAACATATTCTTAGACACTATATTGGTCAAGGGTCTTAATGTAACAAAAGGTGAAGATGTTAAAGTCTTACTTGGGAAGGTTGTTTTTGGACTGGCATGTAGGAAGACACTCTATTATACACTCGGGGCTTGGTTTAACAAAGAACGGAATCTACAATAATAGCACTTTAGTTATAAATGTTTTTATGTAATTTTCCAAATTTACTTATGAACATGTTCAATTGAAATACTAATATGAAATGATATCAATGACATTTAGCATGTGGCTGAAAATTCTTCTTCTATTTATGTAATATCGCTCTTGTCCATTCCCGAGTACCTGATGCAATGTGTATGGTATGTGGAAAAAAAATGTCACGATAAAATTCTGTGTTACAGTGTCCACGTGAGCTAAACAAGCCCAACCTAGAACAAGAAGAACCTCTGACATAAGTGTTCGAAGAGGCTCTTAAGAGAAACATTGTTTTTTTGTTTGTGAGAGAGAAAGAAACTTGAAAGTTGTGGATAGCCTCTTCTAAAAGGTTAAGACTGATGACAGTTGTAGAAAAGAAGCTCCTAGGAAAGATACTCTGTCTAAGGAGGTGCAGTCTCATCATTTGTGGCTTTGTGGGATATTCTCTTAATCCTAATCTTTAATCTATTCTGAAACGTGTATTATTTTAAGTAATAAACTCTGTTTCTTTTTCCGTGGACGTAGTTAACGTGATCGTTGGTGAACCACGTAAATCTGTGTCTTGTTTTTTACGTTTCTGTTATCTTGTTCACATCTATTATAACAAACTGGTATCAGAGCACAAGGTTACTTGTTCTACGTCCGTGCGAATTTCATGCAGTTTCAGATTAGTGTAATTTTCATGCATAATCAGTTTCGTGTAAAATTCGTGTTTGAACACAAGGTTCTTAGTTTTGTGGTTCTCAGATCGGATTAGTTTCATGCAAATCTCGTGCAGAAACAGATTCGTGCAAAATCAGTACAGAAGAAGTTCGTGCAAAATCCATGGCGAAGAAGAAGGTTCTTTCGGGATCAGGTCCGTGCAAAAGCAGGGTCGTGCAAAATCAGGTGCTTGGAATTTTCCGCGTCTGTAAGTTTGTGAGGGGATGTATGGGATAAGCGTGAAGATTGACAAGTTTTATGGGAGAAATAGTTTCAGTTTCAGGCCCGTGTTGGGCATCTGGTCTGATGATCATCAGACATCTGATATGGTCCAGTGGACGTTAGGCTCAGTGGGTGATTTGATCCAATGGACCATCTGGCCTATGATAGGCAGCAGACCCGTGATGAGTATCTGGCCCGTAATGGGTATTTGGTCAGATAAGTATCAGACAACTGATATAGTTACAGATAATCAAGCCGCTGGGCTAGTAGGCAGTGAGAACAATGGGCTGAGACATAGTAATAACATAAATAAAAAGTTGTTTTGTAAAGGTCGAAAGCCAGATTATATCCATAATTATTGTAAGGAGAAAGGGCATTGGAAGCTTGAATGCCCTAAGAAGAAACAATCTGGTTATACTGGTGTACCAGAAGATGACATCAAGTCTGAACATGACGTTGCTTTGGTTGCTGATAGAAACACACAAGCCTTTGATGTGTGGGTTCTTGATACAAGAGCTTCGTATCATATGTGTCCAAGGAGAGAGTGCTTTGCAACCTATACAGTTGTAGATGGTGGTAACATTAAGATGACCAATAGCTCGGTGAGCAAGGTTGCAGCAGTCAGCTCAATCAAGATCAGGACACATGATGGTAGACTTGTCACACTAAAGTATGTCAGACATGTTCCGTCAATATAGAAGACATTGTATATGTTAAAAGGGTCCACAGTTTCAGTTTCAGTTATTGCATCTCCAGTGATTCATATAAGTGAAAGAGAAATGCAAGTGTCTGAGGTAGATCTTTATGTTGTCAGAAGATCAGAAGGCTGTGGAGGAACAGTGGTCTGAAGTTTAGGTCATTGGTGTTCAATCAGTTGTGTAAGGATGTTGAAGCTGTTCAACATCATACAGTTGTAGATACATCACAGCAATGCGACGTAGTCAAATGGTTGAATAAGACATTGTTAGAGAGAGCAAGGTGTATGCTCTTAAATGCTGGGTTGGAAAGGAGGTTTTGGGAGGAAGCAATAAACATGATTTGTGACTTGGCTAATGATGGACCGCACACAAGTGTCAAGTGCAAGACATATGCTGGAAAAATGTTTACAACAGAGAGTCGTAGTGTTGAAAAACAGGTGGAGCTGCAGGAAAATGGTCAGCAGAAACATAAATAGAGTCAAGAGCTACAGGCAGAAGCTCATCCACTAGAACCAAAACAACCAAAGGTTATACCATCTGAAGATACACACCAGAGTATAGCTCAAAATCGTATAGGGAGGATTGGAGATGGACCAACTCAAATATATGATTATGAGGTCAGGTAGTTGGTTGCTGTAGTTGGAGATGAGATGCAATCTCATCATAGAAATCATACATGGGTTTTGAACACACAACCACATGGGAGAAATATTATTACTTGCAAGTGGATATTCAAGAAGAAAAAAGGGATATACTTGGTAGTAGAAGTTAAGTATAAGGCTCGAGTTGTTGCTAGAGGTTTCAACGAGAAAGAAGGGGTGGACTATATACTAGTCAGATACACTTTCATCAGAGTGCTGTCAGTAGTAACGGTGCATCATGATCTGAAGCTTGAGCAATTTGATATGAAAACTCAGCCAGCTGATCCTGAAGTTCCTAGTGAGGAAGATCACGTGTGCAGGTTGAACAAGTGTCTATATGGATACAAGCAGTCTCCCAGACAGTGGTACAAGAGGTTTGACAAGTACTTGATGAAGCTGGGCTACATCAGAATTGTCAAACAGACATGTGATGCTAAAAGATTGAAAGATTTGCTGAGTGATGAGTTTGAGATGAAGGTTTGGGGTGCAACAGATAAATGTTTGGGATTGAAGAGTCTCAGGGACAGAAGTTTGAAGAAGGTTTTCCTGTCAAAGAAAATCGATATTCATAAGGTGTTGGATAGGTCTTTGATGTCATCTGCAAAGACTATTGATACACAGAGTGCTGCCAGTCTTCATCTAACTGTGTGCGTCCCTCAGTATGAAGATGAAAAGAAATACCTAAGAGGTACTTCTGATGTTGGCCTAGTTGTAGGCTATTCTTATTCTGAATATGCATGTGATGTAGACAACAAGATATCGTTAAAAGGATTGACCAGCGATCTAGGTTTGCATCATGATCAGGCTACAGTGTACTGTGACAATTTGAGTGCAATCAGTTTAGCCAATGATCAGGTCCATCATGAGAGGGCCAAGCATATTTGTGAGATATTATTTCCTGAGAAATAATGTGAGGATTCAAGTAAACAAGGAAGGGATTGGAATTGTTGATAACCTTGAAGGTATGTTCACTAAGTTAAATCCTCAGGACAAGTTTAAACATTGTTTTGACTTGCTGAATATCTCAAGCTGTTAGTCGACATGAAGGGCGAGCAAGCCTTTGATAGGGCATTAGGCCTCTGTAGAGGCATCTGGCTCCACGTGGAGCATCAGGCTCCTGACAGAGCATCAGGTCCATGGATGGAAATCAGGCTCCAAGTGGAGCATCAGGCCTTTTGACAAGGCATTAGGCTGCAGGCAGAGCATCAAGTCTGTGAAGGGACATCAGGTCCGTGAAAGGACATCAGGCTCAAGGTAGAGCAACAGTTTTCCTGGTAGGGTATCGGGTCCTTGAATAGACATCAGGCCTCTGAAGAGGGATCAAGCTCGTGAAGGAGCATATAGTTCAAGGAAGGGCAGTCTGGTAATTTGGCAAAGCATCAGGCCTCTGAAGAGGCATCAGGCTCTTGAAAGAGCATTTAGCCCAAGGTAGGGCATTCTGACTTGTGACCAAGTATCTGGCCTCAGAAAGGCATTCTGGTTTCATAACAATCAGCAGGTTTTTTGTATCTGACCTCTGATGAAATATTTAGCTGGAGACGAGCATCGTCCAAAGAAAATTATTCTGGCTCGGCGGAGAATCTGGCCCAAGAAAGTTATTATGGCTTCTAATGAAACATCTGGCTCAAGACGAGCATCTGGCTCAATGAAAGGTATTCTGATTTCTGATAAAAAGTTCTGGCCCTTGATGGGACATCCGACCTTTAAAAGGACATCAGGCTTCTGAGGAAGAAGCACGTTCCTGATAGAACATCTGATTCCAGTGGGGCATTCTAGCTTGACGAAGCATCTTGCTTCTAGTGAAGCATCAGACTTCTGGTGAAACATCAGGTTTTCTGGTGACGCATCAGGCTTCTGGTGAAGCATCAAGATTCAGGCAAGACACACTGTTCCATAGCGGGACAGAAAATCCTCTGATGAGACATTATGCAGCATTAAGGCAAGCGAGTTCCTGATGGAGCAACTAGCCAAGATATGATATCTAGTCTCTGAAAAGGCAACATGTTTCTGAAGAAGAAACAAATTCCTGATGAGACATCTGAGGAAAAAGAGAATTCTGGTTCATCTGATATTGCACATATGTCTGATGGTACAACAGGCTGTTAGTGCAGTCTGGTACAACTGTCTGATAGAGAAGTCTGATACATCGGGCACTGTGAACAGTGCATCTCATAAATTTGTTTGGAGGATTCAAGTCAAGGTGAAGATTTGTTTGATGTGACTTGAATAGATTGGACCCGTTAATCAGGGTTCTGTTGGGCCCATATTAGGCCAGTCCGCTGAGAATTAATTAGGACTCTGTTAATTAGGGTTTTACTATTAATACTCTCTTAACCCTAGCCTCCAATGTATTCTGAAACATGTATTATCTCCAGTAATAAACTCTGTCTCTTTTTCCGTGGATGTAGCCAACGTGATCGTTGGTGAACCACGTAAATCTATGTCTTGTTCTTTACGTTTGTGTTATCTTGCTCACATCCGTTATAACACCTCTCATTTTGGGAAGACCTTTCTTGGCTACAGCTGGTGCTCTCATTGATGTAAGAGGAAGCAAGATAGCTTTGAATTTAGGTGATAAGGTGATGAACTTTGATATTGACAAGCTGAGAAAAACACTCATCATTGATGGTCAATCATTCTCTGTAGAAACCTCCAAAGACATTACTGCTAGGCATGTCAAAAAGCTAGGTCCTAATGAGCAAGTGAATAAGCAAGCTTCAGAGCTTAAGGATTGGAGTGGTGATCATATCTTACATACTAGACTACATGACGAGGTTGTACGCACAAACATGTTGCTAGAGGATGATGTTTTCCTGATGGAAACAAGGACTGCAGAGAGGAATTTCAGAAAAATTGCAGATATCAGAGTTCTGGGTTCTTGCCGATCGACATGACCCACCTGTGTCGGTCGACACGCACCACCAGTTAGTCTGCAGTTGCCCACAACAGCTCGGTTTCAGGATGATCTCATTGCTGCAAGTCTGAGAGTTGTTGTCAAATAGAACCCCCAGATCTCACACTCCATTCACCGCAGGAAAAGCAAAGGTACACACTTTCTAAGCCCCAATCATCTAATATCATCAATAAAACTTCTCAAGATACAAAGACTATTTTACAGTTAACCAAGCCACAAGGTTCTCGTAGAGCACTTGTTTCTTCTATTGATGATTTTGCAGGGAAAAGAGGCATACCACCCATACCAATATCCTGCCTAGTTGATGTTCCTCATTACCTTGGTCGTCCTCATGCACTCAATGCTTATACTCCACCATGGATGAAGAGACATTTTCCTGAGAGATATTCATTGCCACCACTCATCCACCAGATGTCCTTGCTTTAGCCAAGTCAAGCTAATGACTTTCAAAACAAGTGCTCAGTGGGAGGCAACCCACTTGTAAGTTTTTCTTTTTCTTTTTCCTTTTGAGTCATTTTTATTCTTACTTTTGAGTCAGTTTTTCTTTTGATCTTTAGTGGAACTTGTTATGTTATGATATTTTGTTGCTATTTGACTTGTTTTGGAGCTCTTAATCAGGAAATCTTATGGAAAAACAAATTGAACAGCAAATGATTGTGGAACTTCACCGTCCTATAATGGACTACATGTCGATCGACACATGCATCTCTTGTCGATCGACACATACGCATAACATTAAGGTCACGATTTTTAAAACTTAACAATTCACACTCTTGTTCCATTTTTATTTATTTCTTTCACTTTTCTTAAGCTTGATTACACTGGGACAGTGTAGTTTAAGTCTGGAGGAGGTTGTTACTAACTCTATTTATTCTTTTAAGAGTTAGTCCCAATTTTTCTTTTATTTTTCAAAATTTTGTTTTATTGAGTCAAACCTAGTTAGAAACTATGAACTATCTCTTGGTCTGTTGTTGTTTGCTTTGTTTTCTGGTGACCATTGTTGTAGAGCTTATTCAGATTCAACTAATGGAAAAACCCCAAGTCTGACTGGTTAACTTGAGATCCCCATACTTGCAACAGATGCTCATTATAGCCTGAGCTAGTTTCTTTCAGTCCCTTTGACCTCATGGACGAATTTGGTGTTTGAAAGCTTGAGTTTTCATTCATACCTGACCTGATAAAACCAAAGTAAGTTATGATGTCTAGTCTCCCCAAAAGTTGTTACTAATAATAAAAGCCTTTAAGGTATAGTTTATGAATGACCAAGTGATTCTCTGAAGTAGAAGCGGGTAAGAGAAATCTATGCCCCCACATTTCTACTTCTTAAGGAGATGGTGAAAATAGGGTTGCTGTGAGGGTAGGAGAGATCATGTGACTCACTATTCACTTCTAATAGCCTACCTTCATAAACAAAAAGAAAGTAATATGAAATCCAAAATAACAAAAGATTTAAGTCTGGGGGAGACGAAAACATCATTGTTGTTGTGAGGTTTGTCTTGTTATGGTATAGGATGACAGCTGAGTCTAGAAGGCTATTGAACATTGAATTTAGAAATGAAACCCAGCGATGAATGGCTTACTAAAGGGATATGTTGTTAAGTGGTGGTGGGAATTGAGAAGACTGTGAGTGACTACGGTGAATGTACATGGTGGTTAGTCTCTGAATAGTTCTTGTACCATGTGGATTACATGATGACTGGTAAGCACAATGTTCTGAAGAGTAGGTGAGTTTTGCGATTTTCAAACTTCTTCTTTGATTCAGTTTTCTGTTTGCTTGAGGGCAAGCAAAAACTAAGTCTGGGGGAGTTCATATATCATGGTTTTTATGATTTTTAGCCATGATATTCATATTGGTTTTAGAGTTTTTTGTATATATATTGAGTCTTATTAGGTACAAATGTGAGATGGACCTTGTTGATACATTATGGAGCAATTATGGAGCATTTTAGTTGAAAAGTTGGAAAGTTAATGTTCATCAGCACTGTACATCAAGTTACTGTTCACCATTACTGTTCATGTCGACCGACACACATGAACAGTGTTGGTCGACATGGTACAATTCATGCCAAAGATTTACCGTTTTTGCCCAGAAGTTTTCCTTATTTGAAATTAGTCCAATTTCGTGTTTTAACATATATATATATATATATATATATATATATATAGTATTTTTATGTCATTGTTTAGACCTATGTTTTATTTTCTACAGCCACCTATTCAGAGATTTTTTGGGAGAAGATTTTTAATATGAGAGTCAAACCCTCTCGGGTGAGTGATAAGATCATAGAGGAGCTTAATGCTAAGGTGGAAATTCTGATGAGAGCCCAAAAGAGATCCGTTAATCTCTTAGAAAGTGATGAGTTCAATAATGAGGAGGATCAAACTGAGGAGATCAACTTTCTTGGTGGACAGGGAAACTATCAAAACCGGGGTTTTAACCCGAACTTTAGGAACCATCCTAACCTGTCCTACCATAGTACTAATGTTGAGAACCCTGGAAATCAGTTTTATCCATCTCGGAGTACGCAAAACCAAGGGAACTTCCAAAATGATGAGTATCTATTTTGACCCGTTTTTATTATTGTTTTACTTGTCTTATTGAGTATATAAGTTAGATTTTGTATTATTTTGGCCGGTTTTAGTGTCTTTTCAGGTTTTCACTTTCTTCGAGCTAAAATGGGCAAAATGGAGCAAAACATGATGATTTGTGATGAATTTAAGGATTTAGAGATGCAGAGGCTTCATAAGTTTGATATTCGTTGGAGGTCTTTCAAGTATCGGTTGGCTATGAGATTTTGACACAAGATAGAACTTTTAGTTAGCTTCCATTTGGCACCAGTTTCAAGTCATTCTCATTCCTGGTTCAAGAGTTATACCTGTTTTACTGAAGACATGTCCATCTGGCGGCAAACGACGCTGTTGCGGGAATGCATTGGGATCGACCAATCCAAAACAGGATCTATAAATTTTTCAGATCTATACACTTTTCCTTTGATATTTTCAGATCTAAAGATTTTCTTATTGAATCATTGGATCTACACTCTGTCTTCATCTCTTTCTCTGCATTACATGTTATATTTCATCATGATCTATCAATCCTTTGCCATGATTGAGTAGATCTACTTGTTGGGAGATGGGATATATTCAAAGGAATTAAATGTTTAATTAGGTTATTGTTATAGATTAGGGTTATGATTATTAAATCTATATTTCTATGAATCTAATGCTTTTGTTAGAATTGACAAATCTATCAAATGATTTCTAGGGTTTTATAATACAGCTAGCGTTGGTTATTCTACCCAGAATCTTTAGTTTGTAGGCTTGATTTCTATTTTTCCAAGAGTTGATGTTGGATCTACAAGTGAACTCTATAAAACTTGTTATAAACATGCTATCATAGGGTCCTAGCAGATTTATGGTAGAATAATATTTGCTCTTGAAACGAGATTTATTTTGGTACAATGTTTGTGTTTTAGATCTAGATCATTTCATTGCTAATCCGGTGAGATATCCTTTGTATTTATTTAAATCTCTCCGATTTCCCAGATCCCAATATTTATTTTAAATTGATTTTTGTTTCCTTATTTACGAGTTTAAGAACCGAACAAACAATTTAGACCTGATTATAGAACTGTCAAGTTCACATTCCTGAATATTTCTGATGATTTTCCCTAGGTCTAGTGCTTTTAATCCCTTGAATTCATCCCAGTTTAATTTGTTATTCCGTTTATTGCATTACTTTATTTACATTCTATTTATTGATCTAGTTTAACTCAAATATGTGCTTCTATTGTGTGAGTTTTCAGAGTCCTTGTGGATTCGACCCCTAAGTACTGCAATTGATCTCTTAATTTGAGAGAGTAATTCTAGGGTTACTTTTGATCCCTGTCAGTAAGTGAGACCAAAAATCAGAAAAAGATCATGTGATGATTTATAGCGAGAGTAACATGTCTTCTGAGCCTTCCGAGAGGAGCGCACCAGTAGTTGGACAAGTGTTGGGCTCACGGGTCGAGAGAGGGAATGGGTGCTCATAGACAATGATGTTACAATTTGGTTTCAGAGCCAAAGCCAGATGAGTGTGAAGGCAAGTGGGCTCACACCATCGAGGGTGGCAATATTGGTGTGCAACATGCTTTGTGAGTGGGGTGACTGTAACATCCAAATTTATGGTATATGGTGGTGCATGAGGAGCACTTAATAGATTTTATTTAGCTATTTATGTCACTAAATTGCAAATATCTTTTCCATCACTTGTTCAAAGAGAATTCCAGACTTAAGCGTGATTGGGTTGGAGTAATAGTTGGATGGATTACCTATCGGAAAGTAAGATACAAACTCTATGGTTCTATAAAATTATGGAATTGAGATACGAAATCGATAGCTCTATAAAATACAAAGTCCTAGCCTCAAAACCACAATTCCTTACAAATCGATTACCTAAAGATCTGCTAACGGATTGTGAAAACCCTCTTGAAGCTATGGTTTCAGCAATTTACATGAAAGCCTATGATAGGGAAAAAGATAATATTTTTTTAAGATGAAGAGCCCATATTGAGCCCAACTAATAAAGATGTTGGTGTATTAGTGATTTTATGCTCACCAATTTTGAAGGTAGCACGATACATAAACATAGCATCGATTTTCCATTTTTGATAAATTTATACTTTCAAATATTTTTAACAACACGCATATGTATTTAGGTGAGGAAAAAAACAATCTAAGTTTAGATAGTATTGAATCTATTTAAAGTACAAAAGTGGATATGATGATTTATTCTCAATCTAAGTTTTTGAATAGCATTAAATTTCTGACTTGATAGAGTTTGTGTAGTGATTCACATGATGTTTATTTCTCCACCATGAGGCATAGGAAAGTTCCTGTTATAATTAAATTCATGATAACCATAAACAAAAGTCAGGGTCAAACTCTATCAAGTGTTAGACTCTATTTTTCCCGTGTGAGAATTGGATACCACTTTTTCTCAAATTAAGTTATGAGATGGTTTGAAGATTTTAATATTAGATAAGAAATGTAAGTTTCAAGTAACAACCTGAAATATTGTTTATAAGGAAATCTTCCAAAACATAATGGCATCTTAGATTACACATTACTTGCCAAACTTCTTTTTTGTTGTGTTAGTTTTATTTTACGCTTTTTTGTTATATAATCATAATAATGCAGTTCTATTAATTAAAACATAAAATTAATTGTAATAACCTGCGCTGGGGCACTGATACCTTCACCTAGTTACCTTAAAATAAAAACTTTATTTTCAGATCGATTAATTGATGATTGTTACTAATCCATTAAGTCACCATTAAATAGGTGAGAAAGCGAAACACAACAAGAATTTAACAAAGAAAAAAATACAAATCATGCATTTTTTATACTAAGAATGAAGGGCGTGGTTCGCGTGGCGCCATGGTTCTGTGGACCATAAATTTCATTTAGTTCTGTTTTTGATGCGCATGTACTGCTTTGTAACGTTGGGAGATGTACGTTGAACACTTGATTGCTGGATATCTATTCATTTAACACAACCATAAACATATTTTTAGACACTATTATTCGTCAAGGGTCTTAATGTAACAAAAGCTGAAGATGTTAAAGTCTTACTTGGGAAGGTTGTTTTTGGACTGGCATGTAGGAAGACAATCTATTATACACTCGTGGCTCGGTTTAACAAAGAACGGAATCTGCAATAAAAGCACTAGTTATAAAATATTTTAAGTAATTTCCGAAATTTACTTACAAACATGTTCAATAGAAATACATTTAAACCTTTCTAAATTATACTTGATCCGGATATCAGACCGAATGAGTTTCTAAATCACTGGGTTAACGGTCAAACCGGATTGACCATCGAATCAATAGAAACCAATAAATATATAACAATATATAAACTGATAATAAATAAATAAATATAAAAATGTTGATCATAAAACAAAAATCAAAAAATATTAAGAATATTTTATCATTATAAAATATGAAGTGTTCGTAAAACTTATAGATAAATAAAAAAAATGGATAAATTGTGTTTAAGTTGGAAAAACTATAAAAAGTAGATTAAATGTACTGTAAAATTTTATTTTATTCTCAAAATTAAATGTTTTGTTTGTATCAAAAGTATTCTAAAATAAGAAAAAATTAAAACTGAAAATTTATTTTGATCTATAACTCAATAAATCGGTAAAACCAGTCGGGTAGCAGATTAATAACGGAATTTTCTAAATTTTTCTAAATTTTAAATCATCAAATTTTAGCAAAAAATTCGGACTAGAAAAATATTCAGATCCTGGTTCAACCGATCCGACCAGGCGGGTCGATCCGGATCTGAAAACATTGAGAAATAATAATATGAAATGATATATCAATGACATTTAGCATGTGGCTGAAACTTTTACTATTTAGTAAGAGACTTACGGAATACCGTTCTTGTCCATTCCCGAGTATCCGGTGCAATGTAGATCTGTATGGTATGTGGAAAAAAAATGTCACGATAAAATTCTGTGAGGCATGCATGTGTGAGCCTTAGAAAAATTTAGCTCAAACAAACACAAAATTTACTTGAAAAATCCATTACTCCATCGCTCCAGCATATCACCAAGATTCACAATGAAGGCTCTATAAACAAAAAAAAAAAAAAGAAACACCATATATCTCTACCAGAATCGAAAAATATAATGCAACTAAAAATAAAATTAAAATCCCGGGAGTCGGTGTTGCATTTAAAATGTATCATGGACCAAAACAAAACAAAAATCTCACTGTAGTACCCTTTAATTGACGGTACATATTCCCACTTTTGAGGCTTCGAGTCTTTATCTTTACAAATCTGCAAATATTATAAAGTTTTCAGAACTAACCCGGTCACATCAGAAGTTATATGAGACTAGCAAAAATATGCAATACCTGAAGTCCCATTACACCATCAGTTGCTAACAGAGACATCATTCCGAAATCAGAATGTGCTCCACATGCATATATTCCTTTGGAGGGATCAGACAAGGTCCCTAAAAGATAACAAAAAGAAGGAATACAATTAACGTATAGCATTAACATATAAAGCTAATGTGATTAAGAAACTATATCACCTTCATAGTGAAACAAGATCATATCTGCAATTGGGTTTCCCAGCATCTCCGGTGTATCAAAGTAATTCACATCCAAGTCTAGCGCCAAAGCCATTATTCTCGCTATAGACTTACAAACCCTCCTAATCATGCATAATTGATATAAAAAAAAATCTTGAGAGTTCCACGTAAAATAATATGCAAGGCAAAGCACCTTATGTAATATATTTTTTCACCTTATATAATTTAATAAAAAATATATAAAATAAATTATTATTTGAAAAATTAATCGCCAACAACGCCTAGTATCGGTCATCGCGTGGTCGTCCCACATCCATACGAAAATAGTTGACATTTACACCAACAATTAGATCTGCATGATGATATTCTTGAACAAACATATGACATGTCCCTAACATCATAATATATATTTAATTACATATAACGTAAATAAGGACGAGTATTATGTGCAATAGTGAAAACTGAAAAGCAAATACTGATGAAAAATAGAACAATTTTTTCTACTATTTGAAAATAATAAAGTGTCATTCTACCCTATTACTTTCAAAATGCCACATATTAGAGAGATTTTATGTGTTTAGACTTTGAGAGTATAGATGAATGATAATAGTCAACATGAACTTTCAAACTATAAAATGTTTAAAGACTTTTGGACATATGATGAAAGGTGTACAATTTATATGAAACTAATCCTACATGAAAAGTAAATTTCAAATATCACCGTTTGGAATTAATATAACACAAGTCCGAATTAATTACATTGGGTTCTACTATTTTTATTTAATTTAAAGGTCTATTTAATAAATAAATTAAATTCGTTTCTCAAAACTTTCTTTTGGAGAACTGCACAATTAGTTAAATATAGATAATTATAGATTGTAACATGAATATATAGCCTTTTTCCAATTATAATACTACAATTAAAATTGGTGATTTTAGCAAATATGTAATAAGAATAAGAAAATATTTCTAAAAATACCAATGTTGTCAAATCATTCTGAGAAGTAGACTCATAAGCGCCACCTGTTCTTTGATAGACTAAGAGATAATTATATATCAATGCAACTAATAAAATAAAAAATACAATACACTACTAATATGATATATGTCATGATATTTAAATGTTCTATTTAATTTTTCCAAAAAAACTTAATTTGTAATTTATTTATTTTAACTTTTAAGTCCTAACAGACTTTAAAAAACATACAAATTTTAGTTTTATTAATAGTTACTACTTATGCACTTTGATAAATGTGTAAGGGAACAAATCACTTAATATTATTACTACTAAAAATATAATCAAGATGATTTATAGTTTCAGTTTAAATTTTAAGTGGTTTTCAACCAGTTGGAAAAAAAATACTGTATAATTTAGGAATGTTCGTGAGTTGTGAAAAATTCATAATCATTTTGTGAAAAAAAAATTTATAGGTTATCCTTAGATAATATATTATATTATTATTTGATGTGGAGATAAAAATTTCTTAATTTTGTTAGATATATAATAAAGTTACATTACAATGAATTTTTAATATTAAATATATATTAAAAATAAATAATTAGAAAGAATTTTTTTTTTTGAAATTTAAATCCATAATATTTTAATTTTAATTTTTATCAAATATCAAAATTAAATAAAACTGTAAATTTTTTATAAATATTAAAACTTAGTTAATTAATAAAGGTTATACTGTATATGTGGAGAGAGAAAGAGAAATGTCAAATTCATTGGAAATCGAGGTGTTTTAAATCAATTGTTTTCCACTAATAATAATATTACATATTATTCTATTAATCATTGGGCATTAACAAGATGTCCCACGTAGCCCTATCTACAAATCTCAAGAGAAAACAAGGGACATGACACTTACAATGCTTCTTGATAGTACTTCTCCATTGTCTCCCGCCATCCGGGCAAAACATCTACAAAAACATCAGAGTTTATTCAAAGAGTAAAGCACTAAATTAACAAACAAGGATAAATCAAAAACTAACCAGGGTTAGGCCAAATGTTGGGGCCATGGAATGGCTTATCCAAATCTGGACAATCTTTGGGACCTTCCATTCCAATGGTAAAACCTTCTTTGTAATCTCCTAAAACCCCATGTATGAAGTTAGAGTGAGATACATCAACAACAATTTCAGAGTAAGCAAGTGAAAGCTGATAAGACTAACCCTGAACTTGGTTTTTAGGATCTAAAAGAGAATCATGCACTGGTGCATAGCCTCGATGTTTTTCGTTTTTCAAGACTTTCATCTTCTCCTCCAAAGGAAGAGCGAAGAACTTCTTGCTCTGCTCTAAAACCTCGTCCTTCAACTCCTCACTTATTCCATGATTTATGACATAGAAAAATCCACAATCCAGACATGCCTGGAACAAGAATAAACCCATATAAAGACTGAATAAATAATTATTTTTTCATATATAGAAGTAACCCTATAATGTTCATACAGTAATCATTTTAAATTTAAAGAAAAATAAATGGAGACAGAGACCTGTTTGAGCAAAACAGCTGATTGGTGAAGGTCAGAGTGGTCCAGATCTATGCAAGAAAGCGAAGAAGCTTTCATGATTGAAACCACTTCTTCAGGTGTATTCTCCATTTCTTTATCACTCTTTGTCATGACTTTTTTTTAATAGCAAACTTTGAGTATTTTTCCTCTTTTAGCTTATCTTTTCATTCTCAGGTGTATTCTCCACTACCATACATGTATTATCCACTGCCGCTTATCACGCTACATGTTTTTCATGTTCCCTTATAAAAACTAATAAAATATTTAGAATGTGGTCGAAACGATATCTGTTGGAAAGTGAATGATATATCCATGTAAATACTTGCTTCCAATTTTTTTTTTTTTTTTACTGTTGGCCATCATTACGATCACATATGAAATTTATCGAAAACTATGGTCAAAATCTCATTTGCATGCAAACCAAATTTTGATGGACATATTTTTAAAAATGTTCCATTCAGTAAGTTTTTATATCTTACCGACACACTTCAAAGATAACGAAAATGCTATAAAGTTTAGAAAGAATAATAAATAGCTCAAACTGTAAGAATATAGAGACTAAACAAACACAACAAAGTACACTTGAAATTCGTTAAGCAAACACTTTAACTTATTTAATTAATAATATAATATTTACATAAAGATTTCTATATCTTAGATTTACACAATCTATTATAATAAATATAATTAATTCTAACTTAAACAAACTCTAAGCGAAAATTCTTATTTGAATCAATTCTCTAAATGATATCAAAGTAAAGCCAAGACCACAACTTATCTTAACTTTGAATCTACCTATCCGAAAATCTCAAAGATTAAATTAACACTACTCATCTTTTTAACTTTATTCTTTAGTTTTGAAATTACAATCTCACAGTATAGCTTAAAAATGATAACCGACTACTACGGCTAACTTAAATTATATATACTAAACCCTAAGAACCCTAGGGTCGGAAATCCCCACAGAATCTTCTAAGGAATAAAATGACTTCTAAAAATATCTCCAAGTAAATCTTCAAGAATCCTTTAAATCCATTCAAAAGGTTAAGCTTCAAACAATTCCACATATTCCTTAAGATTAGCACATCATCCGCTTCAAATATATTATATTAGCTTTTGCCTCCATGTTATTTTTACAATGCTGATGTGATTTGATGCAGCCTCTTAATCCAAACATATAGCTGATCCATAATAAGCATCTTATCAAATATAGTCCAAACACAAACTTTATTTGTTTTAAACAAATCTTTAAAACAAAAGTACACCCAAATGTCCGTGAGTGCTCCGACAGTTTGCTTTCATTCAAGATGTCTTTTCACATGTACAATTGAAAAGTCTAAACTCTAATTGTTATAAGCCACGTCATCTTCATTCCTAATTTGAATCTTCTCATGACATGTTCAGTCATTTTTGTGTTATACCGATTCTTCCTGTTGAAGCTCTAAAAATTGGTGTTTTCAACTGAATTGGAATAACTAATAGCTTTATTTTCATTTTCTGAAATTTTCTTTTTTCGAATCTCTTAATAAATTATTTTCACTAATCCAACTGGTCTGTATTATTTATGAAATAGCTACAAATCTAAGTGAGCAAACCTTTAACACACAACTTGTTTAACAACGAAAATCCAACATAAAAACTAAAGCACTCATAGTGGGAAGGGCGTGAACAAAACTAGAAAACCAAATATTCTCACTTAGGTTCTGTTTTCTTTTCCATAAACTTCACTTAGGTTCGTTTGTAGATGCTCAAATCCACATGTGTTTCCTCGTAACGCTGAGTGAGGTACGACGAGCATTTGATAGCTGGATATCTATTCATTAAACGCAATCATTAATTAACGTCTTTAACACATTGTTATAGGTCCATGGTCTTAATGTAACAAAAGAAGTTAACTAAAAGCCTTACTTTGGAGGGTTGTTTTCAGACTGGCAAGTAGGAAGACATTTTACTAGACAGTCGTCACTCGGTTGCACAAAGAATGGAATCTACGTTGAGAATACATTAAATACACCTTCAGGGTTATATAAGATGACTTGAACTCAGTTATGAACATGTTCAAGAAAAACCTAGATTGTTGAGAAATTATAACACCATAGAGGATATGGCTTAAAGTTCTTCCATAATAAACACACATAAATGATGAGGCGGATGAATATTACTAAGAAACTTACGGAATATCGGTCCTGACCATTTCCAATTAGTACTCGATGTAATGTGGACCTGTATGTTAAAAGTTATGTGAGAAAAATGTCAACTAGAACACTCTACTTGCAAAACTGACTATCAGAGGATAAGGTCAAGAAAAAGACTACTTAAAAATGCCGTTGGTCCAACGCTCTAGCAAGTCACCAAGATTCAAAATATATGCCCTGTAGAGGAAAACAAACCATATAAAAGATTTTTGTTTTGTTTTGTTTTGGGAGTTAGTATAGTGTTTAAAATGGATCATAACCCCCAAAAGCAAATTCTCATTATACCCTTTAATCGATGGTACATATTCCCACTTCCTAGGCTTCACGTCCTTATCCTTGCATATCTACCATCAGACATTAGCAATATCTCTAAATTTGTTATATGAATAGCAATAAATATGTAATACCTGGAGCCCCATTACACTATCGGTTGCTAAAAGAGTCATCATTCCAAAATCAGAATGTGCACCGCATGCATATATTCCTTTCGAGGGATCAGACATCCCTAAAAAGTACCAGAAAAGGAGGAATAAAAGTACTTTTGGGATGAATAGAGCATTGACATATTAAGCTTATATATGCAATTTAAAAAAAAAATCACCATCATAGTGAACCAAGCGCATAACTGCGTTTGGATTCCCCAATATCGAAGGTGTATCAAAGTAATCCCCATCCAAGTTTAGTGCCAATGCCAGTATTCTCGCAATAACCTTACAAACCCTCCTAAACATTCAGAAAGGCTCATCATATGGCCTATTATACTAAAGTTGCTATGTGAGCAAGCACACACATAGATAATAAAAGTATATAGGCTTAAAAGTGTATAAAAGTACGAAGAAAATATAAGGCTAAAATAAACATGAGATTTACAATGCTTCTTGATAATATTTCTCCATGGTTTCCCGCCATCCTGGCAAAACATCTGCCAGAAACATCAAAGTTTAATCAAAGAAAAAAAAAACATTACATTATCAAACAAAGCTTAGGGGTTGGAAAAAAATTAACCAGGGTCAGGCCAAGTGTTATCACAACAAGGATTATCTCTGGGACCTTTGATTCCAATGAAAAAACTTTCTTTGTAATCTCCTGATAAAGCCATGAGGTTACAACAAGATTAAGATCAATCAAAAACAAATTTTGGATCAAGAAAGTGAAAGTCTGGTTACACAAACCGTGGACTTGATTCTCAGGATCTAACATTTGATCAAAGAAGGGTGAATATCCTCTATTCTTTGCGTTTCTCAATACTTTCATCTTCTCTTCTAAAGGAAGAGCAAAGAACTTCTTGCTCTGCTCGAAAGCCTCATCCTTCAACTCCTCACTTATACCATGATTTGTGACATAGAAAAATCCACAATCGAGACATGCCTGAAATAATAATAACCAACAAAGAGTCAATTTTTTGACATAAGCAATAAAGTTCACACCGTAATAATCTTTGACGTTGATGAAAAATAGAAAGTAGAGACAGGCCTGCTTAAGCAAAACAGCTGAATGATGAAGATTAGAGTTGGCGAGATCTATACAAGTAAGGGATGAATCTTTGATGATCGAAGCTTCCTCCATATATATGTCTATCTCACTTACTCTCTGTGTTCTCTCTTTGAGGATAAGAATTAAGAAGGAGAATGGCTTTTTCCTTAAACGTTGCTCACACAAAACAAAACAAAACAAAAAATGGTGAAAGTAACCACATATTCTGGAAAAAAAAATATAGGGAAAAAAAAACTGTTTAATAGTATTCAAATATATCTGATTTTGTTTTCGGTTTTTTTTTTTCAGTCTGTTACATCATTATTATTAGAGATATTTGATCAAATCCTATTATGATGCTATTCCACTATTTGCAATATATGCGACAATAAATAAATAGTCATGTTTTATTTAAATTTTCATTATGACCACCCAGTGTTACTTTTTAAAAATGTTAATTATGTTGCTGGTTTTTGGATGATTGAAGAACAAATCGAACTATAAGAATAAGTTTAAAAGACCAAATATGCCCAAAACCACACTCTCTATGTTTCACAAGGTAAAATGTTTTAGATATTTCATACATTTTAAAAATAAGTTTAAAAGACTAAATATGCCTTCATTATAATGTTTTTATTTCAAAATATTTATTTTGTTGTATCTAACTAGTAAGGGTAAATTCAGTAAATAAAAAAAATTAACTTGAAAACTCAAAACTTTTATCTTTGTGAAACAAAAAAAAAATCTAAAACATCTTATTTTATGATTTTTTTTTTGGTAATCCATTAACTTCAAAGCTAAGGTTTAAAGATAAATCCGTTAACTTCAAACAAAATTTATATTTTGGTGAGCTATAGAATATATCTATATATAAAAAATATATATTATGCTCTCTTTTAGTGAGGACATCTCAGTATTCACCTATGCTAAAAAAAATGACACCTCAACATCTACATTAACTCTACAATTAGCTATATAAACTCTTAAATTTAATTGATTTTCACTTATATTCTAATATTATGACACATAAACAATTATTTTTATTTGTTTTAAGTTAAAATTTTACTTTTCATAATAATTTTAAAAAGAAATTGAAAAATCATTTCCTTGGAAAATAATCTTTTGACGACAAACAAAAAAATCTTCCAAATTTTAATTTAATAGTGTTAGTCTTATTGGATTTATTTACATAGTATCAAAAAATATTACCTTCAAAAAAATAAATCAAAGTATTAATAATAATTATTCTCTCCAATTTAATAGTTTTAGTCTTATTAGATTTATTATTATAGTTTAGAAAATTATTTACCTTCAAATAAATGAATCAAAGTATTGATAATTGTTATTCTAATTTTTATTTTTTGTTGTCAAATTAGAATTAAATTTATGATTAAAAAAATTGTGTTTAAAAGTTATCCAACTATGATATACTAGGCTAATACCCGCGCATATGCGCGGATTTTATTATAAATTATTTTGTTTTAATTTGTTTTCAAAATAACTTTTACTTAATTACTTAAAAGTATTTTTAGATTTTTTTATAATTTTTTAAAAGTAAATGTACATTAAAATTTCAGAATGTTTTTAAAAATTAAGACAAAATTATATAACAACTTAATTCATAACAAAACTCGCGCATAACAATTATTATCAGTTTTCATATTTGACATTTTATGAAAAATTAACATTCATGTAATTCTTAAACCTCTCGGCTGCATGTTCAAAAGTATGAATGGAGATTTAATATGACTTATGTTTGTTATGAATTATGTTTATTACTTCAACTTATTGCAAATAAAATCAGAATGATCGAATGAACAATTCCATAAACTGAAAGCAAAAGTGAAAAACATAGAAAACTGTTATGTATGATATTAATTTTGGTTATGTTGATGTGTCATAGTGGAAGAAGTCACTTTTATTTTCTCTTCTTTTGTTTTATTTTTATTTTTATGTTATTCTTAATTAAAAACGACAGTGAGAATTAAAGGTGTAAAAGATTATGATAAAAATGAAAAATAAGTTAAAATATTGTATTATGCAATGTTTATATTTTATGTTTATAAGACTTTAATTTGAGTTGTCTAATGTGTTATAGATTTTTAAATAATTAAATTCAAACTAATTGATTTGTTATATTTTTTTAGAAAGAGCAGATGTGTCAAACTTGGTGGGCATTCTCAAATGTTGATGTGTCAAGCATGGATAGACTCCCTTCAACTATTATATATAGGATAATTTAAAACAATCAATAAGAATTAGTTCAAAAATGTACATAAAAATAAAATATATTGATTACATTTACATTGTCAGATTTATAATTATGAAAACTATTAAATTTAAATAGCTTACATGAAAAAACAAAAAAATGCGTTTAGATGGTCACAGTTGGTGTTCAAGCGAACAAATATTTGTTTAACAGTGGAATACTCACATGAGCTTTTAGAAGTTTGAGTGAAAACTCTAAACTTTTAAAGGACATATGAGAATGCATGTTATCATAGATAAGCTCCGATATCTAAATCGTATTTAAGAATTATGAAATTATGATATATAACTTAAACAAGCAATAATGATTAGTACAAAAAAGTGTATATAAAAATTAAAATACATTGGTTACATTTTATATTGTCAGATTTATAATTATGAAAAAGCTATTAAATTAAATAGTTACATGGAATAATAAAAAGATGCGTTTAGATGATCAAAATCAATTATCAAGGGAACAAATATTCATTCAACAGTGAAATACTTACATGAATTTTTAGGACGTATGAGAATGCATGTTATAAGAGATCAACTCCGATATCCCAAACTGTTGACATATTTAAAACCATTCTTTAGGAGAACAAATTTGAGTAAAGTCTTATAAAGAAAATTTAAAATGTTCAGATCAATGAGAATACATCAAGAATGACCACACAAATAAAAGAAAACATGAGAAGATAGTTAAAGTTAAGTATATAGCAGGCAAACATATTGTATGTGGTTCAATCTTTTGTCGTGTTTTCATTGTAAGCGCTCTTTCTTTCTTCTTGCATTTACGACAATGTTTCCCATCAAGAACATCTTCTCAACATCTTACTCATTATTGATTGACAATATTTGGTCCAATTTTATTCTAATATCGTATAATTAAGAGTCTCATAAGAAAAACGTTTTGATTACGAAGGAGAAAAAACATATTTTATGTATTAGCAAGTAAGATTTATATAGGATAACATTTAAAATATTTGATAACATATTTTAATATGAACCATATGTCACAGTAATACTTTCGCTAAGGGTTGAAAAACATTAATCTTAAGCCACACGCTGTCAGCCCATTAGAAGCAATCAACTGATGGAGAGCTATCTTAAGAGCGACAACGAGAAGACACATTACATCAAGGAGTATACAAAACATTATTCAAGACGCAAGAAGTGACATAATCAAAGTGAGATGTAAAGTTGCTGAGAATGATGAAAAGAGACATGACTTTGGGTAAACTGATAGTGGTTTCAATTTTATTTCCTAGGCATTAAGAAAAAGTAAGAAGAAACAACAACAAAAATGAATTTCTTTTAATAGAAAAGTTAACGGTGAGTAATTTTACTCCAGTTAAAAGCAATTTTCCTCATGAACCTATGAGATTAAACCACTCAACTTTTAAGAAAAAAACGGGTCCAATGCTTTGAATGTCAAGATTGAATGCGAGAATGTTCAGGAGTCCAAAAAATAACTCTTTCAAGACCACCTTAAATAGTTTCTGGGACCGACGAGGACTAACTGGCTTTGGAACCTATGTTTATTTCACTGTAAAAATTTCAGAAAATGCAAATCATTTTACATAGAGGCAGACACATACACAAACATAGGATATGTAGTAATTAAAAGATTATAAGAAAGAAGAACTCATAAAAGTGAATTACATGTCCAAGTCAAAACTTTAGAATCTCTTTAGTTGGGCATTAGTCTCAATGTATAAGTGTTAGCTAACCTTATTTGATACATCATAATCTCTATATTGTAAATGAGTATAATTTCTGAATGGGGTATTAAATCTTATATAGAATCGTCTTTTTTGCGGGTTCTGATTTTGAGTCTTTGTTGAAAAAAATGATAAAGCAAAATACACACATAAATTTATGAGATTAAGCATAAGAAAAACTACCAAACACCAAAAATGGAGAATAAATAAACACAATATACCAAGAAGAAAAGAAAAAAAATGAAAAACTCTATTATTGACTAATAATAATCTAAAATTTTGATCAAAATCCCGCATGAATGGCGGGTCACCCACTAGTAAAGCATAATAAATAAATAACTCTTTTTAAAAACAATTTCTTTCTAAATAGAGAATCAAATTAGGGTCTAATTTTAACTTCCATTTTGGAAGGATTTAAGATTTGTTAGTATAGTAAGCTTCACTTGGTTCACGAGATTGGACTCTATACTGCCGCACTCCTAAATTGCGCACCCTGCCATCGTCCAATCTTTTTAGTTGATAATTGAGTTTGGCCATATTAGTTATTAAGGTATATGTTAAATTTATGTTATGGGTCGTGACTCTGAGATAAGTTTAGGTAGTTTTAGAGCATTAACATCGATGGTCTCTCCACTTGAGTCTCTCAACTTAAATTTGAACATAAATTATAATAATATTTAATTAAAGATATATCAATTAGTCAATTATAAAAGAACAAATGTAATAAATGTTTTTATGTGTATCTCAAATGAGAAATGTTTTTTTTTTATCACTTTTTTCTATTTTATTTTATTTTATTAATGAGAGACGGGAGTAATCTTTATCGATAATAATGTTCTAAATTAAGTCACAAGGAAGAACATACACAACTCTTCACTTGTATTGTTTCATTTCTATTTGAAGTCATTGTTGTCGTGATGTAAAACCATTGATGTGATTCCAGTGAGTAATCAAGCTCTAATTTTGATACCGTGAAGTTATGGACAACAAACTCATGACTAAACTCGACACACAAGCAAAAGAACAAGATGAAATAGATCAAGAGACGCCACAAAGGATTGTGGAAACATTCTTTGATAATTCTTAAGAGATCAAGATTCGACAAACAAAAAAAGATCAATGATCTTTATTTAGAAGTGTTTAAGCATAAAATAAAATATGCATAAAAAGAGAGTCTCAACCCCAATATAAAGAGAAGAGAGGTGATATAGAGAAGAGAGAAATACTGTTTTTAAGAAACATACCTCGATAAATAACACACTTAAAACTACTCGAAAACATAAGAAAATAAGCTTGAATGCAAAGTGACTCTTCAAGTTACTTTCTTTCCTTCTTGAGTCTGGGCCACAAAATTCTTCATGCAAAATGGGCTTTGATCATGATTAAGGCCTGATTGGTATAGTTTATAGTAGAGCAGTAGCTGTAAGAAGTAGAAGCAGTTTAGAGCAGAAGCAGTTTAGAGCAGAAGCAGTATGTTGTTGAAGTTGTATGTTCTAACTAATATATTAAGTGATTATTAGAGCTGTGAGTAAACTACATATAAAATTATATAAAATATTTAACATAATTATTTATATGTTGTGTCTACACCGATTATTCTTAATAAATATAATTCTAGTAAATATAATTTTAATTATATAATTAATAATATATTTATATTTTACATTTTAAAATATTTTATTCTAATAATATTCTAATAAAATTATAATTTAGGAAAAATATTGTTATATATTGTTTTTGATATACCATAATTTTGAATAAGAATAATTTTGGTATAATATACTTTATCTAAAATTATAATTGATCTAATTATGTATATAAGTATACATAAATATATTATTTTACATTTATTTATTATAAGTTATTGGTATATAATTTTAAATAATGATAATTAAATATAAAATTTAAATTTCAATATATATATATATTTTTTATCTAACTAAATAAATTAGTTATATAAAATTATCTTTAAACTTTTAAACCTTTATATAATTTTAAACATTTAGATTTTCCAAATGCTTTTCTGTATGTTTTGTTAACATAAGTTGATTGGGTAACAAAAAACTTAATGTTTTTTTTAAAAACCCTACCAATCAAGGCGTAACAAATGGGCAATGATAGAATATGGACCATTAACGTCATTAAATTTTTTTTTTCGAAAAATGCAATCGGACAATACCAAAAAAAAGAAAAACAGTATTAACCGGCCATACCCCCATTTGGCAGTTCTCTTGAGCATGTATCGACACAAATGTGGCTCGAATAACATTTTCAAGTCTCAAGTGATCCTTGTGATTTTTCCATATTCTTTAGTAATGTTCCAATGGTCTTGTTGATAGCTTTAAATTTTGAGCAAATCATCGGTCCGAATGGCACCTCCAATGCATCCTTAGCCCCAGCCTCGTCCTTGTCTCCATGTCTTGCTCCATATCCATGTTCCAGGTCCTTAGAACTATCCAGAATTGCATCAACTATGTCTCCAACACTCGATATTAAATAAAAAAAGCTGGGTAACTATAACTTTTTTTTCACATCTAAAAATAGGTTATCAATGAAACGAAAGAAAATTACAATCATCATCAGTTTTAGCAAAAAATATATGGAAAAGTGGAAACCTTATACCCATTCTCGATCACTCATCCGGCGTACAACATAATATCCTCGAAGTCTTCAAAGAATTTTAGAATTCTTAACCAAAACAAAACAATGATGATTAAACCTTAGAAAATTAAGGGTAACTGTAACTCTGTAAAAAAAAGAATTTATTTGCCTTTTAAAAAAAAAAGAAACATCGCAATTTAATTGGTTGAATCACAAAAGTACTCAAGGCACGTCCGTAGCCGATCTCTCCTCTCCCATGTGTTTCCCTGGATGAACAACAACAAATTGAACATCGATACCCAACAAAAAAAAAAAAAAATCCCCAGTTCCCATCTTTTAAACCTTCTCTATTGATATAAAGCTTCAATTCAATTGCCGTCTCTTCATCTTCCTCTCTCTCTCTCTCGCTTTAGATCACTAACAGCTCCAGCTCGATTTCTTATCATCCGCCATGTCTTCACAAGCTTGTCTTCTTCTTCAGAAACAGCTCAAAGGTATCCTAAACCCACACGAATCTTTCAAATCTGTTCCTCTCTACCCAAGTTATGTGTTCTCTATTCTTAAATTCGATTGGATTTGTTGTTTTTCGATTCAGATCTTTGTAAGTATCCGGTAGATGGATTCTCTGCTGGTTTAGTTGATGAGAAGAATATATTCGAATGGAGCGTTACCATCATCGGACCTCCTGATACTCTCTAGTACGTTTCCTCTTTACCATTGAGATTTCGAGATTTATCTATGTTTCTTGATTTAAATATCCATGTCGATTTGATTTGAGAATTGTGATTTTGTTTCTGGCGAAAATTTAGATCGATGATTCGTTGGAACTACATTGGCTTTACTGATATAGAAGTTATCATCATGTGATTTTGTAATTTTTAGGTTTATGGAGCTTTTCTTTGTTAATAGTATAATTTAATTGGTTCTTGTGGATTTGTATGGAGTTTTACTTAGAATTAAGCATTGTGTATGTTACTTTGTAAATGCAGTGAAGGAGGATTTTTCAATGCCATTATGTCTTTCCCACAAAACTATCCTAATAGCCCACCAACGGTGCGGTTTACTTCAGATATTTGGCATCCTAACGGTTAGTTCCATCTCTCGGGAGAGACTTTGTTTCCCTCCTTTGCTCTGTGTTTGAATCTATGATGATTTTTCAAAATGTCTCTTGCAGTTTATACTGATGGTCGTGTTTGTATATCTATTCTACATCCTCCTGGTGATGATCCAAGCGGATATGAGCTTGCAAGCGAGCGTTGGACGCCTGTTCACACAGTACGTTTTAAGAAATGATCTTAACATTATTGTCTTTGTTTGTGTATCTATCTCACTTTCTAAAGACCTATGATTGATGTTATTTAGATTTGATAAGTGGAAATAATCAATGTTGATTTCAGGTTGAGAGTATTATGTTGAGTATCATATCAATGCTCTCTGGTCCCAACGATGAATCTCCAGCTAACGTTGAAGCTGCTGTGAGTGTTTTCTATTGATCTCATCATGTTCACAACTGTGTTTTTTGGTTCTCATTTAGTTTCCTTAAGATTTTTGTATGTACTCGAGCTTTTCCTCATTAACGATTCTCCTCGTGTTTTTTCATCTTACAGAAAGAATGGAGAGAGAAGAGAGACGAGTTCAAGAAGAAAGTGAGTCGTTGTGTTAGAAAGTCTCAGGAAATGATGTGATCGAAATACACTTTCAACACTTGAACTCCAACTTCTCTGGAGTTCAAAGTTCATTTATCTTCTTTATCAAAAAATCCCTTTGAAAAAACTGTCCAAACACTACTTTGTAATAAACCCGTCTTCCATCTTTTAATCGCGTTCTTGAACGTGAAATGAAGTGTTTGGTCGAAAAATGTGTTGTTGTTTAAGAAACTGATATTAAATTTATACTTTTCATACATTTTGTGGTGAAGAAACTTTGATTATGTTTGTTGAAGCTTTTTAGCCATTTAGCTCAGAAAGCAGAACCTCCTTTTGTTTTTCACACTTATTCTTCTGTTAACTTACCTTCTTTTGCCCGCAGAAACTTCACGCCGTTCTTTCGTTACCGTGAGAAACTTCGTACAGTTCGGCTTTTTATAGAAAAAACAAAGAAAACAGCATGATGTTCGCGTTTCCTGGGCCTACGTATTTAAAAGGCCCGTGACGTTGTCGCTTCTTGGACCGTTGATTTTACCATCAATCGCTATCAAACAGTTGGGACATACACGTGTCCCATTCCGTGTTTCTCTTTCTGTTTCGAAGTTTTTCGTTCGTCTCTTTGGGCTTGTGACTTCGGAAAAAAGACGCAATCACGATTCGCCGCCGAGAATTTGATTCTCCGATCACTACACCGATTTTGCGTTCTCAATTTGTTAAGCTGATCTATTTTCAATCGATTTATTAGAGGTTAATGAAGGAACCAGAGAGCTTTTCTCCGATCAGAGAGGAGATTTCGTGGTTCGTTTTGTTTAAATTTCTCAATAGAATTCTCTGATTTCGTCGATTAAATCTCTTTATAGCTTATTATAAATTCGAATTTTTCATAATTTCGGCTTCAAATTAGTGATTAGGTATAAAGCACTGTGTGTCATGTGGGAACTTGTTTGAATTGAGCTCAATTTTGATATGATCATAATGTTTTTAATGCAATTTCGTTTGCAGATTGATGTTTTTCACCATGGAATTGGAGTGATCTCGTGAGTTCCGTAGCGTATTGTTCATCTTAAGCACTCGGAATTGTGTTAATGGGAGACACATTGAACCATTCTAGTAGAAGTAGAAACTCTGCGATGGCAACTTTATCTAATGGGAAAGAGTTTCCTAAAAGAAGCTTAGTAGCTGCTATTCCAAGAGCTGTTCAACAGACGATTTGTAAGCATGTTTCTTTAATCAATAATGGTGGAGTTAGAAGTGGGATTGTGAGTAATGCAGCTGTGTTTCTGCTGAAAATCGCGGTTTTAGAAGTTGTGAGAAGAATTTCAAAGGCTAAATGTCCTTATTTGTGGAATAGTATTCAAGCGTTACAATGTCTTTGTTATCCTCCTCTTAAGTGGATTCAAAGATGGGCTCCTTTCAAGGAGTTGATCAAGGCAATGCAGGTTTTCTACTCCTTCCCGTGGCACTATGCTTATTTGATACTTTTTTCCACTATATTGATCTGCTGTGAGTGTTAATTACTGAGTATAATCTTTATGCAGATGCTGTCTCGGCCATTATTGGTCCTCACTATTGCAGAGGCTTTCACAGACTTGTCAGAGTTAAAGCAAGAAGCCTCAGGTGGTACCTCCTCTCATCCATCTTCCGAACCAGATTCTGAGCCACAGACGTCTCAGTCTTCATCAGACATAATGTACACCATCTCAAACTCTTACCTGTAATGTTTTACGATGATAAGTTTCATAGTCTTATTTTGAGTATTATTCAGATATTATATCTATTTTTCTACATATCTGAGACTTTTCAGTAAATGCAGAATTGAAGAGGAGGCTCCTCATCATCCTATCATTTCACAAGACTGGGTTAAACAACTCTATGAAGAACTGGAAAAGCAGAGACTTAGCTTGCCAGAGAGGTACTTTCAAATTTCAGTGTTATATGAAGAAGTGCTCCTTTATTTGAGTTTTCAACGTTAAATTTTACTGTGTTAGATCTTAAATCTTCCAGTCTCGTTTTAATGCAGAATCAACGAAGACGAGCTTCATAGATTCTATAGAGTGTCAAATGGAGATTTCACATCCTTACTATCTTCAATAAAAAAGACAATCCATTGGAGGGAGACTTACAGAATCTTATCTGAAGAAGAACTTGAGACATGGTCAAGTTTAGTCTTTTGGCATGGATATGACGTGAACCAACGGCCTTGCCTCATTGTCCGCTTGGGGCTTGCTTTTCTAAAGTTGCCATCTCATGAAAGACCTCGTTTCGCTCAGGCAATCAGTAAGTCCTTTGTAGTATTACTGCATTTTCCAGTATTACCTTTGCTATGGTATCATATTTAACCAAGTATCGTTATTTCAGTATCTCAGGTTGAGCACGGTGTTTTGCATCTTCTAAAGCCGGAGAATTCAGAACTTACGGTATTAGTTGATTGTGAAGGATTATCTCCTCTGAAGATTCCAATGCAGATGATGAGATCTTGTTCTTCCATTCTTCAAGATCACTTCCCTAATCGTCTCGGCTGCCTATTCATCATTCGCCTCCCTCCTGTTGTCCGAGTCATTTCCCAGACTTTCATCCAAGTAAAAGATCTACCTGAGCTAACTTCAATTTTTTCGGTTTTCTATGTCTTTGTTTTTGGATTTTATGACTCATTGCATTTCCCCTGCTCTCTCATAGATTCTCAGACCAACCACACGTAAGAAGCTGAGAATTGAAGGGGAAACTTTCCATAGAGTCCTCTCTGAATATCTCCAGACGCTTCCATCATACCTTGGCAGCGACTGCAACTGCAAAAGATGCTCAAATCTTACCGAACAAGATCCACCAGGACCACCACAAACACATGCACAACCAAGAAGCAAGAGAGGGAGCTCGAGGGAGACAGAGAAGCTAGACGACAGCCACTGGAGTTACAATGTCCAGACACCTGATTTAGTCTGTGAGGACGAGTCGAGCCTGACCATATGTAACCAAGTGCTGCGAACAGCGGTAGTGTTCTTGCTGATGATTTGGCTCTTTGGTGCACTACTAGCTGGATTTGCTGATCCCGAGAGCAGACCCTTCTAAGCTTATGTACGGTAAGAACCAGGGGCGGAGGCATGTGTAATGGAGCGGGTCAATCGCTCTTTATGTTTCTTTAAGCATTCAAAATAAGCTTCACATGTTCAAGATCTAGTTTTTAGTGATACTTCAATCCTAAACTTGAATTATGTACATAATTTTGCAAAAATATAGGAATAAGAGCATATCAATCACTTCAAGTGAGAATAAATATGATGAGTAAGGTGGGAATAAATATATGAGTAGATATATATTACTGCCAAACAGTTATTATCCACTTCAATATTATATATTGTTCATAGGGTTAATATTGTTCATAGGGTTAATATTTTTTTGGCAAGTAGCATTATTTACAATATTTGTAAGATCTTCTTCTAGACTGACATTTTTGTTTGTCCGGATTAAATTTGCTCGTAGATTTTTTTTTGTCACAAAACATCATATTTTCTTTGATTTTTTTGGTTTCTTCTTCTCGTTTTTTTTTTCCATGGTCTTAGGATCAACACTATAACAAAGCAGTGTGTCTCTTATGAGATGACACATCAACTTTTTCTTTCATTATGAGCTTGACATGTCAATAAATAAAAAAACTTTGTGATCCAATCAAATTATTTCATTAATACACATAAGATTTTTGATGTCACATCAATTAATAAAAACTATATAACTAATCAAATCATTTTAATTATACACACAAGATAATAATAAAAATATTATGTATTTACCTTGAATAAATTATTAAAAAAAAATTAAAAATATTCAAATCATTTTAATTATACACATCATTAATATTTATTTAACCATAAGTAAATTAATAAAAAATATATAGTAAAATATAGAGAAAAATAGAATTACTGTATATGTAGAGTAACACGATCATTTACTCTAATTTAGAGTGAGATACAGAGATGTGTTGGAGAAAATGTTACTCTATAATAGAGTTTAGAAGACAAAGTTAAAGTGTGACTGGAAATGCTATAAAGATATATTGGAAAAATTGGTCTCCAAGGCAATAATACATCAATTTTCTCCTTTTGTACTAACTTAAAACATCATCATAACTATTATCTCCTACTTATCATATACAATGAAACCAAATCCATTTATGTTTAGGTTTAATTCCACTAATAGCATTTTTTAAAACTTTATGACATCAGAATTGAGTTTTTTATGTATTGTTTTCGCAGGATACCAGAATTGATAGAAACCATTCAAAGACAGAACATGGCAGCACCACCGTATCTCAAGAGAGTCTACGAAAGTAGAGAAGATGGATACTATGACCAACATAATCACACTAAGTAGGAAGAGGGAGAGGAAAGCATCGTAGTTCTCACATATGTGGTATGACTCATTCGTTGGGTACTACATGAGTCTCTGTTTTAAAAAATTTTGGAAACCATTTTCTTTTTGTAGCCACATCATTGTTGATATAGGTCATTTTTTACCTATTGATTTTATTAATGGATAATGATCAAGAAAAAGCGATTAGTCTTGAAAAATGATGGAAGTTTTCGCCATTGGTGACAAGAGTTCATCGGAGGATTCTTGTCTACACCCAACTGGCGCAAGACAATCTGGGTAATCACCTATAAAGTTAGCTAAACATTATTTTTACTCTCAATTGGTTATGCATTGCACAATAATGTTTGAGAAAGTTTGAAAAAAAAACCCTTTAAAACCATGAAGAGATGCATCGGTTCCCAAAAGAGATGAAAGTGTAACCATGAGGATTGTAAGTTGAACCATTCATGTGATTGTAATCTGTGGGGTGGAATCCTTTCATAGCCATGGAAGCATACATTTGAAAATAGAGAATTTGCAACATTTTTGAGTTTATACAACTAAATATACGTTAAACCAGATTTTGATTGTGGATTACATATTTATATGAGTTTTATCACCGAACCAAAGAATTATCCAAGTCCAATAGACATAAATTTTTTTAAAATGGAAAAGGAGGACACATGTCAATAATACAACATCATGAAATCTGACTTTTATTATATACATATGTATCAACGCAAAGTGTTCCATGAAATTTATCATTGTCATCAAATTTTTTTATATAATCTAAAGGTTTACAATCTGAAAAGGAGATATTTAATTTTTCAGAATAAATCCATGATTCCTATATAAATGAATTTTCAAAATCACTTAAATGCAGATGGAAATATAGATAAATAATTTAATGTGGATGAGATGCATCACTTGGAAAGAAACAAAGTATATGATCAAAAGAAACGAAACATCACAACTTTAGTTATTTTTTCCTATAAAAAAATAGAGTACACATGTCAAACAAAAAAAGAAGAAAACCATCTTTTATAAAAAAAAATTGTTCTACCCTCTGCCACTGATAAAAACAACCCATAACTATATTTAGACGGATACTAAGTCTTCTGTGGACATATATGTGTAGTATGCATTGATACATATAGTTAGATATTGAGTAAAATCGTCTCTCATTTCAGTGTGTTTGTTGCAGACAAGAAATGATTCAATCAGGTTAACTTAGTTTTGGGTTTTGGTTTTGGTTTGGGTTAATGCTTGCAGTTCAATACATTGTAGGTTGGGAAGGAGTAACTTGAAGAGATTTCTAGAAGATAAATTTATGCTCAAATGAGCTTATTAGGATAGATAAATATGCTAGAAATAGAAATAGCTCAATGAGTTTTATTATGCAACAAATCTAAAGAAGGAAAAGAGCTTTAGATTGTCACTAATATCACAAATATATTCTTAGATTAATTTCACATAAAATTGAAAAAGATTTGTACAATCGGCAACTCCAAATTTACATTCTTGTTCTTAGAAAATTCATATTTATACTATTCTAGCTTGCTAGGAAACTCTAATCTATATGGGCGTACACTCTTCTATTGGGTCATAAGATTGGCTTTAGTTGGGCCTTTGTGTGTGCTTCAGTATAACTATGATTTAACATTGTGTTAAAACTCATATTAGACATTTTAAAGACCCAAATTAGAATGAGCAGATGGAATATCACATGTTGAAATGATAAAGAAATTATGATAAAGATTTTACTTGCATGAACACATTAATCTACCATGCATGGGCAGACTCGGGAAAGAGGAAGATGTGTCAATTGACCTACCCAAAATTCCAAATATATAGTTACTTTGTATGTGTAAACCAATAAAATTCAGTGGCACAAGTGGTAAATCACGCCTATTGAACCACCTAGCCCCGTGTTTGATTCCTTATTTTGCATAATTAATACCATTTTGACACATGTTAAAATATTTTTTTGGATCCGTCCTAGCTGCCATGATGCTTCTTCACATCGGACACTCTAGAAAAAAGACACATATCAATGCTTAACTATCATAAATACTTTGTTTCACAAGATTGAGGCTAAATAATATAGTGGATCAAATCAAAGTGGAGATCGGAAATGGAGCAACAACTTCATTATGGTACGATAACTGGTCTTATATGGGAAATATAACTGAGGTAACAGGAGAAAGAGTATTTATAGATTTTGGCATTCAGCGATTCACTACAGTGGAACAAGTCTTTCAAAATCATCGAAGGAAAAGACACATGTCTGAGATTTTTAACAGAATTAAAGATCTCATAAAAGCTCAAAGGATTCGGCCCTTTGGAGAAGCAAAGGAGGTAAATTTGCCCCACAATTTGTTTCCAAGAAAACATGATACCTAGTAAGAGAAGCACATCCTATTAAAAACTGGTGGAAAGGAATATGGTTTCCTCATGCTACACCTAAATTTGCATTTCATGTGTGGTTGGCAACAAATAATCGATTATCCACTAGAGATCGAATGTTGCAGTGGCACACCGGAGCAAATATTATATGTGTGTTGTGCAAAAAATCCTTGGAAAATCGAAATCATCTCTATTTCTCATGCATTTTCTCGGAGGATATTTGGTCTAGGCTTGTCAAAAATCTGCTTCCGGCGAGATATACCAAGGAATGAGATCAAATCATGATGTTGTTGGTGGATTCATCATTGGAGAAGGTTATTATTTTTCTTTTGTGTTATGTTTTTCAGCCACATTATATATAATCTGGCGGAAAAGGAACAATATGAGGCATGAGGAAGCTCCACAATCACTTCTACAAATTTCTCAGATCATTGACAAGCAAGTTCGAAACATGTTATCCTCAATCCATGAAGTAGGAAATCGACAATATGAAAAAAGAATGGAAGTTTGGTTCGCCACTCAAAAAATCACCACATATATCAAGTTTTCTTGTGATTGATTATCGGAACTTTAAAACAGAGTAACACTTGTTGTAAAAATGTTTTTTCGGGTTAAATAAATTTAATATTTAATTAAAAGAAGAAGCTAAATAATATGTTGATTGTTTATTCAAAATCGACCATGGTCATAATTAGTTAAAAGTGTCAATTAACAATTTGTTTTGAGACTTATGAAATATATATAAGAAATTAAGAAGCTAATAATGCTATAAATAATGCAATTTTGTTTCTGGAAAACACTCAGATGATTTATCTATTATTTCAAAAATATATAAGAAATAATAAATCGTACCATGAAATATAAATCTACACTTTTTAATAAATATTTTATATTAATTTTATATTAATAAGACATTAAAATCTATTCATCAAATAACAATAATTGAATTAATTTTGGGAAATCAAACAAATTTATTCAATCGACATATAACTCACAATACAAAATTGTTAAATAAAACTATTAGAACGAATCAATTATTAAATATATATTGAAAGTGATAATTTTTGTTTTTAGTTTTTTTTTGTTTGGTAATAACTGAACATTTGCTAACAACCAAATTGTAATTTGAGTTTTACATCTTTGTTAAAAAAAAGGAAGAAGAAAATAAAACAAAAAAAACAAAATAGGAATAAAAGGGAAAAATGTCAAAAAAAAACCTGAACTTTCAAAAGGAAAACGTTTAAATCCTGAACATTGAAAATGTCATTTAAATACCAAATTTTTTGTTGACTTTTAAATTAAATAAGAAACTCATATGTCGTTAAATTCTGTAACGGAAAAACTAATAAGGTTAAATTTTCTATTAGAATTTCTGTACGCCGTTTTGAAAATTTTAAAAAAACACAACGACTCGAACCGCTCACCTCTTTATTTCATCAATGACACACAACCAACTCAGCTAGCCACTAAATTGATTACAATACACACATATATATATATATATTATAATATAGGTAATCATAAAGCAGCAGCTGACTTCACTGTTCCAGCAACCTGCACCTTCGGGTATTGGTTTTCAGTCACCGTTCAACAACACGGTAGAGCAATCGCCGTTCCCAAATGCTCAATTGACTACTCAGATGGCTCCTGTTGCTCAGATTCCTTTCTCTCCCGCCAATCATGACATCAAGGTTTGCGATTTCTGTAATTTCAGATCTAAAAATCCCTAATTCTAGTCTTTACACTGATTGCGGTTTCTCGCTTTTGATTTACGCTATCACTGAAGCGTATAAGGAAGATCCGAGGGATCTTAAGTTTGTAAGGAAAATTCTTTATTCTTTAGTTGTGTAGATTTTGTGACTACCTATATTATAATGTATATGCTTAATATAATCAATTTTCTGTGTTAGCTGAGTTGGTTGTGTGTCCTTGATATAGTAAAGAGGTCCGTGATTCGAATGCCAGTTTATGTTTTTTAAAAAAAAATTTATAAAATAACGTCGTTTTGGAAACTAACATAAATTCAAATCGAGAATTTAATCCCGTTAATTTTTTTGTTAAAAAATTTAACGACATGTCTAAAACTGTTCAATCAATAAATTTTTTTTATTTAATCTAAAAACAACCAAAAAAATTTAATATTTAAATAATATTTTCAAAGTACAGGATCTAAATGTCCTTTTTAAAAAAGTTAAGGTCTTTTTACATTTTTTCCGAGAATAAAATAGCCAAAATATCAATTCCCTTAACGATTTCAAAAATTGCCACATCAGATATACGTTTGGTCAAATGTTGTCGTGATGGAATAGCTAACCACAAATTAGTTTTTGATCTGATTTAACCACTTTTCGTGTTTTTGAAGTCTCTTCTTATCTCACCCAAAATTTAATAAAAATTTCTATTGAATAAAAAACAAAAAATCCTAATTTTGGAGATATATATATTCAAAATTTGCACAGAGGAAGTTCCGACACTTGGGCACTATAAGTAATACGATCCCTCCCCACTCTTTAGATCACAAAGATTTCGTTTTTAGGGTTCACTCCTACGCTTCCTCTCATCGATTCGTAACCGATCTCGTAAATTCCTCTCTTTCTAATCGAAATTTTGCATTTTTCTATTGTTTTGATCCGATTTTTCAAAATCCAGGTTTGTGATCTCAGAAAATGGCGACAAGTGACAAACAAGCCAGCCCAAAGCCTCCACCTTCACCTTCACCTCTGCGTAATTCCAAATTTTGTCAGGTAAAAATTTTATATCTTTGGTGAAAAATTCAGGTTTTTAATTCGATTCTAGCAATACCCATTAATTTTCTGATCGGTAGTGTTTAGTTTCATGTGTTGAATCTCGTTTTTCTTCCATTTTGAAATCTGCCGTTACCCAGATGATTAGAAATCATGTGTATAGGTTGTTACTACTTTATATGGTTAAGAGTGTGAATCTCGTGTTCTGATTGATCATCCTTGTTGTTATCTTGGATCATTTCTGTGTGATCTATATGTAATATGTTCTATATATTTTGGTGAATTGATCAGTTCTTTTGTGCGGATCTGACGAATTTAGGTATTTTGATTGAATCTTGGATATTTCACTTAGATCTCTACATTGTGTGCTTTGTGAGAGAGCTTTGTTAAGTTTCATTGAAATATACTATCTATGTGTTGTTCTGCATCTGGTTGATCACTATGATTGGGTTTTAAGAAGATGTGCTAAAGGTCATTACTTTTTGTCTCATTTGTACAGTCGAATATGAGGATTTTGATCTCAGGAGGAGCTGGATTCATTGGCTCTCACCTTGTTGATAAGCTGATGGAAAACGAAAAGAATGAGGTTTGCATACAGATGAGTTTATCCTATACATAATAATGTAATGATTCGTTTGATGAAATTACTGATATTTTCTATCTTTCTTTTCTCTAAGGTGATTGTTGCTGATAACTATTTCACCGGTTCAAAGGACAACCTCAAGAAGTGGATCGGTCATCCGAGGTTTGAGCTTATCCGTCATGGTATGGTCTCAAAACTCTCTGGTTTCTTGTTTTGGGTCTTGCTAGCTCATTTCTGTTTGGTTTAACAGATGTCACGGAACCACTTTTGATCGAGGTTGATCAGATTTACCATCTTGCATGTCCTGCTTCTCCCATCTTTTACAAGTACAACCCCGTTAAGACTATCAAGACCAATGTGATTGGCACACTGAACATGCTAGGTCTTGCCAAGCGTGTTGGAGCAAGGTTTGCTAAAATGATCCTCTCTTTGTTTATTACTTACTTCTGTTGATCTTTGCCTTTGTGACTAATTAACTCTTCCTTCCAAACAGGATTTTGCTTACCTCAACCTCAGAGGTGTATGGAGATCCTCTCATCCATCCCCAGCCCGAGAGCTATTGGGGAAATGTCAACCCAATTGGTAGGCTCATACACTTCCCACCTTTAGATTAACATCTCATATATGTGTGTCAATTCATGGTCTTATTAGTTGGTTGCTATGATAACAAACAGGGGTAAGGAGCTGTTATGATGAAGGCAAGCGTGTGGCTGAAACCTTGATGTTTGACTACCACAGGCAGCATGGAATTGGTCAGTTGTATTTTCCTGTAATTTTATTATGATTCTATCATTGCCATGTATTCCTTACCTTGTGTTTGTTTGGTCTTTATAGAGATCCGCATTGCTAGAATCTTCAACACTTATGGTCCAAGGATGAACATTGATGATGGGCGTGTTGTAAGCAACTTCATTGCTCAAGCACTCCGGTAAATCCCCTTTCTTCAATCCTTTTACGAGCTGTAACACGATTGGTTATTCATCTCTTATTACTGTTCTTGTAGGGGTGAGGCATTGACTGTTCAGAAACCAGGTACACAGACTCGTAGCTTCTGTTATGTATCTGACATGGTTGATGGACTTATGCGCCTCATGGAAGGTGATGACACTGGTCCCATCAACATCGGTAACCCAGGTAAGACCCGTAACATCCCTCTCCATTAGTCCAAAAACTAACCAATCAATCTCCTGAACGCCTTGTCTCTGAATCTTGGAATTCTCAGGTGAGTTTACAATGGTGGAACTGGCTGAGACAGTGAAGGAGGTAAAGAGTCTGGTTTCTAGATTGATACGAGTATGTACTTTTCGATATATGGTGTGTTGTGATAATAATGATATGATGGTTTTGGTTACAGCTGATAAACCCGGGCATAGAGATAATGATGGTTGAGAACACACCAGATGATCCAAGACAGAGGAAGCCAGACATCACAAAGGCTAAAGAAGTGTTGGGATGGGAACCAAAGGTGAAGCTCCGTGATGGTCTTCCTCTTATGGAAGAGGACTTTAGGCTAAGGCTAGGAGTCCCCAAGAACTAAAAATCTTGATGGCTAAATCAGAAGGAAACATGAACAGTCTGACTCAGTTTCTATTTTTAAAGTTTCTATGGTGATAATATTCAAAGAGGATGTTGGTTTCATATAATAATAATATGTTTCTACTTTCTACAGTCGAAATTGTTCTTACAGAAAATAAATATTACTACAAGGAACCAACGAACAACGCTCAAAATTAAGACAACCATTAATCACAACAAGTGTCGTTTAATCTTTATCTCATTATTCACTTTTTCGATTGGATACAAAGAAAGTTATGAAAACATCATCACAATGTAATCGATCATCAAACTTAAACCAAAAAGCTAATAAGGCCACAACCTAAAAGAAACGTAGAGGCTACCTTAAAAGACTAAAGACAAACTCTAGCAAAAAAGAAACCAACTTTACCAAAATTTAGTGACTAGTTGAGATAAGGAACCAAAGGGTTATTGAGATGTGTCTTGGGATAAAAATCATATTCCAAAAATCATATTCCATACATTTGGGAAGATACTGTGAACAAAAGCACAACTTGCATTGCTGAGTTTCATATAAAGAATTGCAAAAACAAAACTCGGAGAAAAGAAAAAGACAATCCAAAGTATGTGAGATGCTCTTTCTTGTTATTGAAGATGTTTGTAAGCTGAAGCATCTTCTCAGCTTCTACATTTTACCTGTAACACAAATAAAAGTTGAAATCTTTAGGGCTTGGCTGATTATATTACAATGCATTTCTAAGAAATTAGGAGGTCTTAGAATATCTGATTATGAATATAGCAAATAGAAGTTTAATCAGTGATTAGGGATGATATCAACATCTTAACAACCTCAAGGGAAATGTTATAAGATCGAATTTTCTATTTAATTTGAAAATTCGAGATTATTGTTACCTTCTGTGTTGATGGACGAACTTTGAGTTCTTCGCATCTTCTTCTGCATTATCATCACCCATTTATAAAATTAAGAGTTTTCCAAAACTAAAATTAATCAAATAAACTGATAGAGAGAGAAACAGTATAAATCCGATCTGAATCTGTAAAATACAGAAGACGGTGATAAACTTAGTCAATTTATCAATTGGGATCCGACGAAGAAGACGACTAACCAGTGAGTCCGGCGGTTAATTTGGTGATGAGAACGCCGGTGACGGCGAAACCGGTAAGAAAAGGCCAGCAACGTTTCCATTCTCTCTTGAAGAAGACAGGCCATGGATCGAACAACCTCATTTCTCTCCCTCTCTCTTAACTTGGCTTGTTGCCTGATGACTGCTTCCTTCTGGCGTCACTGAGACAGAGAGATGTTAAATCTGAACCTGTTTTGTATAAAGTGCTCGCTTCTATTGTGGGCTTGTACTCGTAAACTGGCCCATGATAACAAAGGGTATGTCAGTCTTTTCGTAGATAGAATTTGAGAGGCTTTTTTTACCTTGGGAAAAAAATCTCAACTAATCTTTGCTTAGATGAAATGATGTATACTGATGAAACAAAGAGTTATGCTTAGTAATCTCTCTTTCTCAAAAAATAAAGCTATTTCCAAGTTTTAAGTGACGATTTATTGCATCAGTTTCGTATATAGCTGATGTGTGGATATTCTTGAGCCAATTTCTCAAATTTCTGAAATATTTTAAATTAGAACTTGAAATCATTTTGATGAGTTATGAGCTCAACGAGTTGTGGGCCTCATGTTCTGTTGTTTCCTCTACTAGATTCTGCAACAATTTTCTTCTCATGGTGTTCAAGGGAAACATGGGTTTGTCCCTCTGCTTCATTATGCACAAAACCATCAATACAATTTTCTCTGATTTCATATAATGAAATATAGTCAATGAATGTGGTAGGTAAGAGCAACTCCAACCATAACACCAAATTTGGTGTTGAAATCACACTAAATTTGGTGTTTTAGTGTCTCACTTTCTTTTTCATCTCCAACTACATTACCAAAAATCATATTTTTATTATTATATTATTAAATTTACGATTTTGTTTTATTTTAATAGTTAGAAAAATACTTATCATTATTATTATTATTAAAAATTTATAATATATACTTACAAGTTTTTTTGTTGCATTAAGTTTTCATATTTATTTTGTTTTAGTTTTGTAATTTTATATTTTTAGTGTTTTAATTGAACTATAATATGTATTATTAATCTTAATTCATTTTTGTATTAATTTAGATATTCTTTGCAAATTAAAAGTTTATAAAATATTGATAGTTTATTTAATTTTTAATTGATAAATAACATTTTAATTATATTACTAAAGAAAACATAAATAAAATAATATTATTTTTTTAGTGTTTTGTGAACCGTGTTACACCATATATGGTGCGGCACTATTCACAAAACACCAACAAAAAAAATTTGGTGTAAATTCTGAAATTTGATTGGAGACAAAATTATACCAAATTTGGTGTTTTGCCGTCCGGTTAGAGATGGCCTAAGTACTCAAATATCCAAACAAATTTTAAATACAAGATAAAAAAGTTGGTACATTTAGTTATGAACTAGTGATGTCTAAATCAAAAGTTAAGCACTCCATCGACCAAAGAACAATACCACACGCATAAATAAATCAATATACCAAGCAAGGTGTCTATGCAAATACTACCTTGCACTAGGGACGACCTCAGTATCGAAGCCCGAGCTCAGTTCGACAGAACCATAGGATTCTGTGTCATTGTTCTTACTTTTCAACAAGTTTTCAGAAGTTATACACTCTTTTAAATCCATAACAACCTGGGACATGTTTGGTCGTTTATCTGAAGAAGGGTTTGCACATGACATAGCCAATTCAAGAACTCTCCAAACTGATTGAGGGTTGTATTCACCTTGAAGGTTAGGATCAACAATGCTACTAATATCTCCTCCACGAAGCACAAGTGCCACCCATTCTGAAATGTGAGCCTTTTCGCGTGTTTGGTCAATCACATGTTTATTTGTAATAATCTCTAGTAATACAATTCCGAAACTGTATACATCGCTCATCTCAGCCAACCGACATGTTCTATAATATCTGAAAATAAGGAAATGAAGTAGGATTCATATATGTATGTATACATATTAAAACGATGAAGATGAATGCAGACATAAATTACAAGATGTTACAGATAACAAGGGAGTAATAGTACTCACTCGGGATCAAGATAACCAAGAGTACAAGCAACAACCGTCGAAATCTGATGAGATTCATCTCCGACTTGGAATGATCTTGAAAGCCCAAAATCGGCAATTTTGGCCATGAATTGATTGTCCAACAGTATATTGGTACTTTTGACGTCTCTATGCACAATCGGTGGTCGGCATCCATAATGCAAGTATTCTAATCCTATACTCATTCATGTCAGTTGATGATGTCAGAAATTGCAGTGAGTAAAACTTGATGGGAAATAATATATGTATAACGTTCGTATCAAATTGTGGATACAACTATTTCACTGAAAACTATTATTTATATCGATTCGGTGTTTAACTTATATTATGATGTGTTTAACTTATCTTATGATCTATACACATATCGATATATCATATATTTGAATGATTAATATCCACTACTGACCAGAGTAACTAGTGGATATAAATGACAAACCATTGAAACTGTTTTGAGTTAGTACGAACCTAGCGCAGCATCGACAGCTATTCGTAGTCTGGTACTCCATTTCAAAACAGAGTTACCATGTTTCACTGTATTAGATTGTCAAAATTAGCCGCCATATGAATTATATTTTGGAAATAATCATGAACACGATAATGATATATTATTATACATCTTTTACCTGACAAATGATATTTTAAATCCCCATTGGACATGCATTCGTAGATGAGTGCCAAGTGATTTCCTTCATCGCAATATCCAACAAGACTCACCAAATTTATGTGGTGAACTCTTAGAAGAAGTTCGACCTACAGACCAACAATAACAAAATACATTGTTTAACATGATGCAAAATATATATATATATATATATATATATATATATCATTTTTATTTTATTATGCGATTTTGGAAGACATCTATCCATATCATACCTCTGCCTTGAAATGTTTATAGCCCTGTGATGATGATTGCGAGAGTACTTTAACCGCTACTTCCTCTGAACCTTTTAAACAACCATGATACACGGTTCCGAACCCTCCTTCGCCTAGAGTTTTTTCGAAGTTTTTTGTCATTTCGACAACTTCCGAATAAGTAAACCTTCTCCTTTTTGTCTCGATAGATTGTTCGGATATACTAGTTGACGAAACACCCATTTTTGGTATACCTAGCAAAGGGGATACAGATATGTAGAGAAAATTTTAGTAAAAAAAAAACAATTTATAGTGTATAGTTTGTTGATTAATTAATAAAAGTGTCTGCAAAGACCTAGACTTGATCGCTTTTTCTTTCTGAACAGAAAAATAAGAATCAGAACCACTGCAATAACCACTGTTACAGAAGCAGCTAATGCAACAATCATCACTGGGAATTTCTTTTTTGGGGGACATGAACTGGTTAAACACTTATTACCATCGTCCTTATCATCATCTCCATCAACACTACAAAAAAGAATATATCGATCTTTTAGTACTTTTAATGCAAAAGCCTTGTTTCAGGAGGCAAGGGATCTTGAATGAAAATGTGAGTGGATGAATTTTCTTCTTACAATAATTGTAGTCCTTTGTTTTCTCTATCAAGTAGAGGTTTTGGAATTGAACCATTCAGTTTGTTCTTCCTCAAGTCTCTATTAGAACCAGAGAAATCTTCTTACTTTGGTGAACATGTTCCATGACAAAAAACCAAAAAAAGATTTCGGGAAACTTACATGAACACCAACGACTTCATGTTAGCTAGAAACTCGGGCACTACTCCTGTCAAACTGTTATTTGACAAGTCCCTGAAATTTGTAAGAAGTCAATGAAAAAAGTCACCAAGTTTGTTTCCTTTCGATTAACAAAAATCATACTTACAGCTTTTGGAGGTTGGTAAGATTTTGAATTCCAGTTGCTATGGTTCCTGTTAACCCACTTGAAGACAAGTTTCTGTTTATAAGCCAAAACAAGAAGAAAGTTTAGCAAGTGTAGTGTTTTCTAACAAGTAAAAATTAAGACGATGTTTTCTAACAAGTAAAGAGATCTCACAAGGAAATGATTCTTGGTGATGTAGACACACTAGTATCGCTGCAACTTAGACCGTCCCACAAAAACTGGACTGGGACGCATGGATCTCCTTGCCATGAGATTCTACTCAATCCATGGGTGGCTTTGATGTTTTTTATAGCAATCACTGTCATTAAGTTATCGACGTGTTGGATTTTGCATATAGGATGTTTTGAATATTTCATTAATACCGAACAATTAGAAAACGTACCATCATTTTCGTTTGTTTCAGACTGTGTAAAATTGACACTGCGTAAACTTCTATGGCATTAAGTAGAGGTGGGAGAGTTGAGTTCTGAGTTCTTTGAAGCTCTAACAAGCACTTCCCTACTTCACAACGAGATGGTAGGATGGTGTAAACAGTGTTGACAGATAGATAATTAGGGATCAATCTGGTAAATATAACTTCTCCGTTCCAGAGAATGGTGAACTCTCTAGTCTGGTTGGCCTGTAAGACTTGGACATCAGAGAATTCGAAGTACATGTAAATATTATCATTAGGGAACTCAAGCTCGTTGGTAAAACTAAATGGTGCACTAGCATTTGCCGGGATTGCTGCGTTCTGGAGCACATCCTGCGGCACACGATAAATATTGTCGTTGTCCACTTTGAGAGTAGTGGAAATTTGTCTCCATTCCGACTCAAAGTGTGGAACCCATATTCGATCATATTCATCATTTGGGTACCTGCGCTTCAGAACAATCTTGCATTATTAACCATGGAGTTGGAGATTGAGTGATATAAAAACCTAAATATCTTTTCTTTTTTTTTTATTGTTGAACAATTTAAAGATCATGACTTACCTTATAACCTTTTTTGATTCACTTAGGTATAACCTCAGTATCGACTTCAAAGAACCTGATACACTGCTGTTATCTTCGTTAGGGATGTAAATATTATTTGGTAGAGACCTTAGTTCCAAGGTCGATATGATTGGCGTTGATTTGCGTGTATTGATAAGACACACATCCAAAGACTTTGACTTTGGGATGTAAATGATCTCCTCCGATGCATTACCATTTACATGCTTCCCCAAATCTATTGTTACCCAGAAATTAGGGCCTATGTACAAATCAAATTTAGGAGAAGTGTTAAGACCATCGTAATTCCCATAGTTGCTTGTAACTCTGATCAAATAATTTGTTCCTGCATCCACACTAAGATTGTAACAGTTTCGTATTCCGCTTGGAAAGTATCTCAACGTTGTCTGTGACTTTGGGAACTTAGACTCTAGGCTTGGATCAATTCTACCAATTTCTCCACTTTTGATGAAGGTTGAGTCTGATGAGAACTGTAATCCAGTTACAGACTCGGTATAAGGAGAGTGTTCATTCGGGGATAACCCGCAATCTAAACTGATGAACCCTGTTGAAAGATACAGAAGAGGTCATTCAAATTCATTATACAAGACCCTAAGCATTCGGGGATGAGTAAATAAGTTTGCAAGTTGGCAACATTTTTTATTTGATAGGTTTCTCTATCAGAAAATATTCAACTTGTCTCGTGTATTTTTGAATTATTTATCAACTTTTCTGAAATGGAAATTGTATTCCTAGTGGGAATTCAAAAGTTCAACAAATAGACACTTAGACCATCTCTAATGTATATTTTTATTTTTCACTATAAAATAGAATAAGATTTCTTTCTAAAAAATGCCCACTGGTAAGAGCATTCTCACCAATAAAAAACTTAAAAGTTTCTCACAGATATAATAATAATAATATTTTAATATAATTTATTTGAATATTTAATATTTAAATAGAAAAAAAGATGACTAATTAGTGATGGACATATGAGCGCATGAATTTCTCATGGAATTCTCTTTAGAAAAAAATAATTCTCACAGGAAAAGATCCAGCCAATGTTATTTAGGTAAAAATACAAAAATATATTTGTTTGAAAATTTATTTTTAAATGGACTGTTTTAAAAGTCCTATCCAAAAAATCTCATTTTGAAATAAATCTTTAGAAGGGTCTAAAATAAAAAATTCCCATTTATCAATGTGTGCAAAAGTATTATTAGAAAGATTTGAACCTCCAACCTCAAAAAACCATTTAATACCTAGTTCCCTTGTGTTAGAAAGATTGATTTTCTAGATTTTTCTTTATTTTTAAAAGATTGATTTTCTAAACTTTTAAATATATATTTGTAGTTAATGTTAGTACTGTAAATTGTAATTTTCAAGAAATATTAACTCAGAATGTTTTAATTGTTGAATTTCTATTGGTTTATAAATCTGAAAAAATTTAAAACTAAAAAGTAAGACATTTATTAGTAATATTAATTATTTCTTAAATGGTATGAAACACTCAGAAAACTAATCTTTAAAGAGGAAGTATTATTATGGATGCACGTGCACACATACCTTATAGTATGGATCCGCCTCTGGATTCTAAAATTCTAAGAACATTCTCATTAGTCATACTCTCATAGGTATCTTTAGAGTTAATTAAGGAAAAAGGAAAAGAAAAAGAGATTTTAATAAATGTGGGAAAAAAGATTTAGAGAGAGGGAGAGAGGGAGAGAGGGAGAGAGGGAGAGAGGGAGAGAGGGAGAGATTTCCGTAAATGAAGAAAAAAAACAAACTCACCTCCCAATTAGAAGTTGTCACGTCAAGAGTCTCATGATGTCTTTCGTATCTCTACAGAGATACGGTTCTAAACTGTTCAATATATTTTTTTAAAATGTGTGTACTTAAGACATCCAAATAATTGTACGTTGGAGATGGTATACGACCATTTTCATTAGTAGATATCAACATGGATATCTAAAAAGAATTAAAATTAAAATTAGTAATTTAAATAAAAGAAAACAATTGACCAATATAAAAGTGACATGTGGAGAAGATTCTCTATCATAATTGGCAAATTCTCTAAGTACATCGGATCAGTCATTTGAGAGACTTTGTTAATAGTGTAAGAAACCATCGTTCTACATGTTACTTTTATATTTATCAGTTATTTTATTTTATTTAATTAATTAATTTTAGTTTTTTGAGATTGTCATGTGGGTATTTATTAATGGAAAAAATGTCCTTTAAATCGTGAACTTATCTAAAAACGTTATTTTAATCGTGAAATTTGTTGAAGACTATTCAAAGCATTAATTTTTGTTGACTTCATTTTTTATACACGAAATTTTCGTTGATCCAGCCAAAGTGGACATGACGTTAAATCCGCTAACAGACGTTACTCTGTTATTAAACATACTCCGTTAGTGACAAAATGACCTCGTTTCAGACAAAATCTTAATGTCATTTAAATCACAAACTTTCAAATGTAGGTCATTTAAAACATGAATTTTTTGTACTAGGTCATTTAAATTTTCAACTTTTGTTGACTATGCTTTTTAGGCATCAAATTTTGTTATTTTGTCGTTAACGACTCTATGTTAACCAAAGTTTTAGGCATTAAATTTTGTTTGGGGGATTTTAATTTAATAACTCGCCTGAACCAGCAATGCCAAACGGATGAACCATAGATTATAGGCCAAAGAAAAGACGTCAAAAACATAAAAATAAAGACAATTTTCAGATGATGTCATGACAGCAAAAGTGGTGGTAAAATGAAGAAAAGTGAGAATAAAATACCGCAACAGTCGAGTGTCTACGAAGAATACTCTCAGTGGAAAAGTCTCACGCTCCATTCTTTACGACTGGTTCGCCAACCATAATCTCGTCTGGCATTCACTCTTTTGCAGTTCTCAAGTTTTTCTTTCTTTTTTTTCCTTCTATGATTTCGGTTAAAATCGTACCTTCCGCTTAATTTATGTTATTGGGTTATCTTATAGATTTTTTTCAGGTGAGCTATTAAATTAAGGCATCTCCAATCACCCTCTATTTGTTCCTCTAAACTCTATTATAGAGTAACATTTGCTTCAATACATCTCTATATATCATTCTAAACTATAATAAATGATAGTATTAGTCTATATATAGAGTAATTATATTTTTTCTCTATATTTTATTGTACAAATAAAGAAGAACATTGGAGAGAGTTACTATATTTTAGAGTAAAAAATAGATAAATATATTGGAGTTGCTCTAAAAATCCCCAAACAAAACTTAATGCTTAGAGTTTCTTCGGTTAACAGAGAGTCGTTTACGACAAAGTAACAAAACTTATGTCTAAAAAGCCTAATCAATGGAAGTTGATGATTTAAATAGTTTAGTACAAAAATTTCATGTTTTAAATTGCCTACATTTGAAAGTTTGTGATTTAAATAACCTTAAGAATTTGTTTAAAACGATGTCATTTTTCCACAAACGAAACCTGTTTAACGAAAGAGTAACGTCTGTCAGTGACTCTGTTAGCGGACTTAACGTCATGTCTAATTTGGCTGATTCAATGAGAATTTCATTTATAAAAAAGTGAAGTCAATAAAAGTTGATGCTTAAAATGATCTTCGACAAAGTTCACACTTAAAACGACGTTTTTACGTAAATTCACGATTTTAATGATATTTTTCCCATTTACTAATGTAGATGCTCTAACCTCTTTCTCCTTCCTTTTTATTTATATTTCATTTTGTTTATTTGTGAGAAACTCCATCTCAAAAAACTGTTAGAGATGCTCTAACTGAATAGAGCTTACGTTTGGAATATTAAGTTTTATTGAGATTTCATTCATGCTCCTTAATAGGTTCCCTCATAGAGTTTATTCATGCTCCTTATTAGAAGATTATATCTCAACTTATAGTTAATGTGAGATTTCTAATAAGTTTTATTGAGGTTATGTTTTTATAACCATTAATTCACATCGACTCATACTTACTGTATAATCCACTCCGATTCAGACCGGACCGGTTATATGTTAATTATGTTGATCAAGTTCATGAGTTTTGAAAATCAATTGTAAACCCATATGAGATGATGGTTATTATGTGCCATTCATCTCGACTGAGTCCTATATTTGTGCTAATATTAATAATTTTCTACTTAAAACACTAATTAGCAACTAGTGATTAATTAATCGATATCCAATATCCATTATATACAAGGTAGGTCTTAGCGTATAGTCGATCTCAGTCCTAAGAGCATCCCCAATCGAGAAATTTTGGTGAAAGCTTCTCAAAAAGTTTGAGATACTCATCGAATTTTAAAAATTGTTTTGTTTAAGAAAATCTGTTCTAGAACTTTTAGAGAATTCTCTCATTATTATTATATTAATATCTTAATATAACTGAACAAATTACACTTGAAATAAGTGTCACATCTCTCATCCTCTGTTCTCCTTTATTTTTTTTTTAGTTTTTTTTTAAATGGCAAGAAACTCTTTGAGAGCTCAAGAATCTCATAAGAGCATTTGCGTTGGGTAGAAATTTCATGTGTCTCTTGAATATATATATATATATATTAATGTAATTTAGTTATTTTTAAAAATTGTAAGGAAAATATAAATCAGTCACTTATTGACATGTGTGAAAATAGCCTTTACAAAGAGTTAAATAAAAACTGATTTCTCTAATATTAATTTGATATTTTTAATATAAGTTATTTTTATATTAAAATTGTAAAATATAAATAAAGCGAATAAATTATTAACATGTATGAAACTGATATCTCCTACTCTTTTTTGTTTTGTTTTTTGTTATTGTTGAGAGAGTCATTGAATATCTCAGAACATTGCTACATTTTTAACTACCTCAACCCAACCCATTTATGGGTTAATTCGGTTGGTTTTGTTGTACTAAGCTGATCATAAGGGATGCAAAAGTAAGAAACTTTTTATCAACAAGACCCTGTAAGTGGAATATTAAAATGTGGGTACCTTCTTGACTTTGAGCTTGAACAAGGTGAATAATGGTAGAACTTGCTATTAGTGCGACTAAAAGAAGCGCATGGGGATTCTCCATTTTCTCTTACATCCGAACCAAAATCAAACAGGCACAACCCGAATTTTGAACGATAAAAGATATTTATAAGCAACGGGGAAAAAAGTATTTGTACATTTCAAGAACGCCGTTTTTAAGTGAAGCTTCAAAACGTGTGAACATGTCGTAACTAGAACTACAAAGAGAAATTCAAAGGAATCAGTAAATACATTTTCTAGTGGTAGTGGACAATACAGTTGTTTTTATTCGTAGTTTATAGCTAGCTCGTAAACTATTCAACTCTTCTAGCTTATTAGATAAATTCCAGCTGTTTCTTTAACAAAACAAAAAAATAAAATTCCACCGTAATTTGTTCATTTTTTATTGGGTAATTTTTTAAAATAGCACAGAATAAAGTTTTTGTTTTACATATAATACACATTTTCATTTAAGACAAAAATAACATTTTATTAAACATTAATTTCTTTATATAGCACAAAACCTTCTAACTTTATATTTTTAAGATATAAGATTTAAGGTTTTGGGTTTAAACATCATAAACTCTAAGCCCTAAATTCTAAACCATATTTTCGACCCCTAACAAACTATATCCTAAATTCTAAAATACTTAACCCAAACAATTTTTTTTAATTTTTGGCCTTTATAAAAATACTATTTTGTCCTAAATAAAAATCTATGCTATTTATGAAATAAAATTTTTATTTAGTGCTATTTTAGGGATTTTCTCTTTTTTTATTTCATATATCTAACAAAATATTTAGCTAAGTTCTATATATCAATTAATAAATATATATATGTTCTGTTATTTTTTCTTTGTGTTGTTCTGTTTTGTAAGTATATATTTGCATTTAATTATTAATGGTTATATAAACATGAGAATTTGTCACATATACGGTATACCATTCCGAGGCCAATTATTTGACAAAAATACCTTTAATAAAGATTATTATGAACTATTTTGATAAATATTACATAACTATTTCCAGTGAAAATTATAAAATATTAGTTTTGGTGGGAAATTATAGATTTATTAGGTTAGGACCCGTCCGATAGACAAATTATTCAATTTAAAATAAAATAAATTTAAGTTAAATTATTAAAGTAAATATGTGTGATTAATATTTGGTTATGTTTCGTTAGAAAAAAAAGTTTGGTTCTTAACATATTTTACATGAATAAATTAATTTTTATATATTAGTAATATATTAAATATCTATAACATCTATTAGTTTAGTTCCATTTTGTCATTTGTTTTTTCGGTCACCATGTGAGATATGCATTTTAAAAATATCAGAAACAAAAAAAGCAAAACCGAATCAGCCCCAATAAAACTCGAAAGGATCCTAAACTTCTCTATCCGAATAACCGAACCCAAACTAAACCAATAAGTAGAATGAATACTTGATATAACTGAATTATATATCCTACAATTATGAACCCAAAAATATTAATTATTTTTAGATCGAAATAACCAACATACACAAAATGAAAAAAGATTTGAAAGTTCTAAATTATTTTGGTGAAAATTAATTTAACCAAAGTTTATTCAAATTACACCAGTTTTTAATATTTTTTTTTCTATTTCGTGTATCCAAACTTGACTCAAATACAGATAGAACCAACTCAAACCGAATGGATCGTAGGCTTCTAAACAAAAAAAAATCAATAGACATGAACCAACCTAATGAGTCAATGATTTTACGGGTTTTGTGACTTTGATTTCATATGTTTTTAATGTCTTTATTGAGTTTAGGATTAGAAATTGAGTCTTTTTGGTCATTTTTAGTGTTTTCTCAGGTTTACACTTGATTGGAACTAAATAGATGAAATTGAGCAGCTTTGAATGCTTATACACTTCAAGAAATACATGGAGATGCACTGGGACCGACCAAAATGACGAATTAATGAAATGGTGCGTTTTGAAGAAGGAGATCGACCGATCCCCATGGCGAATATTCTCCAAAGTTTTCATTCACTCCAATTTTTAACCTAATGGAGCATTATATAAAATAAGCGCGTGTCAGAGCATTCAGAGGCCGTCAGAGACGAATTTTATTGTTTTTCCTTTGTTTTCTTTTGAGAGTTTTAGATCTATATTTTTCCTTTGAATATTGGATATTTGTTCTTATTTTTCTCTACACTTTCTATACAATCAAAGATTTCTTCCATCATGATTTCTCTGTCATTTGCCATGGCTAAGTAGATCTACTTATTGGGAGAAGAGATTCATTCAATGAGACCATGGCAGAATTTCTCTCTGGAGGATCTGTACTTACATGGGATAAGCTTGCTTCTAAACATCTCAGTCCTACTGCAGCTGTCTTTTACAAGGTTTGCTGTCACAATTGGATGCCAACCACGAACAAAACTGCACTTCACCAGGACAGAGTGGCACTCATCTACATGGTTATAAAAAACCAGCAGTTTAATCTAGGGAAGCTCATGTTTGATCAAATCATGGACTGTGTTAATGCACCAACTGGCTATATGCTTGTTCTGCCGAATGTGATAGATCAACTGCGCAGGTTTCAAAGGAACATCCCAATTCATGAGAATGATGTGTCTTCACCATTTCCTGCAGAGTTCTGCCTTGACTCAAAGAATTCAACCTTCTACGGTAGGCCACCTGCAAGCTCTACCTCTACACTTGAAGTTGACCTTGCGGAACTCACTGTGCTAATCAAGAAAATATAACTCAAGCAAATGAGTAAGATGTATTCACTTGCGTTTGCTAAACTAAAAACTTAAGTATGATTCTCCTACAAATGTTTTTGTCTAAGTGTGCAATCAAACAGAGAGAGAGAATATGGTACAAAGAAAGGTGAAGCTGTGAAAGAAAGCAAGTCGAAGAAGGATCAAAGGAACCTGGACAAAGAAGGATGATCTAAACAATGGTCGAAGATGCAACCATCTCTACATATCTTTTTTCTCTACTATCAAACTAATCTCTGAACTAATCTGGATCTTTGTATCATTAGTGGATGTTGGTGTGTTTCATGTTTCGTTTTTCTTTTCTCAAAACACTGATAAGATGCTCCCAAATGTTTTCCCCAGACTACTCTGATTTCATATGTAATAAACACTAAGATATGGTTATATTTTGTTGATTGATCCAATAACTCGGTGTCAAGTTTCTGTTGTTTGCTAAATAACTAAAATACTTGGTGAGCTCATTATTAAAAATGTACTGGCAACTAACATCTACAGGTGGTTGAATTACACACTAAGACAAAAAGGGGGAGATTGTGAGCACCCGTGCCACATTGATCGCCTTATTACAAGGTGTGCAAAAGTTACTTAAAAACCGATTAGTGGTATTAGATATGGGCTTCCAACTCAAAACCAATTGAAAATGAGTGGAGAGGTCCATATCCTTTATATATTACTTAAGATCCTCGTCCAGTATCCGATGTGGGACATTATGTCCAATACGCCCCCTCGAGATGATGATTCTTTTAACCATAGATCTTGATATTTTTGGGCAAGGATCAGCGGGCCTACTATTGGGTCAGACCAATTATGGATCGGACTGGACATGTGTGGATTGGGCTCTGATACCATATGAGATATGGGCTTCTAACTCAAAACCAATTGGCAATGAGTGGAGAGGTTCATATCTTTTATATATTACTTAAGATTCTTATCCAGTCTCTGATGTGGGACATTATGTCCAATAAGTGGTATCCAAGAAGATCTTCTAAAGATTGAAGAAATATAATTACCAACGCTCAAGAAAAAATATTTTCAAATCAACATGCTACTACATTTACATCTACTCTAAGAAGGGACAAACCAAAAGCTAAAGTGACAACAAATCAGAAATTGAGGAAAAGAAAGAGCATCAGTTTATTATGTGGATAACTAAGTGGTACACATAAAAAGCCAACTTGTTACGAGCCTATAAGAAGGGAAATAAGTTGGAACTAAGAGATCATCAGAAAAGCCACAAGTAGAAGTTCAAGAAGAAAGAAAGAAAAACATATACTTAGAGTGAGTGTATCTTAAATCTTGAAGTGAGAAAAAGAGAGAGATCGATATAAAAATATAAGTGTATCTTAGTAAGGGGGAGTGAGTAGTATTTAAGTATGTTTGTAAAGCTGTCAAACTCAAATCTAAAGGGTTGTTCAGTATGAGATTTGTTATGTATCAGGGACAGACTACTGTGTAGTTGTGTGTAACACTGATACTTTAACTTGAGTGGGTTCAAGTTAAGTAAGAAAAATGTTTCAATACTACAAGAATATTGATTATCCATAGCACTAAAAAAATAGCAGTTGGTGTGGTTATGCTATAATAGACTTAACCCTGTATTTTCGATAGCGTTTGCGAATATTGAAACACTATGTGTTGTTAGAAAAAAAAAAAATTCAAGAGAAGTGAATTTTTTTAGTACATACGTTTTAATAATACAACTTTATATTGCATATACTCCGGGTAAACGCTATTTATAAATTAACCTCGAATATATTAAATAAATCATGCTAACTCAAATTTAGAATTTCCTCCAAACAAAAATCAAAACTTTTTCTTCTTTCACTCTCATTTTTCTATGTCTAGAATCAATAATGAACTCTGTAATCTTTAAAATTTCTCCTCAAATTCTTATTCTCCAACCTAACTAGATCTCGCTGGCGGCTGTGAAACTTGCCGTGTTATCTCCAAGCTCAGTAGATCTCAGTGTCGCTGTCGTCTCTCACTCTCGGCTTTGGGTCTCACTCTCGCCGTCTCCGTCGCCCCTCGCCATCGCTGTCAGTCACTTGTCATTCTTGGCGAATTACATCAAACACAGTAAGGTTTCATAAGCTAAGTGATAGTTTAGGGTTCTTTGTTAATTTCATAGTTAGATTAACTTTTTCATGTTCAATTTCTTAGTTACTTATTTGGATTTTGATTCCATTTGTACTTGTTTCGTTTATTTTCGGGGTAATTGTTTCAATTGGATTGATTGGATCTATGATTATCTCTATCGAATCCACAAGAACTTTGAAAACTCAAACAATAGATTGAACAGATTCGAGTTAAGCTAGACGAAAATAAGAAAACTAAATAGAGCAATGCAATAAATGAATATAGCAATTAAACAGGATTAAATTCAGATGATTAAAGCGATAGACCTTGGGACATCAATCAGGAAAACTCGGGAAAATGAACTGGATAGGTTCATAAATTAAGTCTAAATTAAGATCAAAAACGGATTATAAAATTGAAAATCTAAACCTAAATTTTTTGGATTTATAGATGGAATTTTGAAGAAGATACCTTTGATTTGGAGATAATGAATGATAGTGGAGTATATGAAATCAAATTCTCTTGAGTTTAGAGACAAAAACCGAATGATTTGGTGAAAAATTAAGAAAACAAATTTTGGTATATAGAGGCGGCTGTTTGCGATTTGGAAAAGGAGAAGTTGATAAGAAAAAGAAAAATTAGGTATATATACTAACATGGGGTCCGTGTCGACCAACACAGGGTGTGGGTGTCGATCGACACGGACACAAACCTTGTGTTCCTTGGTCGAAAAATTACGTAAAGCTCTCCAATTCATGAGCAATCCTTCCATATTTGTCATTAAGTATGTCTAGTTTCTGAGACAAATTTACTCTGATTTTTGACCGAAAAGACTCCCTATAAATAGAGATCATTTACTGAGCGGCCAAGAATCCCTAGACACGATGTTTACTGTTACTCTGTCATTTTCATTTCATTTTCAGATCTGTAAACTTTTACATTGGTTTTTCTCAGATTTATAATATTTTCTCAGATCTACACTCTGTCTTCATCTCGTTTTTTGCATTTCATACCATACAACATCATTATCTATCAACCCATTGCCTTGGTTGAGTAGATCTGCATGTTGGGAGATGAGATTCATATCAAAGGGATTTAATGTTTAATTAGGTTATTGTTATAGATTAAGGTTATGGTTATTAGATCTCTACTTCTATGAAACAAATGCTTTTGTTAGGTTGACGAATCTATCAATTGATTCATAGGGTTTTATAATACAGCTAGCGTTTGTTATTCTACCCGAAATCTATAGTTTGTAGGCTCGATTTCCAGTTTTCCAAGAGTTGAGGCTAGATCTACAAGTGAAATCTATCAAACTTGTTAATACATGCTAGTATAGAGTCCTAATGGATTTATGTTAGAATAATATTTCATTTTTAAAAGAGATTTATTTGGTTACAGTGTTTGTGTTCTAGATCTAGGTCTAATTGCTAATCCGGTTAGATAACGTTTTTATTTATTTAAATCCCTGCGATTTCCCAGATCCCAACATTTAATTTAAAAGATTTTATTTCCATATTTATTTTATTCGGATTTATTTCGATTTTTACTGACAACTTTCCATATTTTCATCCTATCTCTGTTTAGATCTACAGATCTAAAGCGCTTTTTACTCTTTGTGGATTCGATCCCACCACTATATTACAGCGCACAACCGTGCATTTACGGAAACTATTGGTTTGGGTAAAACCTGATATAAAAACCACACATCAGTGTCACGCAAAATCAAACAAAGCAAGTAAAGTGAATGTAAAACAATATGAGATGAATGTTGGGCGTTAAAGGGATCTCTGGGGTTCAGTGATCTATCAATTCGAAATAAGTTCAATGTAATGCATGTCTACTCCTAAGTCTTGGACTATGAAACACAAAAGTTTGGCTATTTTCATTGAGAAAACCGGCTGAGATCTACAAGTCCTATTACTCAACTATCGCAGGCAATAACACAAGTTTCAGAGCATTAAAATAAGGTTCAATCCAAATCCGTAAAAATCCATAACTAAGGGGTACATGCTTGTTATGACGCGATACTCATCAAATCTAGGTTCAAACACCATAAGAAAATAATTCGAAATACTTAGATGCCTAAGATCAATAGCTAGTTCATGACTCTAACTATATGCATTAAAAATGAGATAAGACCGAAAGACAGTGTAAACGGATATGCAAATACAAAGAAACTCGCCACTCAAAAGACAATGATCATCTCACCCCATTGACTGGCCTTTAGATCCAACTGGATAGTCTACTCGGTCATGCTCAAGTTTGTCATCGATGATATGAAAGAATAAAACATAGATCTAATGCAAATAAGGTAAAGGTTTAGAGATTAATACTTTGGATAAAAAAATAACAAGATGTAAGGACTTCTCCTTTGACAAAATTACAAAAGAATAGAGAAAGAGATGGTGGAACTTCAAAGCTTCTATGAATCAATCAGCTTCTGCGGCTCCTTGGAGAAGGCGTGGGCTTCTTGAGTGGAGGATGAACTTCTATGGTTTTTGTGGTGAAACTTTGGTGAGGGTCAAAACTTTGATGAGGCACACGAAAACCTAATGTCATAAACTTGTATATATAGGTCTTGGGGTGCAAGAGATTGGCTTCTAGGGTTTAGGAAGGGCAGACTCGTCAACATGATGAGTGTGAAGGCAATGGGCCAAGCTTAGTGATGGGCCGGACGTCTAAGGTTGTGAAGGAGGCTGGCCTTGTTCACGAGCTTAGTGACCCGGCCTCCGTCACGAGCTTTCTGACCGAGGTTTTGGTGCTTTGGCTTCAAGTTGACATAGCTTCATATTCTGGGATGCATCTTCCAAACGGCTGAATGGATTGCTTCGATTCTTGTACCATACGAATCTTGACTCTTCAAGATTTCCAATGATATAGAGAACTCCAATTTTGGTTCACAGGAAGATCTTCCAATGTTGTCAAACTTCTGATGCTCTGAAACTGCCTCAAAACAGATTTTTGCTCCTTTTGATCCATATTCCCATAAAACCTGTAAACCCTCTTTGACACTAACAATACTTGATAATAGTCTATTTAGCCTTGAAATCATACCAAATATCTCTCAAAACAATATAAAAACCATAGTAAAACACAGGTCAAAATACGATGTTATCAACTCCCCCCATACTTAAACCTTTGATTGTCCTCAAGCAAATAAGACTGACAGAGAGGTTTGAAAATCACGGGAACTCACTTAGCTTGTTGGGGACGTCTAGACTTCAAACAATTCATCACTGGGCATTGTAACATATTCCAAGATCAACCACAAGGATCATCTTCAAACCTTAGTTACTCCAATCCAAAGGAGTTTTTGGAATTCCATTGTCATCTCTTTACATAAATTAATGGAATGAAAGGTACAATGGTCTTATCAAAGGGAAATCGATTCAAAGGCAGGGAGACTTTTTAAAACCTGTAAAACCTCTTTGACACTAACAATACTTGAGAATAGCTTATTTAGCCTTGAAATCTGATGTGGTATCAGGTTTTACCCAAACCAATAGTTTCCGCAAGTGCACGGTTGTGCGCGGTAGTATAATGGTGGGATCGAATCCACAGAGAGTAAAGTGCACTTTAGATATGTAGATCTAAACAGAGCTAGGATAAAAAAATATGGAAAGTTTTATCACAGAAAAATTGGAATAAAATCCAAAAATAATTAAATAAAATAAAATCAATTAAAAAAAATGTTGGGATCTGGGAAATCGCAGGGATTTAAATAAATAAAAAATAAATCTAACCGGATTAGCAGTTTAATGATCTAGATCTAGAACTCAAAATACTGTAAACAAATAAACCACTTTTCAAAAAGGGAATATTATTATAGCATAAATCCGCTAGGACACTATGCTAGCATATATTAACAAGTTTGATAAAGTTCACTTGTAGATCCAACCTCAATTCTTGGAAGCTGAAAATCAAGCCTACAAACTATAGTTTCGGGGTAGAATAACCAACGCTAGCTGTATTATAAAACTCTATGAATCATTTGATAGATTCATTAACCTAACAAAAGCATTAGTTTCATTGAAATAGAGATCTATTAATCATAACCCTAATCTATAAAAATAACCTAATTAAACATTAAATCCTTTTGAATAAATCCCATCTCCCAACATGCAGATCTATTCAACCATGGTGATGGGTTGATAGATCATGATGTTGTATGGTATGAAATGCAAAGAAAGAGATGAAGACAGAATGTAGATCTGAAAATGCAATGAAAAATAGTTTAGATCTGAGAAAAACCGATGTAAAAGTTTACAGATCTGAAATTAAAATGAAAATGGCAGAGTAACTGAGAAAAGTCGAGTCTATGACTTCTGGGCCGCTCAGGAAATGATTCCTTTATATAGGGAGTCTTCTAGGTCAAAAATCAGAGTTAATGTGCGATTTGGAGAATATCTGCGATCCGGATCGATCAATCATATTGGATCGATTGATCTCCTTCCTTTGATTTGTGCCACCTCATAGATTCCTTTGACTGACCAATCTACTTAAGGATCGGTCGATCCTCTTTTTGCTTGGTCGATCCTTTTCAGGATCGGTCGATCTCATAATTTCTCCAAAATCCCATGAAGTGTAAAAACGTCCAAAGTTGCTCCATTTTGCTCATTTTAGCTCCAATGAAGTATAAACCTGTAAAGACACCAAGACCGGCCATAAGGACACAAAACCTAACTCTAAACTTAATAAAAGATGTAAAAACAATACTCAAAACTAGTGAAAATAAAGATTCATCAAATACCCCCAGACTTGAATCCTTGCTTGTCCTCAAGTAAGCAACAAACAATGAAACAAAGTTCAGAAGTATAGGTTTTGAAAAACGGGAACTTACACTTAGCTTTAGAATCCACCATGTTGATCATATTAACCAAAAAGAAATCTTGTGACAGGTTAATTGAACTTTAGCAGTACAACATGTACTTTACCATAAGCATAGCAAACATTACCGTACTCTAGAATCCGAGTACCAAAGGAACTTTGGAAATTTCCATTGTTAGCCCTTTAACATTCATTAAGTGTTGCGTGCAGTCTCACAAAGGGAGTCGAAATCGCTAAGGGCTAGTAATGGGAGACCATTTTGAGGGTGATGGTTAGGCATGATAAATGAACTCCAATGTAAGCCAATGCGCAAAATCACAGTGAGACAGTAGCCAAAGATGGTGCACAACCTCCTGAACCTTGGATCCCAAGCAAACTTATATATAATGATCCTAATAGAGTTTCTATTGGTTCTAAAATAAATAATAGAAACAAATAAAAAATTTTATTCTGGTTCCTTTAGACTTTTTTCCCTTCTCTTTCTTTTCATTTTTTTTATTAAGAGAGTCTCGGGATGAGACGGGATCAATCAATCTGGATAGGTTCGGTCGATCCCAGAGCATTTTTCTCAGAAGGGGAAGTTGGAACCAGTCCTAACCATGTACGTCAATATACAAAAAAAATCTGCACCAATAGTCAACTCAAACTAATATGGATGAAGTACTGATACTAGAAAACTTACTCAAAAATCTGTAGAAAATTTGGTTGTACCGGCCTCCATACCCCATAGTTATTGCACTTGGTTGCACATGCTTCTAATGTTGCGAAAGAGGACTGGGGTCTGAATGAAAAAGGGTGTAAGGGTGTGGAACCACACTAAAAATGAGTTTGGCCATCCGGAGCTCCAATAAGAATGGGGTGAACTCTGGATGTATATGATCCTTTATGCGATATCGATCTCCTAAGTGGGAAGATTAGTCCGGTTAAAGGTCCAAGTAGATAGAGCCAACGCTGGATCATTCAGATTTCCAAAGGACATGTCGCTTCTGGTAAAGTTGTCCATTGATGGTGTTTCCAGTCTTCCTGAACTAAGTTCAATAAATGTCAACATAAAATGGAAACCAAGAAAATTGTAACAAAATTCTCATGTTTTGACTCAATAAAACGACTCAAGAAAAATGAAAAATTTTTATTTTTGAAAAAAAATTGAATTTTTTTTACAAGGAAATAAAATAAAACACAGTGTTAGTAACATATGAAAGCAGACACCCATTCCCCCAGACTTAAATCACTGCGTCCCGCTGTGATATAAAATCAAAGGAAAAAGGTGCTGCGAAACAACACTAGAGATAATGTATTGTGAACAAGAAAGCAAACCATAAACCGTGGAAAGAGTTTTACGACCAAAAGGGAGCATTGGTTTGTACAGCGAACCAGTTTTGAGCTTTTCTCGTCTCGGGGATCGATCCGGGGAGGATCGGTCGATCTCAGCATCTCGAAACTTCTTAAAATTTGCTTCTTCTGCGTTTTGCACCTGGTTTCAGTCAGCTTAACACAAAACATCATCATATCTTATTTTGAAAAATAAATAAATAAAATAACTGAAGGAAAGTAAAACAAATAAAATAGTTTTATTAATTCAAAAACAAAAAGAAATTAAAAAAACATGTTGGGTTGCCTTCCAACCAGCGCTTGTTTTTGCAAAGTCATTAGCTTGACTTGCAGATGTTTACAAATGATGGAGGCTGTTGATTCTTTCAGGTTTGTGCTTTAGCTTCTTTACGAAGGAACTAAGCGTAATATGATATATTCTGGTTTTGACACATTCTAACCATGATTTTTAGAGTCTTTTAGAGTTTATTTATTTATTTACATTGCTTCTTTAGAGTCTTTGAATCATATATCTATTTTTTACAGGTTTTAGGTTGTTTTGAGATGAAAATGCGACTTTGGAGAGGAAAGATCATGCTAAAACCTCAGAGGTTTGTCATGCTAAGAAAGACTCCCCATGAACCGATTTTGATGCATATTTGACATAAGATAGCCACGGGAGTTAGCTTTCATTTTGAAGTGGTTTGAATTCAATCTAACAGTGTGATCAAAAATTATGGCAATATTCGTGAAGGCAGTCCAGTCTGACGAGCAAAAGAAGCAAGCACAGAGTTCAGATCAGATCAATCATTCCACAACCAGATTGATCGATACAGTTTTCCTTGAGATACCAGATCGACTGATCCAGTCCAGATCGACCTTTCCAGCTTCAGATCGACCATTCCAACCTTAGTCGACAAAAACACCAAAAAAATGAAATTTCGACCCAAAAACGTGTTTTAACCTATTTATTATATTTTCAGCAATTTTTTAGGTTGCACTTCTTTTTCTAATCATACCTATTGCTTTGAGAAAACAAATTTCTGACTCTACATCTCTGAAAATATTTATGAACCCCTTTGGATTTCTTATTTTATGATTATGAGTTCTTATTTATCTATGTGTTCTGCTTCCATGTCTGAGTAGATCCATAGTTAGGTTGAGGGTTTTCAAGAGAGTTGATGAATCATTGAATTAGGCATAAATAGAGAATTAATATTATTATATCTTCGTTTATTGTTGCCTCATTGCTTAGGCTAAATTGATCACTTAGTCTCGGATTCTAGGTTTAATCTATTCATCAAAACTGTTATAGATTGCTTGAAAATAACATAGATCAGTGGATTTTCCTTAGCCAATGAAAGCTGATGCTAACGCGATCCGTGAGCAAATTAAACCAGCTCACTTAAGCTTGTCTAGAACTTTTAATTCAAACGGCAGTTTGGACACTTAGGTTGCTAGATAAAGTAATTGATACCACGATAGTGGATTGGTTATTGATGTGCTATAATGTTTTACCCAAACCAAAAGACTCTGCAAGTGCACGGGTGTGCACACCAGTATAGTGGTGGGATCAAATCTACAGAGAATAGAGTGCACCTTAGATCTGTAGATCTAAACAAAGTTAGAATAAAAAATATTAAATGGTGTCACAAAAGAAATCCGAATATAAATCCAAAAGTATTAAATAAGGAAATAAAATCAATTTAAAATAAATGTTGAGATCTGGAAAATCACAAGAATTTAATAATTAAGTATGACATCTAACCGAATTAGCAATTTGGTGATATAGATTTAGAACTCAAACACTATAAATAAATAAATCAACTCTCGTGTGAGAATATTATCTCTCCTATGCCAGCATTTATTAACAGGTCTGATATTGTTTACTTGCAAATCCAACCTCGAATTTTGTTGGCTGATGATCTCAAACCTATAAACTATTGATTCAGGAAAGACTAAACAACACTAGATGTATTAGAAACTCTAGTGATCATTTGATAGATTCGTCAACCTAACAAAAGCATTAAAACCATAGAAATAGAGATCTAATAATCATAATCCTAATCTATAACAATATCCTAATTAAACATTAAAATCCCTTTGAATATAACTCATCTTCCAACAAGTAGATCTACTGAATCATGACAAAGGATTGATAGATCATAGTGTAATATAACAATAAATGCATAAAAAAAGATGAAGACAGAATGTAGATCCAATAAATTCAAAGAAAAATGTTTAATCTGAAATGTGAGAAATACAAATGACAAATAGTGAAACTTCGTGTCTAGGTCTTCTTGGCCGGTCAGGAAATGATCATTTTTTATAGGGAAGTCTTTAAGTCAAAAATCAGAGAAAATGCTTGATTTGGAGAATATTTGTTATCGAGATCAATCGATCCAGTTTGGATTGATTGATCGATCTTCTTCTTCAGATCGCGCCACTTCATAGATTCTTCTGACTGGTCGATCTTCCTTTAGATTGGTTGATCCCAGTGCATCTCCATGAATTCCTTGAAGTGTATGAACGTCCAAAGTTTCTCTATTTCATTCATTTAAGCTCCAATTACGTATAACCTATAAAGACACTGAAAAGGACCAAAAGGACACAAAACCTAACACTATACTCAATAAAAACATATGAAATTATAGGTATAAAACCCTAAAAACCATGACTCATCAGTTTCCCTGAATAATTTCCTTATTTATAATCTCTAGGTTCCTGCAAATTTCCCTTGACCTAACGCTTTTAGTTCATAGTTTACACCATTTTATTGCTATTTTTATTCACGTTACAATCAAACTCATATTATTTTCTTAGCTTAATTTCATTCTTAAATAATCGTATTGTGACACTTGGTCCTTGTAGATTCGATCACTACATTGCTACAACGTTTGTTGAGCACTTGCAGTAGTTTTATATGGTTAAATATCTGTGTATCAAGGTTTTGCCGTCATTGTCGGGGACCAATTGCGCTACCTTCAGGTCTAAGAATGAATTTTAGTCTAAGATTTAATAACTACGTTCTATTTTTGCTTGCTTGTGTGTTACATGTGTATGCAGAGAAGAAGTAAAGGCTCTAACAATCTCCTACAACTCACTAATCAAGAGCTAGCAAGAACAAAACATACTAACAACAAAGCTAACTGATGTCGTATCAGGTTTTAGCCAAACCAATGGTTCCCGCAAGTGCACGGTTGTGTGCGGTAGTACAATGGTGGGATCGAATCCACAAGGAGTAAAATGCACTTTAGATCTGTAGATCTAAACCAAGCTAGGATGAAATATTAAAAGTTTTGTCACAAGAAATCCGAATATAAATCCGAAAATATTTAAGTAAAGAAATAAAAATCAACTAAAACAAATGTTGGGATATGGAAAATCGCAGGGAGTTAAATAAATAAATATGATATTTAACCGAATTAGCAGTTTAATGATCTAGATATAGAATTCAAAACACTATTAACAAATAAACCACCTCTCGAATGAGAATATTATCTTGGTCATAAATTCGCTAGGACCCTATGCCAGCATTTATTAGTGGGTTTTGATATTGTTCACTTGCAGATCCAACCTCGACTCTCGTCGGCTGACAATCTCAAGCCTATAAACTACAGATTCATGGAAGAATAAACATGCGATAGCCGTATTATAAAACCCTATAAATCATTTGATAGATTTGTCAACCTAACAAAAGCATTAGTTTCATAGAAATAGAGATCCATTAATCATAACCCTAATCTATGACAGTAACCTAAATAAACATTAATCCCTTTGAATATATCTCTTCTCCCAACATATAGATCTACTCAACCATGGCAATATTTTGATAGATCAACTTTGAAAATGACATGCAATGCAAAGAAAGAGATGAAGACAGAATGTAGATCTGAAAATGCAATGGAAAATAGTATAGATCTGAGAAAATTCAAAGTAAAAGTTTACAGATCTAAAAATAAAATGAAAATACAAAGAAACTGAGAAAAATCATGTCTATGGCTTCTAGGCCGCTCAGGAAATGATCCTTTTTTATAGGCAGTCTTTTAGGTCAAAAATCAGAGTTAATATGCGATTTGTAGAATATTCATGATCAGGATCGATCAATCTCCTTCCTTCGATACGTGCCACCTCATAGATTCCTTTGACTGACCAATCTTCTTTAGGATCAGTCGATCCTCTTCCTGCTTGGTCGATCCTCTTCAGGATCGATCTCAGAGTGCCTTCAAAATCCCATGAAGTGTAAAAAGGTCCAAAGTTGCGCCATTTTGTCCATTTTAGCTCCAATGAAGTAAAAACTTGTAAAGTTACCAAAACGAACCAGAAGGACACAAAACTTAACTCTAGACTCAATAAAACACATCAAATCTATAGTAGAAGTTGATGAAAATAAAGACTCATCACTAAGAAAAAGTCAAAACCAGCCATCATGGGCGAAAATCTCGACAACCAAGCACTTGCTAAGTCTCAAGCTCAGACAGCTATGCAGCTTCAAAATTTGAAACAACAGCTAGACCAGTTGCTGCAACAGTAATAACAAAAACAAGAGCTTCAGCATCAGCAACAACGTGGTATTTGGGACACTGACACACCCCACACCTTCTACCATAACAGATATGTTATATGTGTACCAGAGATTTCAAGAAAAGACTATGAGATCAAGCCTCAGATGATCACATTGGTGAAGCAGCACTTATTCCATGGTTTACCAGCTGAGAATCCTATGGATCACATAGAGCATTACAAAGATATTTGCAGTACTACTAAGTCAAATGGGGTGCCTGCTGATTATATCAAGTGTCAACTCTTTCATTTCTCTTTGGCAGACAAAAAACTGAGATGGCTTTGATCACTACCTGCAGGGTCGTTGATTTGGGCTGAATGCAAAGCTGCCTTCTTGGATCACTTCTACACCAAATCCAAGACAGCTTCGTTGAGAAACAAGATCACTACTTTCAGGCAGCATTCAGGAGAATATTTTTGTGAGGCCTGGGAGAGATTTAAGGAGTACTTATATGCTCAAATTATAGCTTTAGAGCTACTCTCTCAAATTAAGAGATCACAGTAGTACTTAGGGGTCGAATCTACAAAGACTCAAAGGCTTCACGATATATTGTTTCGTTTCGAATTCAGCTAAGCAAGTATAAAGTAAAGTAAATTAAATAGCATGAAATTAATGTAAATAAAATTGGTTTCTTTATCAAGATGGGAAAACATTAGGTTCTGGAAATTTCTCGGGAAATCAAGTAATGATGCATAAAAAATAATGCTAGGATCAAATTAAGTGCAAGTTCTAGAACTTAAATCACTAATGTATAATTAACTAACTTCCGTTGCGAGAGTTAACTATGTTTAAAATCCAGAAAATCAAATTTCTTTGTGAATCCTGAGATCTAAACAAGCATTAGGCGTAAAATTAATATGTTCACAAAATATCAAATCCAAATTCCTTTGCAATTATCTCATTTTCTCATTCTAGGTTTATTCATATTGTAAATCACGCTTTCGCACCAGTTTAGCAACCTAAGATCAAGTTTATAGGTGATCAATCTAGAACAAGCTTTAAACACACCCTAGGTGAAGAACTATAAAGTTTGAATTCAAGTAAATCAATTTATGCATGACTTCATGAAATCCTTTATGAGAATCCCCAAAACCTAACTAGAAAATCTACTCACACATATCTATTGAAGCATAAGACATAGATGAAATAAATATCATATAATATAACAAAGTAAAAACAGGGGTTCAAAATCTTCTCTCAAAGTACAATGTAAGATCACCCTTAAGCTATGTGTTCTTCGTCCAAAAGCAAGATAATAATCTAAGAACTCAAGATGTTCTTTTTAAAACAAATTCTAAAACGCTAAAAGCAGCCTAAACACGAACTGGGTTTTTTTTGTATATGTATGGAACTTCTGGGCAAAGTTGCAATTCTCCTTAAGTCATGGTCTTCGCATGAAAGATTAAATCCGGACTGCGTTGATCAACACCAAAAGTATGTTGCTCAAAGCGGTTGAACTTCAAAGATACCGACTTCGACTTCTCAGCTGCAATGCTCCATAATTGCTCCCTAATATCCAAATAATCTCAATTGTGTGTAAACTTGTAAAAGACTCGATATTCACTCGAAAGACAAATAAAACACTCGATTATATACATATATCATGGCTTAAAAAGCATAAAAACCATGATATATCAAGTACCGCAAAGAGTGTCCTCACCATGGATACATTGATGAGAAGGTTCTGAGTATCTTCTATGATGGAGTTTATTGGGACTACAAAAATGTGCTCAATGCTGCAAGTAACAGAGATTTTATGACACAAAGCATAGCCGGAGCCAACAAATTGATAGAGAATTTGGCTACAAGTTCCAATAATTGTTGTCCTGAGTATGATCGATCTAGAGGAGTAATTAGTGTAGATTCTCATAAGATTGATGACCTGAGTGCTAAAGTGAGTCTATCGCTGAAGGCAAAACAGATATATGATCAGCTTGGTGAGATGGAATAGATGTGGGTTGTTTCCAAGATATTGTTGAGGGAAAGACTGATGAATTGTGAGAAGTGAGCTATATGAATGGACTTGGCTTTGTGCAGAACAAGGGATTCAACCAGAACTATAGAAGTCACCCTTATCTTTACTACATAAGCACGAATGTTGAGAATCATCAATACCAAGTCTACCCACAGCATGTGGTTGCTCAGGGTCAAAAAAAATTTCAAGGTGGATTTTAACTGAAACAACCATTCAAAAACTTCCATGCATCTGCTAAAATTTGCATATGGTTCTCAAACTGAGCACAAGGATCTTATGCAGCAGCTCCTCCTCAACCAACAGAAGTCTATTGATGAGATCAATGCAAAGATGGGTAATATGTATGTTGACCCTAATACCGAGTTTGAAGGTGTCTTCACGCATTTGAAACTGCTAGATACCCAGGTTGCTCATACTGCCAAAGTAATGAAAAGACAGTATGGAGTCCTTCAGGCTAAGGGTAATAAAAATCCTAGGAATGGAGATGCATGTAATGGTTCGCGTGTGGGTTTTAATTATATTGGGAACCAAGGAACCAATCAGAGTAGAGGACATAAAGCTCCACCCCCCCCCCCCCGCCAAGATAGTAGACTTGAGCTCATGATGAAGCAGATTTTAGATAGATAGAAGAAGGGTGCAAAAGAAGTAAATGAGAAAATCACCGCTTTTGACAACAAGATGGATATCATGAACAACAAGCTCAATTATAAACTTGAGAATTTGACATGTCGGGTTAATTTTCTAGATTCACAAGCTTATTCTACCTCTGAGATTATGTTGCCTTGTATTGCAAAGAAGATAGAGTGATAGATCGAAGATGCATCAATTTCTGCGACCAAGTCAGATCGATCGATCACCTATCCAGATCAATTGATCCAATTACCAGCTCTAGATTCTCAAGTCCAAAATGTATCTCTCGATCCATGTAATATTCAAACTCTTCCACTGAGGAAATTTCCTAAGCTAGAAGATCCAGGGAAGTTTGTTATTCCTTGCTCCATCTTTGGAGTAGATTTTGAAGACTATATGTGATTCTAGATCCACTGTGAACCTCAAGTCAAGGGATATCACAAAATCCTTGGGAACTTCTAATATACAACCCTGTCAGATGTTCATAAGGTTTGCAAATGCTTCAATAGCAATTCCGCAAGGATGCATTGAATTTCTTCAAATGCATATTAGGAATTGCTTGATTCCTACTGATTTTCAAGTTGTATAGATGAGGAACGATTAAAGCTGGTGCATTTGTTGATCTACTTAATAAGAGGGTTTATCTTTCCAACATCCACAAAACTGTCTCCTATGATGCAATCTCAGAGAATGATAGCAACTATTGTTCTTATATTGCAATTGAGGAGAAGAAGCTAGATGGCATGTTAACTGCAACACTTGACAATATGATCAAGGTTAATGAAGTCCTGGATGGAGATACTCATTCTTATGTAAGAAGACCTCAGAATTTCAAAAAGAGGGATAAACTAAAGAGCGAGACAATACTATCAAGTTCTCATATAACCTTGATGGTGCTAAGATGTGTTGGTGACACCATTGCGTATAAGATGAAGTACAAAGGTCAAGACCTTTCTCAAAAGTCAAAGCCATCATCACTCCAGAGTAAGCAGTTATAGATGACATGTTGAGAACATTTCTGGAGCTGAATACACATGATCAAACAGGATGAAGACTGCATCTCAACCCACCTCTACCGCACCCTGACCCTCTTGTGGATTCTCATCATGCTTAGGTGTCATTTCAGTCAGGCTCGTGACATAAAACAAGCGCTTAGTGGGAGGAAACCCATTAGTAAGTATATTAGTTTATTTTTCTTTTTCAATTTAGTTTGTTTATGTGTTTATCGTATCCTTCTTAAGATCTATTTCACACTGAGACGGTGTGAAGTAAGTCTGGGAGAGGGTACTTGCTGGGACTAATGTCATTTTCTTTGTTTTATTTTTTCTTGAGTCAGTCCAAGTTGTTTTATTGAGTCAAAACTTTATTGAAACTATGAGATTTTCTTGGAACTAACCACTTTATTTCAACACTCGAAGAACCATTGCTACAGCAGCTGATTGCAGATCTTAGTAAGTAGAACTCTATGGGTGGATGAATCTAACTAAGAAGGTTTATGCTTATAGGGGTTCGAAAGATTCAGTGTTAACTCCGCACCAAATGAACTTAATCTTCTCAGCTTGGGGTTTGGTATACATCAAATCTGATTCCTCTTCCAGTACTGTCTAGATAAATTTGTCGTAATCTCTTTTTGATCTTCCCGGAAAAGGAAAAAACAAAAAGAAATTGGCTCAAGAACAGTCTGAGTCCCGTTAAAAAGACGATGAAGGCAAACCTCATGAAAGTGAGTTCACACACGCGTCTCCTTACAAGGAACACGATAATGATTAGCACACTATTCTTGAACTGCTTCGATTATGGATAGATAAAATAAGAGAGGTTGCACAATTCTCGCTTGCGTGTTAAAGATCTTGGAAGGGAAAGACTTTATAATATTTTTATCGATACTCCCTTGCTGAGACCGCATGCCTAAGTTTTATTATAGGGGTCAACAATGAAGATTTCAGAGTTCTCTAAGGGGCTTGAGCTGTATTGGGGATGATGGCTAAGCTTGTGGTTATTATACTTGGCTATGTGGTATGTGGATTCATGGGTGCTGATTAATGTGATGTTCCAAAGTTTAGTGAGTTTTGTTTTCCAAACCTCGACTCTATTCTTTGTAGTTTGCTTGAGGACAACCAAAAGACTAAGTCTGGGGGAGTTGATATATTTCAGTTTTAATACATTCTAACCATGACTTTTAGTGTCTTTTAGAGTCTTTTATTTATTTACATTGCTTCTTTAGAGTCTTTGAGTCTTATATCGAGTCTTTACAGGTTTTAGGTTGTTTTGGGATGAAAATACGGATTTGGAGATGAAGGATCATGCTGAAACCTCAGAAGTTTGCCATCCGATAAAAAACTTCCTATAAACTGTGAGATATCATATCGACCGATCCAGTCCAGATTGACGATTCCAGCTCCAGATCGACCATTCTAGCCTTAACAGACAAAAATTAAGAAAAATGTTTTTTTGACCCAAAAACTTGTTTTAACCTATTTATTCAGTTTTAGCCATTGTTTAGGCTACACTTCTTTTTCTATTCATAGCTATTGTTTTGGGGAAACGAATCTCTGACTCTACATCTCTGCGAATATTTGTCAACCCCATTTGGATCAAATAATAAAAATAAATCATTTTGAAAATTTATTTCCAAACGGGGACCCCTACAGCTGTAAAGGCCCTTTCCAAGGACACTATTTGAAAATAAATTTTCTAAAGGGTCTATTTTGGATAATGTCTCTTCTTATTTTATGATTATGAGTTCTTGTTTATCTCTATGTGTTTTCTCTGATTCCATGTCTGAGTAGATCCATAGTTAGGTTTTAGGTTTTTCAAGGGAATTGATGAATCATTGAATTACACATAAATAGAGAACAAATCTTATTATATTTTTTTATAATGTTGTTCTCATTGCTTAGGCTGAATTGATCACTTAGTCTCTAATTCTAGGTTTAATATATTAATCAAAACTGTTATAGATTGCTTGAAAATAACATAGATGATTGAATTGTCCTTAGCGAACAAAAATTGATGCTAAGGCGATCCGTGAACTAATTGAACCAGCTTACTTATGCTTGTTTAGAACTTTTAATTCAAACGACAGTTTAAACACTTAGGTTGTTAGATAGAGTAATTGATACCACGACAGTTGATTGGTTATACAATGATGTTTGACTTAAGATTGTGCTTATCTATATTCTCTAAATAATTGTGTGATTCATTATCTCTAAGTTCATGTGAATCTCCCTTGACCTAACACTTTTTAATTCATAGTTTACACTGTTTTAATTGCTATTTTTATTCAAGTTACAATCAAACTCATATTATTGTTGTTTTAACTTAATTTTATTCTTAAAGAATTGTAGTGTGACATTTGTTTCTTGTGAATTCCATCCCTACACTGCTACAACATTTGATGTGCATCTGCAGTAGTTTTTCTAGGGTTAAAACTCTGTCTATCATCATACCAAGGAGACTTGGAGCAGAGACAAAAATTCCAAGCGTTGAACTGGAAGATGTTTGAGGTCAGGTATCTTCTGAGGGTAAGCAAAGGAGAGATGTCAGGTCATCCCCTGGATATTCTGATGAAAAAAGAAAAGAACAAAATGGCCTTAAGAGATCCGCATAAACTATATATGTTTAACGATACGGGATTCGCCTAAGTTAATGGAGTAAATTTATTCCAGACAATAATAATGAAAAATAAAACAAATTATGTGGTTAGTCATGCACAAAGGCTAAAGGCATCGAAGAAAATATTTCAAGTGGAAATTGTTGCACCACTTCTTTCTGAAGCAATAAACAGTAATACCCTTGAAATATTATTTGAGAAAGAAGTAGCTGATAAATATGTAACTTAGCAAATTTAAAACAACAATTTCAAATAAAAGAAAGAAGGTGAGATCAAAAGAGTGGAACATATTTGTTTAGTTACAATGTCTAAACAAAAATTGAAGCGCTCTCCTCTATCAAAGAAGCAATGTCACATGCAAAAATTACACCGAGGCAGAGATGGCTTCTACGCAAATACTACCTTGCACAAGGGACATCCTTGGTATCAAAGCTCATGCTTAGTTCAAGAGAACTGTGCGATTCCATGTCTTGATTCTTACTTTTCATTGAGTTTTCAGATATAAGACACTCTTTTAGTTCCACAACAACTTGCGACATGTTTGGTCGTTTTCCTGACGAAGGGTTTGCACACAACATAGCCAATTCAAGAGCTCTCCAGACTGAACGAGAGTTGTAATCACCCTTAAGGTTAGGATCCATGATTTTGGTAATATCTCCTCTATTTAGCATAAATGCCGTCCATTCTGCTATATGAGACTTTTCGCGGGTTTGGTCAATCACCCGTTGGTTTGTGATTATTTCAAGTAATACAATTCCAAAACTGTAAACATCACTCATCTCAGCCAACCGACCTGTTCTGTAATATCTGTTAAGGTGGCATGTAATTAGAATTCCTATGGTCTCAATTAACATGAATGTGGACACAAATTTGAAATTTCAGCACGATGTGACGTGGTGAAGTTAACACCCACATTAGTCGAGATGTTGGTGTGAGATCTTCAGTTATATAAAAAGGAACAAACTTCACATCAAAAGTGGACTAAAGATACTTACTCGGGATCAAGATACCCAGGAGTGCCAGCAATAACTGTTGAAACATTAGACTCTTCTCCGAGTTGGAAAGATCTTGATAGCCCAAAATCTGCAATTTTGGCTGTGAAGTGCTCGTCCAACAATATATTCGTACATTTGATATCTCTATGCACCATCGATGGTCGGCATCCGTTATGTAAATATTCCAGTCCTATACATATTAATATTTGTTATTTTTATGTCCAAATATCTCAACGTATTGTACATAAAAATAGGAAATACTTCTAAAATTGAAAATATCCCATTTCATATATGAAATTTTAAACTCTAACAACTTATCATTCTTCTCATCATATTAAAGTGGGAAAATATTAATTTACTGAAAATGGTATATATGGTTTCACGACTTTTCTAAAGGTAGGATTAATATGTATGCATATGAACTATTTGAAGTTATTTAGGTAAAAATGTACTCTTTTGAAAATTTACTTCCAAACGGTATCCATACTGTTTCAAAAATTCTTCTCATAGAAATTTGGAAATAAATTTTCAAAAAAGTACAAAATAAAAAAAAATTGCCAATTATTTATGATGAACACTTGAAATTTTTTGTGATGAAAAAAAGAACAAAAAGTGATTGATAATTTTGAGAGTTAGTAAGAACCTAGTGCGGAGTCCACGGCTATGTGTAGTCGAGTACTCCAACTCAAAAAAGGACCCCCATGTTTTCCTGTATTTCATAGTCAAGATCCGAAATCGCATAATGTGTTATTTTCTGAAAGAACTAAGAAATTTGAATATGTGAATATATATATACAATATGAATATGTTTCACCTGACAAGTGATATTTTAAGTCTACACTGGCCATGTATTCGTAGATAAGAGCTAAGTGGTCTCGTTCATCGCAATATCCTACAAGGCTTACCAAATTTATGTGGTGAACTCTCAGCAAAAGTTCGACCTGTATGAAACACATTGGTTATACATATTTAAATCAAATATTTATTATTTTGCATTTTATTTAAGAAGATATAAAGCCTTCACACCTCTGCCTTAAATTCTTTATAACCTTGTGCTGATGATTGGGAAAGTAGTTTGACAGCTACTTGTGAACCATGTAAATCACCATGATAGACTACACCAAACCCTCCCTCCCCAAGTGGTTTTTCCAAGTTGTGTGTCATTTCCATAACTTCTAAATAACTAAACCTTTTCCGTTTTGTCTCGATTGGTGTATTGAATGTACTTGTGGGTGTATCATTTGCACGTTGTGTTATTGATGGTGGTGGTGTATCTGTAGAGAACAAAAGTTAGTACAAGAACGATATATCTACACGACATGATATATCTTGATTATATCATGACAACTTACCTTCAACATGACTAGATGTTTTTTTCCTTTTAAATACAAATATGAGAACCAGTACTACCACGATGACCACGACCACAGATGCAACTACTGCAACAATGATCACCACGGGAAACTTCTTTTTTGGAGAGCATGAACCAGATAAACATGGCAGCTCATCTCCATCAAAACTATAAGAAAGTCAAATCGGTATCTTAAGGTTTTGAATATGCTAGTTGAGAATTTCAAATGAAAATATGATTTGGAGTGGGAGGAGTTATGTCTTACATAATCTTAAGTCCTTTCTTTTCTCTATCACGAAGAGCTTGTGGAACTGAACCAGTTAGATTGTTCTTGCTCAAGTTTCTGTTAAGAATTAAAAACCAGAAGAGTCTTACATATTAGACATGATCATGATTAATACTTCTACAAAATAAAAAATATGTTCAAGAAACATACATGAGCGACAAGAATTTCATGTTTGCTAGATATTCCGGCACTACACCAATCAAATTGTTATTTGACAAGTCCCTGTAATTTGTAAGACGAAATCAAAAGTAGTTATTAATCAATAATTCCAGTAGAAAATTCCCCCTATGATGTGCAACAAATAATGATCGAACTCACAATTTTTCTAGATAGGTAAGGTTTTGAATTCCATCTGTTATGGTTCCCGTTAACCCACTTGAAGACAAGTTTCTGTTTATACAAGTAAAATGTAATTTAAGCAATGTTTTCTAACAAACTTTACAAGAGTATATATGTGATATTAAAAGCTCACAAGGATGTTATTATCGGCGGTGTAGACGTATCTACAATGTTGCAAGTTAGACCATCCCACATAAACGATTTTGGAACGCATGGATCTCCTTGCCATGTAATTCTTTTCAACCCATAGGTTGCTTTTATGTTTCTGATAGTAACCACTAGCATAAATTTTGATACATGTTAGATTTAGCACATGTTATACTAGTAACTGAAAATTTTTGGTATATTTGAAATTATGCAATAAAATTTGCTGACGTACCATCATTTGCATTTGTTTCAGATTGTGGAGAGTCAACAACAATAAAAACTTCGATGGCGTTAAGAAGAGGTGGGAGAGTAGACCTCTGAGTTTTTCTCAGCTCTAAGAGGCATTTCCCTTCTTTACAAGTAATTGGATATGGGTTGGATAGCGTCTTGGGCTCCATAAATGCAGGCCTATAACTTTCAGACATAACTTCTCCATTCCATGAAATGTTAAACTCTCTGGTCTCATTGGCCCCTAAGACTTGAAACTCAGAGAAATGGAGGAAAAGGAAAATTTGATCACTAGGAAGCTGGACAAACTCCGTATATGTCAATGGTTCACTCGCATTCGCAGGTATTGCAGCGGTTGTGAGCACGGTCTGCGGCAAGACATAGCTACCAGAGTTGTTCGGTATGAGACTGGTGGAAATTTTCTTCCATTTTGGATCAAGGTATGGGAACCATTGTCGATCATAAACATCTTCTGGAAACCTGCCATTACCACAATTTTGTATTAATACCATAGTCCGTAGCAAAATATTGTTTAGGGATATCAAAATCAATTAAAAAACCCCTCATAAAGGTTTACTTACTTTATACTAAATTTTGAATCGCTCAGATAGTACCGTGTCCAAAACCTCAATGAACCCGATGTGGTGATGTATTTGTTATTTGGTAGAGGCCTTAGTTCTAAGGATGAAACAAATGGTATGGACGTTTTGTCTGTCTTAACAAGACACACATCCAAGAAGTTTGACCTTGGAGTGTGGATGATCTCCTCACTCGTACTACCATCTTCATGCTTCCCTAAATCCATTGATACCCAGAAATTAGGGCCTAAGTGTAAGTCAAATTTAGGAGCATTATTATAAGTGTCATAATTCCCATAAACAAATCTAGCTCTAATCAAATAGTTTGTTCCTTGCTGGACTTTGAAACTGTAGCAGTTGCGCTCCCCGTCTGGAAAATATCTCAATGTCCACACCATCTTTAAGTACACGTCTTCTAGTTTTTTATCAATTCTTCCGATTTTTCCACTTTGAATGAAGTCAGAATCTGATGTGAATATTAATCCACTTTTCGGATGGGTATAAGGAGAGACTTCATTCTGGGGTAACCCGCAATCCAAACTGATAAACCCTGTTAAGATCAAGAAATTCCCATTGGTAACTGAAATAGATCTTACATTTGAAATATTAAGTTTCATAAGATTTCATTCATGCTCCTTTTTAGGTTATATCTTATAGTTAATGTGAGATTTCTCATAAGTTTGATTGAGGTTATTGTTGTGAATTCAGAGATTTTCTGAAGTTAATACCCTTTTCCTTAGGGTTTCTTTTCTTAATCTAATTATTCAATTACAAACCATTATACTCATTTATATAAGCCTCAAAACTTGACACAATCATTCTACTAATTTGGATCCTAAAACAGTACTATAAGATTTTAAGTCACTCTGAACAACGGTTATGTTCTTATAACCATTAATTCGCCTGACTCGAATTTATTGTAATATATCGGACTTGTTACATGTTAATTATGTTGATCAAGTTCATGAGTTTTGATCTTCAGCGCCATTCATCTTGGTTGAGTCCTACTATATTTATGATTGATTTCAGTTCGAACCAGACCGGTTTGACGTTGGTGTCGAATTCTGATACCAAGCTAATATTCATGATTTTCTACTAAAACACTAATTAGCAACAAGTGATTAATTAATCAATATATGTTATATACTTATATACGAGGTAGGCCTTAACGTATAATCAATCTCAGTCCTCTAAATACATTAATCCTAAGAGTGAGCATCCCATTTCGGAAATTTTGGTGAAAGTTTCTCAAGATTTTGAGATACTCAACCATTTTTTTTATATTATTTTGTTTAGAGAAACCCTTGTCAGAACTTTAAGAGAGGTCTCTTATTGTTTATTATATTAATAATACTAGAAAACTATTTAGAATGAACCCATTTGAAAATTTATTTCCAAACGGGAATCCCTACTACCTTAAAAATCCTTCCCAGAGATCCCGTTTGGAAATAAATTTTTGGAAAGATCAATTTTAGACAATGTCCCAACATTAAAATAACTAAACTAATTAGACTTTAAATAAGTGTCACAACTTTCATTATCTCTTCTCCTTTTAAATTTCTTTTTATTGTTCTAAATTTTAAGGAACTCTTTGAGAGCTCCTTGACAAGAATAACATAAGATCATCTGTATTATTTTATGAGTCTCTCAAATATATTATTTTAATAGTTTTAGTATAATTTTTTTATAAGATTTAAAACTGTAAAGAAAAAATCAAACTAATTACATATAAACATGTGTGAAATTAGTTTCTACAAAAAGTTTTGAAATGAGAACCGAGTGTCCTCTCTCTCTTTTCTTTTTTTTTAGTTTTCTTTTTTATATTGTTGAGGTTGAGAATCTCCGAGAATAGATGTTATGTTTCTACCTCAACCCAACACATTTATCAGGGTTAATTCGGATGATTTTGCTGTAATAAGATGATCATAAGGGGTGCCAAAAGTAAGATTTTTTTTATCAACAATACAAGACCCTGTAAATGGAATACTAAAATGTGGGTACCTTCTTGACTTTGAGCTTGAACAAGGTGAATAATGGTAGAACTTGCTATTAGTGCGACTAACAGAAGCGCATGGGGGTTCTCCATTTTCTCTTACTTCCGAACCAAAATCAAACAGGCACAACCCAAATTTTGAACGATAAAAGATATTTATAAGCAATGGGGCACAAAAGTATTACATTTCAAGAAAGTCGTTTCTCAAGTGAAGCTTCAAAACGTGTGAACATGTCGTAACTAGAACTACAAAGAGAAATTCAAAGGAATGAGTAAATACGTTTTCTAGTGGTAGTGGGCAATACAGTTGTTTCTATTTGTAGTTTATAGCTCGTAAACTATTCAACTCTTCTAGTTTACTAAATGAATTCCAGCGTATATCTAATTTTCTTTAACAAACAAAAACAAATCCAGTGTAATGGCAAATAATCTGGTGTGGTCGTCACACAAAGACCGTAAGTGACATATGGCAAGCCCTAACCGCTAGAACGTTATGTGGTCTTGTGGATAGCGCCGCAAGTTAAACTGAACTGAAATATTTAAAGTTAATTTTAGTCTTTAAGAAATTGCTAACAAAAGACAAAAAGGAGTTACTACAAAAATTGTAACTAATAGCAGTTTTACAAAAAGATTCAAAATTGTTATTTTTACAAGTATTCCAATTTCATACGATAAAGCTTTTAATCTACAATATATATTTTTATTACATTGGTACAAGTATTTCTTTATCATATGTTAAAAAATAAAAATTATATTCTGCGACCAACACTCCGGTGTCGGCTCATAGCTGATATGATTTGTTTATACACAACTAGAATCTAAACCTTGTAGGGCAATGAAGTTATGGCCAGATCGGCAGATCCCAAAGAACACTTGCCAACAACGCCAACCTTGTCAGAATTAGGTGGTCGGATGAAAAGAAACTTCTAATAAACATTTTTTTTTTACTTTTAGTTTTTTAATTGGAAGTGTACATAAGTGATTTTTCTGTCCAATCTAACCACCTTTAGAATAATATAATACCTCACAACAAAACAAAATGTTTTTGGTCAAAGAGTGGTGAATATAATTTAAGCCCAAAATGTTTCGCTGATTGAAAATTTATTTGGAAAAAATTCTAATTAAGCAAGTTGCATTATTTATAGTTAAGAATTAACAAATCAATTAAATTGCACCAACCAAAGAAGCTTTTGGGGACTTACATAGTTCCACATCAGCAAAATAACAAATGTTTAGAAGACTACTAACACTACCATAAGGCGTTTTTAAAGAGATATCCGTTTAATTAACATAATGATTCAAATAACTAATATGGCCTAATTTAATATGACTTTTTGTTCTAAAAATCGGCCGCCTAACTATCTAGGCGGCTGTTTAATAATTTTACAGTAATTTTGCACCGTGATTTTGCCTAATCAAAATAATTAATCGGTCAATTGATTTTTTATCGTTTAATTACCGCCTAACCAATTTTTTACCGATTAATATCCCCTTAGCCAAATATATTTTTCAAAAAAAAAAAATTATTTACAAAATTTAATAAAATATTAGCCCAATTACAAAAAAAAATTAGTAACAATCTATAGATATTTTTTTTATATTTAATTCTTGATTTTGAACCCTAATAATAACCAGAATAAAAAATATATCAAAATACTAACGAAATCAAAAACAATCAATTATATTGTCAATTGTATATTTGTATTATATATTCATAACAATATTTTTTTGATAAAAATATTAAAAAAGATCAAAAAACTAATCTCTAATTAATCTCAAATTTTTCATTAATTGTTAGGCTCATCTTTGACAATCTAACTAGTGCCTAGCCATTTTTTTAACATGGATATGACTCCAAAGAAAGTAAAACAATGTAATTGGCCTTATTCAATGTCTCGACACCTGTCCCCTTTTAGGGAAAAAAAATGCGTTAAATTTTTTGAGAAAAAAAATGGCCCTACAGGAAAAATAGAAGAACACGCCTCAACTTTACTCTGCTTAATTGTATGTGTAGCAAATCGTCTGAGACTCTTTAGCCCCACCTCAAGAACAACCAAAACAGCTCGGAACGAGTTTCGCTATTTAATTTGTTGTTTTACTAATCCAGAGTATGAATTCAACCGCAAAGGCCGTAGACATTTTCAGAATCGCCTGTGAGTGAGTTGCAGATTTATTGGTAATGTTCACAATCTTTTCCTCTCCCACAATCTTCTTCTCCCCCAAATTTCTATTTGATATATCCTGAGTTCTCTCTCTCTTTACTTTGATTTGTATTCTTTTGCAGATTCGTTTAACACAGAAAACTAAAGTGTTACTTTTATCTAATTCATTTTAAAATCTAATTACAGTCAAAATTGTTCTGAGGTTGGCTCAGCACGTGAACATAACAGTTTTGAGTTTATATTTGCCAATGTTTAACTGAATCGTCTTATGCAGCAAACACTCATAGAAAAGTACAACAGTCTCAAGGTATGTAAATCACTTTTGGCTCCAAAGTAAGAACGGAACTAATGCATCATTAGTTTTTGTGCATTTCTGGGAAGATTGCATCCTATCTTCAAAAACAGAGCAAGAAGATTGCAACAAAGGTTCACATGTACATGCGCTATCGTTGGGATGCATAATAGAGAGACAATTTTTCTTTGAGACTGATGGTTCATATTGGTTTATGACAGGCTTTGTGGCGGTTCTGTGCCTTTTATGGCTTCTAGCTTCCAGCAAACGCAGTACAAATCTATGCTTTGACGAGAAATCCGTATTCAATAGAAATATGACAAGATATTGTACGGAACATTATTGAGGATACAGTATTTGCTTAAGCCTAATCATCTATGTATACAATTTGCAGGGTGGAAATGACTGAAGAGGATGAGGAGAAGCATCACCACCAGAGGCGTAATGATGGAGAATTACTAAAAGTCTCTCAATGCTAAGAGAGTTTAATGAGAAAGCTGACAGCTAAGCTTCTAAGATCTATTAAATAAAAAGCTAAGTTACGTTTCTTTCTGTATTATATCTTCCAACGTTGGTGTTGTGTTTGTTTGAATCTCTATTATTATTGAAGAATCTGAGTTTTTTGTTGGTTTATAATAAAGGGGTATGGAAATGATTAAGCTCTTGGGGATAGAACGAGACAAAGGGCTGCCATTTCCGCCTCTTCCTTATGTTTATCAAGTGGTTTTCTTTCTATATCAATTGCTTCTTAAAGAATTGTTTGTTATCGGGTGTGTTTCATTTTGTAGACCTGCAGCCTTTTTTCCAGAGTCATGTAGTGATGAAGAAAGTCATGCACTTGGCTGTTTCCGGAAATGTTAGAGATCTTGAAGAGCTCGCGAATTCTGAGATTTGTGTTGCCAGTCTATTGGGTCTGTGAATGTTTCTGAGATTTGAGTATTTGTTCTTACTTTACTTTTGTGTCTTGTCGTTTCAATAGGTTGCTAAAAGCTGTTGATAAAGCAGCCATAAAAGTTAAGAAGGAAGCTGAGAAAACAATTAAGGAGCTTGAGAAGAGAGTAAAGAAGAAGACGCATGAGGCTGCGTTTAACTCTTCTTCTTCAAATGTAGAGTGAACAATAGAGACATCTTCTAGGCATCAGAACCGGAAAAGGAGAAACTATTAAATGGAAAATCAATAATTCCAAAACAGAGATGTTTTCGTTATAGATATCACAAAAAAGATAATGAGAAGCTCATAGGTTATAGGGTTTAACTATTTCCTCTGCTGTAGTTATATTGGATGAGTGGAAGAAGAAACATAGAAAAAAGTATTTTGAAATTGAAAATATTAGTACTGATAAAATAATATTATTAATATAAGAAGAAGAAAAGTGACGTTTGAATTTAACTAAGCTGATGTTGTGTTGTTGTTGTGATGTTCTATGATTACATAGGTACAACTAGCTATTTATACTATAAGTAAAGAGATAAAATAACCCAAACTTGATGGCCAAGTACCTTGGAGCCAAAGCCAAGTATCTTGGAGCCAAAGACAAGTACCTTAGAGCCAAAGTTTGGTGTGGATAATAACTATTCTTAATTCTACTCCTTGATTATCCATTATAATTAGAGTATTGTGTACTATCTCGTTAAAAATCTTATCATGAAAATATTCATTGGGATAAAAAACCATAATAAGGGAAAAAGAGTATAGTGACACAATCTCCCCTTGGAAAAGACAAATATAATCTTTTTCTTTATATATCTCGTAACTGACACATTCCGATACTACGAATATGATTTCTGAATGTTGTAGTGGGAAGCGCCTTTGTAAAGAGATCTGCAGCGTTGTCGCTTGAGCGAATGGATTGAATATCAATTTCTTGATTTTTCTCAATCTCTTGAGTGTAAGAGAAAAATCTTGGGGGAATATGCTTTGTTCTATCGCTCTTAATAAAACTTTCTTTGATTTGAGAGACAAAAGCAGAATTATCTTTGTAAAGGCTCGTCGGCTCTTTATTGGTGGCTACTCCACTTGCTTCTGGTATATAGTGAATCATAGATCTGAGCCAGACGCATTCTCGACAAGCCTCGTGAAGGGCAATGATTTCTGCATGGTTTGAGGAAGTGGCGACTAACATCTGCTTTTGTGAACGCCACGATACTACAGTTCCTCCAATTGTGAAAACATATTTGGTTTGGGATCTAGCTTTATGCGGATCTGATAGGTAGCCTGTATCTGCAAAACCAACTAAACCAAACTCAGAATTTCTAGGATAAAATATTCCTAAGTCAAAATGTGCCTTGGAGATGACCGGAAAATGTGTCTGGTACCATTCCAGTGTCTTCGTGTATGAGATGAATTGTATCTTGCAAGCATATTAGTAGAAAATGTTATATCTGGTCTTGTACAGTTTGCAAGATACATAAGTCCACTGATATCACTCATATAAGGTCTGAATTATCTTTCTCAACATTCAGAGTTCTGTTAACCATTGGAGTACTCTAAGGAGTAGCTTTATCCATGTAAAAGCATTTTAGGATTCTTTTAACATAGTTTGATTGATGCACAAATATTCCATCTTGGAAATGCTCTATCTCGAGCCCAAGACAAAATTTTGTCTTTCCAAGATCTTTCATCTTGAACTCTTCTTACATATGAGTTTTTGCATCATCAATCTCCTTTGGAGTTCTAATTATATTTAGGTCATCAGCATATACAACAATGATCACAAATCCCGACAGAGATTTCTTGATAAAGACGCAAGGGCATATTTCATTATTTACCTACCCTTTCTTCAATAGGTATTCGCTTAAGCGATTGTACCACATGCGTCTGGATTGTTTTAATCCGTAAAGTGATCACTATAACTTGGATCTGGATCATCATTTTCATGATCGATCTCTTTGGATATAGAAAAATAAAATAACCCATTTTCATCATCAATTTCATTTCTAGCCCATAGTTTTCCATCTTGGGCATAGTTTATGGAAGTCTCATAGTTTTTTGTATTATCTTCTCCTTGAGGACTTTCCTCTTTTTCTGGTTTCTCTAGAACCTTTTCATATTCATCTCCCATTTTATTTTTCTTTCAGGGATTTTTATCTTTAGAGCCCATTGGCGTCCCACATTTCAATAGAACATTAGGTTCATTTGCTTTATTCCCATTGAAATCCTCTTTTGGAATTTCAACTCTTGATGGGGCATTTGCAGCGGGGATATAAGACTTTGTCACCCTTTTTGTTCTGTGAACGCATCTGGTAATTGATTTTCCATGTTTTGTAAATGTACAATCTTTTGTACTTCCATTTTGCGTTCTTTAGTAAGAGGATCAATATGTACCAAAGATGGTGTAAACCATGTAATATCTTTTGGTATTTGTTTAATTCCTCCCCCTAACGCTGGAAATTCATCTTCTTTAAAATGAAAATCGGCAAAACATGCCGTAAACATATCACCAGTTTATGGTTCAAGGTATCGAATTATACTCGGTGATGTATAACCGAGGTATATACCCAATCTCCTTTGTGGCCCCATTTTTGTTCTTTGTGGTGGGCCTATAGGAATAAAAACCGCACATCCAAAGATACGGAGATGGGATACATTTGGCTCTTGGCCAGATGTTAATTGTAAAGGGGAATATGTATTCTGAGCACTTGGTCGTATCTGAACCAATGTTGCAGCATGCAAGATTGCATGACCCCATATAGAAATTGGGAGTTTTGTTCTCATTATTAACGGTCTAGCAATGAGTTGCAGCCGTTTAATCAAAGATTCAGTCATGCCATTTTGTGTATGAACATGAGGGACCGGATGCTTAACATCGATTCCCATTGACATACACTAGTCATTAAAAGCTTGTGAGGTGAATTCACCAGCATTATCAAGCCTGACTTTCTATATGGAATTATCAGGAAATTGTGCCTTTAACCTGATTATTTTGGCAATAAATTTAGCGAAAGCCATATTTCGTGTCGTTAATACACACACATGTAACCATCTACTAGATACGTCAATCAATACCATAAAGTATCAAAACGGCCCGCATGATGGGTGGATAGGACCACATATATCACCATGTATTCTCTCTAAGAATACTGGAGATTCATTCTCAATTTAGGCTGGAGATGGTCGAAGGATGAGTTTTCCTCGAGAACATGCATCACATGAAAACTCACGAGATTGAAAAATCTTCTGGTTTTTCAATGGATGGCCATTAGAAGTTTGCAAAATTTTCCGCATCATGACTGAACCAGGATGTCCAAGTCTTTCATGCCAAATTTTAAATGTATCAGTACATTCTGTGGCATATGATGCTCATGTGAATCTTTGTGCAATATAAGCCAGATGATAACATCGATAGTTCTTCTAATATATGTTTCTTCTCTTTTATAATGCAAAGATAGTCAATGCCATTTTTATTCAGAGTCTCTATATGATATCCATTTCTGCAAATATCTCTGAAACTTATTAAGTTTCTATGAGACTTAAGGGAATATAATGCATTATCTATTTCAAATTTTCTTCCCCTTGGCATTGAGAAACTTGCTCTTCCAGAGCCTATAATGATCTTTGCATTTCCTGAAATAGTACTCACGCTTCCAGCAAAGTCTATTATTTTGAGAGAGAAGAAGTATTTTTCATCTTTAAGAATTGTATGAGTTGTAGCACTATCTGCTAGACATATATCTCTATCCTTAATCTCAAATTTTAACATTTTCTGTGATCAGACATTTTTGCATTAACATAGTAAAAAGCATAAACTTATAAAACTATAGTATAATAAAAACTATTTTACAATAAACAGATAAAAAAATAAGTTATAATATTTTACAATGAAAAACATTATTCAAAATATTTTTAAAAACAATATTCATATGCTATAAACATAATGATTCATGTATTTTTGATCTCTCTATTTCTCGTTCTCATTATCAACAAGAAAATCGGCAATATCTAGATTAGCTTCACCATCTAGACCATGGAAGGAAGGTTCAGACTCATCAGAGATGAGGTTGGTCTCAACATCCTTATTGTTATATTTTTGGGATGCTTGGTACAGATCAGCCAAATGTTTTGGTATACGACATGTTTGGTACCAATGACTTTTCATGACGCATCTGTAACAAACATTCTCATGTTGCTTTTTCATAACGCGGCTGCCATCATTCACTTGAAGGTTTTTGTTGGCTTTTCCAGCATTTAAATTGTTAGGATGAAAATTCCTTCCTCTTCCTCGTCCCCCACTTCTTCCACTACCGCAACCACGGCCTCAACTGCGTCCACGTCCTCGTCCTCTACTTTGCCAATTATTAAAACTGGGTGAAGCAACATTCACTTATGGAAGTGAAGCTGATCCAGTTGGACGAGTCTGATGGTTCATCAATCACGAGCTCATTGTTCTGTTCAGAAACTTGAAGGACTTGCATTAAGTCAGAGTATCGAGTATAATTTCTCGCTAGATACTGTTGCTGGAGGATTACATTTGTAGGATGAAATGTCTGAAATATTTTCTCGATCATATCATATTCGGAAACAATTTCACCACATAGTATCATCTTTGAAGTGATTCCCAACATGGCTGAATTATACTCACTTACACTTTTGTAATCCTGAAACCGCAGATTAAGCCATTCATGTTTGGCTTTTGGTAAGATCACATATTTCTGGTGATCAAACCTATCTTTGAGACATTGCCAAAGATCTGCAGGATTTTCTCTCGTGATATATTCCTCCTTTAAACCATCATAGAGGTGGTGACGTAAAAAGACCATGGCTTTTGCTTGTTTATCATCTGACGCCATTTTTGACGTATCAGTAGTATCAAGTAAATCTTTTGATTTTAGATACATTTTTGCATCTAATGCCCATGTTAAGTAATTTTTCCCACAAACATCAAGGGCAGCGATATTGAGCTTTGCTATATTCGACATGATAACTCTATAATAGTAAAGCAATCTTAACCATAAGTTTAATGAAAACTTTATTTATTTTTATTTTTTAAAAACTAGTTAAGAGGCAGAACCTTATATCGGATCAAATAGGCATAACTTATCCTATGATCAAGGAGTAGGTATAACCTTCTATTCCGTAAATATTATAAATAAGTAGTTTTAAATATTTAAAGTTTAAGTATTAATTTAAATTTGAATATTAATTTAATTTAAATATTAGTTTAAATTTAAATATTAATTTTAAATTTAAATATTAATTTAATTTAAATATTAATATTAATTTAAATATTAATTTAAATTTAAGTATAATTTAATTTAAATATTACCTCGAAAATTTAATCGAAGGAGACTCGTTTGGATTCAGAACTTACTCGTGCTGATAACGTGATAAAATAATATTATTAGTATAAGAAGAAGAAGTGGAAAAGTGACGTTTGAATTTTACTAAGCTGATGTTGTGTTGTTGTTGTGATGTTCTATGATTACATAAGTACAACTAGCTATTTATACTATAAGTAAATAGATAAAATTACCCAAAATTGATGGCCAAGTACCTTGAAGCCAAGCCAAGCACCTTAGAACCAAAGACAAGTACCTTAGAGCCAAAGTTTGGTATGGATAATCGCTATCCTTAATAAGTATTAGTTACAGACAATATTATTTGTTAGCGGCTCGGAACTTACGTAACTAAATTAATTATACTTTTTCCTTCTTTTTTTTTGATAAACTATATAATCTAATATCACATAATAAATTGTGCAATTGATGAATCATGTTTTCCATTTCACAGCATGTCATAATTAATATTTTAATTTAAATATATATACGTATATAATTGTTAATATTTATTTATATTTATGACAATATTATTAATATGAAAATAAACTCTTAATTTCCATTTATCAATCTTTACAAGAAAGCATGCATTCTCCAATCAAATAAAACAAATTATTTACAAGTATGAACCCGCATGAATGCTATGAAAATAATTAAAAATAAAATATATAATAATATGCAAACAAAACATTATTGATAAAAAATAAATTACAAATAATTAAACTAAGTTCAGTGCATATATTGTAGTTTAACAAAAAACAAAAACAAAAACAAACGCACATATGCTAACATGACATAATTTATTTCTATATATGACACACTATTTTAAAAATTATAAATAATAAAGATAAAGAACAACAACATTTAGTTAAAAGAATAACAAGACTTTCGTGTGTAACGCAAGTTCCTCATGCTACTTCTGGTGATGTTATGCATCATTTTTTTTTAGTATTTTATTTTGGTTTCATGGTTCTGATTTTCTAATCTTCATTATGTATCTTTAAAGCATATAAGATATAGGTCATACCATTTTCTTCCACATTTTGTAGATCATATTATTGTTTTAGATTGATTCAAAAAACATAAATGTAGCAAAACCCGCGGGTACAACCTTAATCTCTACTAAAGGTTGTGCCGTTGTGATAAGATATCATTAACCAAAAAAGAAAGAAGGGTTGTGATAAGAGTGATAGGTTTCAAACATAATCCTAGAAGCTACTCTCTCAAATTAAGAGGTCAGTTGCAACATTTAGGGGCCGAATCCAAAAGAACTCTGAAAACTCACACAATAGACGAACATATTCGAATTAAGGTAGATTAAGTAAATAAGAAACTAAAAGAAACAAAGCAAGAAACAAAATAGCAATTAAACGGGGTTGATTCAAGTGATTAAAAGCGCTAGACCTAGGGACATCAATAAGAAAAACTCAGGAAAGTGAACTGGGCAATTCATAAATCAAGTCTAAAGTGTTTGTGCGATCTTAAACTTGTAACAAATGTGATATCTCATCCAATTCTCGCTGCGATGACATCTATCCTCTAAACAGAAGCAAACCAAATCTCTTTGCGAAATACCAATAAATATAGTCTCTATGATTAGCGGGTACGATATGTTTACAAAATTCCTAAACCAACTCTCGCTGCGAAAAAGCTGTTTGCTTATCTAAGATTGGGTCAGGGTATCAATAGCACTCTCGCGCCTACCAATAATCCTACGGTACCAGTATTAAGGTGATCAATCTTAAGACTAGTGTAATTATCAAATCTATATGAAGAACATAATAGATAACTTAACAAGACTATGCCCAATTCAATAATCCTTCATAATCCCTTTTGAAATCCTAGATCTAACAAGGTGACTACTCAGACATAGAAGATGAAACACAAATCATTGTCTGAATAATAGTCATAAAAATAAAAATAAGAAAACAAAGGGAGTTCAGAATTCTTCTCTCTACAAAATTTGGGATCTGAATCTTCTCTCCAATTATCCCCTTAAAACTTACAATAAACTTAGAACTTCTCAAAAACTTAGAGAATTACACAAACTTAGTCTCAGGGACTTCTAAAACATAGTTTAACCTAAAAACACGATTAGGTATGAAATATAAACTTTGTAAACTTCTGGGGCAAATTTGCAATTCTTGAAACTTGATCAAAACTCGAAGGTGTCATTCACGTCTAGGTTGTGTTGACGGACACAGGTAAAGCCTGTCGATCGACGTGGACAAAAAGATTCGTCTCCTTGTTGATTTGCTCAGCTACAAGCCTCCAAATACATCCAAAGTGCTTATCAGGAACCATCTTGTGTTTGTACCTAATAAGACTCAATATATATAGAGAAGACTCCAAAACCAATACATATATCATGTCATAAAACCATAAAATCCATGATATATCAAAGAGCATCTCCAACCCATTTTTCTATATTTTACTTTAAAATAGAGTAACTCTACAAAATATATTCCAAGTATATTTTTAAAAATTAATTTCCTAACAACATCTATTATTTATCAAAATTATAAATTTAACCCACATACTTTACTTTAAGCCAAAAACTAAATAAAAATGATTTCTTACATGAATAAAATTACTAGCTTTTGTTGTGTTATGTTTAATTTGTATTGTTTTCTTTGATTTTGATAAATTATTATGTAATTTTGATTATGTTATTGTGTTTCTAATAAATAAAAATTATTGTTATATTTTAAAGTTTTAGTTATGCAGCTATTTTTAATTTATTACCAACCTTTATCTTACTACATTACAAGAATATTATTTACTTTAAGTTTTTAGTATAAGATAAAACATATAAAAGTTAAAGGATTTTTTTTATAAATAACAACAAATTTACTGAATAATAGAGTAATAAATAAGAGTACTCCAAATATAGAGTAATTTTTTAAAAATTTTATTTTAGAATGAGATAAAGAGTGGGGTTGGAGCATGTTCTACTTTATAATAGTTTAGAGGAGAAAATAGAGTGTGATTGGAGATGCTCTAAGACCTGGTAGTAGATATCCTAAAATATATAATATAGCAACAATGAAGTTTCATATTTAAAAAAAAAAAAAACAATGAAGTTTCAGTAAAATACATTGTTTCTTACTTCATTTAAATTTATATAAATTAATAATTGATAAATTAATATTCTAATAACTAATATTTTTCTTTAGCCTAAATTTATATTTTGACCCAAATATTATTTTTATAAACTAATAAACATGATAAACTAATAAAATATTATAAAATACTTTGCTTTCAATATTATTAATTTATAGAGGTTTTACTATATATATATATATATAGGTGCTTTATGCCATATATATATATATATATATATATATATTGATAAACAAATTTCAGGCCACATACTAGCAGCGTCCAAAGCAACATGATACGTCCAATCAATTATGCAGAAGAAAGTCCTAATGAGCTGGACTTCATCAATAGCATGGTGCGGACAATCTCTTTGGTATCCCTTGAATCTCAACCATGCAACTTTCAGAGTCTCTGCAGGTCCTTGAGTAAACTGAATTATCAAATCCCTCAAGTCCTCTATCTTAGCATCATCATAAAAATTATTCAAGAAAGCTGTCTTGATATCTCTCCAAGTAGTTCAGGAACCCGGTTCCACTTATTTCAACCATTGAGTTGCTTCCCCAGCAAGAGAGTATGAGAAGATCTTGCAGAATAAATAGTTTTCAGACATTCCATTGGCTTTAATACTCAAAGCCAACTCTTCAAACTTCTCTATGTGGTCTATTGGTTGTTCTGCAGGATGAGCATGGAAAGTGTGTTGCCCCACAAGAATGTAGTATTAGGGTTTTAACTCAAAATCATTCCTCTGAAAAGCAGGAGGACATATAGCAGACATGTTGGAGTAAAACTCATTGGGTCTGTTGTAATCAGCCAGTGTTCTTCCAACAGTTTTAATCCTAGCATCTAAGTTATCTGGACCGTCGCCATCACATTGACCGACACAAGTGTTGCCATGTCGGTCGACATGGCCAGTTTCGTCGACAGCTTCGACAATTGGGTTTCCATCAGCATCAAGTCTCAGACCTTGATCATTTTACTGGTTTCCCTCTTTATCACGTAATATCCCAGTAGCATCTCTCTCTATCACAACAGTCCTAACCATCTTTTATTGCTTTTGTGCTCTGCGATTAGCTCTCTCTAACCTCCCAATCTTCTCAGTAGCAACTAAGTTTTTGCTTTTGTCGTTGCTAAGATTCATGCACCTGAGATAAAAGAAAGTAGAGATGTAAGTAACAAAATAAAATAAAAACTAGACTAAATTCTAACTTAAATCTAATGGTGAATTTAGAGTCCCCGACAACGGCGCCAAAAATTTGATAGGTTTCAAATATAATCCTAGAAGCTACTCTTTCAAATTAAGAGGTCTGTTGCAGCACTTAGAGGTCGAATCCACAATGACTCTGAAAACTCACACAATAGACAAACATATTCAAATTAAGCTAGATTAAATAAATAATAAACTAAAGGAAACAAAGCAAGAAACAAAATAGCAATTAAACGGGGTTGATTCAAGTGATTAAAAGCGCTAGACCTAGGGACATCAATCAGGAAAACTCAAGAAAGTGAACTGAGCAGTTCATAAATCAAGTCTAAAGTGTTTGTGCGATCTTAAACTCGTAACACTAATGTGATATCTCATCCAATTCTCGCTGCGATGACATCTATCCTCTAAACAGAAGCAAACCAAATCTCTTTGTGAAATACCAATAAATATAGTCTCTATGATTAGCGGGTACGATATGTTTACAAAATTCCTAAACCAACTCTCGCTGCGAATCAGATGTTTGCTTATCTAAGATTGGGTCAGGGTATCAATAGCACTCTCGCGCCTACCAATAATCCTACGGTACCAGTATTAAGGTGATCAATCTTAAGACTAGTGTAATTATCAAATCTATATGAAGAACATAATAGATAACTTAACAAGACTATGCCCAATTCAATAATCCTTCATAATCCCTTTTGAAATCCTAGATCTAACAAGGTGACTACTCAGACATAGAAGATGAAACACAAATCATTGTCTGAATAATAGTTATAAAATAGAAATAAGAAAATAAAGGGAGTTCAGAATTCTTCTCTCTACAAAGTTTGAGATCTGAATCTTCTCTCCAATAATCTCCTTGAAACTTACAATAAACTTAGAACTTCTCAAAAACTTAGAAAATTACACAAACTTAGTCTCTGGGATTTCTAAAACATAGTTTAACCTAAAAACACGATTAGGCATGAAGTATAAACTTTGGAAACTTGTGGGACAAAGTTGCAATTCTTGAAACTTGATAAAACTCGAAGGCGTCATTCACATCTAGGTTGTGTCGACCGACACAGGTAAAGCATGTCGATCAACGTGGACAGAAATATTCGTCTCCTTGTTGATTTGCTCAGCTACAAGTCTCCAAATGCATCCAAAATGCTCATCAGGATCCATCTTTTGTTTGTACCTAGTAAGACTCAATATATATAGAAAAGACTCTAAAATCAATACATATCATGTCATAAAACCATAAAATCCATGATATATCAACTCCCCCAGACTTAGCTTTTGCTTGCCCTCAAGCAAAACAGAAAACCAAACCACGAAAGTAGTTTAAAAATCGCGGAACTCACATACTCTTTAGAACACTGTGCTTACCAGTCATCATGTAATCCACATGGTACAAGAACTATTCAGAGACTAACCATTATGTAAATTCACTGTAGTCACTCGTAGTCTTCTCAATACCCACCACAACTTAACAACATATCCCTTTAGTAAGACATTTCAGCGCTGGGTCTCACTTTCAAATTCAGTGTTCAAGAGCCTTCTAGACTCAGCTGTCATCCTATACCATAACAAGACAAACCTCACAACAACAATGATGTTTTCGTCTCCCCCAGACTTAAATCCTTGGTTATTTTGGATCTTTTATTATTATTATTTTCTTTTGTCTATGAAGGTAGGCTATTAGAAGTGAATAGTGGGTCACGTGATCTCTCCTACCCTCACATCAACCCTCCTTTCCTCATCCCCACTCTGTATCCATAACAGCCTGAGTAGCATCTCTCCTGAAACCATACAAGTCACACAGATCAGGAATAGTGATGTTGTACCTCATACCTTTGCACATGAAGGTCAGAAATCCTTGTTGTGCCACCTTAGCACTCTCATCAGCATAGTATACTCTACAAGAAGCTAAGAACTGGCGCGCTAAATCCAGATAGAGAGTGTTGTGCGTGTGCGCCATAGAGCATAGAACTATCTTCTCGAGCATGTGGTGAACGTTGTCAGCAATGTTGAGAGCTATCATAGCTTTCCAATCCTCCAACCGAGTAGGCTTCATATCAACACCTTGCCAAGCATTATAGAACAATGTGTCATACTCATCCCAATTCTCTGAAATAGGTCTCTGAGTACACTCAGGCTTGGCTGTCTCAGTGGATCACTATCTCAGTCACGCTTCACCTTAATCATCTGAGTCTCAAGCTTAGGCCAAGGGGCGCGGACATGAGCATTAACCGGGAAATCAGAAGTGAGTGTGGTGGCTATGATGGTAGTTGGGGTGGTCTCAACACTGGGCTCATCATCAGTAAGAGCAATCTCCTCTCTGCGGGTACGATTGTTCCTCGAAGACCTCCTAGTAGTCATCTGCAAAACAAAAGAAATCGCAAAATCAGTTCATATCTGGAATTTGAGTGGGCGTGTTGACTGACACGAGTAAACCATGTCGATCGACACGATGCCGAATCGTATATACTTATGAAAAACAAAAATTCCAAGCAAGATCAATGTCAAAACAGGATTAAAACTCCACAATCATCGAAATTAACCATCAAATTCATCTCTGTAACATCAATTCATCATCTAATCCAACGTAAATTTGAATTTTCAATTGGATTAGTGCTAGGTTTTGTCAAAAGAAATTAATGACTTTTCAATCAATTCAACCTAGATTAGCAACATTCTTCATTTGATTCCTTCTAAATTCATCCTAATCAGTCAAGACTAGCAAGCATTAGGAGTAAAAACGGAATTCAAAAGTGAGAATTCAAACCCTTGAAATATTCAAAATTAGGGATGGAGATTTGAATAACATACCTTTGATTTTGAATGAATGGATGATATAGGAGTATAAGGAACATAAATCTCTTGAGTTTTGAGGCAAAAATCAGATGATTTAGTGGACTCAAAAATCGCAGTTTGGGTTTATATAGAAGCTAAGGGTATTGCAAAAAGGAAAAGGAGAAGTGGAGAAGAAAAAGGAAATTAGGCATTTATACTAACCACGGATCCGTGTCGACCGACACAAGGTGTGCGTGTTGATCAACACGGACACAAACCTCCTGTTCCTTGGTAAAAAAATTATGAAAAGCTTCTCCAATCCAATAGCAATCATTCCAAATATGTCATTAAGCACGTCTAATTTCTGAGACAAAACAAAAATAAAAATTAGTTAAAAAGACACAGAAAACATAATTAAAGACTCACCGGTGGGTTGCCTCCCACTAAGCGCTTATTTTCAGTCATTAGCTTAACTTTGTCAGAAATCAGATGAATGGAGATTCTCCGGATGAATCCAAAGATGGTGGAGATGAATTCTTGGAGCTGAGATCATCCTCACTTAATTCAAGCATCTTGGGTTTCAGAACCCTATTCATCATCTCATCCATCGCGGCTTGTCCTTTAACCTTGAACTCGGGAGTGATGATAGCTTTAATCTTGGAAAATGGCCTTGAACCACTTCCATACTGCAGCTTATACTCAATAGTATCATCAAATTTCCTCACAGGAGTCAAAGTCAGAAGTGAATGCGATTTCTTCTTTTTACCCACATCTTTGGGGTTCTTTGCTGTGAGCTCATCAGAGTGAATCTCATTCACTTCTTCAACAATAACCTGGGGACTCCACATCACATATCCTTCCGGATTAGCATCATAGAACACATCAGGATCAACATGCCTCAGAGAAATCCTGCTACTTAGCAAATCAAACATAGCTCCAGCAGTAGCAAGGAATGGTGTATCTAAAATCAGTGGCATATCAGAACAGATATCCGTCTCAACAACATGGAAGTCACAGGGAAGCAGACAATCACCAACTTAAACTCAGATTCTCAATAAAACCCATGGATTTCTTCGGAGAAGCATCAGCCAATGTAATCTCTATTGAAGATCTCTTCATGTTGCTTACTCCCAACCTTATTGCAACGTCACTAGACATGATATTGATACTAGCCCCAGTATCACAGAGTGAATCAGTAAACTTAACTCCGGCAATGGAACAAGGTACATCAAAGCTTCCAGAATCTTCCAACTTAGGCAATTTTCGAAGATAGATTCCATCATGGAGCTGAGCATGTCGACCGACACAGCCAGGTGCCTGTCGATCAATTTGGGTGGAGCCAGGACCGTTCTTAGTCATGATTTGCATCAAATCCTCTGATAAGGTGGGTGGTGTCGACCGACACCAATGTTTTTAAAAGCAGACCGGATTTGGCTGGTCGGACTGGTCAAACCGGGAATCATCTCTTAAACAGAGTCCGATTAGAAGTAAAATTCGGATTAAAGAAAACCGGTAAAATTGGTCAAAAATGAGCAAAACCGGTAACTCGGGTCAACATTAAAACCCGGTTTACTATATTTGTCTAATAATTTTGAATTTTAATGATTTTATTTGAACAAGAATCATTAAATTGAGTTTACAATAAATGTTATTTTTTGGAAAACATAATAAATAGCTATCACTTTTAATATCATCTACGTTTCCAATTATGTAAAACCAAATATTCTAACATTCCTATTTACACTAAATAAAACACATTTAAAACATTTATATATTTACTATATTTACTATTATGAAAAATAAGGTAACTAAATTTTCTATGTATGTAACATTACATATATGATATATTAGTATATTTATATATCAATCTACTATAATTTGTAAACCCGGTTAAACCGGTTAAACCGGGTTGACCCATGATCCAGTGGCTATTCCGATTCATTATCCAGTCCGGTTTTAAAAACATTGTCCGACACGTAAGGGTGGTGTCGATCGACATGAGTTCCGTGATGAGAGTCTCAACTTTTTTCTTAGCTTCAGACTTCTCCAGAACTTCTTCTTTGACCTTTCTCTTGACCATATCTCCCCAGGACATAACAGCAGCACAAGAGTACCTAGAATTAGTATCAGTACTTCCAGGTAAGACGCCATCAGAGCGTTTAGTGTTCACAGCAGATTGTGCAAACTGAGTATCCAACCTCTTGATGTGGTTGTTCAAAGTCTCATACTTCCCATTAAGATTTGCATACAATGCATCTATCTTACCATTGAAATCCACAGTCATCTTCTGCTTTCCTTCAAGTATTTGGTCAAGCATATTCTTTAACTCAGAATCCGCAGTTCTAGGAGGTAGATTCTGGTAAGTGGAACTTCCGAAGTCCCTAGTAAAACCACTGTTGTTTATCTGAGCATCCTGAATCAAAGGCCTAGGCGTAAATCCAGAAGAAGTCTGGTTGTTCCCGTAGTTGTTCCTCTGGTTGTTGTAGCCTCTGAAGTTGCCTTGAGAATTGTCAAACCTTTGGCCATTAAAACCGGAACCATTCACATAGTTCACATCCTCTTCAGTAGCTTCTTCTTCAGCTACAAAAACCTCAACCTCTTGAGCAAAGTGAACCGACTTCTTGTTCACTAGAAGGTTGTGCATAGTATCCAGCTTTGCCTTGACCTCCGCCATCTGATTATTGTTCAAACCAGCAGCTATTTTCTTCCTCACAAAATCAACATTCTTACTACTACTACTAGATGCCAAGTTCTCAATCAACTTGATAGCAGCCTCTGGTGTCATGGTCTTGAAAAGTTACCATTACTAGCAGCGTCCAAAGCAACGTCCAAAGCAACCTGATACGTCCAATCAATTCTGCAGAAGAAAGTCCTAATGAGCTGGACTTCATCAATAGCATGGTGCGGACAATCTCTTTGGTACCCCTTGAATCTCAACCATGCAGCTTTCAAAGTCTCTGCAGGTCCTTGAGTAAACTGAATAATCAAATCCCTCAAGTCCTCTATCTTAGCATCATCATAAAAATTATTCAAGAAAGCTGTCTTGATATCCCTCCAAGTAGTTAAGGAACCCGGTTCCAATTGTTTCAACCATTGAGTTGCTTCCCCAGCAAGAGAGTATGGCAAGAGCTTGCAGAATAAATAGTTTTCAGATACTCCATTGGCTTTAATACTCAAAGCCAACTCTTCAAACTTCTCTATGTGGTCCATTGGTTGTTCTGCAGGATGAGCATGGAAAGTGTGTTGCCCCACAAGAGTGTAGTATTAGGGTTTTAACTCAAAATCATTCCTCTCAAAAGCAGGAGGACATATAGCAGAAATGTTGGAGTAAAACTCATTGGGTCTGTTGTAATCAGCCAGTGTTCTTCCAACAGTTCCAATCCTAGCATCAAAGTTATCTGGACCATCGCCATCACATCGACCGACACAAGTGTTGCCATGTCGGTCGACATGGCCAGTTTCGTCGACAGCTTCGACAATTGGGTTTCCATCAGCATCAAGTCTCAGACCTTGATCATTTTACTGGTTGTCCTCTTTATCACGTAATATCCCAGTAGCATCTCTCTCTATCACAACAGTCCTAACCATCTTTTATTGCTTTTGTGCTCTGCGATTAGCTCTCTCTAACCTCCCAATCTTCTCAGTAGCAACTAAGTTTTTGCTTTTGTCGTTGCTAAGATTCATGCACCTGAGATAAGAGAAAGTAGAGATGTAAGTAACAAAATAAAAGAAAAACTAGACTAAATTCTAACTTAAATCTAATGGTGAATTTAGAGTCCCCGACAACGGCGCCAAAAATTTGATAGGTTTCAAATATAATCCTAGAAGCTACTCTTTCAAATTAAGAGGTCTGTTGCAGCACTTAGAGGTCGAATCCACAATGACTCTGAAAACTCACACAATAGATGAACATATTTGAATTAAGCTAGATTAAATAAATAATAAACTAAAGGAAACAAAGCAAGAAACAAAATAGCAATTAAACGGGGTTGATTCAAGTGATTAGAAGCGCTAGACCTAGGGACATCAATCAGGAAAACTCAGGAAAGTGAACTGGGCAGTTCATAAATCAAGTCTAACGTGTTTGTGCAATCTTAAACTCGTAACACTAATGTGATATCTCATCCAATTCTCGCTGCGATGACATTTATCCTCTAAACAGAAGCAAACCAAATCTCTTTGCGAAATACCAATAAATATAGTCTCTATGATTAGCGGGTACGATATGTTTACAAAATTTCTAAACCAACTCTCGCTGCGAAAAGGCTGTTTGCTTATCTAAGATTGGGGTCAGGGTATCAATAGCACTCTCGCGCCTACCAATAATCCTACGGTACCAGTATTAAGGTGATCAATCTTAAGACTAGTGTAATTATCAAATCTATATGAAGAACATAATAGATAACTTAACAAGACTATGCCCAATTCAATAATCCTTCATAATCCCTTTTGAAATCCTAGATCTAACAAGGTGACTACTCAGACATAGAAGATGAAACACAAATCATTGTCTGAATAATAGTCATAAAAATAAAAATAAGAAAACAAAGGGAGTTCAGAATTCTTCTCTCTACAAAGTTTGGGATCTGAATCTTCTCTCCAATTATCCCCTTAAAACTTACAATAAACTTAGAACTTTTCAAAAACTTAGAGAATTACACAAACTTAGTCTCAGGGACTTCTAAAACATAGTTTAACCTAAAAACACGATTAGGTATGAAATATAAACTTTGTAAACTTCTGGGGCAAAGTTGTAATTCTTGAAACTTGATCAAAACTCGAAGGTATCATTCACGTCTAGGTTGTGTTGACGGACACAGGTAAAGCCTGTCGATCGACGTGGACAGAAATATAGAGTAATAAATAAGAGTATACCAAATATAGAGTAGTTTTAAAAAAATTCTATTTTAGAATGAGATAAAGAGTGGGGTTGGAGCATGTTCTACTCTATAATAGTTTAGAGGAGAAAATAGAGTGTGGTTGGAGATACTCTAAGACCTGGTAGTAGATATCCTAAAATATATAATATTGCAACAATGAAGTTTCATATTATTTTTTTTTAAAACAATGAAGTTTCAGTAAAAATACATTGTTTCTTACTTCATTTAAATTTATATAAATTAATAATTGATAAATTAATATTCTAATAACTAATATTTTTCTTTAGCTTAAATTTATATTTTGAACCAAATATTATTTTTATAAATTAATAAACATGATAAACTAATAAAATATTATAAAATACTTTGCTTTCAATATTATTAATTTATAGAGGTTTTATTATATATATATATAGGTGCTTTAGGCCATATATATATATATATATATATATTGATAAACAAATTTCAGGCCACATAATCTGATTATAATTAAGTTACCCAGTGAGACAATTGTTTTCCTTTATTTGGTCATCGTAACCCAATGCCTTCGTCTTTTTTGGTTTTAATGTGAAGATCAATGGCCATATACCTCTCTTAAATCAAATAAGAGGGATGAGATCGATGGCAACAGATGTCACAGTTTTTACAATTTAAACCTGAAATGTTCACTACCCTAGTGTGGTTTTCTTCTAAATAATAATCATTTGTAAATGGGTTTTTAGTTAAATAAAAGGTTTTTAGTGCTAAATATTATCTTTTATCCTAATGTATATGAGAAATAGTTTTTGTTGTTTATAAGTTAAATTATAATGATACATTTATTAGACGATTACAGTAGAGATTATGCAATTAATTTTCAAACTGGCAACTATATTAACAATATTTACTGATTTTACATTTAAACTGTAATAAAACAATCTCATATTAAATTTTAAATCTAAGATGGATAAAATATGTAATAAAACCATCTTAGACTACTATATTATAAAAATAAAAATTTCGTAAATGTTTATATTTTTGACAGTAAACAACTAGCTTATTATATAAAGCTTAGCTGCACTCACCTGAATTTGATATGTGTTAAAATTCTAATTTACAAGATCATGACACGTGTCGGTTGATCGATTAAATCATGACACATGTTAAAAAAATATTCTTAATCGAAAAGAAAAACCAAAAAAATGAGTAAAAATAAATAAATAATCAAATAGATAATTTTTACTTTCTGTTATATATATATATATATATATATATATATATATTAAAAGATAAGTCTGATAAGGTTGGCGTTGATATTTTGATAATTTTTACTTTCTAGTTTCTACATATATAATGAATTGGGTTAATGTTTAGATAATTGATCATTTTTACTTTCTATTTTCTACATATATAATTTTTAACATGTTTTAAAAATATTAGATATTTTAAAGTTAATCTCGAATAAACACTTAATTTTGATGCATTCAAATCTATAATGAATTAGGTTAAAATCTTAGATAAATTATATTTTAAGATCAGTATGTATATTTTAATTAACTATTTACCTAAATTATTTCTTTAATAATTATGGAAACTAAATTTTTTTTATTAAATTCTATTTTTCATAATATATGTTCAGTATATTTATTTTAATAAAATAAAAACATTTATTTTAAAGTTATGTTATTATATTATTTAGGATCCAATAAAAAAGTTCACAAGTCTGCTTAAGAGAGTTAATTATGTAAGAGCCAACTCTTATACACAAATTTAGATCTGGAGAAAAGAAAAATGAGATGGGGCTGCGGCTAAAAGTTGAAGATGATGGTAGATGGAAATCTAGAGACAGAAATGAAGCAGCAAAACCCAATTTTTTTAAGAAATATAGCATGTAATAGGAATACAAAAAACGAGATCTGGTAACGTAAATGTGAAAATAGAGCCTAGAGGATGTTGTAAAAAACATGTGAAACTAAATATAGCTTCAAACAGAGAGTTTCTTGAAGGAAAAAGCAGAGCTTAGCTCCTTAGAAGCTTAGCTTCAATTTCACTACTCTGCTCATTTTTGCCATGTTATATAGTTTAACCATTTTTTTTAATTAGTTTGTTGGTACTTTCACCTGAGGAATGAGAAGTTTATGTTTGTCTAAACTTGTGATGAATTTAAGACTGTTTGTGCTGATATATATCATTTTTTTCTATTTTCTCTTAAACAAATCTAATGTATTGTTAGACTCCAAATGTGAAACATGTCTTAAGACAATTTTGTTAAGAGGAAAGCATCATGACGTATAAGCTACTTCTTTGAAAATATTGTTGGTTCCACCACTCCTTTTCAGTTTCAAGGACTCTTCCTCCTTAACTGAGGTGTGTGTCTACTCTTCCTTTTGAATTTCAATTAGCCTTAATCCTTCCTTGAATATGTCTTCATCCATAACAGCTATCTTTCTGCATTATTTACAGTGGTATACGAGTTGAAGCAGTGGTATGAGTTTGAGGCAGTGCTCTTTCTGCGAGTATGTAGTCTCCACAAACATATTATTCATAGAAGATAGAACTCAACTCATAATACTTGTAATATAATTTATTTTTTCTTGATTGGAAGTTTAGATATATTCCTTGGTATGGGATCGCAAATATAACTCATTCCTTGGCCCGAATGACTACAGTTATTCTGTTTGCAAGTCTTAACTGATTTCATCTGCCCCTCATCTGGGCAGTTATTTAGAAGTTAAAACATAACGCCGAAATATGTTAGCAAATGATATGGCATTCAAGACATACATGGTACGCAAAGCCAAGGTTTTCTAATTTCTTTCCCCGTGATGTAGAAACGTCTTCTCCTTGGACCACAACCTCTGTCTCTTCTCACTCTAATTCTCATTGCTCTAACCCATAGATCAACAACGAAGACTTTTACTACAGGACAACAATGATGTTAGAGTGGAGGGTTGGCATTCAGATAGGAAGTGAGAACCTAGAGAACCAAAGGAAATCAGAATAATTGAAATTCTTCAGAATTAGGGATGAAGAATTTAAATATTCAGTCACATGTGAGTTAGATGGAGGAGTAGAATCATAAGGGTAACATTTCAAATCAAAATTGTGGTATTTTGATAAAGTTTTCTAAAGAGCTGATGTGGGGGCTCATATTCTTAGATGAAAATGAAAGTGGCATTGATATAGTTAGCATGAAATAAAACAAATGGAAGCTATATTACCTTAGGCATCCTGTCAACATTAAAATCCATAAGATACAAATCCTAATTATTTGGTATTTGAGGAACCTAAAGTGACAAAAGTGAAAATTGAAGAGCAGCTATTGAAATTCAGTCAATCACGTATTCTCAACATGGTAACATTGGATTATTCCAAATATTGACTGAAACCCAAGAAATGAAAACTAGCCAGATCCAATCTATGGTCTCAAGCATTTCCAACGTCAAACTCGTCATCATCATCGCATGCACTTCACACTCGAAATCTTAGTCTATGTTTTCCATGGTTTTCCCAAGTGTAAATACTTTAGTACCTGATGAGTCTTTGTCTTTACCCATTTTTACCTTTTAATTCATATGTTTTTATTGACTCTAGAGTTAGGTTTTATGTTTTTTGGTCCGTTTTAATCTCTTGGATGAAATGTAGCAGCTTTGGACGTTCGTACACTTCAAGGAATTCCTGAAGATGCTTTGGCATTGACCGATCAAGAAGAAGATCGAGCAGTCTTAAAAATCTATGAGGTGGCACGATCTGAAGAAGAAGATCGATCTGTCCAAACTGGATTGATCGATCCCGATCATGAATATTCTCCAAATCAAGCATTCACTCTTATTTTTGACCTAAAGACTCCCCTATATAAAGGGATCATTTTCTGCAGCCAATAAGACCTAGAAACGATTTTTCACCATTTCCTTTGTATTTTCATTTCATTTTCATATATATAAAAAATTTTATTAAATTATTGGATCTACACTTTGTCTTCATCTCTTTCTTTGCATTTTATGTTATATTTCATCATGATCTATTAAACCTTCGACATGGCTGAGTATATCTGCTTGTTGGGAAATGAGATTTATTCAAAGGGATTTAAATGTTTAGTTAGGGTATTGCTATAGATTAAGGTTATGATCATTAAGTCTCTATTTCTATGAAACTAATGCTTTTGTTAGGTTGAAGAATCTATCAAATAATCTCTAAGATTTTCTAATATGGCTAGTGCATGTTTAGTCTTTCCTGAATCTGTAGTTTATAGGCTTGAGATCGTCAGCCGACGAGAGTCGAGGTTGGATCTGCAAGTGAACAATATCAGACCTGTAAATAAATGATGGCATAGGGTCCTAGCGGATTTATGACCAAAATAATATTCTCATACGAGAGGTGGTTTATTTGTTTATAGTGTTCTGAGTTCTAGATCTAGATCATTAAATTGCTAATCCGGTTAGATATCCTATTTTATTTAACTAAATCTCTGCGATTTTTCAGATCCCAATATTTGTTTTAAATTTATTTTATTTCCATATTTAATTTTTGGATTTATATTCGGATTTCCTTTTGTAACACATTTTTATATTCGTCATCCTAGCTCTGTTTAGATCTACATATCTAAAGTGCACTCCTCTATGTGGATTCAATCCCACCACTATACTGCCGAGCACACCCGTACACTTGCAGAGCCTTTTGGTTTGGGTAAAACCTGATACCACATCAAGTTTTGGTACCGTTGTCGGGGATATGAGTTGCCTCTAGATCTAAGTTTTTAGACCTAGTCTAGGATATTTTATTTTCAGCATTTTTTATTTTTGTTTCATATTTTAGTCTCTGAGATCGACCGATCCTACTTTGTGCACGATCGATCAATCCTACTTCTTTCGAGATTGACTGATCTACGCCAAGATAGATCGATCCCAGAGTCTTTTTATCGGACCTAATTTTCCCATCTTTTCTTATTTTTCATGTGTATACAATTGAGGAGCAAAGGTTCTAAAGATCTGCAAAACTTAAGCATAGAAGATTTGACAAGGAGAATCAGAGCCACCAAGAAGGCAAACAAAAAAATAGTATGGCTGACCTAAATAATCAAAGAAACATTCCCCCAATTATAGATGCTGAGGATGCAGATGTAAGACAGCAGAGAGGGGGCTTGGCTGATCAAGCACCTCTCAATGATATTGCAGCTTCTGGACTGAGAGCAGATGCCGCGCAGGGACAACAAGCTCCTTTGCAAAGGGTTATCTTAGGCGAGCAAGATGCCCCACACGCTTATTATAGGAACCGATCTGCTATCATACCTCTTGTTATTCAGAGGCAAGACTTTGAGATTAAACCTCAGATAATAGCTCTGGTGTAACATAATCAATTTCATAGGCTATCTAACGAGAACCCAATGGATCATACTGACATCTTTAAGGAGATCTATAGTCCCACCAAAGCTAACGGAGTCCTCCAAAACTACCTCCGTTATACGCTATTTTCTTTTTTGCTGGCTGATAAAGCTCATAGATGGCTGAAATTTTGAGTCCCGGATCTATCACAAGCTGAGATGAATGTCAAGCTTCTTTCTTACAGCAGTTCTTCACCAAAGCTAGATCTGCAGCGTCGAAGAACAAAATAGCCACTTTCAGTCAAGCTGGTACCGAGTCTTTCTATGAGGCTTGAGAACGCTACAAGGAATACTTAAAGGGCTGTCCCCCTCGAAGCTATACCTAGTCGGATATGATGAAATTTTACTACAACGGAGTGGAAAGTGAATACCAAAATGGTTATGGATACAGACAGTAGGGAGACTTCATGAGCAACACATTGGAGGAAGCAATAAAGCTAATTGAAAACCTTGCAATAAGTAACTCAAACAGATGCTCTGACTATAACAGGAGAGTCAAACCCGTTCTCATAAGTGATAAAGTAATAAAGGAACTTATTGCTAAGGTAGACATGATCTGGAACGCACAGAAGCAAGCCATGAATCTCTTGGAGAGTAATGAGTTCAATGATGAGGAGGAAAAAACTGAGGAGATCAACTTTCTCGATGGACAGAGAACTACCAACCTGTCTTACCGCAATAAGGATGTTGAGGACCCTGGAGATCAGTTTTATCCACCTCGGGTACTTAAAACCAAGGGAACTTCCAAAATAATGTCGGTTATGGTAAAATGGGTTTCAACCATCAATCTGGGAATGCTGTTCCCATGGAGAGGATTGATTCCCTATTCTGGGAGATAGTGGAAGGACATAGACAATTCTGCAAAGATATCAACGCTAAGCTTGATAAATTATATGATAATCGCAATGGGAAGTTTGATGCATTGGGGACGCACGTGAGAGTGTTAGAAAACCAAGTGGCTCAAACCACTAAGAAGAGTAAGACACCAAACGGAACCTTTCTGGGGAAGTCTGAAAGCAACCCTAGGGAATTTTTGAACTTCATCGAGCTAATAAATGGAAAACGTTCCATCCAAAAAAAATTTCCTGCTGAGAATAATCGAAAAATCTTTGATATGTCTGATGATGAGGAAGACGATTTATTCAATGATGATATAGATGATAGTTTTTATAATAACGAGATAAGGATACCAGAAGAGCCTAAAACATCCAAAAATAGGAGTGACCACTCTATGAATGATGTGATAGAGGAAGAGGAGTGTCGCTATGCGAACCTTAGGGAGATGGAAATGGATCAGGATCTACCGATCCCCAGTAAGATTGATCGATCCCCTATGTTGAAAAATCGGAAAAATCCAAATAAACATGATGGATCAACTAATGGAATCTCAGTACCATCTAGGAAGAAATTACCACCAATCCCTAAGTCAACCCATCATGAATTTGATAAGTGGAAATGTGAAAAGATAGTTAAAGAGATGAGAGTTGGGTTATCTTTCCCAGAGATCTACTCAATGATTCATTTGCTAGAAGATCATTTAAAGAAATTTTCACTGGGAGATCCACTAAGGAGGATTCTGTCAAATTTCTACAGGAAGAATGTAACAAGCATATGCGCAAAAAGCTCCCCCAAATACTAGGAGACCCACAGAGATTTATTCTGTCATGCACCATTGGGGACACTCATTTTAAAAACAGCTTGGTAGATTTGAGAGCCAGCATTAACGTGCTACTGCTCTCTATTTTGTATAAACTTGGACTGCTAACTATGCGGCCAACCACCAAGATACTCATGATGGCTGATGGAACATGATGCTTCACTTTCATTTCCCCTTGTTCTCTTATCTATTAAAGATCATATGGCATAGGATGATTCTTTACTTCCAAGCCCACTTCTTTACCATAGTCTCACTTGCTACATTGGTACAACTCCCAACATCAATGATAAGGCTACACACTTTCCCTTTAACAAAGCCTCGGTTGTGGAACAAGTTAACTATTTGTTCTTGTTATTCGGTTTTGGTTTTCAGGCTCAAAGTTCTCATAGCTACTAGAAAATATCCTTGTACTAGAGACTACACTACCTCCTTCCCTTCGTCTTCTTCTTCTTTTGTCTTAGTGCTAGTAGGTTCTTCTTCTGATTCAAACTCCTATCTTCTTTGAGTATCATAACGCGCTTGTTGACACATTCATTTTTAAAATGTCCAACTCCTTGGCATTTGTAGCACTTGATGTTGCTTTTCCTTGTCTCAACTTGCTTAGCCCCAAACAATTTGTATCATTAGAAGGGTTGCTACTCACTTGCATTTACAACTTGTCATCCTTTGGAAAGCTTCCTCTTGTAAAAGAAGAATTTCCATGATAATTTTGTGTATGAAATTCTTCTTGTCAATTGCTGCTCAATAAGGACGGCTTGGTGTAGCATTTCTTGGATCAACATGCGGCTGCATTTTCAAATGGTCTTGTATCTCTCGTTGCAATCCTCCGAGAAAGTTTGACATTGTTGCCTCTCTATCCTCTTGGACATCAGCCTCGATATTAGCGCTTCAAGTTCTTGGTAATATCTATCCACCGTCTTGCTTCCTTACACAAGTGTTATTAGTTAATTATGCAACTCCCTATAGTAATAGCTTGGTACAAATTTCTTCCGCATATTCATTTTCATTTCTGTCCATGTTCCCACCGGACATTCTTGGTTTCTTCTTCTTCATGTTACCAACTGATCCCACCAGCATAGAGGATAGTCACTAAACTCAGTAGCTGCAACTTTAACCTTGTTGATCTCTGTATAGTATTGCCAATCAAAAATGATTTTGATCTTCTTCTCCCATTCTAGGTAAGCATCGGGTCGTTCTTGCCTTGGAACTGCAGAATACGAAGCTTCAACTTCCAAAGTTGTCTTGTCGTTGGTTCATATCATCATGATCTTGTCTAGCTCTTCTATAGCTGCTTATTGATGAACCATTGTAGTACTCTTCAGCATCTCTATCCCTGTGCTCACGCGGTAAGTCTCTAGGTACAACCCTAGGATTTTCTTATTGACGTCTCTGCTTATTGTTTCTGTCTTGTTGTCTCATTGAATCCATTTTTCTCTCGTTATTTATTTCTTGGTCATTCTTTGAATTGTTAGACATAACATCGGCCAGAACCGGAACAATCTCCTCATGTAGCATTCCGATTTTCTCGTTGATCATAGCTTCAAAGGTGTTTGTAAGAGCCTCGATCAGTTGCTTGTTGCTTGATTCTACTTCTTCTGACATGGTTACTTGAATTAACACCACAATACACCAGTAAAACGTTCATTTAAAAGAAAATCAATCGAAAATATTAAGAACACGAAAATGACCTATCAACTCCTAATAAACTCTAATAACGACTGTTTTTAAGATTTATATCAAAATTTTACCAAATCAATTCCAAAAATTCTAAAATAATATACACTCAACCTAAGTTCAGATCAAATTGATTTCACGATTTTAGAACATACCAATGATTATGATAATTGAAACAAAATCGCTAAAAAATCACTTAACTCTCGATGCGGTTCTGATACCACATGATATGTTCCTGGTTAGGGATACGTGACCCAATTATGACACCAAGAGATTGAAGTGACAGCGAGGGGGTTGCAAGACCTGATTAACAAGCACCTTGCGGTTTATGGATTGAAAGTTGTCACAAGAGGATGCAGAAAGTCCACTTGATAAGACAAGGGTGATCAATCGCTTCATACAAAATGATCTAAGAGATTCTTAGTTCAAATCACACAAATAAGGAGAACAATGGTCTATGTTTAAAAGAGATTTTTGATTAAAAGATAGATAAAAAAAGTTACAAATGAATCTCAGCCTCAATATAAATGGCGAGAAGCATAAGAGACAAGGTCATAAAGAGAGATGAGTTTCGAGACATGCCTCAAAAACTCATACTCGAACCATGCAAAATACACATGAAAATTTGAATTCAAATACAAGAAAGAAAGATAAGACATAAGTAGATATGGGCCACGCCTAAAGGTAGCAAACGGGCCATGTGATGGATCGGACTAAGGGTTGGCATAGATGAACATATGAGCCACAAGCCTCATTACAAACCTTTCTTGAAAAACTCAATGGGACAAAACTGAGCCAAGGGTAAAAGAGTGCGAGTGTATCATATGGCCATCTTGGACTTGTATCATGATCGATGTAACCTCAAAACAAAGCTTCACATTTCAAGTGATCCTCTTGATTACCCCTTAGGAGTAGTGATACTCATATTTCTTGGTGAAACATCTTGGTTTGGAGATAATTAATGTAGCCTAAGCATCCTTTTCATGCTCCTTTTGCTCCATGCATGCATGTTGCTCCTAAGATGGTGCCAACTTCATGTGTTGTTTCCTTAGAGGTTATTAGAAACATATCACAACCAAAAAAACAAAACTATCATTCCTGATTGAGATTGACTGATGTTGGTTCTCCACGATAGTATTCACTCATGTCCATATGAAGCACCTACTCATAATATCAAGAAAACAACACTATCAGTCGACAAAAACAAAGACTTATTATATAAACACCAATATCAGATCGCATGGAAATCAAGTGGTGAATGAAGCATGTAAACTTATATATATAAAAGCCTCAAAAGAAATCGCTTATCTGAAATCATGAGAAAGCAAAATTTCCAATAATAATCACATGGATCAAATCTCATCCATGTTAAGATCGCTCAGATCATACAATCGGAGATCTAATCTCACCGAGATGCTTGTATCACCAAATTGAATAGAACTTTGACACCATCCATGGAAAGGAGAACGCTAAGGATACAATCCTTGAGAACATTAACCTCATACTCTTTATCCATGGCTGACCCAAAAAGTTTGAAGAGAAAAAAAGGGCATAGATATAAACAAAAGCTTATTCCTTATATATCCAATATTACTTACTGTAAAGGATGTGCCATCGATCATTTCCACTTTCCACCACTGCTCTTCCTTTCCCACAGATCTGGGTACTGCCAATTAGACAGAAGTTGAAATTATAAGAGAACTCAAGCGGAAGAAACAAGTATTTGTAAATCTGATCTTAAATCAAGAACGCAATGGCTAAATTTCTGAAAAAGGTTCTCTTTTACATAGGAAGGTGATTTTAAGATACAGGAGGAAGAAGACATAACATAATATTTGAGGTCGTTGAAAAAACAAAACTTAGTGTTTGAGTGTTTTTTTTTACAGACGTTTAAGATTTGTTTTTAGAGATTTGGATTTAAATGTATGCAAAATGGGCATATACGTAATTCTAGTCCAACAACATGTTCGAGTTAAGAGTTATTCTCTTGTAACTCAATTTGAAGAAATAATGCAAATTGTGTTGTAGCTGACGTGACAACTTAAGAAGGAAGTAAGAAATGCTTGATTTGGACACTTGGAGAGGCCTCAAAATTCCCCTTTTATTTATAAGATATGACTCCAAACAACAAGTTCAAATAAAAGATAATTTGAGACCAAAAGAGTGCAACATATGCATCCTCCCAGCTGGTTTAGTTAAGATGTATCAAAAAGAAAACAAAAATTGAAGCAATTCTCTTTCTGAGGAACAATATCACAAGCAGAATACAATGCTCCTTCGCAAATACTACCTTGCACTGGGGAAAGCCTTGGTGTCGAAGCTCATGCTTAGTTCAAGTGAACTTTGTGAGTCCTTATCTTGGTTCTTGTTTTCCATAGAGTTTTCAGAAATAAGACACTCCTTTAGCTCGACAATAATCTGGGACATGCTTGGTCGTTTTTCTGACGAAGGGTTTGCGCAAAACATAGCTAATTCAAGAGCTCTCCAAACCGAACGAGAATTGTAATCACCATTAAGGTTAGGGTCCATAATTCTGGTAATATCTCCTCGATTTAGCATAAATGCCGTCCATTCTGTTATGTGAGATTTTTCACGGGTTTGGTCAATCACACGTTGATTTGTGATTATCTCCAATAGTACAATCCCAAAACTGTAGACGTCGCTCATCTCAGCCAACCGACCTGTTTTGTAGTACCTGTGGCAAGGCAATAACAAAGATTATAATTTATTTAGTCATAATATCAACTAAGATGAATGTGACACACAAATTTTAGCACATTGTGTTATAGTAAAGTTAAGATCCACATTGGTCTAGAGGTAGGTGTGAGATCACTAATTATGTTAAAGAAAAGTTCACATCCAAGAGTGAAAGAAAAATACTTACTCGGGATCAAGATATCCAGGAGTACCAGCAACGACAGTGGAAACATGAGTTTCATCTTCGAGTTGGAAAGATCTTGAAAGTCCAAAATCCGCAATTTTGGCGGTGAACTTCTCATCCAATAGTATATTTGTACTTTTAACATCTCTATGCACCATTGATGGTCGACACCCAATATGTAAATACTCCAATCCTACATAAATATAATAGTTGCCTTTTTGTGTTTATGTCATTTCAAAGATTGTAATAAGAATATGAAAATCTTTTAGGACTAAAATTTTCTAATTTTTTACACTTGGTTTGTGTTGTAGGCCGCATGAAATCATGATTTTTGAACAGTTTTGTGATATATGATTTTAATAAATAAAAAAATTGGTTATAAAAGTTATGTTTTGTCATTATGATAAAATATTTAGGTTCGTTATCTAAGATAAGTCTAATTTTGATCAATGTTCAAAAAAGAATTATAATAGTCTAACTTTTAACCTGATTAAATTTTCAAGATTTTAAAACCAAATTTTTCATTTTACAAAATTATAATTTAAAAAAAAAAACAAATTTAAATATGTATAATATTCATATTATTTGTTCTAGTTATGAGTTCAACTAAATAAAACAAACAAAAACTCTTAAATTTGAACACTTATTAACTCCTACTTTTACGATTTTTCATCATTATATAGTATGTTTCTCAACCATCAATAATCTGTATAGGTGATGTGAGATTTTTAACGAATACGAACTGCATAGTTGAGTCGATAACTAATTGACTAAAGGCACCTCCCAAATTTGAATCACTAGATATGCACAAAAATCTTAAGGTATTATTTATACAGATTGTGTGATGATTCAATTCTTTTACGCAATAGAACCAAATGAGAGAAGAGGTGGAATATAATAATTAGCAATAGTTATTAATGGATTCCCTTTCTTTTCTTCTTTTTGGAAAAATTGTTGAGATTTGTGGTTTACTTAATCTGGTGTACGTAATATTATACGATAAATATAATCAATCATTTATAACTAGAGATTTCTCAAGTGAATGAATTGGTTCTGAGTTAAAACAAACCTAGTGCAGCATCGACAGCTATTCGTAGTCGAGTGTTCCAACTCAAGATAGAGCCACCGTTTTTTCCTGCATTTGATGATCAAAATCAGTCTTCGTTTGAGTTCTTTGTTGTACTAACTAAAAATACAAACTGTAAAACCGTGTTTTTACCTGACAAATGATGTTTTAAGTCTCCATTCGACATGTGTTCGTAGATAAGAGCCAAGTGATCTCGTTCATCGCAATAACCGACAAGGTTTACCAAGTTTATGTGGTGAACCCTCAAAAGGAGTTCGACCTGACCAACAACGTACGTACAATAAACACACGCATTGGTTGAACAAAGTCACAAATGAAAATAAGATTATCACAATTTTTCCCAAAGATTTAAAGCATTTCATACCTCTGCCTTAAATTCTTTATAACCTTGTGTTGATGATTGTGAAAGTAGTTTGACAGCTACTTGTTGTGAACCATCTAGATCACCATAATATACGATACCAAACCCGCCTTCACCAAGAGCTGATTGTAAGTTGTTTGTTATTTGCATAACTTCTGTATAAGTAAACTTTCTTCTTTTCGTCTCAATCGGTGCCTCAGATATATTAGTGAATTTAACATTCTCCAGTGAAGTAGTTGGTGATGGTGGTATAGCAATAGCTGCAGAGTGCAAAATTAGTAAGAGTATGACACCTTATAATATATTGTATTTCTTTTGTTGGTGACAAGTCTCCGCATATACCTTCCACATGACTTGATCCTTTTTTCTTCCTTAACACAAAAAATAAAGCCAGTGCCACTAGAACAACCACGACTGCGGACGCAACAAGTGCAACAATCATCACTGGAAATCTCTTCTTTGGGTCACATGAACCAGATAAACATGGAATATTCTCATCTCCATGATCAACACTATATAACAAAGGATTGATCTTTTAGGATTATGAATTCAGAAAGGTAGTGGGTTTTGTATTAAAATGTGTATATGTAAGTTGAGTTCCTTCTTACAATAGTTTCAGTCCTTTCTTTTCTCTATCACGTAGAGCTTGTGGAATTGAACCATTCAGATCATTCTTGGTCAAGTTTCTAAAATAGAAGAAATATTCATAGACTGATGATGAACATGATATCTAGGAAGTTTACAAATAAAAAAATGTCTAAAAAACTTACATGAACAATAGTGAACTCATGTTAGCTAGAAACTCAGGCACTACTCCCACCAATTTGTTATCTGACAAGTCCCTGTTGTTTGGAAGAAATAAATAGTCATTCAAATTCCATACGAGAATTTCGCCGTCTAGGCAACACACTTTATCATACATTCATACGTACAGCTTTTCCAAATTGTTGAGATGTTGAATTTCATCTGCTATGGTTCCCGTTAACCCGCTTGAAGATAAGTTTCTGTTTATATGTTAAGACAAGATTAAAAGAAGTGTATACTAATGTAGTTGGAAAAAATGAAAATTTACAGGAAAAAATACTACTCACAAGGAAGTGATTCTTGGTGCTGTATATTTATCCGGGTCAGTACAATTCAGGCCCTCCCACAAAAACTCCCGAGGGACACATGGATCACCTTGCCATGAGACTTTATGTAATCCATATGTGGCTTTGATGTTTTTGATAGCTATCACTGTCATTCATTTCGACAAATATATGTTTCATTTGTCAAATGATATATATATATATGCATGCACTAGTTTTCAACCTGTACGTGCTATTTGCTACTCGCGGGATCATGTGGTGAAACAAAGGTGAATTTTCATACTTTTTTAAGTTAATGTATAACTAAAATTTCTAAATATAGGATATATATATTTATAGTTTGTTAAAAGTTACTAACATACCATCATTCTCATCTGTTTCAGACTGTGGAAAATCGGCAACAGTGAAAACTTCAATGCCATTAAGCATTGGTGTGCGCGTAGATTTTCGAGTTTTTGACAACTTTAAGGTGCATAGCGCGTCTTCGCACATAACTGGAAACTTGTTGTATACCGTCTCTGACTGCAGATAAACAGGGCTATACAAGTCGATAACAGATACTCCGTTTATGGAAATGTTGAACTCTCTAGTCTCATTGGCACGTAAGGCTTGAATCTCCGCGAAGTGGAGGTACATGTAAACTCTATCTTTAGAGGAGTAAGGGTACTCGAGATAAATAAAGGGTGCACTATCATTCCCTGGTATTGCGGCCGTTGTGAGTGCACCTTGCGGCACACGGAAACTATCAGCTGAGGTATTCACAGTAAGACTAGTGGAAATCTGTCTCCAGCCTGGTTCAAAGTATGCTTCCCACACTCTATCATAGACATCCTTCGGGTACCTGCATGCACATGCCACAATCTTGTATTAGAGATGTGGCCCATGATTGAAAAGTGAAAACTATATATATGAGTAAGAATTTTGTTTAATAAAAAAAAAAAGTATCTTAAACCTAGTTTACCGCATATAATCATCTGAATCCCTGAAATAGAACCTCACTAATGTCGTTAATGGACCTGCGGTAGTGATATAACTGTTGTTTGGTAGAGGCCTTAGTTCTAAGGCAGATATGAATGGCGTGGACGGGCCTGTCTTAACAAGACAAAAATCCAAGGAGTTTGATCTTGGAATGTAAAAAATCTCTTCCCATGTACTATTTGTACTTCCATACTTTCCCATGTTGATTGTTATCCAGAAATTAGGGCCAATGTATAAATCAAATTTAGGATAAGTATGAAGACCGTCGTAGTTTCCATATACAAACCTAGCTCTTATCAAATAGTTGGTTTCCTTCTTGACGCTAAGATTGTAACAGTTGCGTTTTCCTTCTGGAAAATATCTCAACGTTGTGTGTTGCTTTAAGAAATGTGCTTGTAGACTTGTATCAGTATTACCAATTTTTCCACTTTGGGTGAAGTTTGAATCCGATGTAAACTGTAACTTTGTTACCGGCTCGATATAAGGGGATGGCTCGTTCGGAGGTAACCCACAATCCAAACTTATGAATCCTGTTAAGATATGGAAAAACGGTAGTAGCGGTTATAAATGTGTACTTTCGTGCCGTCAAAAAAAAAAATGTGTACTTTCGAAATCACAACAGTCTCGTCTCCATACAAATAACTGAATAAGGCTAGTTTTGTATTTTATTTCTATAAAATAAAATATTTTATATATATCCAATCACTTTTAAACTCCAATAAATGTGTCAAATCTATTCCACGATCATGAATTCATGATTGAGTGGCCTCAAAGAATAGGAATCAAAATGAGCCTAGCTCGGCACGTCAAGTTTTATAATTCGTAATCTATGTGACTCTCCCGTGTTTTCTGATTTTTTTTGTTTAATTAAAGAAGACAAATAGATAGTTCGACTAAAAAAAAAAAGAAGACAAATAGACAATGTACATTTTGGTTGGTATATTAGACAGAATATATTTTACAGAATTAACAATTTTAAAAAAATAAAATATCCTTTAAATTTTGTTTTCGCTATATCATGTAACTAGTATACTACGTAAACTAACTTATAAATGACTTAGTCAATGTTCTAAAAATCATGTTGGGCGACCGGCTAAACGGCAATTCACACCTAAGTGTGAATGTAATGATTTTCTTAGTCACTTAATCAAATAGCTATTCCTGTTTAGACATTCGAATGTGGCCCAGTTAGGCCAGATCTGTTTGGATTGAACAAATGACTCGGTTAAACATTGGTTAATTTTGATTTTTTTTCTTTGTTTTTTTTTCTAAAACCAGAAAAATAAATTCTACAAAATTCTTGAATTTCTTTTTTTATCTAAGGCGATTATACAGTAATTCTAAATTATAAAAAAAACTAAACCTGTCAATTTTTTATTCATACATAGAAACAATAATAAAAAAGCAAATAACATTCCTTATTAACTTAAAATTTTTAATAAAGAATATTAGGAATTATATTTTTTTAATAGATCAAAATATTTACACGTTTAAGTTTTATTTTTGCATGATTTCAAAATTATTTATATCTTTAATGTTTAGAATTTATTTTCATATTTTTGTTACAAATTAACCGGTTTTATTTTTCATTAGTATGTGGATGTTAAAGGATATAATTCAAAATGTTTGTATGATCACAAAATAAAAAATTAATTCATATAATTCTTGAGTATCTCAAACATTTTGTATTTTAGTAAAAACTAGATAAATAATTAATGTATTTTTGTTGTTACTGACTTGTATATATAGGACAAAATAGGGAAGAAAAAAAAACTACAATAGGAATTTTCACTATTTTAATCTATCTTTATCTTTGTAAACGTACAAGGCTATACAGATCATCAATAAACTGTATTTCACCAATCAAATGTGTGCTGTTAGCCCCCCAAAAAAAAGTGTTAGCTTAAAAGAATAAACATTTCCCTTTCTCAACCATTCCACCATCGATAAGATCCTAAAAATTATAATTAACTACACGTCTACACCAATCCATCGAAGTTAATTCCTTTATTTTTTGTAGTAAGACAATAAGAAAACTATGAATACTAAAATGGAAAACAGTAACATTAAAATGTGGATTACCTTCTTGATCTTGAGCTTGAACAAGGAGAAAAGTAGCAAAAGTTGCTATAAGTGCAGTAAACAAAAGCGCACGAGAACTCTCCATGTTCTCTTAAGATACTTTCCAAATGAATCAACACTGCCCCAATTTTCTGAACAATAAATGAAGTTTATAAGCACACCTAGCCTAGTCAATCCTCTGACAACGTGAGTACATGTCCTAGTTTCTTCAAAAAGAAAAAGAAAAAAAATTAATTTGACGCATAAGTAGAGATATTTTCTACAGGATGCATATGTTATTTGCTAGCTTCTTGGCCAAAATATTCAACTTGTCTTTGATTTATTTTCTTTGTCATTCAACTTGTCTTTTATTACTTTAAAGAACCTTTCAATAACAAGAAGATAGATGCCCATATTAGTGTTCTCTTGTATAGACCAGAATGTATCAACCCATCGTTTTTTATATCAAATGCATCGTAGTTTTAAGCATGCTCGAGGTTTTTAACAGTTATCTTCACATACAAGAGTCCATATTAGTGTTCTTTCATATAGACCAATATGTATTGATCTTTCTTTTTTTATTCCATTCTAATCTGCTCAAAATTGTGATGCACTTGATATAAACAATTATTTTGTCAGGTTTGAATATAATTTTACATTAACTTCAAAAGAAAAAAAGACAGGTTTTGGTAACAACCCACATGACTAGTGACGAAACATTCTGAATGGGAGAGAACTGGCTTTTAAATTGTCGTTGACTTGGATTCTCCTGAATCCTGATGTTATCTATGCGTTAGAGACGTTCAAGCAGGGTGTTTAATCCGATTTCAGTTTTATTTAAAATTAGTATTAGTATATAGTGGGTTACATAGGCGTTGATTGGTAGGACTTTTACAAAAGCATTAAGCTTAAAATTATATTTATTAGAATTATATTTATTAAGAATAATCGGTGTAGACATAACATATAAATAATTTTGTTAAATATTTTATATAATTTTATATGTAATTTACTCACAACTCTAATAATCATTTAATATATTAATTAGAGCATACGGTTTTAACAACATACTGTTTATGTCTTAAACTGTTTATGTTCCTTACAGCTAATGCTCTATTATAAGCTATACCAATCAGGTCATATTAATTTTCTTTTCTTTTGATCACAAATTACATATTATTATTATTATTATTATTATTTTTATTATTATTATTATTATTATTATTTTTTTTTTTTTATTATTATTATTATTATTATTAATATTATTATTATTAATAATATTATTATTATTATTATTATTAATATTATTATTATTATTAATATGATTATTATTATTATTATTATTATTATTATTATTATTATTATTATTATTATTATTATTATTATTATTGTTATTATTGTTATTATTATATAGTGTAATACTACAAGATCCACCACTATGTCCAATCAATTATACATTGAAAAATATTTGGGTTCATATAGTGGTGAACCCCTTTATTCACCTTATATTTTTCTAACCAATAAAAATATATCATATAATAATATTATTAATTACAATTTTAAAATCTAATCAATTAATTATTAATCACTATAACTAATAACTAAAATTATATAAATAAAACATATAAAACTATATATCTTAAAACATATAAAAATAAAACAAATTAAATATTTTAAAAGTTTTAACATTTGGGTTTGCTGAGTTATATCTCTTAGGATATAATTTTATATATTTTATTTATTTAGTTTTAATTTATTATTTTTATTTAAATAATAAATTAAACAAAATAAAAATAAAAATTTAACACTTAGAGTATAGTTTTATATATTTTATTTATTAAGTTGTTATTTATTATTTTTTAAAAAATATAATATTATGGGAATAGTCTTGTTGGATTAATTTTCTTAATTTTACTTTATTTATTTCATTTTTTTGTTGTAATTTTAGTTTATTGTTTTAGTTTATTATTTTAGTTTAAACATAATTTTAATTGACATATTTACAAATATTGATTATGTTTGGAAAAAGTGATTAATGATTAATTGATTAGATTAAAAAAAATAATTAATAATAATATTACAAAATATATTTTGATTGGTTAGAATAAAAAAATGTGAACAAAAGAGTTCACCACTAGAATGAACCCAAGTATGGTTCTTATACATTTATATTATATTATACTATGATAATATATTAAAACATGTATATATATATATATACTATGATATCGTTCTCTCTCATTACTTTTTCATAAATATTAAAACATCAAATAGGACGTTAAGAAAACAAATCAATTGATAACTAAACTATGTTAATAAATTTTAAAAAAAATTCATGAAAATACACCAATTATTTATCTATTTTAAAAAATACATAAACTTTTAAAGTACCCAAAATAATACATGAACTAATTATTTGTTCTTTGAAAATACACAAAAACTTAAAATGTATCCACTAAACACTCAAGTGTTGATGAAAAATAATATCTATTAATGTTATAACTAAAAATATTTTAAAATTTCAAAAATATATATAAGTCTATATAAAATCTTTAAAAATTTGCAAACATTTTATTCTTTTAATGATTCAAAAAGGATCAAAATTCTAAAAAAATTTATTTACAAATAATAAAAACTCAAAAATCGGATAAAATTTCTAATATTTTTTTAAATTATAAAAATTAGAAATATTGAAAATATATAAATTTTTATATATTATATATTTCGCATAAAAATTACACATAGCAGAATTATATATAACTTCTTATGTTAATATATTGTCACATAACACTCTCTTCTAAGTAACATGGAAAATAATATAAAAATAATTTGTTTAAAAGTAATATTATTTTATGATGCTATTGTTAAAAAAAAAATACAGTGGTAACTATATTATGGGAATTTTTTGCTGAATCTATACTTTATATTTTACCTTTTAGAACTTTTAGAAATTTCAAAGAGGATAAGGAATTATGATTTTTTGAATTTTTCTTTATAAATCTCAAACTTTACCAGCTCAATCTTTTTGTTTAAAATTATTTTAGAATTACTTTAAAAAAATTTACAGTTCTTTGATTTTAGATTTTTTTTATGAATTAAAAAATTAATGAATATTACTTTTCATCAACTCTTTGGTTTTTATTGGATACAATTTAAGAGTTTGTATATTTTAATGAAAGAAAAAATTATTTCATGTATTTTTGTGGAAATAGATAAATAGTTGGTGTATTTTGATGAAAAATTCTCTAAATTTAATATCTATACATTTAGCCTTATTTTATATGCAAACTATGTGATTGGGTAATCCATATTGCTTAGATATTGTTTTGATTTGACATAGTTCATGTTTTATCTTTTTGAACTTTTTAGTTATGCTAGTGGCTTCACGATTATTTTAGTAGACAGCAGTAGCTTGATTGGTCAGAATATCATCTTTTAAACTCCCAGACCAATGTTCAAACGTTCTTACTGCCTCCAGTTTTTTATTTTGTACTTCAAAAAATTGATCATAACCTTCTTTTCTAACGTTTTCTATTAATGCATTTTTCTTCAAAACAATATACTTATATATATATATATATATACATATATATGTATATACTTTTATCATTTGTCCTCAGATGTTTATATTTAACCATAAATAGTATGCATAAAAATGTAATTGTTTTATTCTTGCCATTGATTTAGTTCATCCCCACCTTTAAAAAAATAATGATACTGTTCAAAATAAATTATATGCAATTAATTAAAATAAATAAACATCTGATTTTTTTATTTAGTTTTACTTCCTCGAATGGATTTTTTTCTAATAAGAAAACAATATTTAATTTCGATTACAACTCCGGTAACTATATATTTTAGGTAGGCCACTGCGCACACTACTTGTTTCATAACCAAGAAACTTTAGATATGTTTGAAATATATATATCCAGGTCTATGACCAACCGAAAATTAACTCCTCTTCACGTTTATTCATGCGTAATGTTGTGAATATTAAAGCCCAAAATATTAACAAGTTATTTGGGGAAAAGTCTACATATATAGTTAAGCAGGAGGCATTTTGTATGTATATCAAGAATTAACAAATCAATTTAATTGCACCAATCAAAATCTCTACTCAAGGTTGTGATAAGACTTGGTAGTAGATACGGACGTAAGACATGCATGAAGACTTTCCGCGTGCTTCTAACATATTTTACTAGGTAAAATATATTCTGTTTATGTTTCATAATTTGAAAAGTGTTTTGTTTATATTTCATAATTTGAAAAATACATTTTCATTTATTTTTATTTTTGATATACAATTCATTTATATTTCTAAGAAAACAATGATATGACATATGTGCTTTTATGTTTCATAACCTTTTTTCTAAATCTTAAAAAGTACATTATACTTAAACAAAGAATCTTAGAGATACCATTAAAAAAGGATTAATAACCCCCAAAACCTTCAATTAACAATACCAAAGTCAATAAACAAAAGACAAAATTGTAAAAGAAAATTGATGAAATCGGGAAGGGGATAGGAAAACACGTTTCAATAATCATTCAAAAAAAAAAAAAAAGAACCCATCTTCAATCATTCATTCAACATGATGAAAAAGAGGAGATAAATGATTTCTAGTTTCAACCAAAATCGCCTAAAAGAAGAGGGAAATTCACACTCATACCTTTGTGGATCGGTGATAAAGACACAATCAATACAAAGAGAATGGATATTAGATTGGATTAGAGCAAAGAAACGTCAAAATCCATTAAAAGCTGAGAATTATGGCTTTAGGGTTCTTCAATAAAAAAGAAAACAAAATATGTCGTGAAAATATTTAGGAAAAAAGTATGAATAAGGTCTTTTTTATAAGAGAAATAAGCTTTCTTATATATATATATATATATATATATATCTGATTCTATAGAAATTTGTAAAGACTGTACATGAGTTAGAGGGTTTAGATTTTTTACTTCTGTTGGATTTTTTTTAATCTAAGGTTAAATTGGAATTTTTCATTTCAAAAACATTAGATCATTATAAAAACAAACAAAAATAGGTATAGATGGACAAAATATGTTTTAAATCTCATTTTTTTCTTTCAAATTTCCTATATATATATATATATATATGATAATAATTTCAAACAACAAATACAAATAGATGATATCAAAAGAATGCTATATTTGTCCTCTCCTGTTTCGTTTTGATGTCTCAAAAAAAAAACACTCCTTTTACCAAGGAACAATACCACAAGCGATAAATACATCAATGGGAACAAGGATTCTTTGCAAATACTACTACCTTGCACTAGGCACAGCTTTGGTGTCAAAGCTCATGCTCATTTCAAAGGAACCATGAGAGTCCATGTCTTGATTTTTACTTTCAATCAAGTTTTCAGAATTAAGACACTCTTTTAGTTCGATCACAACTTGGGACATGCTTGGTCTTTTCTCTGAAGAAGGGTTTGCACACAACATAGCCAATTCAAGAGCTCTCCAAACAGAACGAGAGTTATAATCACCATGAAGATTAGGATCCATGATTCTAGTAATATCTCCTCTATTAAGCATAAATGCTGTCCATTCCGTTATGTGTGATTTTTCGCGGGTTTGATCAATCACACGCTGGTTTGTGATTATCTCCAGTAATACAATCCCAAAACTATAGACATCACTCGATTCCGCCAACCGACCTGTTCTGTAATAACTAGCATGGCAAAAACATGACATTAGATATATGTACTCATTTCACCAATGAAGATGAATAAGCTCATGATATCTGAGGTTGGACTAACAATACTTACTCAGGGTCAAGATATCCAGGAGTACCAGCAACAACCGTCGAAACGTGAGATTCATCTCCGAGTTGGAAAGATCTTGAAAGGCCAAAATCTGCAATTTTGCCTGAAAACTGATCGCCCAACAATATGTTTGTACTTTTGACATCTCTATGCACCATTGATGGTTGGGATCCAATATGTAAGTATTCCAGTCCTATAAATATTATAAAATGTCATCTTTACTTATAAATTATCTCTATACTTAAATGGAATCATTTCTATGCAATGATTTCTGATAATGTTCAATGATGAGAAACATGTGACTGAAATTAATAAAAGTTTGTACAAACCTAGTGCCGCATCGGCAGCTATTCGTAGTCGAGTATTCCAACTCAAAACAAGGCCACCTTTTTTTCCTATATTTGATCTTCAAAATCAGTAATCATATTAAAAATATATATGTAAGAAATAAGAAATTAAAATGCTAATAGTATAGATATTGTCCACCTGTCAAATGATCTTTTAAGTCTCCATTGGGCATGTATTCATAAATTAGAGCCAAGTGATCTCTTTCATCGCAATATCCGACAAGGTTTACCAAATTTATATGGTGAACCCTCATAAGAAGTTCAACCTAGCCAATAATGTAAAATTCACACATTGGTTCATAATGATAGTTCATAAATTTTGTTTTACGGTATATTAATATTGATAAAAAAAGCATCACATACCTCTGCTTTAAAGTGTTTATATCCTTGGGATGACGATTCAGAAAGTACTTTAACAGCTACTTGATCTGAACCGTTTAGATAACCATGATAGACTATGCCAAACCCTCCTTCACCTAAAGCTCTTTCCAAATTGTTTGTCATTTTCATAACCTCTGCATAACTAAACCTTCGTTTTTTCGTCTCAATTGATGTCTCAGCTATATTAGTGGACATGAATTTTCCCCGTGGAGTAATTGCTGACGGAGGTATAGCTGTAGAGAGCAAAGTTTAGTAAAATAATGATACACAACGTAGTTTTTTTGAATTAATCATGAGTCTATATAAATACCTTCCACAGGACTTGATGTCTTTTTTTTTCTCAACACAAAAATGAGAATCATTATCACTACGATGACCACCACCACCGCTGAAGCAACTAGTGCAACAAGCATTACGGGAAATTTCTTTTTTGAGATACATGAACCAGGTGGACATATCTCTTGTCCATCAACACTACAAAAAGACGCATTTGTATAGGATTCTGAATCCACAAGGAAAATGATTTTTGAATTAAATGTGTGTAGTTGGGTGGAGTTATTTTCTTACGTCAACTTCAATCCTTCCTTTTCTCTATTGCGTAGAGCTTGTGGAACTGAATTATTCAGATTGTTCTTGCCCAAATTTCTATTGAAAGAGAAGAATTATTCATAAGTTTGTCAAAATTATTTGGAGGATTATTACACTAGCAAAAATTTCGGACAACTTACATAATCATCAGTGTTTTCATGTTTGCAAGAAATTCAGGAATTACTCCAGTCAAACTGTTATTTGACAAGTCCCTGAAATTTGGAAGATATAAATATTCATTGAACTTGCTACATAGGAGATTTTCGCCTTCTAGGAAAAAAATGATCATACTTACAACTTTTCTAGATGTGTTAAATATTGAATTCCAGCGACTATACTTCCCGTCAACCCACTTGAAGACAAGTTTCTGTTTTATATGTTAAGATAATAACCAAATTAAAATTGTAAGATGGAAAATTTAAGTTTTATCTAGTTAGAAAAACCGTTGTTAACTAGAAATTTTAAAAACAAAAAATCTTACAATGAAGTGATCCTTGGTGGTGTAGACGCATCTGTGCTAGTACAATTTAGGCCATCCCACAAAAATGCCCGAGGGACACATGGATCACCTTGCCATGAGATTATTCTTATGCCATATGTAGCTTTAATAGTTTTTATAGCAACCACTGCCATAAATATGAACGATTTGTCAGATTTAACATAAAGAGAAAAAAAAACAATTGGCTCAACTAGTGACATGTTCGGGAGAATTCAGGCTAGATCTTGAGTCTAGCATCAGCTACAAGATATAACTATATTTACCATGCTTTGGTACTCCGATGAGATGTATTGGTCCATAATTTTTCAAATAAAATAAAAATACAAAATAAAAAAAGAAGAATATTTTTCTAAATAGCACCAAATAAAATTTTTATGTCACATTTAGCAAATATTTTCATTTATGTCACATATAGCATTTTAAAATTTTTATAATTTTTTTTTTTTGTATTAAGTATTTTAGAATTTAGGATATCGTTTTTAGGGGTAGAGATAAGATTTAGGGTTTAGTGTTTAGAAAACCCTAGAAACATGAAGTTAAGAGATTTGTGGTATATAAGAGAAATGTATTTTAATAAAAGTTTTATATGTGGCGTAAATAAAAATGTATGCTAAATGTAGCACAAATTTTTATTTGGTGTTATTTAAGAGAATATTACTCAAAATAAAAATCATGCATTATAATATTTACTGACATACCATCATCTTCATCAGTTTCAGATTGTTTAAACTCGACAACCGCATAACCTTCAATGGCGTTAAGCAGAGGTGGATGTGTAGACTTCCCAGAATTAGACAACTTTACAATGCATTCGTCGTCTTGACAAATAATTGGAGACGGAGTTTGTATCGTTTGTGCTTGAAGATATAAAGGCTTGTAAGAGTCTTTAATGGATTCTCCGTTCAAAAAAATGTCGAACTCTCTAGTCTCGTTGGCCCGTAAGGGTTGAACCTCAGCAAAGTGAAGGTAAATGTATACGTTATCATTAGACGCATCGGGATACTCGATATCTATCAACGGCGCACTTGCATTCGCGGATGTTGCAGCGGTTTTGAGAGCATCCTGAGGGAGACGAAAACTATTAGAATTGTTCACCGCAAGACTGGTGGATATCTGCTTCCAGTCTGTTTCAGTGTATGGATTCCACATTCTATCGTAGACATCCTCCGGGTACCTATTCTTTGCCACAATCTTTAATTTGTTAGCCATATATCAGAAATAAATCAGTGAAAATACTATAAATCATTTTTAACTAAAGTAGACTAACCTTAAAACGTCTTCCGAGTCGCTAAAATAATACCGCGAAAACAGCTTCAACGGACCCGATGTGGTGATGTAACTATTATTAGGTAGAGGTCTTATCTCGATGGCAGATATAAAAGGCGTTGTTTCACCTGTCTTGACAAGACATAGGTCCAAATTGTTTGATTTTGGGATGTAAGCGATCTCCTCCCTCGTACCGTTTACATGTTTCGAAATGTCTATTGTTGCCCAGAAATTAGGGCCTATGTATAAGTTAAATTTAGGATAAGTATTAAGAGTATCATAATTCCCATATACTGCTCTAGCTCTGATCAAATAGTTGGTTCCATTCTTCACCGTAATGTTGAAACAGTTGCGTATTCCATCTGGAAAGTATCTAACCGTTGTTTGAGGCTTTAGATAATTTTTCTCAATATCTCTCTGAATCCTACCAATTTTTCCAGTTTGGATAAAGTTTGAATCTGTTGAATATTTTAATCCAGTTGCTGACTCGGTATACGGAGATGGTTCATTCGGGGATAACCCGCAGTCCAAACTAATGAACCCTGTTAAGATTAAAAAGAAAAAAAAAACACATTCATCAAATAAATACAGAATTTCCATAAAATCTCCGATACAAAAATTTTATTTTAGAATTTTCGGGCGATTCAAAAATAACAAAAAAGAATTGGGCATATTACAAATTTGAAATATTGGTATAGTTTCATGCAGTTTATATATATAATTTATTTTTTTGGGAAAATACACTAATTCAGTTTTATAGTACCTTTCCTTTATTTCTTTTATTTATAAAATAAAATACTGATAATTTTTACTAAGAAAAACCTTTTAAAAAGTGAACAAAAGTTTCTAGAAAAAGTTAGATTAAAATAGATTTTATTTTTTAAAGATTAAAATATATTTTATTTTATACGGAAAATACTAATAAAACCTCTTAAAAGAATGATATATATTCTATTTATATATTGTATGGAAAATTTAGATAAACTTTAATTATAATATATATATATTTCATGCTAATTTTTTATTATTATTATTTTGGATCCTTAAATAAATAGTCTATATATATATTAATTTACTAATGGGTTCTGTTCATAAACCTCTTGCACTTGTTCTATACCGCCTTTGGATCCATACATCTCCAAGAATTTGGATCAACCTTTGATCATAAATTACCCCTCCATACAGGAATTGAACTCGTTTCCCCTTAGCTAGATACTTACGTTTAATTTCAACTTATCTAGGTTCAACCGTTCAAGCATGAGTTCAACCTTACGTTCTATTTTTTGTCGCTTTTAATATAAAATTCCATCAAAAAATAAACAAACCGAGTATCAAAACCAGTAACACAGAGCATGACCGCTCAAAACAACATCAAGACAGACAAACATAACGAAATCATTAGTAGCTCAACCATACGTTAATTAGTAATTCCCGACAAGTTTCATCTCATAGAAAAAAACGCTACCAACAATAACATTAAAATGTAGATACATACCTTCGTCCTGAGCTTGAGCAAAGTGAAATATACCGAAAGCTGCAAGTGCAACCAACAAAAGCCCATAGGAACTCTCCATTCTTAATTTCCAAAGAAAATTTAGAATCCTACCTCCAAGTTCTGAACGATAAATGAAGTTTATAAGCGACGAGGGCACAAAACTCCTCTGGACATTTCAAAAAGACCCTACCAAATACCAAGTCAATCTCTAAAAACGTGGAACCATGTCTTAGTTTCCAAGACGAAATGGAATTATGTATACATATTAGTATAGTACGGTTCTATATAGTGGGAAATATTTTTTAATTTGTTACTAGTTTCTTAGTCAGAACAAATTCAACTTGTCAAAATGAATCAAAAGAACCTATCAATTAATGGAAATATAGTTGCTAATGACAGCTAGGGAGACATGGCTTCCAAGTGGTCGTTGACCTTTGATTCTTCAATTCGGTTTAAATTTGTCAAAAGGGCCTCAAATGCTTTAAAGTTTAAATAAGAGGAATCCAGTCCGGTTTCACTTTGGTTTGCGTTTATTTTATTTTTAATCAAGTGTACTAACTTAATTGAAATTGAATCTACCATGGATTTAGGTGTAAACTATTTGGGTTTAATTTTAAAGGTACAGCTATATAAGGCTCGTTTGGTTTGGAAAGTGAATCTACTACGATGCCCTTTAAAAAAAGTAATATTTTTTGATGTCTAAAGCACAAGATTGCTAGACTTTAATTTAGCCCAGAGCCGGACCTAATGTTTATAATCGTTCATGCATGAACTTAATATCTTTAACCCTAATGGACACATTTTTTGACAACTACAAATGTGTCCAAGAAATAATTATGTGATCCACCAGAAACCATGCTTAAGGTGGCAGTGACACCTACACGCTAGTCTCAATGTGCCACTGATTATAAATTAGATCTGGAGAATCTTGATATGATTGTGAAATTACTTTCTAGAATATTATCTTGTAGGATATGGAATATATGGCCAGACCGTAAGAAACACTTGCCAATTGTGCCAAAGCTATCCGGATTAGGTGCTTTAATGACAAAAAAAATCATCCACTATAATTGTTTTAATTTGATGAGAAGACTTGAACGACGACTTAGATTGTAAAATTGAATTTTCTGTCTAATCTAGTCATCTTTATATATAAAAAAATCATAATACCACGCAACACAACTAGTCATGAATTAATAAATATATGTTTCACGCATACATGTATACAAAACACGTATAGTAATGGTGGTAATATTAAAGCCAAAACTATTTCGCAGCTTGAAACGTTCTTCGGAAAAAAGTCTAATTAAGCAAGTTGCATTTTGTATAAACAAGAAGTAACAAATCAATTTAATTGCACCAATCAAAATCAGTACTCAAGGTTGTGATAAGATATCCTTTAACAAAAACAAAAAAAGGTTGTGATAAGACCTGGTAGTAGATACGGCCGTACGACATGCATGAAGACTTTCCGCGTGCTTCTAACATATATTAATATTGCGACAATGAAGTTTCACTAGAAGACATCGTTGCTTACTCTCCTTCACTCGGTTTTCTTGAAGCAAGAATTAATTCCATAGGCACTCGTTTTATCATATATGATTGACTTTAGCATGCTTTATATGGTATCCATTATTGGAGGAGGTTAATTAGTGTGTCCTTGCCATAGTATATAAGGGAAACGTGAGTAAAGACGTGTGTGCTATTCTTTTACTGCGTGCTTTGTGATTGGAAACATGAAGAGCTTCGGTTGGCTTTACTTGGCGTTGTTAGGGTTTGGAGTTTTTTCTATCCTTCGCTTTGCTGAAGCACAAAATCAAGAAGGTATGTAAGCTCCATCCTCCGGTTGGCTTATAAGGCACAATAAGCACTTGGCTTTAAGCCACCTATTATAGTAACAAGTTTAAAAGCCACATAATAATCTGATTATAAGAGAACTTTAGTGGCGCTATTAAACGTTAACTTATTATCATCCCTGCATAGCTTCGATGTCTTTCTACTTCTTAGTTTTCCATATTTATGTATTCGTTATTATTTATTTTTCTAGTCTCAAAATATAATTGGTCCCACTACATGTCTTTTTATTTTGATGAAAACAAAACATGTAGTGGAACTCAGTTTTTTTTTTTTTGCTCATCGTGACCCACGGGCCATATGAGAATCGAAGGCAACAGAGGTCACAGTTTTTACAATTTAAATCAGAATGTCCACTACTGTAGACTGTAGTGTTGATTTTTTTGTACAATTCAAATGATAATGATAATCATGTATTCGTGTTTAAAATTGGTTTATTAGTATTAAATATTATCTTCTCCCTTTATTGTTTTACTAATTTGTTCCTCCTTTCTTTTATCATTCAATTAATATTTTTTAACACATCCCTTAAATGATTCAACTGTTGACCAATAAAAAAATAGTTTTCCTAGTATTAATAAAAGTCTTAATCAGTTCACCTTCAAACAACCTACAAATTAAACAGTTAGATTTATTTTGAGACTAATGGCCAAAATAATATATATAGTCTTTGTAAACATAGTTTAAAGTGATGGATTATATCTAGATTAATGGCTAGAATAACTATTATCTCTATGGAAGGTACCACACATCCAAAAGATGGGAAGGATTTGCCTTCTTTTTTTGTGTGCAGAGAGAAGGATTTGACTAGTATCTAAAGGATACGAGTAAATCCTGTAATTTTGTTTTTTGTCGTCAAGTAAATCCTGTAATTTTCAATTGGTTTTATGTTGAAAAAGCATGAAACTTAACTGAACCAAACTGATAAATTTGATAGAATGATTATTAGTAAATTATAAGGTAATTCAAGTAAACCATGATTTTTCATTCGACGGATCAAATTTTAGTTACATAATCACTTTTTAGAAAAAAATATTTTGCTATCTAATTCTATAGGACTGGCCACTGTAAGTGCATACCTTTTAAAATACTTTACCGTATGATCTTTCCCCGATACACACACATGCATGACCCGACATTCTTCTGTTCATCATTCAATTTTTTATTTTTTAAAAATCAGACTTTTCATCATTCATATGTTTCATTTCTTAACAGGTTTTATCAGTTTAGATTGTGGTTTACCTTCAAATGAGTCTCCTTATTTCGAACCAGAAAGTGGAATACAGTTCTCATCAGATGAAAACTTCATCCAAAGTGGAAAAATAGGTAGAATCCCGACAAAATATAGAATCAGAAAACTTGAAACAGTACGCAACCCTACGATATTTTCCAGATGGAATACGAAACTGCTATGATCTAAGGGTGGACGAAGGGAAGAATTATCTTATTAGAGCTACGTTTTTCTATGGAAACTTTGACGGGCTTAATATTTTCCCTGAGTTCGATATAAATATTGGTCCTAATAAGTGGACAACAATAGATATGCAAATAGTACCAGATGGTACAGTGAAGGAAGTCATTCACATCCCAAGATCAAACTCTTTGCAAATTTGTCTTGTTAAGATAGGGGAATCGATACCAATGATATCAGCTTTGGAACTACGACCTTTAGCGAGTGATATTTACATCGCTAAGTCCGGTTCCCTCAAACTTTCATTTCGCATGTATCTTAGCAATTCCACCTCTCTTCTTCGGTACGTATTCAACTTAAAGCCATTACTAGTCTATTGTATATCTTATATTATTAATGTTAAGGTTACATTTAAGAGAAATTTCTAAAAATAGACATTTTCATAATTTTATTGTCAAAATAGATCTCCTATGTGTTAATTTCTTAACCTAATTTTCATAATTTTATTGTAAAAATAGTCTATTGTATATCTTATATTATTAATGTTCATTTCAAGAAGTGGCCATATATTTAAATACCAAACATGCGTAGTTAAATGTTTTACTTTTTGACAACCTATACTAATAGGTACCCAAAAGATGTTCATGATCGTTCATGGGTTCCGTATTTTCAACCCGAATGGACAAGAATTTCGACAACCGCAAATGTGTCCTTTAGAAATCACTATGATCCACCGCAAGTCGCGCTTAAGGTGGCGGCGACACCTACAGATCTTGATGCACCGTTGATGATAAATTGGCAATTGCAGAATCCTGATGATCAACTTTACTTGTACCTACACTTCTCGGAGATCCAACTTCTAAAGGCCAATGACACTAGAGAATTCGACTTTATATTTAATGGGGAAACAATTAACACTGGAGTTATTAGTCCTAAATATCTTGAAATAATGACTAGGCTTACAACAAATCCTAGGCAATGCATAGGAGGTATTTGTCGCATGCAGTTGAAAAGAACCCAAAGATCGACACTTCCACCACTACTTAATGCTTTTGAAGTTTACTCAGTTCTAGAGCTTCCACAATCTCAGACAAATGAAAGTGAAGGTATCAAATGGATAGTTCTTTCTTCCTTTAAAAATGATTATTCAAACATATCTGTGAGATCTAAATCATTAACTATTTTCTTGAATTGATGAAACTTTATGCTAGTGGTTGCTATCAAGAACATCAAATCTACTTATGGACTGAGGAGAATCAGTTGGCAAGGAGATCCATGTGTACCCGAGCAGTTCTTATGGGATGGATTGAACTGTAGCAGCATCACAGCTATATCTGCACCACCAAGAATAATTTCTTTGTAAGATCTATAATTCTATCTCTTACACATAGTTTTAAAATTACTACAAGATCATGTTTCTATAAAATCCTAAATTTATATATGTTTTTTAATAACCAGAAATTTATCTTCGAGTGGCTTGACTGGAACCATAGCATCTGACTTTCAGAACCTGACACATCTAAAATTTTTGTAAGTATGATGTTGTTCATTAATAAAAAAAGCTATGGCTCTCATTGGTAAACTCTACATAATCGCATAAAGTTTGTTTATTAATGAAAAACATCATAATTACAAATTTTATTTATTATGTAAAAATCAACTATGACTTATGACATAAAATAAAATAAAAATTATACTACATAATGAAATCTGCAGAATGAAAATAAACCAGCAAACACCTACTTATTTGCATATGAGTTTTTACTTGGTACTTTTTAGGCCAAAACTCAAATATTGCATTTTTTCCTAAATGTCTAACATTATACATATTTTCTTATTGGTAAAATATTTACATAACTGCATTAAGAAACGTCATTCCGCTATTATATGAGTTACCAATCAAAGCCAATATTGTGTTTTTTTACATATCTTTGATGTGTGGACACAAAGGAACTAATGGTTCATTGTTTTCACATCCCAGGGATTTGTCAAACAACACTCTGAGCGGAGTGGTGCCTGAGTTTCTAGCCTCAATGAAATTATTGTTGGTCATGTAATAAATTGCTCAATTTATTTACTAATCTTGTTCTTAAAATCATGTTTGTATACACACAAATAGTTTCCTCTACTTCGACAGAAACTTGAACGGGAACAATCTTAGCGGTTCAATTCCTCAAGCTCTTCGCGATAGAGAAAAGGAAGGGCTAAAGTTAAAGTAAGAAAGATTCTGACATGATTTTACTCTATAACCAATCATTATCCCAAACTAAAATATGAATTTAATACTATATTTTATAAAGTCCATTTTTTTTTTGTAGTGTCCTTGGAAACAAAAAGCTTTGTCTATCTGGTACATGCATAGATAAGCCAAAGAAAAAAGTTCCAGTAACTATTGTTGCACCAGTTGCTTCCATTGCTGCTATCGTTGTTGTGATGATCTTCCTTTTTGTGTACAAAAAGAAAATGTCATCAAGTATGGAATATTTGCAACAACCTCTTTATATCAACAAGCAATCTTATATCTTAGCTATCTATAGTTGCATTTGCTTTACTTGCAGGAAATGAGTCTGAACCGTGGATCAAGACCAAAAAGAAAAGATTTACATATCCAGAGGTTATGGAAATGACTAAGAACTTGCAAAAACCTCTTGGTGAAGGAGGTTTTGGTGTTGTTTATCATGGTGATATTAATGGCTCAGAGCAAGTAGCTGTCAAATTACTTTCCCAAACATCAGCACAAGGTTATAAAGAATTTAAGGCAGAGGTATGTTTTTTTTAATTTTTCTGCATAAGTCTTAGCAAAAAAATGTGATTTATTTTTATGATTATGTTAAATCAAATTGCATTTCTGTGTTTGTTTTATATTTGAGGACAGGTTGAACTTCTTCTAAGGGTTCACCACATAAATTTGGTAAGCCTTGTCGGATACTGCGATGAAAAATATCACTTTGCCCTCATCTATGAATACATGTCTAATGGAGACTTACATCAACATTTATCAGGTGAACATATATATAACTCAAAAACATCTACTAGTTTGATGGTCCAATATAATATGACGTTTTTACTATATTATATTCTATAAAACATCTACAAGTTCACATAATGCTTAATGCAGATTTAATATTGAACCTCATATAACATTGTGTATAGCTTTAGAGGATAATAGCTAGTTATCCTGTTATGTAGGTAAACATGGTGGCTCGGTTTTGAGTTGGCATACTAGACTACAAATAGCTATTGAGGCTGCATTAGGATTAGAATACTTGCATACTGGATGCAAACCAGCAATGGTGCATAGAGATGTCAAAAGTACGAATATACTATTGGATGAAAAGTTCAAGGGCAAAATTGCGGATTTTGGACTCTCTAGATCGTTCCAAGTTGGAGGCGATCAATCTCAAGTTTCAACAGTTGTTGCTGGTACTTTAGGATATCTTGATCCCGAGTAAGTATATTCAACATTTTACACCATGGTTTAAATATGTTTTCATGTGTTATAAATGGTTAACAAATCACACTCTATCTTCTTCTCTTAACAGATATTACTTAACAAGTGAGTTGTCCGAGAAAAGTGATGTCTACAGCTTTGGGATCTTGTTACTAGAGATTATCACAAATCAACGAGTGATTGATCAAACCCGTGAAAATCCTAACATAGCAGAATGGGTTGCATTTGTGATTACTAAAGGAGATGCTAGTCAGATAGTGGATCCTAAACTTCAAGGAAATTATGATAACCGCTCTGTTTGGAGAGCTCTTGAAGTGGCAATGTCATGCGCAAATCCTTCATCATCCAAACGACCAAACATGTCCCAAGTTATCATAAAACTTAAAGAATGTCTTGCTTCTGAAAACGTGAGGACAAGAAGTACCCAAGACACGGACTCTCACAATAGTTCGGTTGAGCTGAGAGTGACTGTTACCTTTGATAACGACAACATGCACCACCCTAAGGCAAGATAGCATATATGATATATGTGTTCTTCTCTAATGCCACATGAACATATATCGATGCATAAAGCTTTTTTTTTTGTCAATATAAAGCTTTGTTATAAGTTTATAACCATTGTCAAATAGTGGTTGACAAGAAAAACAAAAAAAAAGGTTATCAAATATATGTTTTTTTTTAATTTGTCACTTCCCATGTAATAAAAAGTTTAGATATGGATAATAAACGTTTGTAACATACAATACACATACAATGTGAATGTAAGGGGAAAATTATAAAGGTCCTTAATAAAGTTTTTTAAAAAGAGCGGTAAAAAAAGTTGGCGGTACTTTCTCCATCTGTGGCGCTTCACGAAATTTTCAGTTACTGACATCACGCGGATCGACAATACGAACCGTCGATAAAAATAAATCAATGGCCAGTATGATATCTTATTGTCCCCCGGATCGATATTAACAACCGTTAGATCAATTAAAAGATCTGAAGGCTCAAATGAAAAGGATCCGTCTTCCATATAAAATCCACCTCCGCCTATCTGCAATTCTCAATTCATCTCAATCTTATTCACCAAATCTTTAAATCTAATTTTCCCGAGAAAGTTCAAGTTTCCTGAGAAAATGTCTGGTCGTGGAAAGGGAGGCAAGGGTTTGGGAAAGGGAGGAGCCAAGCGTCACAGGAAGGTTCTAAGAGACAACATCCAAGGAATCACGAAGCCGGCGATCCGGAGATTGGCTCGTAGAGGAGGAGTCAAGCGTATTAGTGGTCTGATCTACGAGGAGACACGTGGCGTTCTCAAGATCTTTTTGGAGAATGTCATCCGTGACGCTGTCACTTACACCGAGCACGCAAGGAGGAAGACGGTGACGGCCATGGATGTGGTTTATGCTCTTAAGAGACAAGGAAGGACTCTCTATGGATTCGGCGGCTAGGGTTTCGTTGTTCCTTTGGCTTTCTACTTTTATTGGAATGTTGTTTTCGGAATTTGGTGCAAGATCTTAAGAAAAGCAAAAATTTAGGATGTAGTTGCAATTTCCTGATATAGTCTCAAATCAACTGTGATGCAATTTCGTAATGTATTCTCGAATCAGTTGTGTTCCTCTATTCGTAATTATAGATTCTATGCTTGGTTAGTTCCTTCGAATACGAAGCTTCGACGAATCACTAAATGGAACGGGATCGGTTTAGTTGAAATACTGATTAAAAACTGTCTTACGGAACCGCCATGGATGTGGTATAAACGCTTAAGAGAGCAATAAAACCCTTGTCTCTTAAGAATTTTAGCGAGGTTTTTTGTATTTTCTAGAATTGCTTTAGCGTTTTATCATTTGGAATCTAAGATCGATTTGTATTTCCCCTTGGCGTTTGCGATGTTTGTTATTAGTATGTTGCGTTTTGTAATTCCGGTTTGCGTCTGCGTTAGGAATTTTCACTGATTAGCTTGCTTGCTATATTTTACTTGACTTGAGATTAAACCTGGCTTGTCGCCATTTCCAATTCAGAGAAACGCTTTGCAATCCAATCATGTTCTCAATCCTATTTTTAAAGAGAAAACTACATGAAATTGATGTAAAATGGCACACACACAGCCATAACGACGAGCAAAAAGTGTACTGTGTAAAACGGTACATCATACAACTTGAAACGGCATGCATTGTTTCAATTTACACGATTCTTTAAAGCATAAGAAATTGATTAGGCCATTATATTTTAGGCCCACTAATGCTAGTCTAGAAACTTGTATTCTATTCAGGGTTCCGTTTAAAGTTTAAACTTTAAACAATGACATTTGGTATATTTTAACTTGTTTTAACGAATAATTTTATAGGTTAAAATGAGATAGAAGTAATATCTAACAAATTTAATGTTAGTACATATATAGTGTCATAGTACCATAGATCATTTAATATCTAGTGTTATACCATAGATCAAGTGTATTAGTAATACTTTTATTTAAATGTTAATATTTAAATGTACTTTTATTAAAAGAGATACACACATTACACCACAAAAAATAGAATTAAAGATAGTCAAGAAAGTAACATTTTACATATCATTATGGTTTCAATTTTTCAACACTTATCTATAATGATTAGCAAATTAGCATAGCCATGCAAACAAAACAAATATCTTAAACTTATTGTATATGAATCAAGGATATTAGTCCAGTTCTAACAGTTAATCATACATATATAGTCTGAGATCATCATTGATACCTTTTTTTTTTATTTGTAGTACTAATCACAATCATTTGATGTGTCATTGTATGTTGGATATACTGGTAAGTTTATATTATAAGTAGGTCTTAGGTTGACCAAACAAATTCAGTTATCTGATTGGGTAATTGGAATGTCTATTAATATTTTGAGTGTGGTAACAAAACTAGCAGTATTGACGTATTGTTATATATTGGTTGTATATTTGTATTCAACAAAATATTAAGTGAACATGCTTCTCTTATAATTAGTCAAATATGTCGTTCAATATATATATTTGGCTCTAGTCAAATCTTTCTTTAATTATACTAAAAGTTATGATTATAATTAAGAATGATGAAAAAACTGTCCTTCATTATTGATTTTTTGTTAAAACATATTTGGTGCATGTTAATTTATTCTAACAACAATATAATAGGTCGAGAGTGAACTTTAAATATATTTATGAAATCAATATACTTCTAGAAATATTATTTTTGATGTTTTAATTTTTTTTTAGATAGTATTCCTTAACTATTGATGAATATAGTACATGTTTACTACAATTTTAAAATGATGAAATTTGATGTATATAACTTGATTTTTCTGTGACTTTTTTACAACATAAATGAAAAAAAAATAGAAAATTTTAAGGTGGAAGAAAAAAACGATTTCATAATGAAAAAACGATATCGGAGAACTGAATTCAGAATTTAGAATACTAAATAGAAAGGTTTGGCTTGAGAACATGATCGGCAAGTTCACAAAAATGTCTTAACATCAACTCATATCAAGTAGTCCAATGTTTTTTTTAGACTATGGTGCTACCAACTCTTTTAGATGAGAAATATAATATATTAACCATTTGATTTATCAAGCGCTAATAAATGAATGAATTATAAAAGCTATTAGGTCCAACTCTTTTAGATGAGAAATATAATATATTAACCACTTGATTTATTAAGCGCTAATAAATGAATGAATTATAAAAGTTATTAGGTTTATACCGATGATACACCGCCGGTTAATTATTTTAATATAAATGGTATTTTTTTAATATTTTAATATTTAACAATATTTTTTCTTTTGTTCTTATAATTTTAGTTTATTTTTTATGTTTATAAAAAAAAATTCTTTATTTATTATATTTTGTAATTTTGTTTATTTATTTAATGTTTATGATATATTTAATGTGCTTTAACGTGGAATTATTTTATTTTTATGTATCAATAGCAAATTTATGTTATTTGAATCTAAGTTACACCAAATGAATGATGTTATTTACTCTCATTGAAACAATTTAGCAATGTTTTAAAACCCGGACTGGACGGGTCGGTCATACTGGTTGAACCGAGATTTAGAAGGCTATCCGGGTTTGGATTATCATTAAAACTGAAAATGAGAAAAATCAGAAATCCATATAAAAACCGGTGAACCGGCTAGAACCGGTGAAGCATCAAACCCCGGTTTTGAATATTTGAGTCTTCCACCATTGTTTCTGGAATTGTTTTATTAATCTCGTAATTTTTTTAACAAATTACAAATCCATTTTGTCAAAATAAAAAATTTACAATTTTCTTCCAAAAAAATATCTTTTTTCCGTCAATTAAAATTTTGACTTTGTAATTTTATTGACAAAGTTCATATCCATAATTTTTTACCAAAATAAATAGTTTAAAAAATTTCCGCTTAAATAGATCTGTAATTTTTTCGCCAAAAATATATATTCAAATCACAACATATGTAAAAAAAAAATTTATTTATTAATAATATGCATAATATTATATACCAATTCAAAATAACTTGAAAAACGGATATATCATTTTCACAGTAAAAATGGATATGTCATTCTTCCAGTAAAAATAGATATGTCATTTTCCCAGCAAAAAAATCGGTTCTAATCACAACATATGTAAAAAAAAAGTTAAAAATTTTATTAACTATATGCATTATATAATAATTTAAAATAATTTTAAAATAAGATCAAATAAAAGTTAAATGAGAATGATAATTGTTTTTCCAATACATTGATTTAAATTAGGTAGATATATTTTAGGCAAATTAAAATCAATGTTAGTTTTTATAATATTGATATTTTAATCTGTTTGGACACATTTTTATAATGTTAATGCTGGTTTATTTTTTCTTAAATAGGTGTTTGGAAACACCTCTTACATTGACTCTTCTTTTATAAACACCTCTTAAATTGACTATTTTTTAATAGTGTAGTAGATAGATATGTAAAAAACAAATATATTTATTAATACTATGCATTATATTATATACTAATTCAAAATAACTTGAAAAACGGATATGTCATTTTCCAGCAAAAATAGATATGTCATTTTGTCAGAAAAAAAATTGATTTTAATCACAATATATGTAAAGAAAAGTTTTAAGTTTTATTAAGTATATGCATTATATAATAATATTAAATAATTTTAAAATAAGATCAAATAAAACTTAAATAAGAATCATAATTATTTTTCTAATACAATTGATTTAAATTAGGTAGATATATTTTAGGCAAATTAAAATCATTGTTAGTTTCCATAATATTGATATTTTAATTTGTTTGGATACATTTATAATGTTAATGCTGGTTTATTTTTTTAAAATAGCTGTTTGGAAACACCTCTTATATTTACTTTTTTTTTAATAGTGTAGCAGATATATTGTTTCAATAGAAGTATTTCGGTAAAAGTGCATTTATTAATCTTTGAAAGAAAAAGGTTTATAGATTGCAAATTTTTTTCAATTTCATATCTCTTAAAATCCGGCATTTTTTGCTACGGTACCTTTTGGAAAGTTGTACCTTTTTCGCTAAATTATTCCTTATTCCTTCTCGAGATTCACTGAGAGATTGATTTTATTTCCTTTACTTTGACTGATTCGTCTTTACTGTGCACGATTTTTTGATGATTCCCCAATCAAGGTGTCCTAATTTTTTGTTCTCATTAATAGACCTTCGGGTCTGCCCTGAGAAAGTATCTCCGACAGTGATCTTCATTCGGCGATCAATCATTCTTAGACGCAGAATCTCAATTGTTTTCATGGCGGACAATCTCTTTGATGCGATCAGTTCACTTTCACTGGAAGACGACGAGCCTATCATCCTTCCTGACAGCCCGAGATTTTGCGTCCTTGATGAAAATGCAGTTAGCATTATGGGTCGTCTCCTTAATCCTGATTGCCAAATCATGGCCAAGATGATTGATGTGATGCCACGAGTTTGGCGAATGGTGGGGCGGGTAAGAGGCATAGCTTTGTCTCAAGAGAAGTTTCAATTCATCTTCTAACGTGAGGAAGATCTGCAGACGGTTTTGGAGGATCGCCCATGGACGTATGATCATTGGTCGATGATTATGGAATGATGGGTTCCTGCTCCTCCCCCAGATTTCCTATCTTCGCTGGCTGTTTGGGTTCGTATCCGGAATATCCCGGTAAATCATTTCACCATTGACACAATGAAGGCTCTTGGTAAAGTGATTGGTGATGTTGAAGAGGTAGAGTACGATCCTGTGGCATCCCAAAAACTGGATTTCATCAGGGTGAAAGTTCGTTTGAATATCACGGACCCGGCTAGAAGCTCACAGAATCTCACTCTTCCTTCAGGGGAAGTGGTTGCTATTCAGTATGAATATGAGAAGTTGAGGAAGCATTGCTTCTATTGCCTTCGTTTGACACATGAGCAATCTAAGTGTCCTATGAAACGAAAAAATGGCCTGCCTTTAAAGTCATGAAGTGTTAGCCCAGCCATTAATGGAGAAAGAAGAAATTCAATGGAGGTGGGTGAAGCTGGTGTTAACAGGATGACTCTTACCGTCCCTCCTGGGTTTGCACCAATTTTTCCGGGGCTATCAAGGGAAGAGAACAGGATGGCTCAACAGTATGTGGCTCATGCCGATCCGACTGAGCGTAATGCTCACTTCATTCGTGTTCAACAGTCCAAAGAAGATAGAGTTTCTAATCCAGAGGCTCTTCAAATGTTGGATAAAGGGAAGGGTAAAGCTGATAGTGTATATGAGAAAGCTCCCTCTCGTTCTGTGAGATCGAAAATGTCAGGGACAAAAAAATCTGGAGGTTCTATCCATGCAAATGCGTTGCTCTATGAAGTTGAAGTTTCATCATCTGAAATTTTTTTCTCCACAGGCAGCAACAGAACCGAAAGCCTTTACCTTTGAGGCTACGACTCTATCAAGTCGAGATGGTAGTTCTCTGGTGGGTAAGAAAGAGAAGAAGAGGCCTATGTCCTGGGAAAGGAAAACAATCCAAAATACTAAAACTAAGAAGTCTAAGGATGGAGCAGAGAATGATGTTGAAGGCTCAAAGGAAAGCAGCAAGAGAAAGTTGGATCCGGTGATAGGTGAGGAACCGAACAAAAACCCAAAAAACAATGAAAATGCGGTGGCTTCCGGTTTGAAGCCGCTGAAGACGCAATGAGCCTTATGAGTTGGAACTGTCAAGGCGCAGGAAGAATCGAGACAGTTCGTCGATTACGGGAGTTTCGTCGAAAGTTCTTCCTGATTTTTTATTTCTCATGGAAACAAAACAAAAAGATAGTTTTATTTTAAATCTTAGAGATTCGCTTGGTTACGATTGTAGTGTTACGGATGAACCACTTGGTTTGAGTGGTGGTTAGGCAGTCTTTTGGAAGAAAAGTTATGAAGTATTGGTTCTGCATTATGATACAAGAGTTATTGATCTAAAAGTGCAGTTGGGATCAATTGTTTTTTACTTGTCGTGTGTTTATGGGGATCCTAATCTTGCGTTATGTCATCATGTCTGGGACTTCTTATCCCACATAGGTGAAGAACGAGATGAAGCTTGGATACTTGTGGGTGACTTTAACGAGTTAAGGGATAATTCTGAAAAATTAGGAGGACCTCTGAGAAGTGAATCCTCGTTTTGGGACTTCCGGAATATGATATTAAACACCAAGACACGTGAAATCCATAGTTCTGGTAATAATCTTTCTAGGGGTGGCTGGCGTGATAGAGTTTGGATACAATGTCGACTTGATAGAAGTTTTGGCAATGATAATTGGTTCCAGTTATTTCCTCGCTCTCACATGGAATACTTGGATATGTGGGCTTCAGACCATATGTCAATACTGGTATCCTTTATGGCGGAGGAAAATAGAAGGGATCATAAGAGGTTTTATTATGAGAGTAGATGGAAATCTAAACAAGGTAGCGATGAGGCTGTAATGAGAGGATGAAATTTCTTATCTCAAGGGGGGTTATGATTCTTTATCAGACAGAATAAGACGAGTCTGACAAGAGCTCTCTAACTGGAAAAGAAAACAGAATACAAAATCTGAGTTGGAGATTCAGAGATTAAAGAGAGAGTATGAGTCCGAAGTCAGCAAAGCTTCCCCAGACCACGAACAAATGTATAAGCTAAAGAGGGGATTATCTGAAGCTTACATAGACGAAGAACTATACTGGAAGGAGAAAAGCAAGGAACAATGGCTCAAAGCTGGAGATCAAAACACACGGTATTTCCATAACTGTGTTAAAGCGAAAAAAGTTAAAAAGCAGAATACACATGTTGCGGGATGAGAATGGTAATGAGATGTTTGCAGAGGGATCTAAAGGGAATATAGCTGTTGAATATTTTAGAGATATCTTTTCTTCATCTCAGCCTAGAGAGTTGGACCTACTTCTTGATGATTTTCACCCCGGGTGACTGAGACTATGAATGCAGAGCTTATAGCTCCTGTGTTGGCATCGGAGATAAATGATGCAGTCTTTAATATCAAAGGTGGCAGTGGCCCTGGTGCGGATGGCTTAACCGGAAAATTTTACCAGCAGCATTGGAATACGGTTGGAGCCTTTCTTTGTGAGGAAATTAGCGCATTTTTTCACACAGCTGTGTTTCCCCCCGAATGGAAATTTACTAACTTATGTCTAATCCCAAAGGTTACCAACCCGTCAAGAATGACGGAATTATGACCAATAAGTCTCTGCTCCGTCCATTACAAGATTATATCCAAGATACTTTGTTCTACATTGAAGAGGTTTTTACCGGAAATCATATCAGATACTCAAGGAGCCTTTGTCTCGGGCATGTTGATTTTTGACAATGTGCTTATCGCGCATGAAATGGTCCATGCCTTGAAATCTTATGATATAGCGGCAGAGAACTTCATGGCGGTTAAAACCAACATATCTAAGACTTATGAGAGGGTGGAATGGGTTTTTCTAGAGAAGTTGATGGATAAACTTGGGTTTCATGCTCAATGGATTAAATGGATCATGTGCTGTGTATCTTCGGTCTCATACTCGATTCTCTTGAATGATCAGTCTTATGGGTTTATTAAGCCTACGCGTGGGTTACGACAAGGAGATCCATAGTCTCCTTTCTTGTTTATACTGTGTGCGGGAGCGAAGCATTAGTAAACGTCTTAAACAAATCAGAGGCAAGAGGTACTATTACTGGTATACAAGCTTCATCGGATGGTCCAGCTGTGCATCATCTTTTATTCGCCGATGATAGTTTATTGATGTGCAAGGCGGAGGCTAGTGAAAGTTCTGAACTGAAAAGATGTTTACAAATCTATGGGAATGTTTCAGGGCAGATGATTAATTTCCAAAAATCCTCGGTTATCTTTGGTAAACATGTTCTGCAGTCAAGAAAAAATGAAGTTAAAAGGTGCTTGGGTATTGACAAAGAGAGAGGAGAAGGCACTTACCTGGGGTTGCCTGAATGTTTCAATGAATCCAAAATACAGATTTAAAACTTCATAAAGGAAAAGCTACAGTCCAGATTAACGGGATGGTTTGCTAAGTCTTTATCGCAAGGTGGAAAGGAGATTCTTCTGAAGTCAGTGGCCATGGCATTGCCAGTGTATGCCATGAGTTGCTTTAAGTTGCCAAAAGATACTTGCAAGAAAATCACTAGTGCGATGACGGAGTTCTGGTGGAATAATGAAAAGGAGCATAAAAAAAATTCATGGGTTGCTTGGAAATCATTATGTCGCCAAAAGAAAAATGGGGGACTAGGCTTCCGGGATATTGGTAGGTTCAATCAAGCTCTTCTTGGAAAACAAGCCTGGCTTATATGGAATCAACCGTCTTCGCTTCTATCTAGAATACTGAAACATCGGTATTTTAAGAACAAATCCTTCTTTGAGGGTGGGATTGGAACTCGACCATCTTACGCATGGCGTAGCATTTTCTGGGGACGTGAGCTATTAGAGAGAGGCATGATCAAGAAAATTGGTGATGGACTTACAACTAAGGTTTGGTCTGATAACTAGCTCCTAGACGAATTTCCTCGACCTGCCTTAACGTCTGGCCCTGAACAAGATGAAGACCTATTGGTCTCTGATCTTTGGTATCCTAACTCTAATGTCTGGAATTTACCTATGTTACGGCCCTATTTTACGGATCAGGACGTTTCCCTTATTTCTCAAATCAGACCTATACCCTTCAGAGAAGATGATTTTCAATGGCATTATTCCCCCAATGGGGAGTACTCTACTCAGTCTGGATACAAACTAAGTGAAGCTATGATAGAAGCAGTGGATAATTCTATCCCAACGACAACATGTGTGGAGAAACGACAATGGGAACGCATTTGGAAACTTAAAACCTCCCCCCAGATACAACATTTTTTTCGAGAGCATCGAAAGGAGCGTTAGCTGTCGCGGATAAACTGAGGTCTCGTGGTATCAACGTGAATTAAATGTGCCCCTCTTGTTTAACTGAGCCAGAAACTATATGCCATGTTCTTTTTACATGCCTAATGGCATATCAAGTATGGGAGGCAGCTAAACTCCCTATGCCGAGAGCAGGTTTTTCTCCGTCTTCTATGTTCCTGAACCTTCATCATTTATTGGCTTCTTGTACAAATTCGAAAACAGAGATCTCTATCCGACGTGCTTTCCCTTGGGTGTTATGGAATATCTGGAAAGCTAGAAACACGTTTGTGTTTGAAAAAGTGAGATGTTCGTTTGATTCTATTGTAGCCAAAGCTCATGATGAAGCTGATGATTGGTTTGTAGCAAACACGGTTAAGAAGGAATTTACATTGGAAGGTAATCAATATACTCATATCGGTATTTCTGCGTCTCTACCTTCGTGGATCCCACCAATACCTCCTTTCCTTAAGTGTAATGTGGGGAGTTCCTGGATCAAAAGATATAAACATGGAGGAGTCTCATGGTTACTTCGAGATCATACCGGGAACCCTTTGATGCACAGTCGACGATCTTATGTTAATGTTAGGTCTCTGTTTGAGACTGAGCTGAGAAGTCTATTATGGGCAGTTGAGAATTTGGGTAACTTACGTTATGATCAAGTGATCTTTGAAGTTTCGTCACAAAAAGTTATAGAAGTTCTGGAACTTCCTTTTCAAACCCTTAGTAGAGATCCTTTGATTGCTGAAATACACCACCTTCTACATAGGTTTGGTTCCTTGTCTGTGGTGTTTGTTCCCGAAGTTTGTAATGGACCTGCTGGTCGGATAGCTCTGAGTGTTACGGAAGAGAGACGTACTCAATCATATACATCTAGAGGTGCTCCTTCTTGGTTAAAGGCGACAATCTTGCTGGAAAAAAGTTACAGGAATGTTTAAAAGTATTTTGGGACTGGTAGCATGGCGTCTTGGCAATGATCTTCTGAGTTTAGTTAGCCATGTGGGCTTCTTAATTTACACTTGTTGTTATAGCCCTTGGTTTTTGTTCTTATGGTAAAGGGTGATCCCATAACCATTGAAACAGTTTTTAATAAAGTGTGTTGCAGAAAAAAAAAATTGTAAGTTTTTAAAGAGAGAATTGTAAGTTTATAGAGATAGAAAGTAAAGAAAGAAACAGAGCTGTTTTTGCGGAGTTTGTCCCGAAATGTTTTTGAGTCGTCCTTGCAAGAGAAGCTATCCTTTTATTTATAGAGTTTTAGAGTTAGTGACAAAGCTCAATGGGCTTTTATTTGAACTTGTTTACTTATTAGGAATTCGTTTTCTACTCGGTTTATTTAGTAAGCTTGGTTCAACAAAACCGATTTACTCACAAAATTGGTTTAAGCGACTTTGACCAAATGCAGGCCAAATTTGCCGGAGCTTTTCTCTTAAATGGAACTAAATCGGATTAGATCTAAAACATGATACTAAACCCGATACCAAAATTTACATACCTCAAAACTCAAGATTTTAAAAATTGAGTTCCAAAATTTTCACTACTAAGATTAATAGTATTGAACAATGACGTAAAATTATCACTAATAAATGTGAATAGTAAAATAAAATAACTTATAAAAATTTGTTGTTGATAATTGTTTCAAAATCCATATCTACATGGTTTATCGAAAACCAATGCTCATGATGAAACATTTTCACAACTAAGGTTAATAATATTGAAAAAAGTTGTAAAAATATCATTAAGAAATGCAGAAAATAAAATAAAATAATTTATGAAAATTTATTGTTGATAATTGTTTTAAAATCCATATTGACATCGTTTAACTTTAACTGATGAAACCATGCTCTTGACGATAATCCGGTTTTGTATATCATAAAATCTGGGATTTTTTTTTATCTGCTTATATTCCAAGTTAACCCATAAAAATAATATTATGGCAAAATTTACTATGCATCATTTCTGTATCACTGTCAAAAATTCTAAAATGCTATAAACTTAACATCTTACCCTGGAAAAAAACTATGATGCCCTCAACCCTCAATCTAGTCAGTTCGTGGGTCAAAACTCAAAACATACACTGGCTTTGTTCAAGTTATGACGGAATGAAATTCATTTTTATCATTTTAACTTCACATACCTCTGAAAATTGTTAGAAATTAACATTTCCTCAATATTATAATTCATGAAAATTTTATTGAATTTAGTGTAAGGGTTGCTTGAATATTATAACTCGAAAAGTTGTTGTAAATTATCTTTGGTTTTATATTTTTTGATAAACTATCCAAACTTAGAATTTAAGAACAATAATTGGGTTCATCCCTAGGGGTATATTCCTTTATTTTATATGAATGTAGGGTATATTATTTATTTTTTATAAAAACATTTATGGAATAAATACTGTAAAATTATATATTTGGGTTCTTTAATATGGGTGTAGGGTATAATACTTTTTTATATAAATTGTTTAGGGAATAAATACTGGAAAATTATAGAGAAATTCTCTCAAATAACACTAAATAAAGTTTTTGTTCCACAAATAGCACTCTCTTTTTTTTTGGGACAAAAATAGCATTTTTTATAAAAGACACAATTTAAAATTTTTTGTTTGGGTTAAGTATTATACAATTTAGGGTATAGTTTGTTTGGGATAGAAGGTATAATTTAGAGTTTAGGGCTTAGGGTTTAGGATTTTTAAACCCTAAACCCTAAAAATATGAGGTTTAGGAGATTTTATGCTATATAAGGAAAATATTGTTTAGTAAAAATATTATTTTTGCCCAAAAAAAGAGTGTTATTTGTGGAACAAAAACTTCATTTAGTGCTATGTATGAGAATTGCCCAAAATTATATGTTTGGGTTCTTTATTTTATATGGGTGTAGGCCTTATACTTTAGGGTGTAATTGTTTTTATATATAAATTATTTACAGAACAATTACTGTAAAATTATATGTTTGGGTTCTTTATTTTATGTGGTTGTAGAGTATACTATTTTTTTTTATAAATTTTATGGAATAAATAGTGTAAAATCATGTTTTGATTTTATTTATTTATATTGTTTATTTATTTTGAAAAATGTAATATTAGATGGCATTATGATTGGCTAAAACCTAAAGAGGTGAATGATAGGGGTGAACTCAACTATTATTTTTAAATAAAATATAATATAACATATTCTTATTGGTTAAAGGAGATGAATAAAAGGGTTTGGGAATCCAAATATTTTCTAGAATTTAATAATTTATTGACCGGTGGTTTAACTAAATCGGTCTAGTGATCCAATCATGCAATCATTTAATGAGTTTTCATTTCGCATTCAGCCCGATTTAAAAAAAAAACATTGTTGTATTGTAAATGTAAACTTGAAAACTAATACCAAATCTGAATAAACGGAGTTTGTTATGCTATTTGATTATGTTTTTTGTGTTTCTATATATAAAATTTGCTGTTATATTTTTACAGTTTTAATTATATAGCTATATGTCATTTATTAAATATTATTTAATTATATTGTTTAAGTTTAAGATAAAAATATACAAAATTTTTAAAAATATTTTATAAATAACAAAAGTTTTATTTTATAATAGAGTAATGAATATGATTACTTCAAATATAGAGTATTTTTTAAAAAACTCTATTTTAGAGTGAGATATAGAGTGGGGTTTAACCATGTTTTACTCTATAATAGAGTTTTGAAGAGAAAATAGAGTGGGACTGGAGATAGGGCATGGGCAAAATATTCGTTAGATTCATTTCGATTTGATTTGGAAAAACCGAATATTCGTAATTTTACGAAGCAAAACAAATATTAAAAACTAGTATTCGTTAAAAACGAAGCAAATATCAAATACTAAAAATTTTAGATGCAAATATTCGGTTCGCTTCGATATATCTATATATATATATATCTATATAAATATAATGCATATTGATTATATCTATATAGAAATTGCAAAATTTTATCTATCAAGTTAATTATATAAATATTAAAATTTAATAAATTAAGAAAAAATATGTAGTTTTAAATAAAATATTGATATTTTGCGATAAATTTAAAAATTTCTTTATTTTATTTTAGTTTTGTAAATTTTTAATAATTATTACGAAATAAATCGAATATTTAAGATTTTAGTGAATATTTAGATATCCGAATATTCTGTTAGATCCGAAGCAAATACGAATAGTAAAATCAATTATTCAGACGAAACTAAACAAATAACGAATACTTTAAAAAATCTGAATATTCGCTTTGAGCCTATGCGTAGTCAGAGATGCTCTTACTAACTGACGAAGTAGTAGTGAGATAAATAAACAAACCAATGGAAATCAAACCAAACAAGAAAATCAAGAACTAAGTTTTTAATTTCTAAACTTACAAATACAATTGAAACAACAATAGTGTTAAAAACATCCGTAAAAAAAAAGAACAAACAAATTTCATACAACTCCAAATAAACATCAACCTGGAAATATAAATACAAACTCAGAAGAAAAAAAAAGGAGGAAACCTTTTCCATGTTTGCTTGCTTCTGTAAACATCAACCAGATCTTCCCATTTTCAAAGACATTCCATTGACTCAATTCTCTCAACTTATCTCCCCTCAGATTTCACCAGCTGTGAAAACACTTTACTCATAGAAACACCAGAGAGATCGTCAATGCTCGATTCCTCGAATCGTCCCGCGGTTCCCGGAACATTCACACTTGTATCTCCCTGACTGAAATTGTTAATCTGTGATGGTAACTCTCCAATCATATTCGTGCTATTATCTTCCGGTTCACCATCCATAACAGCTTCTTGAAGCTGCAAAGCATATTCAAGATTCCACAACACATCTCCCATAGATGGTCTATCAACTCCATAATCAGCTAAACATTTCTCACCAGTCTCCGCAAATTTCCTCAACGAATCAGGTCTGATATTTCCGCGAAGCGACTGATCGATGATCTGATCCAACTGTCCTTTCTTCTGCCATTTCATTGCCCATTCCGCAAGATTCACCATCTCTCTCGCAAGTGTTGGGTCTATAACAGGTCTAGCACAAAGAACCTCGAAGAGAACAACGCCGAACGAGTAAACATCGGATTTCTCAGTGAGCTGTTGCCTTCTGAAGTACTCAGGATCAAGATAACCAAAACTTCCTTTGACAGCAGTACTCACATGAGTCTGATCTAGCTCAGGTCCAGTCTTGGAAAGTCCAAAGTCTGCAACTTTAGCCATGAAGTTCTCGTCAAGCAATATGTTAGCTGATTTCACATCTCTGTGAATGACAGGTTTCGAGTCACCAGTGTGAAGGTAATGCAATCCTCTAGCTGCTCCAATACAGATCTCAAGACGTTGCTTCCAAGTCAAGCTAGGAAGACCTGAACCATAAAGATGGCTTTTTACAGTCCCATTCTCCATATACTCATAAACAAGTATCATCTCATTGTTCTCATCACAGTAACCAATCAAAGAAACCAAATGACGATGACGAAACTGAGACAACATCTCTATCTCCGTTCTGAACTCTGCAAGCCCTTGCTGAGATTTAGGGTTTCCTCTTTTAACAGCTACTTTTGTTCCATCATTAAGCTCTCCTTTATACACTTTACCAAAACCTCCCACTCCAATGTTACGAGTCTCGTCGAAGTTATTCGTAGCGTCTTTAACCGCTGCAAAAGGAATACGGTAATTCGCATTCGTAGTTATACTCGTAAGCGTAGTTCCATTAGAGTATTTACTTCCCATCGTAGCCGAAGTTCCATTAATCGAAAACGGCATCCAAGTCTTCGAATGACCATCTTGCCCACGTTTCCTCTTCTTATACAACACAAAGCAACTCCCCAAGAAGACTAACGCAAGCACCGAACCAATGGATGAACCTACGATCAACCCAACACTCTTCTTGCTAGTTCTTGAACTACTACCACCAGGCACGAACGTCCCGGTGCTTAGCTGACCTTTAGAGTTATTCATCTTCATAATCTCCAAACCATTCACAATCGCATTCGGATAATCAGTGTGAAGATTCGACGGACCAATGCTAACACGGAGTTTACTACTAACCTTAGGCGACTGCGTGACGAAATCCATCGTGTACGCAGCAGCCAATGTGTTACCAAGAAGAATACTAAGATCAATATCAGTAGCAGCAGTCATTGAGTCAACGTAAAGATTGAAATAGAGTTGGTTTAGCGACACGCTAACGATATCGCAGAAATGAAACCGGAAATAGTATTGAAACCCCGGTTCGACATCGAATTCCCAAGTGACGTTGAAGTTACTATTCGGATTATCCTCTGAGTTCATCCCAGTGCAAGTACCAAAGACGGTTCTCGGCGCATTATCATCTGTAGCGTAGCCAGGAACGTATTTAACACTTGCAACTTTAGACACAGTCTTGGCTAAATTCTTCTCGAGGAGAAAACCAGAATCAGGCTGCCACGTTCTAGTAAGAGTATCGTTGTTAGGTGTGACAAGAGAACCACCCATGTTCACTCTATGAATCGTTTCAAGAGCTTGCAATGCTATATCTTGAAACTGTGCAGGGTTACCTATAAACTTAGCAGTACCAGTGATCAATGTATCAGGAACTGATATAACTTCGATAGCGTTAACAAACGCGAATGAGCTACCGGAAGGAGTAAACGTGAGGACTAATTCATCTGTGGTCATGTTCAAGGAGTACTCTTTAACAACTCTTGAATCTTTAGCTGTGAAATCACTCAAAAGGACATGGCTTTGTGATGAGATTGCGAATTTAGCTGAACCCATTTGGAAAGTTTGGAAATTGAAAGGATTGAAGTGGAGACGAACCCAATGACGACCACGAGTGATTGGGAATTTGTAGGTAGAGACTTGGGTGAAGATTCTTGCTGTTTGGTAAATGTCTGAGGCGGAGTTGCTGGTTTGACTTGCGAGGATCTCTTTGGGAGATGTGAGTAAGTTTGAAGCGAGGTTATCGGAGATGAAGACTCGTGTCATTACTGTTGAATTGCTTGGTGAGCCACAGTTGATTAAGTAATTGTCTTGAGGTGTGAATCCATGGCAGATGCAAATCAAGATCGATATCGTTGAAATCAAGATGAAAATTTTGAGCTTTTTTTCAATACCCATTTTGACCCCAATGAAGAAAACAAAACCTGTAAAATGGAACAGATCGGGATGAAGAATCAATCAGCAAGGTTCAAGAAATTAGGGTTTCTTTCATATGAACTTGAAACTGAGTAAAAATGGAGACTTTGTAAGATCAAAGCAAAGATCAAATAAAACTGATGAAGCTAAAGACAATAAAGTTTTTACCTTTAAGAGAAGAAATTTCAGGAGAAGAGTAACGGTCACATGAGAAGCTCAAGTTCAAGATCGGCTAATGAAACAGATCAAGAAACTGAAAAAATCCAGATTTTTGATTCTTGATTTTGGATAAATAAATGAGAAACTGTAGTTGGAACAGAGAAATGGAGAAAAAAAGGTTACAGATACAGACTGGTTACAGGAGGTTTTGATTCTTTGTGAACTCTTGAAATATGAGCTCAGGACTATAGTTTTGTTTCTTCCGTCCAGAGAGAAAGATGAAAGAAGAAATTATCAATCACGGCTGAAAAGGAATAAATCGAATTTTGTGGCTGTGTTTTTTTTTTTTTTTTTCCAATGAAGAGAAAAATGGAATTTTTAGAAAGTGATTAGAAAACGTAAAATTGTTCGTCGCATTTAATGTCTTATGAAAAAGCTGTTTTTTTCCTTATCTCGAAAATAGTAAAATATCATATATATTTTCTAAACTTTATTTTCTTAAAAATGTTAGATATTTTATATTTGTGTTTTATTTTGTTTTGTTTCAGGTGCCAATGGTGGTGGTTTGCAACAAAGTCAACTTTTGTTTTGGGAATTTCGAAATATTATTTTTAATAAAAACAAATACAGTAAAAGAATTTTCCGACAATATCGATGAAGACATCACTTGAATTCAAGAAAACTCTTTGGGCTGTATGTTCACTTTTGAATTTTTAACAGTACAATCTTATTAGGAATAAGTGGTTCTAGTTACGTCTTCAATCCTACAAAATCTTTGGTCTTTCTATATATTTGCTGAGTTCTATATGTCAAAGTTTTCCCAAAATGTAAAAGATTAAAAGGCTATTTGTATTTATGTATATCTTTTGGGGCTTGCAGAATTTAAGTGAATGACAATATTTAGTTTAACCACTCCATTATACAACCATATGGAACATGACACCTATTATAATTTATAATTTGGTAATAACAAGACCACTAATGCTCCTTGTGACATTATTCTTAAATAGAATTATCACCGAACAAGATACCGCAACAAATATATTAATATTGTATAGTGGCTGGCAAAAATTGATAGATGTAATAGTGAAGTTTGGGAATATGATAATTTAAATTAAATAAGAAACCGAGATTGGTGGAAGCCCATAGTATAATTGCTAGCCCACGTCTATGTTAGAGGATTTTATTAGTCTTCCACACATCTAAAAGTTGAAAGTTAAAAACGAAAGATTTCTAACTTTATTATGGGTTGGGTTTTTCTTATTGTCGGCAGCTTCGAATGTTTTCTCTTTTCAACTCAACATAGAAAAGGTTATATACATTTCCACTCTATAAATTGTATACCAATTCGGTATACAATTATTCATCTAAAGATCAAATGCGTCTAAATAAATTCCAATATATGTAGTCTTTTAGTTAATTTATAGAGCTTTATGACAACTTAACTTTAATCTTTTAACAGTACAATATTTATAAAGTTCCAATATATGTTTGTTTCTTAAATAGATTATTGAACATTCGAATTTTTTAATCTCACTTTTAAATTCTATGTAATTGAGAATTTGAGATATATCTACCTCTATATTCAGGTCGAAACGTGGTTGTTCTCTCTATGAGTTTGATCCAAAAAAAATAAAAGGTTAGGAATTAAAACGTCAGTGGACCACTTGAAGACAAACAAAACTGAAACATATTCTCCTATTACTCGAATTTTTTTAACGTTACCCGAAAATAAAACGCAAAATAAATAACAGGGGAGAAAATATTCTACGAATATTATTTATCAGAAGAAAAAAAAATTACCTATGTTTTTTTATTTCTTAGTCGACGTCCGAACCTTACATCAATTTCAACTTATGATTAAGACTGGTGGGGATATTCGGGCAAGTGGGCTGGACATTTGAAATTACACCATATGTTTTTCCACATCGTTGAATATTCATGTCTTGATTGATATTGCACATGCATATATTTACGTATCAGCTGGAAAATTGGATGAACGTGTTGTCAAAAGAAGAAGAATATTTTTTTTTGGATGAACGTGTTAATACAACAAATAAAACTATAAAAGTGTTTACTTTCAAAATTCTATAAATGGGCCCATAACAATACAAGAAGCCGTTAATTTTAAAATGTCCATTCCACGTGGAATCAACTCAAAAACATTAGACCAAAATCACTCGATCAAATAAGTTGTTCCAAACTCAAGTGTGGATTATACCTAAGTTCCTTTTTCAAATCCGGCTGCCACTGCCCGAGCCCTTCCCGCGTGCCATAAATGACCCACAAATAGGAAGAATCCTAGAACAAAGAGAGGTAGATAACCAACTTCTCGGAAAGACATAATTAACTGCATTGCTCTCAGTAGTTACCCCCAGTACATAAATAACTAAATCTCAAACAAATTAAATTAGTAATCACTCATTCACGTGCACATTTCCTAAAACATATTTTCTAGTTTTAAAATATAACTCTGTCTAATTTGCCAGGAAAAAAATGTGGAATCGCAATTTCAACATATATCAAATAAAGGGCAAAAATACAGAATAATAGAACAGTGAAAATATAAATGTATAAATCAATTAACTATAGCTTTTAGAAATAAATGCAACTCATGTATCATGTTTAAAAATAATATATTACTAAAAGAATTTAGTCAAAATAAATATATTCACGTGAATTTTTTTGGTTTGGGTCTACGTAATTGGTTTTTCTGGTATTTCTGATTTAGAGGTATAGGAATTAGATCCATTCAGAAATTTATAAATTTGAGTCAGATTCGGTTTGGATTCTATCGGGTTCAAAAATCCAAAATATTGAAAAGGATCCCAAAAAGAATTAACTAATTTAAATAAATTTTGGTTATTTTTTTCAAATATAACTAAGAATTTTTAGATGTTCTGTTTATTTTTTGTATTTTGGTTATTTTTAGTTTAAAATAATTAATATTTTAGGCTTATAATTGTAATGTTAGATTTGGTTACATCAAAACTTAATATAATTAATATGTTTAGGTATACAATTGTATTTCGAGTATTTTGGATACTTATTCGGTTTTCAAGTTTTGGTTCGAATTCGAGTCCAATTCATATTCCGATTCAATTCCGACTCGGTTCTTTTTTTGGATATAAGAGTCTCAGACCTATTCAAAAAATTCATCAGTTTGGATTGAAGATTGGTATAAATTTTTCGGTTCAGGTTCACTCCAATTCTTTGGTTTTAAGTTTTGTAAAAGCCTAGTTTTCAATATCTAGAAATTGGATATGCTTTAGGGTCTAATAGGTGAAAATACAAAAACAAATTGGGAGTGGTTTTTTAAAAACCACTATTTTATCACCAATCAGTAAAATATCATAAATGTTTACGGTTTTCTTAAAATTGGAATTTAAACAGAAAATGGATTTCGAGATGTGTGTTTGTGTCTAATAGATAAAGAACCATAACTCAAAACCGTATCGTGGGTAATATCCAGTGGTTCGGTAAAAAATGCCTTGGATAATTTTTTTTTTGATAAAACTATTAGTTGTATTAATAATAACTAACTATATAAGGGGTCATTATCTTTCATACTATCTAGAATTAACTTAATAAAAATTAACAAATCTTTCAAGAATATATTTAAATATCTTTTATAGTTTAACTAAAATATATGTCTTTCTTCATAATATTGATTAGAAAATTAGTTTAGGAGTTTAAAATTTTATCTGAACATAATTTACATTCTACATCAGTTTATAAATAGATTAGTATACATATCATATATAATTATGTATTATTATAACTAATTCTAGACTTTATTTTTATTGTCATACTCACTACAAGAAAACATGACTATTTCCGACTACCATTTCCGACTAATAATATTAGTCAGAAAATTTTCGACTATTTTCTGGCAATTTTCCAACAAATTTTAGCTTTGCCAAAAAATTATCGGAAATTTTTCGGAAAAAACCAAAAAACATTTAGTCAGAAATTAGTAGGAAACTTTTCTGACTAATTTCTGACTAATTTATTTTTGTCGGAAATTAGTGGGAATTTTTTTTACTTTGGTCAAAAATTTGCAGGAAATTTTCAGACTAATTTTCTGTCTAATTTTCCGTCTAAGTTTCCGACTGTATATATAATTATATAATAAATTTAGTCTTAATTATGATTTTTAGTATATATAATTTCTGACTAAAATTAATTTTATTAGTTTTTTTTGTTTTGTTTATATATATATATATATATATCGATATATATAGTCGGAAATTGGTCGGTATTTTTTTTAGTAGTTGGAAATTAGTCGGAAATTCTGACTAAGTTTTCGACTAATTTCTGAGTATATATACAATTATATAATAAATTTAATCTTAATTATGATTTTTAGTAAAAAAAAGTAAACTATATATAATTTCCGACTGCTTTCAGACTAATATTTCAAATTTAGTCAGAATTTTGTAGGAAGATTTTCCTACTAATTTCTGACTAAAATTAATTTTAATTAGTTTTTTATAATAAATCGATATATATATAGTCGGAAATTGGTCGGATTTTTTTCTTTTGAATAGTCAGAAATTAGTCGGAAACTTTCCAACTAATTTCCGACCAACTTGTTTTTCTATATACCCACACGATTTCTTTCTTCCAAAATTACTTCTTTTTCAAACTTGTATCTATTTTTTCTCTAAAATCTCTCTAAAATCGATGATTTTCCTACTATATTTTTACTAAAACCTCTGTCGAAAATGGACATATACCAACAACAACAAAAAAATTTATAAAAGAGATAAAAATAATAATTAAACTATTTTAGTGAAATTAAATCATTTCTATATTTTATGAAATAGTCTAAGAAATCTCATTACTGAGCTAATTATTTCTATATTAAATACTTTTAATGCAAGCTTATGAATAATAGATAAAAATATTACTTGATAAACACTAACTAAAAAATTTTAATTTATAATTACTCTGATATTATTAATATATTTGTTTTTAAATTATTTTAGTAAAATTTGTATGTCGCTTGATATTTTTTCACCAATCAAACATTATTTTGTACCGCTTATTTTACAAAAATTGCATTTATTCCGCATAAATTATTTTCCCACACGTTGAACCGTTTCGTACTTACAATTCATTTTTCTCGTATTACCAAATATGCTGTTACTATTCGGACCCTTAGTATATAATAGATTTTTTTGAAAACTGAGAAACATAATTATATTGACCAAACAAAAAAACTGGCTATAGACATGCTATGAATAATGAATATATAATAGGAAAATAAAACACTTATATTTTGAATACATAAAAATCAACACTATAATAAGGCAGACGCCTCTCCTAGTGTTGACACATCAGATTTTTTATAGATTCTAATGTTGACATGTTAATAAATGAAAAACTTAAACTTCCAATCAAATTATTTTATTTGTACACACAAATAAACATATCAGATTTTTTTTATGCCACATTAGTTAATGAAAAAAAATGTATAAATCAATCAAATCATTTTAATTATACACAAAAAATAATAATCATAATTGTTTTTACCATGAATAAATATTAAACAGATTTTCTAAACTAATCATATCATTTTTATTATACACATCCTATAATATTTTTTTTTTTTACCATGATTAAGTCATTGGAAAAACTTTATAAACAAATCAAATCATTTTAATTATACATACTCTATAATATTTATTTTTTACCATGAATAAAAATACATATGTTGATTACCTGATTTTTTAACCGACATAATCGAATCTCATGTCGTTGATTAGTATTAGTTTAGGTTTGCTTAAGCTAATTTGTTATTATTGGATTGAAAGTGCAGAGCTTCGAGTTCCTTTGATCTAAGTTTAAAAATAAAATTATGGAATTCCCAGACAAAGATTTGAGAATTAGGATTTTTGGAATTGGAGGAGGGGTTTTTGATTATGGTATCCTCAAATTGTTTTGAAGATTTTGAGTTCTTTCAATATTGTATATCTATGATTATCAACTCTAAGAATATTTCCTCATAAATGATTATTTTAGAAATTGTTAATGAATATTTTTTAATGAATGAGAGCTAAACTAAAAAAACATGGTAATTTTTTTTTGATATGTTAGATACGAATAAGGAAGCATGAGTAATGGAGATTGTTGAGACAACAATGAGTGAAGGAGGAGAAGAGAAAAGTGTTATCGGGTAAGAGTTACATTTTATATTAAATGTAAAAAAAATATGGATGTAATACTTATTTTGTGGTCCAAAAGTTTCTAATATGCTTCACTTTTTTGTCAATGATACAAAATAAGAGATGAGTTTTTTTCCATAAAACATCCACTAGGGTTTGTTTGTTATTTCTTGAATGTTTTAAAACTTTCTTATAAAGTTTAAAATATATTTTTACACATAATATAAAAACTTTTTTGATAAAAAAAGAGTTTTGAATGAAATATAAATCACTAACTGTTTCTAATAGTTTTGCAAGATAAACCCTTAACTATTTTCCTAATATTTTTATTTTGTCATATTAGAAAAGATCACATAATATTTAATACACTAATTTGTCAGTAAAACAAAGAAAATAATAAAAACCCGAGAAAGCATTAACATTATAGAAAAGATTGAAGGAAATATTAGCACTAAAGAGAAAAACTAATGATACCTTATGTATTTTAATTATGCTAGATATTCAAACCAAATAAATTAATAATAACATTACTTCCTTTATTATGTGTTCTTTTGGTCAAAATATATCACACATTTACACGGAGAACATTAGACTATAAAATTCAAATCAAATACAATTTTATCAAATAAATCATTAATCTAAACAAATACTAAAATAATTTATAATAGTTAAATACAAATCAGATTATTTTATATAAAAAAAACTCAATTGTTCATAAAACAAACACTTCACTAAATCTAAATATAAACAAACATTTTACAGTTTATTTATTTGTTTTCTAAAATAGTTTTGTTTTCCTGCATTTAAAAGATCACATAATATCCAATATACTAATGTATCACTACAACAAAGAAAATAAAAAAAACTCGGGGAATCATTGATACTATAGAAAAGACTAAGGTAAATATTATTTTCGTTTAATATATCTTTCTTTTATCATAAAATATGGCACATTCACATGGAAAATTTTATATTCTAAAATTTAAATCAAATTCAATTTTAACAAATCACTCATTAATCTAAACATATACAAAATAGGTAATAAGTTAAATACAAATCGATTTATTAAAAAAAATACTCAATTATTCATAAAAAATATTTGACTAAAATTTAATAAATCAAATTTAAAAATAAAAACCCCGCAACTTAACACGGATATTTATCTAGTATATTTAAAAAAATGCTGTATATATAATGCAGAATCATCGAAGATTCCAAGAAACTAACGAGCGAAGCAAAAATCCCGATTACCACTCAATCGCTGTTTTAGGTGGGGCAAACAAAGTTAGACGGAAGAAGAAAAACAAATTACCACTCATCCTTGGCGTTACTTTCGCCTCGGCGTTTGCGGCTATTTTCTTGAAAAAACATCAAAACGCTTAGCCACAGTCCAACACGTTACCAACCACATCCACAGGTACATAATTTCTTGATGCCAAAATTTATACATATATATCTATTATACATTTTTTAATTATTTAAGCACATTTCGTGCCTGTCTTATATTTATACGGGCATGGAACAACGATAAGGATGAACCAGGTGTGTATGATATCGATGAGCTGATTGGTGTAAACGAATCATATATATGTCGTTCATCAAGATGATCATCATCAACATGGACCAGCCTAGTCACCGACGACCTGGAGAGATATTCAAAATTTTAAATTATTTGTCCATGTGAAACTGTCGTGTGAGTATCTCAATCCCAAGAAAAAAAAAACTGTGTAGTCACATATATATAGAACTATATATTTTTGTATTGGTTTTTTTTTTGATAATTTTTTTTTTTGTATTGTTGTATATATATTTTTGTATTGTTGTCAATTTAAAAGATGAATTTGAAGCTTTCATCCTCCTCGTCAGTCGTCAATCTTTTAATCATCATATAACAAAACATGATATGTGATAACTAATAATTGATTGTATTTTTGTGGACATTTTTCATGTAAGTCAAAGCCAGAGATGGCTTTCTGATAGATGTAATTCCTCTTTTTGGTAAATTTCAAGTTTCTATTTACTGAAAGTAATTACAGTCGATATGTTTTTGTTAATTTCAAATTCCGGATAGACAATTGGAATATATATTTCTAAAGAAATTTACGTAATACTATTGGAGATAGTTATGGGCGGGGTACCACAACTGAAGAAGGGATTCAGACAATTCAACGTCATAAGACATTACGATAGGACAATCCTTAGGATCCCACTTGCCTCTTTTTTTTTAAAACATTTAGTCTACAGTTGAGGCATAAATCAATGAAATACTACGGATGTTGATATATGTGAAAATCGGCTGAACACATAAAATTATCCAACCATTCTATTTCCACATCATTAAAATATTCATACATGTGTATATATTTGTACTAATACAATGTACCGATAAATAAAAGTGGAGAAACGTGAGACGTTTACTTCAAAGTATATGTGCCATATAAGAATATTAACGGTGTTGACTTCTGTATGTCTAGTCAACTCTTTTCTAAGTCAACCAAATATGTTGGACAAACCTCAAGTGTCAATTCTTCTTCATATTCAACAAGTTCCCTTCAAATAAGTAATTTGCACATTCCTTGGATAATTGTGCTAGTTTGTAATATTTGGCCAGTGATTGTTTACAATTCTAACATCAAAAATAAAAACAATGTAAATTAATATTCAGATTAATAATTAATACGAACTTTTTATAATGATATAAAATCAATGAATAATTAATATATTTTAAAAATTTATGTTTGGTATATAGTAGTTTTTAACAAAGTATATCATGTCACGGTAAACTAAACACCACAAAAGATAGTTTAATTTTTTGAATATATAATTTTACAAAATTGTGTATGGAGTTTGTACTGAGTTGTATAGACTTTCTTATGAAATTAACTTATATATATTAATTTTATTTTATTATGCTTCAAATTTAAGTTCCAAATCTATTGTTTCCTCTTCTGAATAACTAAAGAAATTAAAATATCTAATTAAAAACCTGCAAACCAATCCGAAAATCCATAATTGTAAGTCCATGAGTCATGACAAATTAACGGTGGCATAATCCTTATTTAATCTGCCAAACCTACAAAATATTTTAAATGCAAATAACTAGTAGCATTAAAATAACCTGTAACAGAACGGATTAAATACGATGGGTTAATCGGTTTTAACTTTTAACACCCAAACATTTTCCTTTCTTGAATTCACAACTATCTAAACCCTTTATCAAAAAAAAAAAAAAACTATCTAAACCAAGAATCCAAGATCTGCACCGCTGAAGCAAATATTATACGAGTTGTCCAATCACAATAAGTCATGTCAACTAAATATTAATTATATGAGCTGTGCATGCAATCTCAATATTCCAAGTCAACAATTATGTCCATTGACATAGTTCATTTCATCTAGTATATATTACGTATGTGTGCAGGCAATTAAGTTAATTAGCTCGTTGATGATGGCATCGTTTCTTTATCTTATCACTCTCATCTCTCTCTCACCCTTAATACTTACACTTGCAGAAAGTAAGTGCTAATCTAATATATATATATATATAATGTATGAAACTCCTCCAAACATTAATATTTTTTTACTCACTAATCGTCTTTGTTTCCTTAATTTGTTTGCTATATCATCATTAGATATAATAAGTATTGACTGTGGAACAACTGGATCCTACGTTGACTCCAACAATGTAACATGGGTCGGAGATAAAGGCTTTGTCATCACCGGCGAGCCCATGAAGATTCCGGACATGGTCACAAGGCCGACTAACACTCTCCGGTACTTCCCAACCGGTCAAACCAACTGCTACACCAACATTCCGGCGAGAAAAGACCTAAAAACGCTCGTGAGGACGAAGTTTTACTATGAGAACTACGACGGGAAGTTCGCGCCGCCATCTTTTGATGTGGTTTACGATGGGAAACATCGTGATTCTGTGGAAATTACTGAGTCGTTGCTTAACGATGAGGAAAATTTCTATTTCTCGGAAGTTATATTTTCTCCGGGGAATGAGACTACAAGCGTATGCCTTCTCCGTACGTCTCCGTCTGATAACCCTTTTATATCTTCCATTGAAGTTTACGGCCTCGATGCTGGCATGTACGCAGATCTTGGCCCCAACGAAGGTTTCATTCTCCGACAAAGAGTTACATACGGTGCTAAAGAGATGATAAGGTATGTACACTAACTCGGTTCTTAAATTTTTGGGGTTTTTATAAATGTTTTATAAAAACGCCCACAAATTTCTTTCTTAGCATTTATTTCTCTTCTTTGACCCTAAGTTTTTTTTTCTAACTTTTTTCATTTTTAGGACCCTTTGCTTAATTAATGTAATAATGTTTCATAAGGCATGTGATTATTTCTAGCTCTAGGTTTAGATGTCATTTCTTTATTCATATATACATAACAGTTTGTATAAATTTCTCGTGCATTTTTTTAAATCGTAGTAGTAGATTTGGTTCGAGGTTATTTTATTACCAAATTAATTGATTTTTATACTGTTGGTTTCTTGGAATTTTATTGTAGCTATCCGTTAGACCCTTACGGTAGGTTGTGGTTGCCGTTAGGGTCCGAAACCAGTCTCACACTGACCGATCTAACGACCTCAGCCCCATCAATAGACATTACCGGAGTTTCGAACAAGCCACCGGAGATTGTTATGTCGAAGGCATTGTCAGGAGACAGCTTAACACTTTCTCGCCTGGTTCTTCCCTTGACCGGTCTACCAGTGTACTTGGCTCTTTACTTCTCGGAGCCTCAGAGTTTAAGTCGGACCCAAAGACGGTCGTTCAACATTTTCTTGGACAATACGCAAGTGGGCTCACGTCCCATTGTACCGGTTTTTGGGAAAGCTACCCAAGTCGTTTTGAGGGATGTAGTGGCCACCTCGGAGTCCCAGATAATTTTTCAGTCAACCAGCGACTCGGATTTGCTGCCCATCATCAGTGGTTTGGAGCTTTATTCCATAAGCGATAGAAGTGGAGGGCAAGACCAAAGCGGCGGTGGTAAGGATGATTCCGTAGGTCAGTATATTAACTTTTGACTAATTTATTTTCTCAGGATATTAATTGTAATTATATTTTTTTAGCAAAAAAGTATAATAATTATTTTCATTTGGTAACGGTAATTAAGGTTCCGGAGGAGCTAACCCACGAGCCAACAACGCGGCAGGAGGTTTGTATCTACAATTAATCTGCACCAATTTATTTCTTTCTTTCTTCTATCTTTCCTTTTTTGGGGAAAATATTTTTATTTATTTATACATTTGATTAGTATTGCGATGTTTTGTCTAACACGAAATATTTTATTTTAAATGAAAGGAAAGGGTTTCTTAGGTAATTGAAATGAAATAACTGGATCATCTTACATTCGCATAACATATAATTAGTAAATATAGAATTTTCAGACAAATAATGGAGTTGTATTATACATGCTTATTAAACCAAAAGTTTTGACACCCTTCTATGATCTGATTTAGGTGGGACCAAAAACAATGGAGGAAAGAAGAAGAAAAGCAAATTACCACTCATTCTTGGGCTTACGTTCGCATCCGCGTTTGCGACAATATCATCAGCGATTGCGGCTATTTTCTTGAGAAAACGTCAACACGCTAAGCCACAGTCCAACACGCTACCAATCACGTCCACAGGTACATATTCTTGATGCCAAAACTTAATACATTAATTATATATTACTTATATTTCTAAGGGCATGCAATTGGCTAGGGATATCGCCTCTAGTTGGACAGCAATTGGCTAGCGATGCAAGCCACCCAACACACGATGAGCCAGGTGTGTATGATATCGATGAGCTGATCGGCGTAAACGATTCATATGTGGTTCATCAAGATGATCATCATCAACATGGACCGGCCTAGCTAGTCGACGGCAACTTGGAAATACATTCAAAATTTTAAATTATTTGTCCATGTGAGATTGGTGTGTGGATATCTCTATCCCATGAAAAAAACTGTGTAGTCATATATAACTATATATATTATTATTATTATTACTTATTGGGCAATTCTCTTAAATACTACTAAATTATGTTTTTGTTCTATAAATAATATTAATTTAAAAAAATTCTATCTGTACCATAAAATGACCACAAATCCCTTTAATTATGTAAATATTTTAAAAATTTAAAATTTACGGTTTATGGTTTAAAATCTCTAAACCCTAAGCCCTAAACCTCAAAAAAGAAAAAGAAATTTTTTAGTTTTTTTCTTAAAAAAAATTGAATCAAAAGAAAAACTATACCCTAAATCTAAAATAGTTAACAGAAACTCAAAAGTTTTAATTAAAAACTTTACAAAATCATTTTTTATGTTTGTGGTTTTTTTGTAAACTAAAACTTTTGGTGGTATTTTTTGAAGTTTACAAACTAAAACTTTACAAAATCATTTAAATTACTGGTTGTATTTTTGGCAAAAAAAACATAAAAATGTAGTATTTTAAGGAATTTCTCTTATTTTTTATTTTATTTTTTGTTGTCAATTTAAAAGACATTTGAAGTCTTTCATATCCTCCTCCTCCTCGTGAATCTTCTAATCATATCATATAGCAAACCTGATATGTGATAACTAAAAGTTGATTCTATCTTTTTGGGCATATTGTCATATATAAGTCGAAGCCAGAGATTGATTTACATGCAACTTAATTTTTTGGGATAATTTTTAGTTTCTATTTACTGCAGTCGAGTTTTCGTTAATTTTATCCAAAAAGAACATATGATTTAAAATTTATTTAAACAGAAAATTAAAATTTTAAAATTATAATATAAGTTGCCCCTACTCATGCATCTGGAAAAGGGAGGAAAGGCAAATTCTAGTTAGACTTGGAGATAATGGGCCGAATACAAAAGTACGACAACTGAGGAAGGGATATAAACAATTCAACGTTGTTATTCTAGGCCTTGATCTCAGGACATTGGAAATTTAGCTGATTCTGTTGCAACTTGCAAGAATTACCCAACCCATGAAGATGATTAATATTATCAATTCTTTGAATGGACGTTTTCATAATTTTTTATCGACAAACAAATTCTTAAGATGTGGAATTGGAACAATTGGATAGGAAATTCCTTTGTGACGATAAAATTGTGAAAATGACGAAACATGTTCAGAACAACAAAAGTGCTGCAATTTACCACTTTATAAGAAATGCTGGTCCCATTTGGTGTGGATACAACAAACTAAAGTGGTTTATAAGAGCACCATCAATGAAGATGCTCTAAATATATAATCTCAACCTGGATCTAAATTTAAAACAAGAGGCCCACAAAGAAAGATTATTATGAGGCAACCTGATTCCAACACATGAATAGTACTGACATTGACATACGGAGAGATCGGCTGTATACACATGAAATTATCCAACCATTTTGTTCGCACTTCGTTGAATATATTTCTACTTCATTAAAATATCCATACATGTGTATAAGAATACAAACGGCGTTGACTTCTGCATGTCAACTCTATGCTAAGTCAACAAAAAAAAGTTGGTCAAAACTAAGTGCCAATAATTATTCGATAATCAAGTTTTCTTCACATCAGTGACTGCTTGGATAATTGCGCTAATTTGTAAAATATGGCTAGTGGTTGTTTAGATGTCTAACATCAATAATATATGAGCTGTGGAATATCAATAAGTCAAGTCAACTAAAATATGAGCTGTGCCATCTCAATATTTCAAGTCAACAAGATATGTTCATTTCATCTATATATTACGTATGTATGCATGTAATTACGTTCACTAGCTCGTTGACGATGGCTGCGCTTCTTCACCTTATCACTGTCTTCTCTCTCTCAGCCCTAGTGGTTACACTTGCAGAAAGTAAGTTACAACATTAATATTTTTGACACAATTCTCAAAAATGTTTTACTCACTATAATCGTTTTTGTTTTCTTAATTTGTTTGCTCTATCATCATTAGATATAATAAGTATTGACTGTGGAACAACTGGATCCTACGTTGACTCCAACAATGTAACATGGGTCGGAGATAAAGACTACGTCACCACCGGCGAGTCCATAAAGATTCCGGACATGGTCACAAAGCCGACTAACACTCTTCGGTACTTCCCAACCGGTCAAACCAACTGCTACACAAACATTCCGGTGACAAAAGGCAAGAAAACCCTAGTGAGGACGAAGTTTTACTACGAGAACTACGACGAAAAGTTCGCGCCGCCATCTTTTGATGTGGTTTACGATGGGAAACATCGTGATTCAGTGGAAATTACTGAGTCGCTGCTCAACGACGGGGAAACATTCTATTTCTCGGAGGTTATATTTGCTCCGACGAATGAGACTATAAGCGTATGCCTTCTTCGTACGTCTCCGTCTGATAACCCTTTTATATCTTCCATTGAAGTTTACAGCCTCGATGCTGGCATGTACGCAGATCTTGGTCCCAAAGAAGGTTTCATTCTCCGACAAAGAGTTACATACGGTGCGAAAGAGATGATAAGGTATACACAAACTCGGTTCTTAAATGTTTTATAATGTCTTTTTTCTTAACTAAAGTTAAACGCCCACAAATTTTTTTCTTAATTAGCACTTGTTTTCCTTCCTTGACCCTATGTTTTTTTTTCTAAGCTTTTCATTTTCTAGGACCCTTTGCTTAATCTTTCATATGTTTTTATTACTAGCTCTAGATGTCATTTCTTTATTCATATATAAGAGTTTGTATAAATTTATCGTGCATTTAAAAAAAATTGTAGTAGTAGATTTGGTTATGGAATGTTTGCGCATTTCTATATGCATCAAATAATTTTTATAGCTCCACGCCGAAAAGTTTCTTTCTTAGCATACGTTTTTATTCCTTGACTTAATTAAGTTTTTTCAAAAGCTTTCATCACTTTTCTGAGACCCTTTGGTTTCCTAATGTTTCATAAGACTATGGGCAGTGGAAGAATATAATATTCTATATAGCACTCCTAAGTCTTAACAATATATACAACAAAGAAAAATAACAAAAAGAAGATAGAGAGGAGATAATGATTATCAAATAAAAACCTTTATACAAGCTACTCTTATACATTTTAACATATAATTTGTTTTGAGTTTTCTTTATTATTTAAATATTAGATAAACAATAATATTATATATTTAAAATATTTAAATAATATATTTGAGATATTTTGAAAGTTTCTGGCCAATGTAGATATTCTAAGCCATGTGATATTAGCTAGATCTAGGTTTATATGTCATGTATCTATTCATATGTACAGTTTGTATAATTTTTTGTGATTTAAAAAAAATTGTATTAAATCTTTTGATTCAAGGTTATATTATTACCGAATTAATTAATTTTTGATATTGTTGTTTCTTGGAAATTTATTGTAGCTATCCGTTAGATCCTTACGGTAGGATATGGTTACCGTTAGGGTCCGAAACCAGTCTCACACTGACCGATCTATTAACCTCAGCCCCATCTATAGACATTACCGGAGTATCGAACAAGCCACCGGAAATTGTTATGTCGAAGGCATTATCAGGAAACGGCTTAATACTCTCCGACATGGCTCTTCCTTTAACCGGTTTACCAGTGTACTTAGCTCTTTACTTCTCGGAGCCTCAGAGTTTAAGTCGGACCCAGAAACGGTCGTTCAACGTTTTCTTGGACAATACGCAAGTGGGTTCACGTCCCATTGTTCCGGTTTTTGGGAAAGCGACTCAAGTCGTTTTGAGAGATGTAGTGGCCACCTCGGGATCCCAGATAGTTTTTCAGTCAACCAGCGACTCAGATTTGCCGCCCATCATCAATGGTTTGGAGCTTTATTCCATAAGTGATAGCAGCCGGGACAGTGGAGGCGGAGGCGGTGGTAAGGATGATTCCGGAGGTAAGTTTATTTTTGAAAATTGTACATAATTTTTGAAAAAATTACTTTCTCTTGATATTAATTATTTCCATTTGGTATAATGATAATCAAGGGTCCGGAGGAGTTCAACCACGAGCCAACAACGTGGTAGAAGGTTTGTATTCCTTTTTAAATAGTACATATTTTTTTTTTGTCTTAAACGAAATATTTTATTTTGAAATGAAAGGAAAGGCTTTCTTAGGTAATGAAAATCATTTAACTGGATCATCTTATATCGCATAACATTTAACTAGTATATATAGAATTTTCAGACAAATAATGGCGTTATATTATTATACAGTACATACTTTGATTATAAAACAAAATGTGTTTGACACCCTTCTATGACCGGATTTAGGTAGGGCCAAAAACAATGGAGGAAAGAAGAAGAAAAACAAATTACCACTCATTCTTGGGCTTACGTTCGCCTCCGCATTTGCAATTCTCTCATCAACCTTTGGGGCTATTTTCTTTAAAAAGCGTAAAAATGCAAAAGCACAGTCCAACACAATACCAACCACGTCCGCAGGTATAAATAATGTTACTTAGTCGTTATATTTGTTAATTAAATATTTGAATATACATGACTAGCAATAATATTGGTGTTTTGGTCTCTCGTGTCTTTTAAAGGGCATGGAATAGGCACCGGGATGTCGCCTCTCTTTGGACAGCAATTTGCCAGCAACACGAATGATTCAACTGTTGTTCCAGATGAAACTCATTGACAAGAATGATTCATATGTTGTCGTACCTCAACCTAGTTCCATGAGTGTTATTTTAATGTTTTTTCTTGTTAATGATTTATATATATAAAAGGTATTCTTTTAAACTTATATCCTACAAAAACATTTGTTAAAAAAACTCGTAGGAAATAACCGAAAGCCCCAATACAAGAACTGATGTCAATATTGATCAGATTGGTTGAAAGACAAATTCAAAATCAACTCTCATCAATTCGAAGTTTAGGCGATACACATTATAAGAAGGAACTGCAAATGTGGTTCACATCTAGAACTTAAATTTTTTATATAAAATTTTTTCTTTTTTTTCTCTCAAAACAAGTAATGTATAAAAGTTACTTTTTTTTAATTTTAATTTAACATTATTTTCAAAAAAAAAGAAAAGAAGAAGTGATGTCAATGATAATGTGTTTGAAAGAGGTTTACAAGGTCTCTGAATTCAAACTTGACCGATAAAAGTGGAGCTACTCAATTTAGTATGAAGAATAATTAATTTCAGCGTAATTAATTCTCAACAAAATGGGGGCAAAAACTCTATCATAGATTTATATATGCTGATCTAGTGGTTTATTGATTTGCGTCTTAGTTACTGCTATCGCACGACAATTAAGATTACAAGGCCTCCAGTTGTTATTATTTTGGTAAATTTAAGATCTCTATACTTTAAAAATGATTAGATCCAATACTAACCTGCAGTTGACTAATAGACAAAACATTATTTGCAGTTGACAGTATATGCTAAAAAATTTAATTATTTCAATTTACGTAATTTGAAAATTTCTGTTGATGATTGTTTACTGTTTGTGTTTTCTTGCAATTTGGTAGGAACTATTACGGGAAAAATGTTAAAAAAGCTTTTGACTTTCAAAATGAGGAAGTTTAAAACCTAAACTTTCAAAATGCCGTTTAAATGTTAAACTTATCGATTGGTTTTTAAATAAAAATTTTGTTGACCAAACCATATTAGTCGGTTTGAATTTCTGATAACTTTCAAAACGACGTCATTTTGTAAATAAATAAAAAAACTGCTGTTATGTGGACTCAAACTCTCCTCCTCTTTGATAAATCAATGACACAATACCATCGGAGCTAATACATTATATTGATTAATTCACAAACCTATATTTTAAATACTATAATCTCTGATTTTCATGGGTTAATTGTTCACCAACAAATATTTAATAACTTTATTTTAATACTAAATCAAATTTAATCTTATTTAATATAATTAAACCAGAAAATACCCAATTTTATTTAAAAAGTGAAATATATATTTTATTTAATTTATTTACTAAAAAAGAAACAAAAATAATATAAAAATATGTAATTTTTAAAATGAGATTTTATATATATAAAATAATATATAAAATATCTAACATCATTTTCTATATTACATATTTGTTTTTATTTCATTTTGTTTAATTAATTAATTCTATAAATAAATATAATGCACCTTTTGTTTTTTATAAAATTAGATATTTTTCTGGTTTAATTATATTAAATAGGGTTAAATTTGATTTAATGTTAAAATAAAATTATTAAATATTTGTAACATCAAAATGAGGACGTTTTAATCCTCATTTTGACATTATGTAAATATTTGTAACATCAAAATAACTTTATTTTAACAGTAAATCAAATTTAACTCTATTTAATATAACTAAACCAGAAAATATTCAATTTTATTAAAACAAAAATGAATTATATTTATTTATTGAATTAATTAATTAAATAAAATGAAATAAAACAAATATATAATACAGAAAATGATGTTACATGTTTTATATATTATTTTCTATATATAAAATCTTATTTTATATATTACATATTTTTATATTAGTTTTATTTCATTTTTAATAAATAAATTCAGTAAATAAATATAATTCACTTTTTCAATAAAATTGGGTATTATCTGGTTTAATTCTATTAAATAGGGTTAAATTTGATTTAATGTTAAAATAAAGTTATTAAATATTTGTTGGTGAATAATTAACCCATGAAAACCAGAGATTATAGGTATGTAAGATATATGTTTGTGAATTAATGAATATAATGTGTTAGCTCTGATGGTAGTTTGTCCTTGATTTATCAAATAGGAGGAGAGTTTGAGTCTAAGTAGCAGTGGTTTTTTTTTTTTTTACAAAACGACGTTGTTTTGGAAGTTATCTGAAATTCAAACAGACAAACGACATCGTTTCATGATAAAAGAAACGATGCCGTGACACGACATCATTTTGAATAGACGAAGTTGTTAATGGTTTGATAACTCCATAGTAAGATTCTGTTAGTTTACTTAACGACATGTCTAATATGGCCTGGTCAACAAAAGTTTGGTATTTATTTGAAAGTCAATCAATAAGTTTAGCGTTTAAACGATATTTTGAAAGTCCAGAGTTTAAACGTCCTCATTTTGAAAGTCGAGGTTTTTTTTGATATTTTTAACTATTACTATACATGAAATAAACATAATCCTTGTTTTCACTTTTTGGTGTTCGCCAGTAATATCTTTAAGTTGAAAGACATGAAAAATGTCATGGATTTTAAAATTATCATACAACCTCAAGCGATAAACCACAACTCCAATCCGCTCCACAATCTAAAAAGGTCTAAAAAGATGTAGCTGCCAACTTATGACAATTATGACCACCAATAGTTGTCTATACAGTTGCAACTTAAGATAAATACACACACCCACTTCAAACACCACTTCCCTCCTCTTCTCATATGCATTAAGTTTTATGATCTCTTGCGCTCTGTGTAAGTTTGATTGAATCCGAGCAAGCATCAAATCTCTTTCTTGTATTTGAACTTCCAAATCCTAATTATTTGTGAAATCAACTTCAAACTTTAATATATGAGGCAGATCTCTTCCATATACCAAGTTAAACAGAGTTGTCTTAATAGATAAATGATAAGGCATGTTGTAAGAAAACACTGCCCACGCCAGGAATCTATGCCAAGTCCTTGGATGACTGGACGAGAAACACCTGAGTAATGTCTCCAAAAAATGGTTTAAAACCTAAGTCTCACCATATGTTTGTGGATGATAAGCCATGCTAAACTTCAATTTAGTACCTGACAGCCCAAAGAGATCTCTCCACACTTCTCCCAAAAAATATATGATCTCTATCTAACACAATCGAGTTAGGAAACCTATGCAACCTAACATCTTCCTGAATAATTCTAGCTTCATCCATAGCCTTGAATGGATGTTTAAGATCAATGAAATGCGCTGCCTTGTTAAGTCTATCCACTACCACCAAAATCACATTCACTGCACCCGACAAAGGTAACTTTGGACCCAGAATTCTCCCCTGGCTCTCGCTCATATTTACCCATGCAGACTTGGGCCTAAAAGTGATCATATGCCCGCCAGCCGCAATAAAGAGACCACAACACATACTTAAGACTTATTTGAGGTTCTGCCGCGAGACGACCTCCCGCAGTACGACCTCCCGCAAGACGACCTCCCGCAGGACAACCTCCTGCAGGGCGACAAGTAAGAATAAGTCAAATGTTGGTCAGATCTAAGGGAGGATATTTCGGAAGGAGTTACAACAGATCACGGACGAGATTCAAGGAGGAAGTTAGAGCAAAAATACCTTATTTAAGGCCGGCGAAGTCAACAAATCAAGGATCTTTCTTCAGTAAATTTTAACGTAGACATATATATATATATACTGTGACCTCTCGCACGAGCTCTCGCTTACTTTTTCTTCATCTTTCCTTTGTGTAATTCCGATCAAATATCAATAAAAGTCCCTTTTGATTCATTCAGCTATTAAGATTCGTTAGTTTGCATGAGAGTCTAACCCTTTGATTTATCTTTATGCTTATAAAATACAATTTATGGTATTTAGCACCCACAGTTTGGCGCCGTCTGTGAGGAAAAGTTTAGAGAAATCTCTATCTTCAGAGCAGATTCTTTCTCCTTGAGAAAATCGAAATGGATCCAGTCAGATCGGAAAACATGATCATGAGCCCAAGAAACGGATCAGGGCAAACGGATCAGGGCAAACGGGTGCGGTATCAACTATAATCCCCAGCTCCGGAAGGACTGCAGACCTTACCACTGTCCTTTCGCGACCTACCAGCACCGTAACAACCGTGCCGGTAGTCCAAGTGACTCAAAATGAACGATCTATAACAGAAGATCGTGGAGCCGCAACACACAACACTGATACAGTATCGATCCCAGCATCACGATCTAGTGGCCCGAGAGTGATTGTTGAAACGGGTCAACGACCCGCTTCTGCTCCCATAAACGGGAGTTCAGCTAGCATAAACCCTAGCGAGACCTCCACCGCAAGCATGGCACTGCAGACAAATGTGACTAGAGTCATTACCGTAGCCCATGTTGCATTAATGCAACAAAATCAAACTGCTGCTGGAATCAGCGCAACGCTCCGTAATCCGACTGCATGAACTGGATCCACACGCCAAAACCCTCCGTACAGGAGGTCGGCAGTATAGATCCATGAGGGAACACCAAGTGCTCCTCAGCCAGTTAATACAGGGGATCATATACATACTGAAACCCCTGAGATCAGTAGACAACCTACCGATGAGCTACCAGAAATCCACAGAATGCTCAACACCTTGGTAGAAAAGGCCAACTTCCAAGAAAATTTGAACTGAGCTCTCTCTCAGCGTATCAAACAACAGGAGAGAGACCTTATCTACCGCATAACCGAGTCTTTGTGACCAGATGCCCCTTCAACATCCACCCGACCTCCCGGTCTGCTTGGATGTCCTAGGCAAAATACCAGTCCACCACCACGAACAACCCTGGACTTTTCGCCTTTAAACGCATCAGTCACAGCAGGACAGTTTGTGACCCCAACAAACGTTAGGACGCTGCCGGTTTTCCCCCCGTCAGTAGTTCAAGCACCTTTGTTCGAGAACTCAACATCGGCTAATGGAATGTCGTCCATAACCGGACTGCCATCTCCCCCACCAATAATGGCAAGCCGCAAATCCGGCAGGCCATCATAGAATTTTATTCCCTCAAACAACAGCCGTTTGCCAGACCTCCCGATCCATGGATCAGCCTCTAGAACAACTGAATGGCAGCAGCTACCCTTGCAGGCGGCTGCACAACAAATAAATATCCCAATTGTTAATCATAATAATGTGATTGAGCTCAAGTCATTCCGGGATTATGCAACCTGGACAGACGCGGATCTGCGATAGATACGATCTGCCATGCACACTGTTATCAGCGCAGCTCCCGAAATCGATCGAGTGATCGAAGAAACAAGGCGCACCCCGTTTACCAACATGATCGCCTATGCACGCCTCCACGACTTTGGGAAACTAAGATTTCCTGAATATAACGGGAGGACTGACCCCAGAGCTCACCTAAGGGTGTTTGGCTTCACAATCTCACGAGCACACTTAGTCGACAAAGAAATCAAACCAGGATATTGCCGTTTGTTTGCCGAACACCTCATGGGCCCTGCCTTAGAATGGTTCGCCAACCTAAAGGGAAACTCCATAGATAACTTTAACCAGCTTACTGCCGTATTCCTAAAACAATACAGAGTTTTTATGGAAACGCAAATCACAGAGGCATCCCTCTGGCGTTTAAACCAACTAAATGATTCCCTGAGATCATTCATAGAAAAATTCAAAGAGATCAAATCTCAAATTGCAAATCTAAAAGACAAAACGGCTATTGCAGCCCTACAAAATGGGTTATGGATCGACACTAGATTTCGTGAAATATCAGTGCGGCAGCCTGTGTCGTTTGACGACGCGCTGCACCGTGCCCAATACATTTTTCAGATCGAAGGAGAGCTAACAGCGTTCAAGGATAAGGGTAAACATGTCAAAAAGAGACACCAACTCAAGGACAACATTCCTTCGAGATCGCAAAAATAGGCAAAGGCAAAGGCAAGGGCAATGACAAAGCCCCTGCCCCAGCTCTAGGCCCGGACTTTGATCCCCCAAAGTATTGCAAAATACACAACGCCAAGGGTCACACGATTCTAACTTGTCGGAGTTCAAAAAAATTCTGGCCGAAAAATACAAAGAGGATGCGGCAGCCGCAAAAAATAACAAAGAAGTAAAAAAAATTGACAACGAGCCGGCTGCCTTCACGGATAAAAGAGACAGAGTCTCAGAAGATGGTGACACCTCACCACCTCATGTGTCCAAAAAGCGCGTAACATGCATATTTACTGGAATTGATGCATGTGGGGGCACTTAGGAGTCGGTAACTTCACCTCCTCCAGCTCCAAAGAAATCACTCCGCTCACAGCTGAGAAATTGCTGTTTGAAGTCCGATGTCTTCCAACCCACCAAACGGGTAAATTTCATCTTTGGAGGATCAAAACTATGCAACAATTTCGTAAATTCGATTAAGGCCTACCAGCGAAAAGCTGAGCCTAACAGCAAAAATTACACGCCTCTCAACGGGCTTGATAATGCAATAACTTTATGGGAAGGGGAAACCCCAAACTTGGAAAAACCACGACGATGCTCTCGTCATACGACTTGATGTCGCCGGGTGCAAGCTCTCGAGGATCTTGATTGACACTGGGAGCTTGGTAGATTTGCTATTCTATAGCGCGTTCAAAGAAATGGGTTCTAAAGACTCAGACATGAAAGACGAAAAAACACCACTAACCGGTTTTGCTGGCGAAGCCCAGGGAGTCCGAAGAACAATAGAGTTTGTCGTTGTAGACAGACCGCACCATTCAACGCCATCCTCGGCAGGCCATGGCTGTACACCATGAAAGCATTACCTAGTAAATATCAACAATGTGTAAAATTTCCTTCGGAACGAAGTACCACAACAGTATACAGATGCCAAAAAGCAGCCCATGGATGTTTCAAAAGTTGCCACAATCAGGCCAAAGCCTCGATCAAATAGCAATTAGTGATCAAGGAACAACTTGAGGAACGGGACATCAACAAGCCGAACGATCCCTGCATCCAAGTAAAACCTCAAAAGGACTTAGTTGTCCAAGTATGCATTGACGACGAACACCCAGAAAAGTGTGTTGGCAAAGGTGCAGATCTCTGCCCAAAAATTCAGAACGAGTTGGTAACTTTTCTCAAAAGTAATACCAGCACATTTGTGTGGACAACGGAAGACATAAGAGGAATGGGACTGGAAGTAACGTCGCACGAACTCAATGTCGACCCCACATACAAACCTATAAAACAAAAACGTCGCAAGCTCGGACACAAACGAGCTGTGGCAGTGCGCGACAAGGTCGACCGATTACTAAAAGTCGGATCGATAAGCAAAGTAAAATACCCAGATTGGTTAGCCAATCCCGTGGTCGTTAAAAAGAAAAATGGGAAGTGGAGAGTCTGTGTAGATTTCACAGATCTCAACAAACCTTGTCCCAAAGACAGCTTCTCACTCCCGCACATTGACAGGTTGGTAGAGGCAACAACCGGACACCAACTTTTATCCTTCATGGATGCGTTTTCTGGGTACAACCAAATACGTATGAACCCAGAGGAGCAAGAAAAAACTTCATTTATAACAAAGCATGACACATACTGCTACAGAGTCATGCCCTTCGGCCTGAAAAATACCAGAGCAACATACCCATGATTAGTAAAGAAAATGTTTGCTAAACTACTGGGCAAGACAATGGAAGTCTATATTGACAACATGCTAGTCAAGTCGGAAAAACAAGAGGACCACATAGCCCAGCTGCGGGAATGCTTCACAATCCTCAACAAATACATGATGAAGCTTAACCCAGCCAAATGTACTTTCGGAGTCCCGTCTGGAGAATTCCTCGGTTATCTAGTAACCGAAAGAGGCATAGAAGCCAACCCGAAACAAAAAGGTACATTCCTGGAAATGCCATCCCCTCGTACTACACGGGAGGTGCAAAGACTCACCGGGAAAATAGCAACCTTGAATCGCTTCATCTCCCGTTCCACCGATAAATGCCTCCCGTTTTACAAACTTCTCAAAGGCAACAAAAAATTCGAATGGAACGAGGCATGCGAGCATGCGTTCAAAGAATTAAAACAATACTTATCTCAACCTCCCGTACTGGCAAACCGGTAGAAGGAGAAGTTTTTTTTACTCTACATCGCCGTATCGACTGCCGCTATAAGCGGAGTGTGGTACGAGAGGATGCATGAGAACAGAAACCCATCTATTACGTGAAGCAAAACACTACTAGATGCGGAAACCAAATACCCAACCACTGAAAAAACTAGCTCTCGCAGTCGTAATGTCTGCTTGAAAGCTCAGACCCTATTTTCAGTCACACACCATATTGCATAACCCCAGCACGTCTGGCAGGCTGGCAAAATGGGCTATCAAACTAAGCGAATACGACATACAGTATCGCACCCGAACTTGTGCCAAAGCACAAGTAATGGCGGATTTCATCATTGAACTCTTGCCTGAGTACTTCAACGACTCTATAGAACCCCAAGAATGGATCCTATACGTTGACGGTGCCTAATCCAAACAAGGGTCGGGAGTTGGAATCAAACTAACATCCCCTACAGGAGAAGTTATTCAACGATCCTTCTGACTCAACTTCCCTGCTTCAAATAATGAAGCGGAATACGAAGCCCTAGTAGCGAGCCTCCGCGTAGCCCTCAGCTGGGAATACGAGAGCAAGACGCCTTTAGCAACTCCCAGCTAGTAACTAACCAAATAAACGGTGAATACGAAGCTAGGGATGAACGAATGGAAGCCTACGAGTTAATCAAGGAACTATTCCAACAGTTCGAAAAATTCAAACTGACCAGAGTCCCGAGAGGAGAAAACACCTCTGCGGACGCCTTAGCGACACTTGCCTCCACATCGAACCCTTCAGTCAAACGGGTCATACCAGTAGAAGGAATCGAGGAGCAAAGCATCAAAATAACACCAAAAACAGCAACGGTCAATGAGATATCAACTCCCGTACAACCAGTTGCGGACCAACAGGAGCCCTTAACAGCTGCTCCTACAAATGAGGAAAATCCGATTGCACCAACCGATCCCGACTCTCTAGATCATGCATTCCTCGATGAGGAGGCCAATCCGGTAGTCATTGACGAGATCGATTGGCGAATCCTATTCCTCAAATACATCGTTAACCGCACAATACCTCCCGACAAATGGGAGGCCCAAAAACTAAAAGCCAAAAGCACAAGGTATTGTGTAATACAAAACCGCCTATACAAAAGAAGTATCAGCGATCCGTATCTCCTCTGCATCTTCGGATAACAGACTACCGATCTAATGAGCAAAGTACACGGGGCGATTGCGGGAGCCACACCTCTAGAAGAACTCTCGCAAGTGAAATAAAAAAACTAGGCTACAACTGGCCAACAATGCTCACAAATTGCGAATCCTATGCCACAAAATGCGATAAATGCCAAAGGCACGCCCCGGTTATAAATCAGCCAGCTCACGAGCTGTCATCTGTATCCTCCCCCTATCCATTCATGAGATGGTCTATGGACGTAATTGACCCTCTCAAAATGTCGGCTACTAAAAAGTACGGATTCCCTTTAGTCTTAACAGACTACTTCACCAAATTGATAGAAGCAAACCCCTCGTAACTGTTAACGAGAACACCGTCCAAAGCTTTATCTGGTGACACATCATATGTCGCCACAGACTACCATACAAAATCGTAACGGACAACGAAAAAAAATTGACGTCCAACAATTACGAGCATTTCTTGGAAAATGGAACATCAATTAACAACATCCACACCTCGTTACCCTCAAGGGAACAGACAACCCAAGGCTGCTAACAAAGCACTACTCAGTAACATAAAGAAAAGACTCAACTCAACAAAGAGTTTATGGGAAGACGAGCTCCAGAAAGTACTCTGGGCTTGCCGCATAACCCCCTGGAAAGCCACCGGAGAAACCCCTTTTTCCTTGGCCTATGGAATTGAGGCCGTAGTCCCAGTCGAAAACCCCATACCCGGACTTCGACGAGCTCTATGCCCGGATAATGAGCAGTCAAACGACCAAATGCTCTAAGTCAGCCTTGATTTTATCGACGAACGTCGAGATCAGGCGATGATACGAATTAAAAACTATCAGCAAGCCACCACACATTTTTACAACTCTAATCTTCAAAAGAGGAGATTAGGCGTCGGCGAGCTGGTCCTGAGAAAAGTGTTTCACAACACACAAGAGAAAAACGCTGGAAAACTCGGAACCAGATGGGAAGGTCTCTATCGGATTACCGAAATAGCCCATCCTGGCGTTTACAAACTCGAAAAACACATTAACGGAGTACATGAACTGAGGCCATGGAATGTCATGAACCTAAAAAAGTATTATCACTAGGTAATCTCAATAATCGAACTACGTTAAGGCTTGATCCCTTTACAGAGTACGTAGGCAGCTCTAACCCACGAGCGCAGCTACCTCTCTAACTAATTGACACTCCGTCCCCGACGGGAGTCGATAACAACGAGACACAGGATGTCAATACGCTGAATCACAGCAGCTGTCCTCACACTTGTTCTCAAAAAACAAAAACACCTACACCATTTTTATAATCATCAATGATTATCGAGAGTTCATCTCACAACATTATATACTCTAAAAGAGCTCATTATCTATTCACCAACGCCATCTCTCTCTCGATTAAAGCTTGATTCCTTTACAGGGTACGTAGGCAGCTCGAACCCACGAGTGCAGCCACCCCCTAATCTAAATCGACACTCCGTCCTCAACGGGAGCCGATAGCAATAAGTAGCAGGATGCCAACACGCTGAATCAAAACAGCTGCCTTTACACTTGTTCTCGATAAACACTTATCACTTTAAAACACAAAAAAAAAAAACCACAGTAGTCTGAAATACGACATAACTTCATTTACGCAAGCTCTCGCAGCATGCTTCTTGACGGACTCCCGCAGTCTGCATAATCACGAATCAAAATCTCTAAAAAAATCATTAAAAATAATTATATTTTGTCTCTCGAATACCGTATTCGGAATTCGAAAGACTGGTAGGCTATTGTTGGACCCAGAATTCCCCCTGGCTCCCGCTCATATATACCCATGCAGACTTGGGCCTAAAAGTGATCATAAGCTCGCCAGCCGCAATAAAGAGACCACAACACATACTTAAGACTTACTTGAGGTCCTGCCGCAAGACGATCTCCCGCAGGATGACCTCTCGCAGGACAACCTCCCGCAGGGCGACAAGTAAGAATAAGTCAAATGTTGGTCAGATCTAAGGGAGGATATTTCGGAAGGAGTTACAACAGATCGCGAACGAGATTCAAGGAGGAAGTTGGAGCAAAAAGACCCTATTTAAGGCAGACGAAGTCAACAAATTAAGGATCCTTCTTCAGTCAATTTTAACCTAGAAATATATATACTGTGACCTCTCGCACGAGCTCTTGCTTAATTTTCGTTTATCTTTCCTTTGTGTCATTCTGATCAAATATCAATAAAAATCCCTTTTGATTCATTCAGTTATTAAGATTCGTTGCTCTGCACGAGAGTCTAGCCCTTTTATTTATCCTTACTCTTATAAAATACATTATGGTATTTAGAACCCACAGTAACCCTTAAATGAAATCAAGAGAAATATCCTCCTAATTTGCCTTAGGAATAAATAATGGCATGTAAACCCAAATGAGAAAGCATAGAATACTTATATGTTCTGCATATGAAACAAGCTGCCACATACTTCTGAACATCCTTCTGCATTCATTCCCATTGAAAACAATTTTGCACTATTTTCAACGTCGTACGTGTTACCTCAACCTTGACACCAGGACCCTCCAATGATTTAAGCGACAATGGTGGTCCATGTAAAGAACGATCGATCACCTTACAAAGTCATTTTTTATCCCAATACATAAACATCCCTTTTTCAACTTACAATCCACTTTACACTTCCCCCATATTTCTAATCATTCAGCTCCCAATATCACATCTACCCTTCCCAACTCCAAGGAAATGAAATCGCTTTGACAGTTTACACCAGCCAATTGAATTTGACTTCTCTGCATACACCAGATGCATGAACTGATACGCCATTTCCTAACGATACCTCCAAACTAATATCTTCACAAACTTCAACTTCAATCTTGATGCTAAAGTAGGAGTAATGATATGATGTGAAGCTTCTGAATTGAGTAATACCACCACTGTAGTTTTACCAATAACACCCACCAGTTTAGTAGTATGTGGTGAGTGTCTTTCCAAAAATGAGTTCAAGGATAAACATCTCATGAACCGGTTGTTGTTCCTCAACTATAACCTCTGTACAAGAGAATTCTTCATCCACCACTTCTAATTCCAACCCATCAACGACAGTAAGGATTTGAAATTCTTTCAATGGACACACATGACCATGAAAATACTTTTCCTTACATTGCATGCAATTATTCTACAGTGTGCCTTTGTCTCGGTTGCATATTTGCTTTTCCTTTTGCAGGTGTAAACTGAATATTGCTATGTCCTGAACCCCTTTGTAACAATATTGGTTTAGTCAGTGGATATGAAAATGTTGGGCGGTTTGTGTAAGTTTTAGAAACACTAGTCACTTTTCCAGATTTCTCATTCAATATTTGGGAAAAAGAACTCGACTCCATCTTTATTATTGATACCAGATCCTGAACAAAAGATCTGCTCCCTCCATTTATGACACATATCATCCACTTCAGCATATCAAAGTGGGGGCTGGATCAGTTCAGAGTAAGCAAAGGCAGGTGAACAACAAGAGAGCTCGGGAGAGCAAATTGGGGTACGATCATTGGTGAAGCCTCGCGCAGGAAAGGAGCAAGTGAAGCAATGAGTATCTCTTAATCTCCTAGTGAATTCTCTTCAATCCATTATTCCATTTGATTTGTATCTGAATCTATTTTGGTTAAATTTTTAACTTCATTTCTCAGCTCATTTTGTTATTTTCATGGTAGCTTGTTTGTTTGGCAACGTTCAGTCTCAGCTACTTGCAGAAATGTTGAGACTGAAACGTTTACCCTTTTACCCTTTTGATCTGGGAACAGAGTTACAGATATAACGATTTCAAGTTGAAAAGGTAACCAACTTATACTCAGCATGATTTCATATTGTCAGCATGGTTAGAACTTAAACTCTATTGTTTTGGTCTCAATCACTGAGTTTTTGTTTATCAATTTATAGGAGGATGGAATTCAGATGTGTTAGGTTTTCAGTCATTTTCTTAAGCAATTTCTATCTTATTTTACAAATTATTCAATATATTATCCACACTTATAACTGCAGTCTTTTCATGAGGTAATCCTCGAGGCTCTTTCATTTTAAGTACCTCCTTCATCTCATGTTTCAAGCCATTATAAAAATATTTCTCCAAAGTGAATCATCTAACCCATGCACTTGAGAATAAAGGTCTTCAAATTCTCTCAGATAAGCTCCACCGATCCAGTTTGTTTAATAGCTTTCCAGGATCATCCTCAATAGATTCACCAAAACACAGAAACAATCATTGTCTAAAAATATGCCAAGACAAAAACTCATCTCTATTCATCTCCCAATTGAAATTTTTTAATATATGCTTCTCCTTCCAAAATCAGTGATACCAAATCAAATTTATCAAAATCTTGATAAAGACCAACCCGAAAAAATCATTCCACCTTATAAAACCATTAATATGGCTGAGATCTATCAAAAATAGGCCTCTCGATCTTGCGTAAAAGCTCGTACGATTATCCAAAGATATATTCTCATTCTGAGAACCACGACGATGTAAATCAGAAGAAGAAGCTACATGTGGTGACTGACTCGAGGTTTTTGGTTGCTCAACCTTTTTTCCAGTGCGAATCTCCAATCGTTCCAACGTTGCCACCACCGATTGTAACAATCCGTCAATCGAACCCAATTACTTCTCCTGAACAACCTTCACCTTGAATAACCGTCTGAATCCACCTTTTAGAACTTTCAAATGTTACTGAACTTCATCAGTACACTCACTCTCAGCTTTGTACTATGAGAATTTTTGGAAGTAGTGATGAATTTAGATGAAGAAATAATGAGAGAATGTTGTGAAGAGAGGCAAATCCATTCTTATGCCAAAGAGGCAAAACTAGGTTAATGTTTACAATGAGAGGCTCCTCTCTTTTATAGTCATAAGAAGAATAAGACAAAATAGATTACATCATAAAAAGAATTTTTTGGGATATTTTATTTTAACCCAAAATTTGCACATAACCGAAATAATACTTTCTTCCGACCGTGCAAAATCCATGCAAAACCGAAATAATATTTTCTTGTGACCGTGCAAAATCCTTGTCTGTATGGATGCGTACAGTCCGTACACGATCCAAGATTTGCGCGCCCTCATTTTGCACAAAATGTCTTCTTGATCTCAATACTCCCCTCAAGCTTAGCCATCGGTGAGCAAAGGCTAAACTTGGACCTACATAGGCGTGACCTCAGTAAAAACCTCATCATAGAAAAAACCACTTGGGAAAAAAAAATCTATGATGAGGAAAAGAGCATAACGTCTGTGAGTAGGGGATATGATCAAGGGTGAGTTGGATCCACAAGCCCGAATTTGCTATAGATGTGGTTGCAAACCTTGAGACTTGCGGCTTTGGTTAAGATATCTGCGAGTTACTCCTTCTTCGATCTTCTCTCGAACTTTGTGGCAGTCAACCTCTAAGTGTTTTGTCCTCTCATGGAACACTGAGTTGCTAGCAATGTGTATAGCAGCTTGATTGTCACAATGCATCGTGATGGGTCTTGTGGTTTCATTGCCAAGATCTTTGAATAGCGCCTTGAGCCAAATCAGTTCATCCATGAGCTTCCTCATTGCTCTATATTCAGATTCAGCACTTGAACATGACACTACTTTCTGCTTCTTAGACTTCCATGTCACTAAATTCCCTTCAATGAATGTGCAATATCCAGTTGTTGATTTCCTATCATTTGTGTCACCAGCATAGTCTACATCACAATAACCAACAATCTTGGCATTCCCATTCTTTCCCATCCATATGCCTTGCCTCGGACTCCCTTTGAGATATCGAAGTATCCTCTCCACCATGTTCCAATGATATATCGTGGGCTTTTGCATGTATTGACTCACCTGATTCACAGCAAAGCACAAATCAGGTCTAATAAGAGTCAAATAGATAAGCTTACCTACTAATCTGCGGTATTGGAGAGGATCGGCATATGGTTTGTCTAATGGATCATCTTCTTGTCCATCCTTCTTGTCATTTTTCTCCCCCTTTCGCTTGACCTTGTAGCCATCTTCAAGTGGAGTTTTAGCTGGCTTTGCTCCCAGTTTACCTGTCTCACTCAATAAATCAAGAGTATATTTCCTTTGTGAAAGAAATAAGCCTTCCGTAGAACGGCATACTTCAATCCCTAGGAAATATTTTAGTTCTCCAAGATCTTTAATATTAAAAATAGTCTTAAGATATGTTTTAGTTTCTTGAATACCTTCCTTATCATTGCCGGAAATGATAAGGTCATCCACATAGACTAAGACCACAATGATTTCTTTTGAACTTTTGAGAATGAATAGGGTATGATCAGCTTCAGACCACTTAAATCCTCTTTCTTTGAGTGTGAAGCTTAACTTATGGTACCAAGCTCTTGGAGATTGTTTCAGCCCATAGATAGCCTTCCTAAGTCTTAACACTTTTCCGGGAGCAATGGAGTCTTCTAGGCCTGGTGGTGGGGTCATGTGAAATTTTTCCTCAAGTTCTCCTTGTAAGAAAGCATTCTTCACGTCCATTTGCTGTAACTCCCAATCCAGATTTGTTGCCAAGAAAAGAACAACTCTAACAGTATGAAGCTTAGCTACCAGAGCAAAGGTTTTCGTGTCATCTCCATAGGTTTGTGTGAACCCTCTTGCAACCAATTTAGCTTTGTACCTCTCAATATCTCCATTTCTCAAATACTTTATAGTAAAGATCCATCTTGAGCTAACAGCCTTCTTCCCCAGAAGAAGATCTGATTGATCCCATGTATGATTCCGTTTCATAGCACCAGCCTCATCATGAACTGCTTCTAGCCATTCTTTGCTTTCTTTGGCTTCTTCATAACTCTGTTGGATCCATTGAGCATCAATTTTGCCAAGGAAAGCTTAATGAGTAGTCGGCAAAAGGTCAAGTGAACAAACGGCTTGTATTGGGTATGCAACAACTTGATTCCCTTGATTAATATAGTAGACTCTAGTAGTTTTTTGACGTGTGCTTCTCCTAAGAGGAGGCAAAGTCTCTTCTTCTTGCTCCAGTCCATGGTCTTGATTCCCTTGAACCATTTCTTCGGTAACAATTTCCTCATCTTGATCTTGGTCTTGTTCACCTCTTTCCTTAAGCACTAATGGATCAACCGAGAAAGGTCTAAGCATTTCCAATTCTGCCCAAAGTGACCTAAACGTTCCTAAGTGCTTGGTGAACTCTAAGTCTTCTTGGATGAGACTATTGATTGCTTTCTTCACTTCAAACACACGAGTAAGATTAGACACATTCCCATAAACATTCTTGAGAGTGTCCTATAACTCCTTAGCTGTTTCACAATAGGAGTAAGCTTCAAGTATTAGAGCATCAAGTGAATTTTGAAGTAAACCAAGCAGACCTTGATCCTCTTGAAACCATTTGCCATCACCAGATATTGAGGACTCAACAATTTATTATCCATCTCCATTCACAGTTCCTTTTGAAGCTTGTTGGGTTTCAATGTGGCTCCAAAAGCCACGACCACACAAGGCTGTCTTGGTGGTTCTAACCCATAACAAATAGTTCACTCCTTTGAGAACAACGAGAATAGCAATTTGTTTTGAAGAATCCATGACTCAAACAAGTTTGCTGATTAATGAGAGCTTGAGAACCAGATCTGATTTGATGATGATAGACTAAGAACAACCCCAGATTAGAGAGAGAACACTAGTGAATCAATAGATTAAGAACAGAAAAATGGATCCACTAAGAGAATAAGAGATTTAGAGATTGAAATTTTAGAAAAAAAAAATGAGATTAACTAGAATAGAGTGAAGATTATGTGAGAATTAGTAACCATGCTCTGAAACCATATGAGAATTTATGGAAGTAGTGATGAATTTAGATGAAGAATTAATGAGAGAATGTTGTGAAGAGAGTCAGATCCATTCTTATGCCAAAGAGGCAAAATTAGGTTAATGTTTACAATGAGAGGCTCCTTCGTTTTATAGTCATAAGGAGAGGAAGTCCTAAATGAATAAGACAAAACATATTACATCATAAAAAGACTTTTTTGGAATATTTTATTTTAACCCAAAATTTGCACATAACCGAAATAATATTTTCTTCCGACCGTGCAAAATCCGTCCAAAACCAAAATAATATTTTCTTGTGACCGTGCAAAATCCGTGTCAGTACGGATCCGTACAGTGCGTACACGACCCGAGATTTGCACGTCCTCATTTGGCACGGAATGTCTTCTTGATCTCAATACGTACAACCTTGATTCTTTACCCTTCTCCATTGCGATTGATCTCTGAACCAGTTTGACCGCAATTTTAGATAATCTGAAACCTTGATATACAGTTAGAATAGATCTAAAGACTATTAGACGATAATCAACAATCAAATAAGAATAGTTACAGAGTTGAACATAAATGATTACAAGGAATATCACATCAATCTACACTTCAAGCACGTCGCTTGGCTCAGAATCTCACATAAAACATAAAAGGTAAATGACACTTCAAGGTCTCTTTTTATTTTGAATTCCAATCGTAACAGCAAAAACTCTTTTTTATCATGAGTCTTCTATTTTTTTTGAATTCGATCCACGTCATCAACATCTCTTTCAGACACGCTTTTGCTTCCTCCTAAAATAAGACTGATAAATCTAATCCATCATCAAATACTAATCTGCAGTTGATTAATAAAAAGGATTGATTTTCAATTGACAGTATATGGTAGATTTGTTTTTGATTTTTTATGGTAGAAAATTTAAAATATAAATTAAAATAGATTGAATTTTTCAAAAATAATAATAATGGTTATTTGATCGGCCAAAGCCTAGCACAAATAAATGGGGCAGGCCGAAGACCTATAACATGTGTTGGATCCAGGAGTCCCCATGGCTCTCGCTCATATTTACCCACACAGACTTGGACCTAAAAGTGAACATAAGCCCCCCACCGGCAGTAAAAAGGCCACAACACATACTTAAAACTTACTTGAGGTCCTGCTGCGAGACGACCTCCCGCAGGATGACCTCTCGCAGGGCGACAAGTATGAACAAGTCAAATGTTGGTCAGATCTAAAGGAGGATGTTTTGAAAGAAGTTACACCTGATTGCGGACGAGATTTAAGGAGGAAGTTGGAGCAAAAGAACCTTATTTAAGGCCAGCAAAGTCAACAAATTCGCCATCTAGTTTTTACCTAATTCTTAGTCGAGAAATTCACACTACGACTTCTCGCACGAGTTCTTGCTTACTTCTTGTTCATTCTTTCTTTGTGTAATTCCGATCAAATATTAATAAAAATCTATTTTGATCCATTCAGCTATTAATATTTGTTGTTTTGCACGGGAGTCTAGCCTTTTGATTTATTCTTACGCTTATAAAATACACTTTGTGGTATTTAGCACCCATAATTTGTCGCTGTCTGCGGGGGATAAGTTCATACAACATCTCTATCTTCAGAGTATATTCTTTTTCCTTGAGAAAATCAAAATGGATCCATTCAGATTGGGAAACTTGATAACTAGGCCAGGAAACGGATCAGGGCAAGCGGGTGGGGCATCAACCGTAATCCCCAGCTCCGGAAGGACTACATTCCATACCACTGTCGTTTCGCGACCTACCAGCACCACGACAGCCATGCCAGTAGTCCAAATGACTCAAAATGAATGATATATAATAGAAGATTGCAGAGCTGCAACACTGAACACTGAAACAGTGTCGATCCTGGCGTCACGACCTAGTGACCCTGGGGTGATTGCTGAAACGTGTCAAAGACCCGCTTCAGCTCCGTTAAATGGAGTTCAGATAGTATAAACTCTAGCGGAATCTCCACCGCAAGTGTGGCACTGCGGAAAACGTGACTAGAGTCACTTTCACAGCCCCTATTGCGTTAATGCAACAAAATCAAACTGCAGCTGGCATCAGCATAACTCCCCAAAATCCGACTGCGGGAACTGGACCAATACGCCAAAACCCTACTTACGGAAGGTCATCAATATGGATCCGTGAGGAGTTACCAAGTGCTTCACAGCCAATTAACACAGATAGACAGCCTACCGATGAGCTAGCGGAAATCTACAGAATGCTCAACACCTTGGTAGAATAGACCAATCTCCAAGAAAATTCAAATAGGGCTCTCGCTCAACGCATCAAACAATAGGAGGAATACCTTATTTATCGCATCAACGAGTTATCAAGACCAGATGCTCCTTCGATGTCCACCCAACCTCCGGTCCGCCTAGATATCCTAGGTTAAATACAAGTCCACCACCACGAACAACCCTAGACTTTTTGCCTTTAAACGCATCAGTCACAGTAGGACAGTTTGTGACCCCAACAAACTTCAAAATGCTGAGGGTTTTCTCCCCGTCAGTAGTTCATGCACCTTTGTTCAGGAACTCAACATCGGCTAAAAAAATATCGTCCATAACTGGACTGCCATCTCCACCGCCGATATTGGCAAGCCGTGAATCTGGCAGGCCATCATGGAATTTTATTCCCTCAAACAACAGTCGTCTACCAGACCTCCTGATCCTCGGATCAGCCTCTGGAACAACAAAACGACTGCAGCCACCGTTGCAGGCGACTGCACAACAACTAAACAATCTGAGAGTTAACCATAATAATATGATCGATCTCGAGTCATTCCAATAATATGCTACTCAGACTGACGCGGATCTGTGACAGATACGATCTGCCATGCATACTGCTATCAGCGCAGCTCCCAAATTCTTGATCAAGGAAACAAGGCGTACCCCATTTACTAAAAGGATCGCCTCTGCACGCCTTTGTGACTTCGGGAAATTAAGACTTCCCAAATATGACGGGAGCACTGACCCCAGAGCTCACCTAAGGCTGTTTGGCTTTGCAATCTCACGTGCACACTTGGTTGACGAGGAAATTGAACCAGGATATTGCCGTATATTTGCCGAACATATTGTGGACCCTGCTCTAGAATGGTTCGCCAACTTGGAGGGAAACTCCATAGATAATTTTAACAAGACTGCTTCCGTATTCTGAAAGCAATACAGAGTTTTCATGGAAACACAAATCACACAGGCATCCCTCTGGCGGTTAAACCAAGGAAATGATTCCCTGATATCATTCATAGCCAAATTCAAAAATTTCAAATTTCAAATATAAAAGACAAAACAGCTATCGTGGAACGGGTTACAGATAGGCACCAGATTTCGTGAAGAAATAACAGTGCGGCAGCCTTCCTTAATCGATGACGCATTGCATAGTGCCCAATACTTTATCCAGATCGAAGAAGAGCTAACAACCTTCAAAGAAAAAGATAAAGAGGGTCAAACAAACACCCCAAATCCATGAAAACTTGCAAAAAAGAGCCACAAAGTCAAGGACAATATTCCTACGTAATCGCAAAAACAGGAAAAGGAAAAGGAAAAGGAAAAGACAAAGAAAAAGCCCCTGCCCCGACTCCAGGCCCGGACTTTGATCCCAGAAAGTATTCCAAAATACACAACACTAAGTGTCACATAACTTTAACCTGCCAAAAACTCAAAACTATTATGGCAGAAAAATATGAAGAGGATGCAACAGCTACAGAAAATAACAAAGAAGTCAAAACAACTGACGACGAACCGGCTGCCCTCACGGAAAAAAGAGACAGAGTCTCGGAGAACGCTGACACAACACCGCCTCCCACATCAAAAAAGCGCGTAACCTGCATATTTACTAGAATGGATGCCTATGGGGTTGATGAGTGTCTATTTTGACCCGTTATTATTATTATTTTACTTGTCTTATTGAGTCTAGATGTTAGGTTTTATGTTCTTTTGGTCAGTTTTAATATCTTTTCTGGTTTTCACTTCCTTGGAGCTAAAATGTGCAAAATGGAGAAACTTTGGACCTTTTTACACATCATTAGATTTTGGAGACATCCTGGATTGATCGACCCTGAAGAGGATCGACCAAGCATGACAAGGATCGACCGATCCCGAAGCAGATCGGTCAGTCAAAGGAATCTATGAGGTGGCATGGATCAGAGGAAGAAGATCGATCAATCCAAGTAGGATCGATCGATCCCAGTCACGAATATTCTCCAAATCGCACATTAACTCCGAGTTTTGACCTAGAAGATACTCTATAAATAAGGCTTATTTCCTGAGCGGCCAGAGAGACCTAGACACGAATTTTACTGTTACTCTGCCATTTTTATTTCTCATTTCAGATCTGTAATTTTTACATTGCTTTTTCTCAGATCTATAAAGTTTTCATCGCATTTTCAAGATCTACAATCTGTTTTCATCTGTTTCTTTGTGTTTTCAACCACACAACATAATGATCTATCAACCAATTGCCATGGTTGAGTAAATCTATATGTTGGGATATGAGATTTATTCAAAGGAATTTAATGTTTAATTAGGTTATTGTTATAGATTATAATTATTGTTAATAGATCTCTACTTCTATGAATGAAATGTTTTTGTTAGGTTGACGAATCTATCAAATGATTCATAGGGTTTAATATTACAGGTAGCTTTGGCTATTTTACCCGGAATCTATAGTTTGTAGGCTTGATTTCCAGATTTCCAAGAGTTGAGCTGGATCTACAAGTGAACTCTATCAAACTAGGTCGAAATATGCTATCATATTTGCTTTTATTAAAAAGATTTATTTTGGTACAGTGTTTGTGTTCTAGATCTAGATCATTTAATTGATAATCCAGTTAGATATCATTTTTATTTATTTAAATCTCTGCGATTTTCCAAATCCCCACATTTGTTTTAATTGATTTCTTTCCTTATTTAAAAGATTTTTATTCGGATTTTATTCGGATTTTCTTTTGTGACACTTTCCATATTTTTCATCGTAGCTCTATTTAGATCTACAGATCTATAGTGCTCTTTACTCTTTGTGGATCGATCCCACCATTATACTGCCGCACACAACCGTGCACTTGTGGAGTTTAGATGTTGGGTAAAACCTGATGCATATAAAACAGCACATCAGGGGTCACGGAGGAGTTGGTAACTACTGAAACATGTATTTTTCGTGGGTCAAGAGGTTTCAATTCCTCAATCAATGTAGTAGTTGAGGTGTCAATCCATAATGGGTGATATAAGCAATCAGGATGTGATCTAGCAATCTTAATCCAAGCCAAGCATATAAAAAGGTGGTTTACTAACAACTAACAACCTAAGAGAAAACATATCCACTCGATCAGAAGGATCGAGTAGAACAACCGAGCAAACTAAAGCAATGAAAAACAAAGCCACTTGATCTGAAGGACCGAGCAACTAGATCGAGCAAAGCAAGTAAATGACAAAAAAGAACAACACACTCGATTAGAAGGATCGAGTACACGGATCGAGTAAGTAACTAAACAGAAGTGAAATTAAGATAAAAACTTGGAAAACAAGTAAACTAGATAAACAAGATTGTAAAAGCAGATTATAACTAATAGGGATCAAAGGGATGCAATTATTGGCAGTGAATGCTAGTAGACCTTTCTGATGCTTATCAAACAACAACCACAAATCATTTTTGGCTAATCCCTAGACAACAGATTTATAAAACAGCCTAATCCACTGTCGTGACAGAAGGCCTCAAGATCCACCACTAACACACCCAATTTTGCCAGGGCCACCCTGATGAATCATGCATAAAGAATCAATCCACTAAAGCCAAAACACATTCCTATCAACCCAATTTTTCCAGTGTAGTGTATGTGGATCTCTGGAAAAAGTTATTCCAATTGTCGTGTGGGATTCATTTGTGGTCAGGTTCCAATTGATCAGAGAGGAACAAGCATTAAGAACACTCACCCAAAAGAGAATTTCTATTGAAAGCACAAAATATAAGCCATCAGATTAGTAAACTAAGCAATCATTTATCTATCCCATCCCTAATCTCCCTAATGAAACTATTCAAAAATTAAACTCATACTTAGATCCAAAATCCCAGAAATCTTCATAGAAGACATATGAATAAGAAAATAGAGATAAAAGCAAGTATGGAAGAGAAATTAATCGCAAATACTTAATTTATCAATCAGAAACTGAGTTGTAAATACAAAGAAAACACAAGAAAACTAGAGAGAGAAAGTACTGATTGAAATCTCTAAGCTGAAAAATAACTAGGTAAAAGTGATATGGAGGCGGCCTGATCCAAGAATCCCTTTTATAGGGAAGGATCAGAAGCCCTAATCCTAAGGATAAGTCCAAGGATTAGTTCCTATAAAGCCGGATTAGTTTAGTTTGAACGCCTAGTTTGAGTAGGAGAACGAGTGGTTTGGTGAGAAGTGAGCCAAGTGCTTCCACTCGATCGTGGGATTGAGTCATTTGTCTGATCAAGTTTCCCGAGTGTGTTGATGCAAGCACAAACCGAGTAGATGGGTCGAGTGATCGACCATGATATCTGGATGTTTTTACTCGAGTGGTCTGGATCGAGTCGGGTAATCGAGTCAGACTCCTGATGTCCAATAGTACCTGAAATAACCCCAATATGCAATAAGTATGCAATGCATATGCATGACTCTCTAAGTGGCCTAAAATGACACAAAATAGTATAAACAATGGATGAATCTAATCTAAATGATCATAAAACTATGCCTAAAATGGGTAAAATATAGTGTTATCAACTCCCCCAAACTTAGTCTTTGCTTGGCCTCAAACAAAATTTAAGTTGAAAGAGAAGTTTGAAGTTGGGAACTCTGATATATCATGTATTTTATGGTTTTATGACATGATATAAGCTTTGGTTTTGGAGTCTTTTGTATATATATTGAGTCTTATTAGGTACAAACACGAGATGGACTCTGATGAGCACTTTGGAGCTTTCGGAGGCTTGTAGGTGATTAAAACAACAAGGAGATGATTATTGCTGTCCATGTCGACCGACAGTCTATCCTGTGTCGGTCGACACACACCCGGTGTGAATGACGCCTTCGAGTTTTATCAAGTTCCAAGAATTGCAACTTTGCCCCAGAAGTTTTAAAAGTTTATACTTCATGCCTAATCGTGTTTTTAGGTTAAACTATGTTTTAGAAGTCCCAGAGACTAAATTTTAAGAATTCTAAGTTCTAAGTTTTCATTGAAAGTTTCAAACAAGTTTTGTGGAGAGAAGATTCAGATCTCAAACTTTGTAGAGAGAAGAATTATGAACTCCCTTTGTTTCTTATTTTATTTCATGAGTATTATTTAGACAATGATTTGTGTTTTCTTTTCTATGTCTTAGTAGTCACCTTGTTAGATCTAGGGTTTCAGAAGGTTTATGATGGTTTGTTGAATTGGGCATAGACATGTTAGGTTATCTATAATGTTCTTCATCTAGATTTGATTATCACACTAGTCTTAAGACTGATCACCTTAATCCTGGTACCATAGGAATATTGGTAGGCGCGAGAGTGCTATTGATATCCTGACCCAATATTAGATGAGCAAACAGCCTTTTCACAGCGAGAGTTGGTTTAGAAATTTTGTAAACATATCGTACTCGCTATTCATAGAGATTCTATTAATTGGTATTTCGCAAAGAGATTTGGTTTGCTTCTGTTTAGAGGATAGATGTCGTCGCAACGAGAGTTGGATGAGATATCATATTAGTGTTACGAGTTTAAGAACCGAACAAATAATTTAAGCCTGATTATAGAACTGCCCAGTTCATATTCCAATGTATTCCTGATGATTGTCCCTAGGTCTAGCGCATTTAATCACTTGAATTACATCCCGTTCATCCTGTTTAATTTATTTGCATTGCTTTATTTATTTACTTTTTATTAATCTAGCTTAACTCGAATCTATGTTTCTATTGTGTGAGTTTTCAGAGTCCTTGTGGATTCGACCCCTAAGTGCTGCAATCGATCTCTTAATTTGAGAGAGTAGTTCTAGGGTTATATTTGACCCCTTTCAAATTTTGGCGCCGTTGCCGGGGACTCTAAATTCTCCATTAGATTTCAGTTAGAGTTTAGTCTAGATATTTCTTTTATTTTGTTACTTACACATCTACTTTCTCTTATCTCAGGTGCATGAATATTAGAAGCAACAAGAATAAAGAACTAGTTGTTACTAAGGAAATTAGGAAGTTAGAGAGAGCTAATCGCAGAGCACAGAAGAAATCAGAGATGGTTAAAACTATTGTGCTTGAGAGAGATGCTACTGGGATCTTACGTGATTTAGAGGGGAACCAATTCAATATCAAGGTCAGAAACTTTATGCTGAAGGAAACCCCATTGTCGAAACTGTCGACGATACTGCTCACGTCGATCAACACGGAGTTGTGCCTGTCGGTCGACACGCTGCTGAAAGACGCGGTCATGCTGATTTGGATGCTCAGGTTGAAGCTGTGGGAAGAATACTAGCTGATTACAACAGACCCAATGAATTCTACACGAATAGGTCTGCAATATGTCCTCCTGCTTTTCAAAGGAATGATTTTGAGTTGAAACCCTAATACTACACTCTTATGGGGCAACACACTTTCCATGCTCATCCTGCTGAACATCCTATGGACCACGTAGAGAAGTTTGAAGAATTGGCTTCAAGTATTAAAGCCAATGGAGTGTCTGAAGACTATCTATTCTACAAGCTCTTCCCATACTCTCGTGCTGGGGAAGCAGCTCACTGGTTGAAGCAGTTACAACCAGGATCTTTGACCACTTGGAAGGACATCAAGACAGCTTTTCTGAATAATTTCAATGATGATGCTAAGACAGATGACTTGAGGGATTTGATCATTCAGTTCACTCAAGGACATGCAGAGACTCTTAAGGCTGCTTGGTTGAGATTCAAGGGTTACCAAAGCGATTGTCCGCACCACAGTATTGATGAAGTCCAGCTCATAAGGACTTTCTTTTGTGGAATTGATTGGAGGTATCAGGTTGCTTTGGATGCTGCTAGTAAGGGAAACTTCAAGCTAGGACACCAGTGGAAGCTATTAAGTTGATTGAGAACTTGTTATCTAGTAATAGCTCCAAGAATGCTGATTTTGAGAGGAAAAAGTTAGCTGCTGGTTTGGATAATGATCAAATAGGAGAGGTTAAGGCAAGACTTGATTCTATGCATGATCTTCTAGTTCAGAGGATATCAGTCCACTTTGCTAAAGAGACCGAAAACATGGAACAGGAAGGTGAGTGTAATGAGGAGGATGTCAATTTTGTGAATGGTTCCAAGTTTGGTGGTCAAAGGTTTGGAAACTACCAAGAAAACTCCTGGAATTTCAGTGGTAATGGTCAGAGGAATAGTTACGGAAGCAATCAGAATTCTGGGTTAGTGCCAAGATAAGATTTTCGCAAGGAATTTCAAGGGAGAAGTTTTACTGAAAACTATGAGAACTCTTCTCATACTAATCCTCCTGCTATAAATTCTGAAGATGAGATCAAGGTTATGCTTAATAAGATCTTGGAAGGACAACAACAGCTGAAGGCAGATTTTGATGGCAAGATTAATGCAATGTATGCGGATCTCAATGGGAAGTTTGAAACCTTGGATGGTTATGTCAAAAGACTGGATGCTCGAACTTCACAAATGGCTAGTTCTTCAAGAAGAATTGAGGAAAGACCTGGCTCACCTTGTCACGCAGTTACTTTGAGGAGTGAGAAACAATTAGAGCCTGTGTTGAGAAAAGGATTGTCGTCTGAGGAGATAATAGACCTGGAAGAATTAGAAGATGAAGAATTTATGGACACAGTTATGCCCGTGTTGATCGACAAAGAACTCCCATGTTGGTTGATGCGCATGGGAAATCCTGCTATACCAATTCTAAAGGACCAGGGAAAACTTCCTGATCATGTCGATCGACAGGCCTTTGCCTATATCGGTCGACACACTGCCGAGACTACTCCGATCTTGCCTAACCCGAGTTGAAAACCTGAGGAAAGAGTTTACAAACCCAAGGTTCCATTCCCTAATGCTCATAAGAAGACGAAACAGAAGTTAGAGGATGCTAGATGCAAGGCTATCATTGATAAACTGATTGTTGATATCCCACTCATTGAAGCAGTGAAGACATCCCCCATGATTAGGAGATATGTTAAAAGGATGGTCACCAAGAACTTGAATACCGAGGAAGGAGTTATGAAGATTTCAGCTCAAGTCAGTTCTGTGATTCAGAATAGGATCTGAGAAAAACTTTCGGATCCAGGAAGTTTTGTTCTAAGATGCACTATTTTCTCTGAGAAGTTTGGTAGATTTCTCTGTGATCTTGGTTCAAGTGTGAGTTTGATGCCTAGATCAGTTGCGCTGAAGTGGGATATAACAGATCTTAAACCCACAAGAATCACTTTTATACTAGCTGATAGATCAGCTTGGATTCCTGATGGTGTTCTAGAGGATGTTCCGGTTAAGATAGGAAACTGTCTCATTCCTACAGATTTTGTGGTACTTTAATATGAAGAGGAACCCAAGGACCCATTGATTTTAGGAAGACCCTTCTTGGCTACTGCTGGTGCTATGATTGATGTGAGAGGAGGACGAATTAGCTTGAATGTTGGTGATTTGGTAATGAACTTTGATATGAACAAGCTGATACAAAGACCAACCATAGATGGACAGACCTACTATGTGGATACGCTCACTAACCTTGCTGAGGATATATTCAAGGAGATCCATTTGGTTGCATCCACTGAGGAAGCACAATATTTGGACATTGAAGTTGTTGGGTATGATAAACTATTGGATGATAATGCACAAGTTATAAAACTAGTCAATACAGAACCTGTTGGGAAAATGCCCAGTCGTGTCGATCAACACAAGTACCTCATGTCAGTCGACATGGTCCATGATTAGAGTGCAGCAGTAGCTCCAAAGCTTGAACTCAAGCCACTCCCTAAGGGACTCAAGTATGCGTTTCTTGGTCCTAATAGCTCTTATCCTGTTATTGTCAACTGCTCTTTAAATTCCGTAGAACTTACCTTGTTGCTAAGCAAGCTGCGCAAGTATTGCAAATCTCTTGGCTATTCTCTTGATGATATTACAGGTATATCTCTGGAATTATGCATGCATAGGATACATCTTGAAGATTATGCAAAGACATCAATTGAGCATCAGAGAAGGCTGAACCCGAATTTGAAAGAGGTTGTTAATAAAGAGATAATGAAGCTATTCAATGCGGGAATCATCTTTCCGATTTCAGACAGCAATGGGTCAGCCCAATTCATGTGGTTCCGAAGAAAGGAGGAGTTACTGTGGTAAAGAATGATAAAGATGAGTTGATCCCTACTAGGACAGTAACTGGTCACATGATGTTTATAGATTACAAGAAGCTCAGTGCAGCTACAAGGAAGGACAACTTCCCTTTGCCCTTTATTGATCAGATGCTTGAGAGGTTAGCTAATCACCCATACTACTGCTTTTTGTATGGATACTCAGGGTTTTTCCAGATCCCTATTCACCCAGATGACCAAGAGAAGACCACTTTCACTTGTCCCTATGGTACTTTCGCATATGCTAGGATGCCTTTTGGTTTGTGTAATGCTCAAACTACTTTTCAGAGATGCATGATGTCTATCTTCTCTGACATGATCAAAAAGTTTATAGAGGTATTGATTGATGATTTCTCTGTTTATGGCTCCTCTTTCAAGGACTGTTTGAGTAATCTATGTCTAGTGCTTAAGAGGTGTGAAGAGAAGTATTTAGTTCTTAATTGGGAGAAGTGTTACTTTATGGTTAGAGATGGTATTGTGCTTGGACATAGAGTTTCAGAAGCTGGTATTGAAGTAGCCGCACTAAGATAGAGGTTATGATGAGTTTGCAGCCTCCAGATTGTGTGAAAGCGGTTAGAAGTTTCTTGGGACACGCTGGTTTTTACAGGAGATTTATCAAGGATTTCAGCAAGATTGCTAGACCACTTACTGCACTGCTGTGTAAAGAGGTTAAGTTTGATTTTACACCTCAATGTCTCACGGCTTTTGAACACATCAAGAAAGCTTTGATTAGTACTCCTGTTGTGCAACCACCAGATTGGGATTTTCCCTTTGAGGTAATGTGTGACGCAAGTGACTATGCTGTTGGTGTCGTGTTGGGTCAGAGAAAGGATAAAAAGTTGCATGCTGTCTACTATGCAAGTAAGACATTGGATGATGCTCAAAAGAACTATGCAAATACTGAGAAAGAATTATTGGCTGTGGTGTTTGCTGTGGAGAAGTTCAGGAACTATCTTGTAGGTTCTAAGGTGATTTTTCATACAGATCATGCTGCTTTGAAATACTGGATGCAAAAGAAGGATGCAAAGCCAAGGTTGTTAAGATGAATACTGCTTCTCCAAGAGTTTAACATTGAAGTAAGAGACAAGAAAGGCATTGAGAATGGAGTTGCTGATCATCTTTCAAGGATAAAGATCACTGATGACGTCCCTATTAATGATTTCTTGCCTGAGGAGAATGTTTATTTTGTGGAAAAAAGTTTGAATGGAGAAATTTTTGAGAACAGACAAGTTAACACCGATGTCAACCGACAGGCCTTACCTGTGTTGGTCGACATAGTGCCAAGTGACCGCTCCGGAACAACCTTTGTGCATGCATGTATGTCTGTGAAAGTTGTTCCCTCTAAACCATGGTATGCTGACATAGCTAATTACCTTGCTACTGATGTACCACCAAATCATCTTAAGGATTATGCAAAGAAAAGATTCTTTAGAGAGCTTCGAAGGTACTTTTGGGATGAGACTTACCTATTCAAACATTGTTCTTATGGGATATATAGGAGATGTGTAGTAGAGACAGAATTTGCTGATATACTATTCCATTGCCATGGATATGAATATGCTGGACATTTTGCAACTTTCAAAACAGTGTCCAAGGTACTTCAAGCCGGATTTTGGTGGCCTACAATGTTTCGTGATGCTCATGCATTTATAGCGCGTTGTGATGTTTGCCAGAGAAAAGGGAAGATTAGTAAGAGGAATCAGATGCCACAAAACTTCATTCTAGAGGTAGAGGTGTTTGACTGCTGAGGCATTGGTTTTATGAGTCTTTTCCCATCATCTTTTGGGAAGAGGTACATCCTTGTTGCTGTGGATTATGTATCTAAATGGGTGGAAGCGGTAGCTAGTCCCACCAATGATGCAGCGGTTGTGATCAAACTTTTTAAGTCCATAATCTTTCTGAGGTTTTGAGTGCCACGCATAGTCATCAGCGATGGAGGATCACACTTTATCAATAAGGTATTTGCTAAACTTTTAAGGAAGCATGGAGTGCAACACCGAGTCGCAACACCTTATCACCCACAGAGAAGTGGTCAAGTAGAAGTTTCAAATAGGCAGATTAAGGAAATCCTTGAGAAGACAGTGGGTCGGACGCGCAAGGAAATGTCCGCGAAACTTGACAATGCACTATGGGCATATCGGACAGCTTATAAAACACCACTTGGAACCACACCTTTCCATCTTCTTTATGGTAAAGCTTGTCACCTTCTGGTTGAACTTGAACATAATGTCGCCTGGGCTGTTAAGTTGCTGAACCTTGACATCAAACCTGCTGCGGAGAGAAGATTGATACAGCTTAATGAGTTAGATGAGATTAGGCATCACACACAAAGCTGTATAAGGAGAAGACTAAGGCATATCATGATAAGAAGGTCATTCACAGAACCTTTGAGCCAAATGACCAGGTACTTCTTATAATTCCCATTTGAAATTATTCCCTAGGAAATTGCGTTCTCGTTGGTCAGGTCCTTTCACAATCAAAGAGGTCCGCCTATATGGTGTTTTGGTCTTGAACAACCCCAATGGAGAAGACTTTACAGTCAATGGTCAGCGAGTCAAACACTACTGGGCAGAGACAACGATTCCTGATGGGCATCTTTTGGACTTGGAAGAACCCACAACGACTTAATTCACCACCATATGTCTAGCTCATGACTTTAAACAAGCGCTATGTGGGAGGCAACCCACTATATCGTATTTTCTTTAATTTACTTTGTTGTTTCTAATTCTTATTGAATATTGTTGAACCTATTATGTTATCTATTTTCTTGTTATTTGACGTGTTTGGAACTCTTAATCAGGATCTAATGTCAGAAAACGAGTTGATTGATCAGTTGAATGGTGTCAGACTTTGGAACACATAATTCTTGCTCGTGTTGACTGACACGCAAGATGTGTGTCGGTCGACACACACACACCATCTCAGGTCACTTTTTTTCAAACATAACAGTTCAATCTCTATTCACCATTTTTTTATCATCTTCCTTAAGCTTAATTACATTGGGGACAGTGCAGTTTAAGTCTGGGGGAGGTAGTTACTAACTATGTTTATTCTTTTGAGAGTCAGTCCCAAATTTTTATTTTATTTTTCAAAATTTTTGTTTTATTGAGTCAAAACCTAGTTAGAAACTATGAGCTATCTCTTGGTCTATTTGTTGTTTGCTATGTTTTCTGGTGACCATAGTTGCAGAGCTTATTCAGATTCAACTAATGGAAAAACCCCAAGTCTGACCGGTTAACTTGAGATCCCCATACTTACAACAGATGCCCGCTATAGCCTAAGCTAATTTCTGTCAGTTCCTTTTACCTTATGGACGAATTTGGTGTTTGAGATCTTGACTTTTCATTCATACCTGACCTGATAAAACCAAAGTAAGTTATTATGTCTAGTCTCCCCAAAAGTTACTAATAATAATAATAGCCTTTATGGTATAGTTTATGAATGACCAAGTGATTCTCTGAAGTAGAAGTGGGTAAGAGAAATCTATGCGCCCATATTTCTACTTCTTAAGGAGATGATAAAACTAGGGTTGCTGTGAGGGTAGGAGTGATCATGTGACCCATTATTCACTTCTAATAGCCTACTTTCATAGACTGAAAGAAAATAATAAAAGATCCAAAATAACAAAGGATTTAAGTCTGGGGGAGACAAAAACATCATTGTTGTTGTGAGATTTGTCTTGTTATGGTATAGGATGACAGCTGAGTCTAGAAGGTTCTTGAACATTGAAATCGGAAATGAGACCCAGCGATGATTGGCTTACTAAAGCGATATGTTGTTAAGTTGTGGTGGGTATTGAGAAGATTGCGAGTGACTACGGTGAATGTACATGGTGGTTAGTCTCTGAATAGTTCTTGTACCATGTGGATTACATGATGACTGGTAAGCACAATATTCTAAAGAGTAGGGAGTTTCACGATTTTCAAACTTCTTTCTTGATTGAGTTTTCTGTTTTCTTGAGGGCAAGCAAAAGCTAAGTCTGGGGGAGTTGATATATCATGTATTTTATGGTTTTATGACATGATATATGCTTTGGTTTTGGAGTCTTTTGTATATATATTGAGTCTTATTAGGTACAAACGCGAGATGGACCTTGATGAGCACTTTGGAGCTTTTGGAGGCTTGTAGCTGAGAAAAACAACAAGGAGACGATTATTGATGTCCATGTCGACCGACAGGTCTATCCTGTATCAGTCGACACACATCCGACGTGAATGACGCCTTCGAGTTTTATCAAGTTCCAAGAATTGCAACTTTGCCCCAGAAGTTTCTAAAGTTTATACTTCATGCCTAATCGTGTTTTTAGGTTAAACTATGTTTTAGAAGTCCCAGAGACTAAGTTTTAAGAATTTTAAGTTCTAAGTTTTCATTGAATGTTTCAAGCAAGTTTTGTGGAGAGAAGATTCAGATCTCAAACTTTGTAGAGAGAAGAATTATGAACTCCCTTTGTTTCTTATTTTATTTCATGAGTATTAATTAGACAATGATTTGTGTTTTCTTTTCTATGTCTTAGTAGTCACCTTGTTAGATCTAAGGTTTCAAAAGGTTTATGATTGTTTGTTAAATTGGGCATAGACATGTTAGGTTATCTTTAATGTTCTTCATCTAGATTTAATTATCACACTAGTCTTAAGACAGATCACCTTAATCCTGGTACCATAGGAATGTTGGTAGGCGCAAAAGTGCTATTGATATCCTGACTCAATCTTAGATGAGCAAACAGCATTTTCGCAGAGTTGGTTTAGGAATTTTGTAAACATATCGTACTCGCTATTCATAGAGACTCTATTTATTGGTATTTCGCAAAGAGATTTGGTTTGCTTCTGTTGAGACGAAAGATGTCGTCGCATCGAGATTGGATGAGATATCATATTAGTGTTACGAGTTTAAGAACCGAACAAACAATTTAGTCTTGATTATAGAACTGCCCAGGTCACATTCCAAAGTATTCTTGATGATTGTCCCTAGGTCTAGCGCTTTTAATCACTTGAATTACATCCCGTTCATCATGTTTACTTTATTTGCATTGCTTTATTTATTTACTTTATTGATCTAGCTTAACTCGAATCTGTGTTTCTATTGTGTGAGTTTTCAGAGTTCTTGTGGATTCGACCCCTGATATATCATGGATTTTATGGTTTTATGACATGATATATGTATTGGTTTTGGAGTCTTTTGTATATATATTGAGTCTTATTAGGTACAAACACGAGATGGATCCTTATGAGCACTTTCGAGCATTTGGAAGCTTGTAGCTGAGCAAATCAACAAGGAGACGGATATTCCTGTCCACGTCGATCGACACGCTTCCCTTGTGACGGTCGACATCACCTAGATGATATTGAAGGCTCTGAGTTTTATCAAGTTTCAAGAATTGCAACTTTGCCCCAGAAGTTTCCAAAGTTTTTAAATCATGCCTAATCGTGTTTTTAGGTTACACTATGTTTTAGAAGTCCCAGAGACTAAGTTTTATCATATTCTAAGTTTTTCAAGTGGATTGTGAGTTTCAAGGAGATTATTGGAGAGAAGATTCAGATCTCAAACTTTGTACAGAGAATAATTCTGAACTCCCTTTGTTTTCCTATTTTCTATTTTATGAGTATTATTCAGACAATGATTTGTGTTTCATCTTCTATGTTTGAGTAGTCACCTTGTTAGATCTAGGGTTTCAAAAGGGATTATGAAGGAAAATTGAATTGGTTCTAGTATTGTTAAGTTATCTATTATGTTCTTCATCTAGATTTGATAATTACGCTAGTCTTAGGATTGATCACCCTAATACTGGTACCATAGGATTATTGGTAGACACGAGAGTGTTATTGATAACCTGACCTAATCTTAGATGAGCAAACAGCATATTCGAATCGAGAGTTGGTTTAGGAATTTTGTAAACAGATCATACCTGCACTATCATAGATACTCTATTTTTATTGGTATTTCGCAAAGAGATTTGGTTTGCTTCTGTTTAGAGGATAGATGTCGTCGCAGCGAGAGTTGAATGATATATCATATTAGTGTTACGAGTTTAATAACCACACAAAAACTTTAGACTTAATTTACGAACCGCCCAGTTCACTTTCCTGAGTTTTCCTGAATGATGTCCCTAGGTCAAGAGCTTTAATCATCTGAATTTAATCCCGTTTAATTGCTATTTTTGTTTATTGCATTGCTCTATTTAGTTTTCTTATTTTTGTCTAGCTTAACTCGAATCTGTTCAATCTATTGTGTGAGTTTTCAGAGTCTTTGTGGATTCAACCCTTAAGTACTACATTGATCTCTTAATTTGAGAAAGTACCTTCTAGGGTTATATTTGACCCCTGTCAAATTTTGGCGCCGTTGCCGGGGACTCTTAATTCACCATTAGATTTCAGTTAGGGTTTGGTCTAGATTTTTCTTTTTATTTTTGTTACTCACGCCTTTACGTTCTCTTATTTCAGGTGCATGAAACTTAGAAGCAGCAAGGACAAAGAACTTATTGCTACTGAGGAGATTGAGAAGTTAGAGAGAGCTAATCGCAAAGCACTCAGGAGAACAGAGATGGTTAGAACTGTTTTGATTGAGAGAGATGCTGCTGGGATCATACGTGATTTAGAGGGCAACCAATACAATGCTCAGGGTCAAAGACTTGATGCAGATGGGAACCCCATCGTCGAGATTGTCGACAATTTTGGTCATGTCGACCGACAGGGTAATGTTGGTGTCGGTTGACATGAAGGAGACTGAAACGGTCCAGACAACTTGGATGCTAGGATTGAGAATGTGAGAAGAACAGTTGCTGATTTCAACAGACCTAATGAGTTCTACTCCAACATGTCTGCTATATGTCCTCCTGCTTTTCAGAGGAATGATTTTGAGTTGAAACCCCAATACTATACTCTTGTGGGGCAACACACCTTCCATGCTCATCCTGCGGAACATCCAATGGACCATATAGAAAAGTTTGAAGACTTGGCTTTGAGTATTAAAGCCAATGGAGTGTCTGAAGACTATCTATTTTGCAAGCTCTTCCCATACTCTCTTGCTGGGGAAGCAGCTCAATGGTTGAAACAGTTGGAACCGGGTTCCTTAACTATTTGGAGAGACATCAAGACAGCTTTCTTGATAATTTCAATGATGATGCTAAGACAGAGGACTTGAGGGATTTGATTATTCAGTTTACTCAAGGACCTGCAGAGACTTTGAAGGCTGCGTGGTTGAGATTCAAGGGGTACCAACGAGATTGTCCGCACCACAACATTGATGAAGTCCAGCTCATTAGGACTTTCTTTTGCGGAATTGATTGGAGGTATCAGGTTGTTTTGGATGCTGCTAGTGATGGTAACTTCAACACCAGGACACCAGAGGCTGCTTTTAAGTTGATTGAGAACTTGGCATCTAGTAGTAGTACTAAGATTGCTGATTTTGAGAGGAAGAAGATAGCTGCTGATTTGAACAACAATCAGATGGCGGAAGTCAAAGCAAAGCTTGATACTGTGCACAACCTTCTAGTGAACAAGAAGTCAGTTCACTTTGCTCAAGAGGTTGAGGTTTTTGAAGCTGAAGAAGAAGCTACCGAAGAGGATGTGAACTATGTGAATGGTTCCGGTTTCAATGGCCAAATATTTGGCAATTCTCAAGGCAATTCAGAGGTTACAACAGCCAGAGAAACAACTACAGGAACAACCAAAATTCTTATGGATTTACGCCCAGGCCTAAGACTCAAGAAGCTCAGAGAAACAATAGTGGTTTCACTAGGGACTTTGGAAGTTCCCATTATCAGAATTTGCCTCCTAAGACTGCGGATTCTGAGTTGAAGGATATGCTTGACCAGATACTTGAGGGACAGCAGAAGATGACTGTGGATTTCAATGGTAAGACATATGTTCTGTATGCCAATCTCAATGGAAAGTATGAGACGTTGAATAACCACATCAAGAGGTTGGATACTCAGTTTACACAATCTGTTGTGAACATCAAACACCCTGATGACGTCTTACCTGGAAGTACTGACACTAATCATAGGTACTCTTGTGCTGCTGTTATGTCCTGGGGAGATATGGTCAAAAGAGAGATTAAGGAAGAGGTTCTGGAGAGTTCCGAAGCTAAGAAAAAACTTGAGACTCTCATCTTGGAGCTCATGTCAATCGACACCACTGCTACGTGTTGGTCGACGCCACCAAACTTATCAGAGGATTTGATGCAAGTCACGACTAAGGACAGTCCTGACTCCAGGCAAATCTATCGACATTCACTTGGCCATGTCGGTCGATGTGCACAGCCCAATGACGGAATTTATCTTCAAAAATTGCCTAAGTTGGAAGATCCTGGAAGTTTTGTTGTACCTTGCTCCATTGCTGGAGTTAATTTCACTGATTCACTCTGTGATACTAGAGCTAGTATCAATATTATGTCTAATGATGTTGCAATGAGATTGGGAATCAATGACATGAAGAGATCTTCAATTGAGATTACATTGGCCGATGCTTCTTTGAAGAAATCCATGGGTGTTACTGAGAATCTGAGAGTTCAAGTTGGTGATTGTCTGCTTCCTTGTGATTTCCATGTTGTTGAGACGGATATCGGTTCTGATATGCCACTGGTTTTGGGTAGACCGTTCCTTGCTACTGCTGGAGCTGTGCTTGATCTGCTGAGTAGTAGGATTTCTCTGAGGCATCTTGATCCTGATATGCTTTATCCTACAAACCCGGACGGATATGTGATGTGGAATCCTCAGGTTGTCGTTGAAAAAGTGAATCTGAAAGCTGCGGGTAAGAAGAACAAATCGCAGAGAAAAGCAGTGACTGCGGGACCCCTTATGACGTTGACTCCTGTGAAGAAATTTGATGATACTATTGAGTATAAGCTTCAGTATGGAAGTGGTTCCAGGCCATTTGCCAAGATTAAGGCTATCATCACTCTTGAGTTTAAGGCTAAAGGACAAGCCGTGATGGATGAGATGATGAATAGGGTTCTGAAACCCAAGATGCTTGACTTAAGTGAGGATGATTTTAGCTCCAAGAATTCATCTTCACCACCTTCGGATTCATCCGGAGATCCTCCATCCATCTGAATTTTGACAAAGTCAAGCTAATGACTGAAAATAAGCGCTTAGTGGGAGGCAACCCGCTGGTGAGTCTTTAATTAGGTTTTTCAGTGTCTTGTTAACAAATCTTTTTTTTTTTTTTTTCTCAGGAACTAGACGTGCTTAATGATGCTTATTGAAAGATTTGCATGGATTGGATAAGCTTTACGTAATTTTTCTACCAAGGAACACAAGGTTTGTGTCCGTGTCGATCGACACGAACACCTTGTGTCGGTCGACGCGGACCCGAGGTTAGTATAAATACCGATCTTTGTTTTCTTCTCCACTTCTCCTTTTCCTTTTTGTAAAACCCCTACGCCTCCATAAAACCCAAATCGTGATTTTTGAGTGCTTCTAAACTCAAGAGATTTCTATTCCTTATTCTCCTATATCATCCATTCTATCAAAATCAAAGTTATGTTCCTCAAATCTCCATCCCTAGTTTTGAATCTTTCATGGGTTTGATTCTCACTTTTGAATTCCGATTTTACTCTTAAAGCCTGTTAGTCTTGACTGATTGAGATGAATTTAGAAGGAATCAAGTGTGGAATGTTGTATATTTAGGTTGAATTGATTGAAAAGTCATGAATTTCTTTTGAAAAAACCTAGCACTAATCCAATTGAAATTTGGAATTTAGGGTTGATTAGATGATGAATTGATGATTTTAGAGATGGATTTGGTGGGTAATTTCGATGATTGTGAATTATTAATCCTGTTTTGACATTGATCTTGCTTGGAATTTTTGTTTTTCATACGTATACACGATTCGGCATCGTGTCGATCGACACGGTATGCTCGTGTCGGTCGGCACGCATACATAAATTCCAAACTTGAACTGAATTTGCGATTTATTGTGGTTTGCAGATGACTACTAGGAGATCTTCGAGGAACAAGCGTACCCGCAGAGAGGAGATTGATCTTACTGATGATGAGCCTAGTGTTGAGACCACTCCCACCACCGTCATAGCTACCACACCTACCTCTGAGTTTCTGGTTAATGCTCATGTCTGTGCCCCTTGGCCTAAGCTTGAGACTCAGATGATTAAGGTGAAGCGTGACTGGGATAGTGATCCAAAGACTGAGACAACCAAGCCCGAGTGCACTCAGAGACCTATTTCAGAGTATTGGGATGAGTATGACACATTGTTCTACAATGCTTGGAAACGTGTTGATATGAGGCCTACTCAGTTGGAGGATTGGAAAGCTATGATAGCTCTTGACATTGCTGATGATGTCCACCACATGCTTGAGAAGATAGGTCTACGTTCTATGGCACGCGACCACAACACTCTTTACCCGGACTTAGCACGCCAATTCTTGGCTTCTTGCAGAGTGTACTATGCTGATGAGAGTGCTAAGGTGGCACAGCAGGGAGTTCTGACCATATGTGCAAGGGTATGAGGTACAGGATCACTATTCCTGATCTATGTGACTTGTATAGCTTCCAGAGAGATGCTACTCAGGCTGTTATGGATACGGAGTGGGGGATATTAAGACTTTTTAGTCTCACATCGGGAATGGTGAGTATGATACTGGTTCTTCGAAGCAGACAGATGTTTGTCATCCCGCTGTTAGGTTTGTGTTGCGCCTCATTGCTAGCACCGTCTTGTGCCGGTCTGATCCTATCAAAGCCCGGAAATCAGATCTTATGCTCATTTTGCTTGGTGTTCACTACATGTTTCCTACTGCGGTTTGGAAGTATGCTGTCCCCAATACTGATCTGAATTTGGGTGATGTGTTTGCTCATCATTTGGTTTCTCTGAAAGCCAAAGCCTTTAGAAAGAAGCAGTTTGAGCATGTTGGAAACCTTTTGACTCCGATCTTCCACTACGTCGGTATAGTCTTGTCCAATGCCACATGCAAATCAGATCATATCACCATGGATCTTGACTATCTCAAGCATGTGACCTGGATGAAGCCTAACAACATGTGGGTATTTGCTGATGAAGATGGCACATTGAAGAATGTGAAGTTACCTGACATGTCTTTCCAAATCAAGAAGGATCACGCTATGCTGTACTTCGTGCCAGATGAGACATTGTTGGTTGAGAATTCAAGCCACAAGCTTCGCTGTGGAGCTTGGTCTAATGCCACGCTTTCAGCTACTAAGATGAGACTGTGCCGCCACTTCCAGAGACACCACTTCTCCTAGATACTTCCATTCCCAATCTTGTGTTTCCAGAACCCCCAGCGGGTTATGAGGATGGTAGTCCTATGTTTCGGAGGTACATGGTGAGTACTATGAGGAGTATGTGGCAGCTTATTGCTTCCGGTGTCACTCATGCCCAGGGTACCTCATCACCTACACGCCCACCCAGCCCTCTCGTTGACCCTCGCACTCCTCGAAGTTCTGATGATGACTTTGTTTAGTCATCGGGTTATTAGTTTCTTTATTTTATTTTTCCTTTGAGATTTTGCTTTTGTTTTTGCTTTATTTGCTTCTGTGTTTGCTTTAGTACTTTTTTTTTATTTTCATTTGAGTATTGTTGAAACTTAACTATGTTATCTACCAGTTTCTTATTAACATGTTTTGCTCCTAATCAGGATCTAGATGTCAGAAAACGAGTTGAATGATCAGATAGAATGGTGCAGAAATTCGGAAAACCACAACCCTGCTCACGTTGATCGACACGCAGGGTGTGTGTCGGTCGACATGAACACACCATATCAGGTCACGCTTTTCAAAACATAACAGTTCAATCTCTACTCAATTTTATTTCTTTTTATCACTTTCCTTAGGCTTATTTACACTGGTGACAGTGTAGTTTAAGTCTGGGGGAGGTAGTTGCTAACTATGTTTATTCTTTTGAGAGTTAGTCTAAATTTTTCATTTTTTTCAAAACCTTTGTTTTATTGAATCAAAACTTGTCCAGAAACTATGAGCTATCTTTTGGTCTATTTGTTGTTTGCTATGTCTTCTGGTGACCATTGTTACAGAGCTTATTCAGATTCAACTAATGGAAAACCCCCAAGTCTGACCGGTTAACTTGAGGGCCCCACACTTACAACAGATGCCCGCTATAGCCTGAGCTAATTTCTGTCAGTTCTTTTTACCTCATGGACGAAATTGATGTTTGAGAGCTTGACTTTTCAATTATACCTGACCTGATAAAACCAAAGTAAGTTATGATGTCTAGTCTCCCCAAAAAGTTGGTACTAATAATAAAAGCCTTTAGGTATAGTCTATGAATGACCAAGTGATTCTCTGAAGTAGAAGCGGGTAAGAGAAATCTATGCCCCACATTTATACTTCTTAAGGGGATGATGAAAGTAGGATTGCTGTGAGGGTAGGAGAGATCCCGTGACCCACTATTCACTTCTAATAGCCTACCTTCATAAACAAAAGAAAAAGAAAATAATGAAAGATCCAAAATAACCAAGGATTTAAGTCTGGGGGAGACTAAAACATCATTTTTGTTGTGAGTTTTGTCTTGTTATGGTATAGGATGACAGCTGAGTCTAGAAGGCTCTTGGGCATTGAATTCGAAGGTGAGACCCAGCGATGAAATTGTTTACTAAAGGGATATGTTGTTAAGTTGTGATGGGTATTAAGAAGACTGCGAGTGAGTACGGTGAATGTACATGGTGGTTAGTCTCTGAATAGTTCTTGTACCATGTGGATTACATGATGACTGGTAAGCACAATGTTCTAAAGAGTAGGTGAGTTGAGGGCAAGCAAAAACTAAGTCTAGGGGAGTTGATATATCATGGATTTTATGGTTTTATGATATGATATATGTATTGGTTTTGGAGTCTTTTGTATATATATATTGAGTCTTATTAGGTACAAACACAAGATGGATCCTTATGAGCACTTTGGAGCATTTAGAGGCTTGTAGCTGAGCAAATCAACAAGGAGACGGATATTCCTGTCCATGTCGATCGACACGCTTCCCTTGTGTCGGTCGACATCACCTAGACGATATCGAAGCCTCTGAGTTTTATCATGTTTCAAGAATTGAAATTTTGCCCCAGAAGTTTCCAAAGTTTTTAAATCATGCATAATTGTGTTTTTAGGTTAAACTATGTTTTAGAAGTCCGAGAGACTAAGTTTTATCATATTCTAAGTTTTTCAAGTGGATTGTGAGTTTCAAGGAGATTATTGGAGAGAAGATTCAGATCTCAAACTTTGTAGAGAGAAGAATTCTAAACTCTCTTTATTTTCCTATTTTCTATTTTATGAGTATTATTCAGACAGTGATTTGTGTTTCATCTTCTATGTATGAGTAGTCACCTTGTTATATCTAGGGTTTCAAAAGGGATTATGAAGGAAAATTTAATTTGGTCTAGTATTGTTAAGTTATCTATGATGTTCTTCATCTAGATTTGATAATTACACTAGTCTTAGGATTGATCACCCTAATACTGGTACCGTAGAATTATTGGTAGACACGAGAGTGTTATTGATAACTTGACCTAATCTTAGATGAGCAAACAGCATATTGGCAGCGAGAGTTAGTTTAGGAATTTTGTAAACATATCGTACCTGCACTATCATAGAGACTCTATTTATTGGTATTACGCAAAGAATTTTGGTTTGCTTCTGTTTAGAGGATAGATGTCGTCGCAGGAAGAGTTGGATGAGATATCATATTAGTGTTACGAGTTTAAGAACCACAAAAACACTTTAGACTTAATTTACGAACCGCCCAGTTCACTTTCCTGAGTTTTCCTGATTGATGTCCCTAGGTATAGCACTTTAATCATCTGAATTTAATCCCGTTTAATTGCTATTTTCGTTTATTGCATTGCTCTATTTAGTTTTCTTATTTTTGTCTAGCTTAACTCGAATCTGTTCAATTTATTGTGTGAATTTTTAGAGTCTTTGTGGATTCGACCCCTAAGTACTACAGTGATCTCTTAATTTGAGAGAGTAGCTTCTAGGGTTATATTTGACCCCTGTCAACCCCTTAGTGATGGAGTCGATCTCTTAATTTGAGAGAGTAGTTCTAGGGTTATATTTGACCCCTGTCAAACTCAGAACCAGATGCAAACTAACCAAGCTTATAAACTCAATGTCAAAGTTTTAAGTTCTAAAATGCAATGCTTATGAACCTTACTTAAAAACTTTAGCCACTCTCATCAAAACATGCATCAACTCTCAGCCCTAAATAAAACAAACATTCAAAGCAATAATTCCCTATAACATTGATTAATCGTAACCGGTGGATCATGCTATAAAATGCAAGTGAACTCATTTGGTGGAGGGACAGGTTTTAAGAGACAAAAATGGCCTCTTGTTCCTCTGGTTTAAGCTCAATGGTAACATGGATTTCTCTTTGAATGGATTGAACTTTAAGAAAATGCTAAAGGTAAAAGCCAAGTGACACATACAAGGATAGATTCCCATCTACCCAAGAACATACAGCTGACGTTTCCTAATTCTAAGCTCAGATAATTTGATCCTGGTTTTAACCCCTCAAGGTAATACTCTTCTCTCAGTAAGGAATCAATACTTATCTTTTCTTTTCTGGGAGAGAAATTTTTTCACTTTTCTTTACTTCTAGTGGATTTGGGGAAGTTTTCTTAATGTTAGGGTCTTGACTCGACCACTTGGTTGAGTCCATTGATCGAGTCAATGCATAACATATATTTTTTACTTCTTTTTACAGACCATTTTCTGATATGCTTTCTTCCCAAATCCTTTACTAGACTCAAAACATAACTTTTCTTTTAACTTATCCTCTCCAAAGGTTTTTTAACACTCTTTTTCATTCTTTTTATCACTTTTTCTTTTCTCACACACAAACCAAATCTCATCTAACAATCTCTAATCCTAGACTGATCCAAAAATCGTGGACCAGTATCTACATGGGAAGCTACACTTGTCAGCCTAAACCTAACATGTTCTCCTAAGTTCAATCGCGAATAAGGCCTTCCACTCAAAATTAATGTTTTGTTTGAAAGAAGGGAAGGTTTGGTGTTTTAACGGAACTACCTCAAAGATAGAGGCAACTACTTGGATTAACAAGAGTCGTGAAAAGGTAAAAGAGAATCCAAGTATTTTATTGGTATCCATGAGTTCAATACAATGAATAGACATTATCATTAGCATTAAGATTAGGGTTATACTTGATAGGGAATGATTTACTAATCACAGCAAGTTTAGCTAAGACAAGAAAATCGATTCAAGATTCCAAGAATGGCGTTATCTTAGTTTTCAGGTTCAGAATCATGCATTAGACAACTACAAACTATGGCATTGAATTTATATGATTGCTCATTAAGCAAGTTTTGTGAATTTCATCATTGTTCCCTATGCTAAATGCAACAGTCCTAAACGAATGTAACTAGACTCAATCCTAAAATGAAAATGAAATTACATGAACACTATGTTTTTGTGGTTTTGATTTTCAAAAAATTTCAAATTTATTGGTTTTTTAATGCACATAGATGCACTGTAAATTTGAATTAAACTAGGTTATATGACTCCTAGACCCTCCCCCAAATTTAAATTACACAGTTCATGTGTAACAAAATTCAAGAGAGATCCTAAGAGTTTTGAAAAACAAAATAAAAGCTAAAACTAAGGCTAACACCTAAATGCAGATGGATATACAAGTGGAGATGGTTGGGGTGGCACCTTATTATTGTAGTTGAGACAGAGCGGAGAAGAAGGCTTGGGTATGTGCCTCTATGTCCTCCTTTGTGTAGCCTGGATCAGAGGGTGGAAATGATGACGAAGGGCCAGCTGGGTCGAAATATGTCGCCAACTCGAACTGGTGACTCGACTCGAAGGGTCAAATGGGATCCTCTGGATACTCTTACTTGATCTCTGGATCGAGTAGGTCGGTTGAGTCCGCATTTGCGGCTTGGAGTTCTTCGGCCATGAGGTCCGAGTTTCTCTTCCTGGCCCTCTTTCTTTCACTCGGCCTCTCTGTGGAGGCTTCCCCTGTGGCTACATCATTCAAACATCTCGTGCACCTCAGGCTTGGATCGCCTTTCTCAGCGATTTTCTTTTGGAGTGACTTGATCTGTCGCGACATCTTCTTCACCGTCTTCTTGAGTGCTTGGCTCGTCACATCTTGGAACTTATTCCAAGTTTGGAGTAAGCTTATTCTCCTTGTTATTTCTTTGAATGTTCTGCATTCCTCTTCTTCGAAGTAGTAAGCCTCAAGCTGCCCTTGAAGCCATTGGCCGATTGTCTCTTCTTCCTCTTCCTCTGGTGTATTCGGATTATGGAGGAGTTCCAAACCTAGAATGAAGGATGTGCTCCCTCCATTGTAGATCTTCTTGTATGTGTCACTAGGCAGAGGGAGGAGAACTTGTGACTTTTCCACTTGAAGTTGTAGACATTATCCAATATAGGGGATATCCTCAGATAGGTAAGATCCAAGCTTGTTGACATAAACTTCTTCCCTTGAAGCTCGACACTACACCTTGGAAATATAGGGGTGATGATTCCTCCTAAAGCCAAGTCAACTCTGTTTAGCATTCTCACATTCTTCAACACCGTATCGGTGTGGCTCCTCAGCTGCTTGATCAATATGATCGAGTTACCCACTCGAGCTTGGTCCCCTTGCATGGGAAATGGCATCTAATCCTTCAAGGCAGTTGCCAACATACGCAACTCTCCATCATTAACCGTTCTTGTGGTCTTCCTTGCAAACATTGTGCTGGCCAAGTTCTTGTGAAGATACCTTATTGCTGGATGACTAACCTCCAAGATCTTTGACCTTGAAGACTTAAATGTGCCCTTGCCTCCCAAATGGTTCCAAAACTTGATCAGCTCCTCCTTGTCAAAGTCTTGATCAAGGTTTTGTCCCTTCTTGAAACCGAAGGCATCATCAATCAGGCTTAAGGGAGGCGTGTATCTCTTGCCCCTGATGTTGAAACTGATGTGGCCTAGCTCCCCATCATTAGCTTCCTTTTCTCCATTGTTGTATACATGGAGCATCAAAGTGCCAAGGAAGTGACATGTTTCCTCCTTGAATCCATTGAACGGCTTGGTGACAAGGTCCATCAGATTGGTAGCCTTGAAGAGCTTCCTTGTCTCCTTGCCAATCCCAAGAGCCAACATCGTCTCACTATCAAAGTACCTTGTCCCAGTGAACTCAATGCCCCTCAGGGAGTTGATCCGGTTCTCCTCATTGGGAGTTTGGCCCCTTTCCTCAAAAAATCTGAGGTTGGACTCACTTTCATCCACGCTCATATCCTGATCACTCTCTTTTTCATTCTCATCTTGAACCACAGCCCTCTTTCCTCTTCATATTTCTTCTCTTCTCCTCGAGGCTGCTCTCTGAGCTCTTGTCGTAGCTCTGGATTGCCGAGCATCACCAGCTTGTTCCTTAATGTCCATGTTCAAAGCAGAGTTGTAGTTTGAAGCAGACATGGTGGACGATTCAAAGAGATGCAAAATTCAGAAGTTTTTGAAAGTTTTTTAGTTTTAGAAATTGCAAAAATTACAAATATTTTGAGGTGAAAAAGCTTGAAATCGCAAAAATGGAAAGTAGAGGAGAGAGAAGAGCGTGTAGGGTTTATCTAAAAGAGGAGACAGGGTTTTGGGGGTGAAATCAATCGTGTGGCTGAGATTCAAACTTATAATTTTTCTGAATCAAACATGGCCACTCGACCTCGGGATCGAGTGGAGTAGTTGAGTAGACTTTTTTGCGTTATGATCACTACCAAATCCCCCTTGCCTCTTTCCAGTATGATCCTTTTTTCTCCTAAACCTGATTCCATGGAACTCCATACATTTAAGAAACCATTAAATCACCTAATTCTAGAAAACAAAATTGAAAATATATATACAAGGATAACCATGGGATTTTCTCCCAATTGAGCTTGTTTAAAGTCTCTAAGCTTGAATTTCTTTACAGAGATCAGGTATGGTATGGACCATTGAAAGGCTCTAAGGTCCTTTCATGTTCCATTTCTGGAAAGTCTCTGGTTGCATAAGAGAAAGTTCTCCTAACTCTTGGTCCTCTAGCCACTGACCTCTGTGGGACTACCCTGTCATTGTTGCCTTCACCATAGACAAACCTCCTGAGTGAATGCACCTCATATGAAAGACTAGCAATGTCTTTCTTGAGTGACTCGATCATTTCTCCTTGAGCCATGACCACTGACTCGATCGACGGAGTTGAGTAGACACGTCGAGTGTGCATGGTGCTTCTTATGTTGGAGCTGAAACTTTGAGTCTTTGATCCAGTATCTGACATAAGGTCATGATCCCAAACCTTTTCCCTTGTTGAGGTTCCAACCCGGTTCTCAAAGGCTTGTTGAACATAGTACTCTTCCTCTTCATCACTCCAAAAGTCTATGTGGTTGATCCAATTCATTGGTCCTGATGGTGATGATGGAGGTTCAACTTCAATGCTGAGAGGTATGTAGCTTGGTAAGGGCTCTTCATGTGGTCTATTCACATTATCTTCCTCCTGATTGTTGTTGACCTCTATGACAAACAGATGTTCATCAATGGTGAGTTTCTGATAACTCTTCGCAACATCAAACTTCATATGCAGATCCTTCCCAAGCTTCAACTCAATATTTCCTTCCTTGTCATCTATGACAGCTCCATCACTTGCCAAGAATGCTCTTCCTAAGATTAGAGGATTCTTAGGTTCCTTATCCAACTCACACAATGAAATATGTAGGGACTTCAATGTGGCATATCCTCACTGGAAGGTTCTCCAACATTCCCTTTGGCATCCTTATTGACTTATCAGCCAAATATTAGAGATGTCTTGCTTGGTTTGAGCTTCTCAAACTCAAGCTTTCTTTCAGCAGACCATGGCATTATGCTTACAGAAGCTCCCAAATCGCACCGAGAATTCTAGAAGTCTTGGTGATTCAAGGAGCAAGGAAGAGTGAATGATCATGGGTCCTCAAGCTTCTCTTGGACCAAAACTTTTTTCTCTACAACAGATTTACATTCATGATGTTTCTTTGCTGCTAACTCCTTAGCTTCTATCCTTTCCATGACTTCGGCTCTCAATCCATGCTGATTCTCGGGAATGAACTCTTAAGTTTTTCTTATAGGCATTCTGGCCTCAGCTTCCTCAAAGCACTGATCAACTAAAGCTTTATATTCTCTAAGAATCTCCCTCTTATACCTTTGTGGGTATGAACACATCCTAAGGATCTCCAGATTGGTATACACAGGTTGTATGAAGGGAATGAACTCAGCTCGATCAGAAAACCAAGCAGGAACGTCGAGTAAAGGTTTTGTTGGATATTTAGCCTTGACTCGATCACTGGATCGAGTAACCTCATCGACTAAGGCTGATTTTTCTAAAATTGGAGCCTTGACTCTATAACTGGACCGAGAAGGTAGGTCGAGTTCATTCTCTGAGGCTTCACTCTGAGCTTCTTTCTTTTCTAAATATTTGATTATATCCTCCCCCTCTTGAGAAACATTGTCCTCAGTGTATAAGGAGTACATTTTCTTCATTGGTAGGTGCATAAGCGATCCAATGGTGACAGCATTCACATTGGCAAAGTCCTTAGGTTTGGCACTGATTTCCTTGGTAGTTGTCATGTAGGCATAGTTGATGTAGAGGCTGAGACAGTTTCTAGGTACTTCAGTCTGGAGTTGAGCATTTCAAGCTTGTTGTTGAGATCATTTTATGATCCATCAATATGATTCTTCAAATAAGATAGCTTCTTGTTTTTTTCTTGAACTACAACTACTTGTCCTTGAAGCAACTGCTGGAACATAACCTTAACATCAATGTCAGGCGCCTGAGGCATGGCAAAACTGGTTGGTGGAATCATTGGAGGATTCTGCTGGGGAATGAAAGCTTGGTTCTGGTTTGGTACAAAAGGTATTGTACCTTGTTGTTGGTTTAGATAAACCTGATCTTGAGGATTGGCAACATTGGTATTGCGATAGGAGAAGTTTGGATGTTGCCTGAAGTTATTGTAACCTCTAAAGCCACCTTGATTCTGCATTAAGCAAGATTCTTCAAACTGCTCATTCTCCCCATCTTGAACTTGTAGCTTTTCTTCACCAACAAAGTGAACCGATTTCTGCTGAGCCATCAAGAGTCTATCAAGTTTCTCATTCAAAGCTTTAAGATCCTTTGAATGTCCCTCATTCACCTCTGTGCTTCCTCTTGTAGTCCTATCAAAATCTTCATTATAGGTCCCAACAGATGTTGCTAGGTTCTCTACCAATTCTCATCCTTTCTCAACACTTAGACTAAGGAAATTCCCATTGCTAGCAGTGTCTAGAATGGTTCTGATAGAAGATAGAACTCTTCTATACAATATACTCAGCAAGTTTTCATCACTGAAGCCATGATGTGGGCATTAAGTGGTGAATAACTTGAAAGGCTCCCATGCCTCTAAGAAAGGCTCTCCATTCTTCTGTGTAAAACCAGAGATTTGGTTCTTGAGTCTGGCTGTTCTTGCCATTGAGAAGAACTTAGCTAGGAACACCTTATTTCATTCATCCTATGTTGTTATTGAGCCAGATGGAAGGTTTTTCTCCCATTGATGAGCTTTGTCTCCCAGTGAAAATGGGAACAACCGCAGCTTGAAACCATCCTCACTGATGTTGTTTATCTTGGTCAAGTCACATAACCTATCAAAGGCATCCAAGTGCTCCAGAGGATCTTCCATCGGTAAGCCATGAAACTTGTTGCCTTGAATCATGGAGATCAGACCGCTCTTAATCTCGAAGTTTTTGTTCTGAACCAAGGGAGGCGCCAAATTGAAACATGTTTTTTTCGTGGGTTAAGAGGTTTCAATTCCTTAATCAATGAAGTACTTGAGGTGTCAATCCATTATGGGTGATATAAGCAATCAGGATGTGATCTAGCAATCTTAATCCAAGCAAAGCATATAAAAAGGTGGTTTACTAACAACCTAAGAGAAAACAAATCCACTCGATCAGAAGGATCGAGTAGAACAACCGAGCAAACTAAAGCAATTAAAAACAAAGCCACTCGATCTGAAGGATCGAACACCTAGATCGAGCAAAGCAGTAAACGATAAAAAGACCAAAGCAGTAATCGAGTAAGTAACTAAACAGAAGTGAAATTAAGATAAAAACTTAGCAAACAAGTAAACTAGAAAAAAACAAGATTGTAAAAACAGATTATAACTAATAGGGATCAAAGAGATGAGATTATTGACCACTGAATGCTAGTAGACCTTTCTGATGCTTATCAAACAACAACCACAAATCATTTTAGGCTAATTCTTAGACAACAGATTTCTAAAACAGCCTAATCCATTGTCGTGACACAAGGCCTCAAGATCCACCACTGACACACCCAATTTTGCCAGGGTCACCATGATGAATCAGGCATAAAGAATCAATCCATTAAAGCCAAAACACATTTCTATCAACCCAATTTTGCCAGGGTAGTGTGTATGGATCTCTGAAAAAATTTATTCCAACGTATTCATCACACTGTCGTGTGGGATTCATTTGTGGTCAAGATCCAATTGATCAGAGAGGAACAAGCATTAAGAACACTCACCCAAAAGGGAATTTCTATTGAAAGCACAAAATATAAGCCATCAGTTTAGTAAACTAAGCAATCATTCATCTAACCCATCCCTAATCTCCCTAATGAAACTACTCAGAAATTAAACTCATACTTGGATCCAAAATCCTAGAGATCATCAAAGACATATGAATAAGATCCTAGAGAGATAAGCAAGTATGGAAGAGAAACTAATCGCAAATACTTAATTTATCAATCAGAAACTGAGTTGCAAATACAAAGTAAACTCAAGAAAACTAGAGAGAGAAAGTACTGATTGAAATCTCTAAGCTGAAAAACAACTAGGTAAAAGTGATATGGAGGCGGCCTGATCTAACAATCCCTTTTATAAGGAAGGATCAGAAGCCCTAATCCTAAGGCTAAGTCCACCTATAAATCCGGATTAGTAGAGCTCGGACACCTAGGTCGAGTAGGAGATCGAGTGGTTCAGTGAGAAGTGAGCCAAGTTCTTCCACTCTATTGTGAGATCGAGTCCTTTGTTTGAGCAAGCTTCCCGAGTGTGTTGATGCGGGCACAAACAGAGTAGTTGGGTCGAGTGATCGAGCATAATATCTGGATGTTTCTACTCGAGTGGTCTGGATTGAGTCGGGTGATCGAGTCAGACTCCTGATGTCCATCCTTAGCCATTTTTGCTCCAATAGTACCTGAAATAACCCCAATATGCAATATGTATACAACGCATATGTAGGACTCTCTAAGTGGCCTAAAATGACACAAAATGGTATAAACAATGGATGAATCTAACCTAAAATAATCACAAAACTATGCCTAAAACAGGTAATATACAGTGTTATCAACTACACGTCCTCCAGTTCCAAAGAAATCACTCCGCTCAATGCTGAAAAATTGCTGCTTGAATTTCGATGTCCTCCAACCCACCAAACGGGTAGATTTCATCTTTGGATGATCAAAACTATGCACTAATTCTGTAAACTCGATTAAGGCTTACCAGCAAAAATCTGAGCCTAATAGCAAAAATTACACGCCCCTCAACAGGCCGGATAATGCAATCACCCTCTGGGAAGGGGAAACCCAAAACCAAGACAAACCCCATGACAACGCTCTTGCGGATCATGATTGACATCGGGAGCTCGGTAGATTTACTGTTTTAAAGTGTTTTCAAAGAAATTGGTTATAAAGACTCAGATTTGAAGTACGCAAAAAAAAACCACTAACCTGTTTCATTGGAGAAACAACCATTTCCCTCGGAACAATCAGACTCTCGATTGAAGCCCAGGGAGTCCAAAGAACAATAGAATTTGTAATCGCAAACAGACCCACACCGTTCATTGCCATTCTCGGCAGGCCATGGTTGTACACCATGAAAGCAGTACCTAACACATATCATCAATGCGTAAAATTTCCTGGACGGAGTACTGCAACAGTCTACGGATGCCAAAAAGCAGCCCATAAATGTTACAAAAGCAGCCACAATCAGGCCAGAACTTCGTTCAAATAACAGTTAATGATTAAAGAAAAGCTCGAGGAACGGACATCAACATGCCAAATGATCTCCACGTCCAAATAAAACCTCGAAAAGACCTAGTAGTCTAAGTATACATAGACGACAAACATCCAAAAAAATGTGTCGGCATAGGCACGGATCTCTGCCTAAAAGTTCGAAATGAGTTGGTAATTTTTCTCAAAAACAATATCAGCACGTTTCCGTTGTCGACGGAAGACATGAGGGGAATAGGACTAGAAGTAACATCCTATAAACTCAACCAATAAAGCAAAAACGTTGTAACCTCTGACACAAATGGCTTGCGGCAGTCCGCAATGAGGTTGACCGACTACTCAAAGTCAGATCAATCCGCAAAGTAAAATACCCCGACTGGCTAGCCAATCCCGTGGTTGTTAAAAGAAAAATGGGAAGTGGAGAGTCTGTATAGACTTCACAGACCTCAACAAGGCTTGTCCCAAGGACAGTATCCCACTCCTGCACATCGACAGGTTGGTCGAGGCAATAACCGGACTCCAACTTCTATCCTTCATAGATGTATTTTTAAGGTACAACCAAATCCGTATGAACCCGGAGGACCAAGAAAAAACTTCATTTATAACAGAGCATGGCACATAGTGCTACAGAATCATGCTTTGCGGCCTGAAAAATGCCGGAGCAACATACCAATGGCTAATGAACAAGATGTTGCTAAACTGCATGGCAAAACAATTGAAGTATATATCGACAACATGCTAGTCAAGTCGGTAAAACAAGAAGACCACGTAGGCCAGCTGCAGGAATGCTTCACAATCCTCAACAGATACGGGATGAAGCTCAACCCAGCTAAATGTACTTTCAGAGTACCATCTGGAGAAATCCTCGTGTACCTAGCAACCAAAAGAGGTATAGAATCCAACCCCAAGCAAATAGCTACATTCCTCGAGATACCGTCCCCCCGCACTACACAGGAGGTACAGAGACTCACCGAGAAGATAGCCACCTTGAACCGCTTCATCTCCCGTTCCACCGATAAATGCCTCATGTTTTCCAAATTTCTGAAAGGCAATAAAAATTTTGAATGGAAAGAGGCATGTGAGCAGGCTTTCAAAGAATTGAGACAATATAAATCTTAACCCCCCATACTGGCAAAACCAGTAGAAAGGGAACTCCCTTTTCTCTACATTATCGTGTCAACCGCCACCATAAGCAGAGTGTTGGTACAGGAGGATGCAAGCGAACAAAAACCCATCTATTACATGAACAAAACACTACTAGATGCGGAAAGCAGATATCCAACCATTGAAAAACTGGCTCTCGCAGTCGTAATGTTTGCTCGGTAACTCAAACCCTATTTTCAGTCACACACCATTGTGATCATGTCATCACAACCAATACGCACCATATTGGATAACTCCATCACATCTGGCAGACTAGCAAAATGGGCTATCAAAATAAGCGAGTACAACATATAGTACCGCACCCAAACTTGCGCAAAAGCGCAAGTGTTAGCAGATTTAATTATTGAACTCACGCCTGAATACTTTGACGACACCGCAAGACAACACCATATTATGCACGTTTTTACCATCCCTTTATCATGCCTTTGTCTAGTTTTAAGCCATGTTCATATCATCTCTTTCATTTATCTCTCATATAGGGAATTTAAATGTTTTTGCATAAGCATTGCATACATTTTGCATAGTTGGAGTCTTATCAGGTGCTTATGGAGCTGTTTGAAGCACACTTGGATTTTGGGTTCATGAAGTGAAGTTTGGATCAAGCTGTTGGACTAAGGAGGATTTGCAGAGAAGACAGCCCACTCGACCTACCCACTCGACCTACCTACTCAAGTGGGCACTCACTGCCTACTCACTCACCAGTCACTCAACCTGCCTACTCGAGTGGGCACTCACTGGGCAACCACACCACTCGACCTGCCTACTCGTGTGACCACTCACCAACCACTCGACCTGCCCACTCGACTGCTGGGTCGAGTGGGCCATTTTATCTCTTTTTCCTTCGGATTTGTGTTATTCCTATTTTGACACTCAGTATATAAACCCCTGATTAACCTAATGAAGGGGTACGCCATTTTTGTTAGCTTAACCTAGTTTTAGTCATTTTCTCTCTCTATTTCATATTTTGTTCTTGAGACTTCTCATATTTTGCGATTTTGTATTGATCATAATCTTTATATAATTAGTACTTGCATTTAATTTCTTCTAAAAAGTTGTTCATCGTCCCCCTATCTATTACATATGTCAATTTTAGAGAATTCTGGGTTTGAGCATTTTGTGATGTATTTCTTGTGTGAGTAGTTCCTTTAGGGCTATTTAGGGGTGGATTAGGCTTGTGTTGCTCTTGATTGATCTGGGTATCTAAGTTTGTTTGTCAATTCGTTTTATTCCCTTGGGTGAGTGATCTCAATGCTTGTTCTTTTCTGGCCAGTTAGGGGCATGATCTTAGATGATCTCATGAGCATGGCCCATGCCTTGAATCATTAGATAGACTTTTTCTAGGGATTAGGGTACAATAGCATGAGGGTGAATGCATCAAACACTGATTTATGTCACGACTCCATATATTCACTTGTTATGAACCCTTCTTAACTTGAATAGACTGATGCTTTAAGCCTGATCCGATCAACTCTTATTATGCTGGCAGGGTTGGATCTTGAGGCTATCTGCCATGACCCATGGATTGAGCTGGCTATGACGTCTGTTGTTAAGGGAATTGCTTATTTTTTGAGCATGCTAGTACCTAGGGCTTTCTTAAGCAGTCAATAGTGACCAGATTCACCCCTATGATCCCTATAGCTTTAATAGTGTTTGTTTCACCAATTTAGAGCATTTAAGTAACGGTTCTGTAGTCTAACTAGCCCACTCGACCATACCACTCGAGTGGACCAGTCGAGTGGCCCAGTGCCTGTTGAGTTTTCTGTAGTTTCTCTGTTTATTTGACTACTTTCTAAAGTGTGATAGCCTTTAGTGAGCTTGGTCTTTAGTTTATCTTTTATTTGCATTCGTTTAGGTTGATAGACTTCGCCAAACAACTTTCATATTTGGCTTGAATTAATTGTTAATGTACACATCCTTTTTGCTTAGTGCTATTCACCCAATGGATTGACACTTTCTATACTATGATTGATTGAAAAACCTGTGTTTTGTCTCTTTGTGCTTAGGCTGAAAGTTTATACTGTCAACTTTTACTATACACCTTGACTGGCAAAAATAACATGTTTCAGGAGCCTCATCCAAGACGACAACAGTTAACGAGATATCAACTCCCGTACAACCAGCTGCAAACTAACAGGAGTCCATAACGGCTACTCCTTCGGACAAGGAAAACTCCAATGAACCAATCGATTTCTGACACCCCAGACCATGCACCCCTCAACGAGGAACCCAATCCAGTAGTCGAAGAAGAGATTGATTAGCGAATCCCCTTCCTTGAATACATTATTAACGGCACAACGCCCCCCCCTCCTCCCGTCAAATGAGAAACACAAAAGCTAAAATCCAAAAGCGCAAGGTATTGCGTAATACAAAATCGTCTATACAAAAGAAGTATCAGCGGTCCATATCTCCTCTACATCTTTGGACAACAGACTTCTGATCTGATGACCAAAGTGCACAGGGGTGACTACAGGAGCCATACCTTTGGACGGACTCTCGCAATACAAATAAAAAACTAGGCTACTACTGGCCCACAATGCTCGCAGATTGTGAATCCTCTTCTGCAAAATGTGACAAATGCCACCCTATTATAATCCAGCCAGCTCACGAGCTGTCTTCTGTATCCGCCCCTATCCATTTATGAGATGTTCTATGGATGTAATTGGCCCCTTCAAAATGTCGGCTACCAAAAAATATTGATTCCTCTTGGTCCTAATGGACTACTTCACTAAATGGATAGCCAGAGCCTTTCGTAACAGTCAACGTGATACGTTCCTCATGAGGAGACGCTTCCCAATTTCAACAACGAGAGAGTGAGATCAATGTGAGGGGTTGCAAGACCTGATTAACAAGCACCTTGCGGTTTAATGGATCGAATGTCACCACAAAAGGATACGGAATAGCCTTTTGATGAGACGGGTTTTGGTCAATCGAATCACACGAAATGACCTAAGAGTATTTGTAATCGAATCACACGAAAAGAAAGACAATGATCTATATTTTAAAAGGGTTATTGATTGAAAAGATATATAAGGGATTACAATGGTTCTCAGCCTCATTATAAAGAAGAGGAGGCGAGAAGGAGAAGAGACAAAGAGATTGAAGCGAGAGAGAGTTACGAGACATACGTCGTAAACACTCAAATACCATGCAAAAATATCAAGAGTTCAAATTCAAAAACTAAGAGAGAAAGATAAGCTCATGGGCCACGACAAAGTGATGAAAACGGGCCATGCATTGGATCGGACTAAGGGTTGGCCTAGATGAACATATGAGCCACAAGCCTCATTAAAAACCTTGTTCGGAAAACCCATTGGGACAAAACCAAACCAAGGGAAAAGAGTGCAAGTGGATCATATGGCCAAAGTCTTAGCCATCTTGGACATGTATCACAACCAATGTGGCTTGAATACAACCCTTAAGGTCCAAGTGATCCTCTCGAACATTCCTTGATGATAAAGACACTCGTAAATCTTGATGAAATATTTTGACATGGAAGCAACCCATAGATCCTTGGCGACTTCCATGCAATCTTTGCCATACTTCATCGTAGACTCCACGCATAAGTTGCAATGATCATTTGTTCCCATGATTCAGTTTCCGGTTTCTTTTTGTTCCATGATTTAGTTTCCATGCTCTTTTGGTTCCTTGGTAGTCCATTACTTTCTTGATGTTGTCCATTCCTTGTCTTGTGTTTTTAGGGCCAACCAGGAATGTATCACAACGAGAACCACATACAAAGATTCATTTGGCGAGACATCATCTGCCGCCACGGACTACCGTAGGAAATCGTAACGGACAACCAAAAAAACTTGATATACAACAAATTTTGAGCCTTTCTCTGAAAATAAAGCATCAAGCTAAGAACTTCCACACCACATTACCCTCAAGGGAACAGACAAGCCGAGGCTGCCAACAAAGCACTACTCAACAACATATAGAAAATACTCGACTCAATAAAGAGTCTGTGGGAAAATGAGATCCAGGGCGTGCTCTGGGCTTTCCGCACAACCCCCTAGAAAGCCACAGGAGAAACTTCTTTCTCCTTGGCCGAAATCTCCATACCTGGACGTCGACGAGCACTATGTCAGGAAACCGAGCAAACTAATGAACAAATGCTCGAAGACAGCCTTGATTTCATCGGTGAACGACGAGATCAGGCGATGATACGAATTCAAAACTATCAGCATGCCACCACACGTTTTTACAACTCCAACCTCCGAAATATGAGATTTAGAGTTGGTGAGCTGATCATGAGAAAAATGTTTTGCAGCACACAAGAGAAAAATGCCGAAAAACTCGGAACTAGATGGGAAGGTCCATATCAGATTACTGAAATAGTCCGTCCCAGCATTTACAAACTCAAAAAGTATATAAACGGGGTACCTGAACAGAGGCCATGGAATATCATGAACCTAAAGAAATAATATCACTAGGTACTCTTAATAATTGAACTACGTTAAGGCTTGATCCTTTTACAGGGTACATAGGTAGCTCAAACCCACGACTGCAGCCATCCATCTAACTAAATCGACACTCCATCCTCGACAGGAGCCGATAGCTTCGAGTAGCAGGACGTCAGAATGCAGAATCAAAACAGCTGTCCTTACACTTGTTCTCGATAAACACATCACTTTATAAAACACTAAAAACAAACCACAGTAGTCTGAAATACGACCTAACTTCATTTACGCAAGCTCATGTAGCATGCCTCATGACGGGCTCTTGCAGTCCGCATAATCATGAATCAAAATCTTAAAAAGATAATTATATTTCGTCTCTCGAATACTGCATTCAGAATTTGAAAGACTGGTGGGTATTGTTAGACCTGGGAATCCCCTCTTGGCTCCCGCTCATATTTACCCATGCAGACTTAGGCTTAAAAGTAAACATAAGCCCGTCAGCCGCAGTAAAGAGACCACAACACATACTTAGAACTTACTTGAGGTCCTGCCGCGAGACGACCTCCCGCAGGGCGATAAGTAAGAACAAGTCAAATGTTGATCAGATCTAAGGAAGGATATTTCGGAAGGAGTTACACCAAATCATGGACGAGATTCAAGGAAGAAATTGGAGAAAAAATACCTTATTTAAGGCCGGCGAAGCGAAGTCAACAAATTCGTCATCTAGTTTTTACCTAATTTTTAGTCTAGAAATTCACACTACGACCTTTCGCACTAACTCTCGCTTACTTCTTGTTCATTCCTTTTTTGTGTAATTCCGATCATTATTAATAAAATACATTTTTGATTCATTTAACTATTAAGATTTGTTGTTTTGTACGATAGTGTAGTCCTTTGATTTATCTTAATACTTATAAAATATAACTTGTGGTATTTAGCACCCACAACATGGTAGCATGAGTTTGAAAATATCAAAATCAAATGCATGTTGTTGGAATATTTTGTAATTTTTCATTGACGAAGACTCAATATCCTCTCTGGAAAATAAAGAGGTCAAAACTAAGGAAGGTATGTTCTCATTTTCGATTTTAACTTAGTTTTAAGCAGATACTTAAATAATAGACAGCTAACTCGATCGATACATATAACATTTATATATATATAGGGTGTGTGTACTGTGTATAAATGTTGCATAGAGTATTTAGTTAAAATATTAGTTCCGTCATGGCTGCTGCTTCGCTTATAATTCTCTTCTTTCTTTCCATCACAACCCTCTCTCTAGCAAGTAAGTAATTATCTTCAAACATTAATACATCTATTTGTTTATCATGAAGAAATTTAAGTTATCTTCAACTTCTTAACCCAAATTAATCAGATTATGTTTTGGGTCGATCCAAATGATTAAGGCATTTTGTTTGGATTTTGTTTCTTTCTTTTTTTGTCAACTTTTGTATAGTGTTTTATGTTTGAGATGAGCCTAAAAGATGTTACCAAAAGTTTTTTTACTATCCTCGATCTGGTCACAAACTCTATAAACGGCCTTACAAATTTCTACGAAAACCCATCACAAGTAAAGTGTTAAACAATGCATCTTAATCATGTGGATTGAGTCAAATGATTTTGTTTAGTGTTCTAAAATTAAGTTAAGAAAGAAAAAAAAAATCATTTTCCATATCCTTAGCTATCATAACCAGCATAATTCATGCATGCATGACAACTTTAGGAGTAAACATAGACTGCAGATCATCAGGCGGTCTCTGCCATGATAACATAGGCATTTGCGATCTATGCCAAACTCGTAAAATAAAAAGGGCAAACAAAAATTATTGAGAAAAAAATCATGTAAAATTAATCTGCCTAGAGCCATAAAAATACTTTTGAGACGGATCTGCGGATATATATATATATATATATATATATATATATATATATATGAAACTCTTCCAACGTTTATATTTGTCTTAATTCCACCCAATTCTCAAATATGTTGTACTCACTAATCCTTCTTGTTTTCTTTATTTGCTCTATCACTAGATATAAGCATTGACTGTGGAACAAATGGGTCTTACGTTGATTCCAACAATGTAACATGGGTCGGAGATAAAGGCTACGTCACCACCGGCGAGCCCATGAAGATTCCGGACATGGTCACAAAGCCGACTAACACTCTCCGGTACTTCCCAACCGGTCAAACCAACTGCTACACCAACATTCCGGTGACAAAAGACCTGAAAACCCTCGTGAAAACGAAGTTTTACTACGAGAACTACGACGGGAAGTTCTCGCCGCCATCTTTTGACGTGGTTTACGATGGTAAACATCGTGATTCTCTGGAAATTACTGAGTCGTTACTCAACAATGAAGAAGATTTCTATTTCTCGGAGGTTATATTTGCTCCGGCGAATGAGACTATAAGCGTATGCCTTATCCGTACGTCTCCGTCCGATAACCCTTTTATATCTTCCATTGAAGTTTATAGCCTCGATGCGGGCATGTACGCAGATCTTGGTCCAAATGAAGGTTTCATTCTCCGAGAAAGAAATACATACGGTGCCAAAGAGATTATAAGGTATACACAAACTCGGTTCTTGAATTTTTCGGTTTTGTATACCTCAAATGAAAGTGTTATTTTTTTTTTTTTATATGCATTAGTGTTAAAATTAAAGTTTTTTCATGTCTTTGCCTTAGCTAAAGTTTGACGCGTCCAAAATTTTCTTTCTTCGCATAAGTTTGTATTCCTTCACTTAATATATTATCTGGGACCTTTAATTTGCTAATGTTTCATAAGACCATATACTCTTCCACTAGGATTGTGAACAATGTGAAAAAGAAAAATAATAAAAATAAAAAAGAGTAGATAATCAATTACCAAATGAGAACTTTTATAGAAACTACTGTCACACATGGCAGCATATAATTGGTTTGGAGTTTGGTTTTTAAAATTTTTAAAAACAAATTAAATAAAATTAAAAATATTAAAATAATATATTTAAAGCAGATGCTATAAGGGATGTGAATATGTGATTATTTACTTGTTAGCTCTAGGTTTAAATGTCATTTATCTATTCACTAGAATAGAACCCGCGCATTGTGCAGAGAGAAAATATAGGTTAAGAAAATATATGTAGAATTGAAATTTAATAAATTAAAATAACGTAGATTTTTTGAGAATTAGATTATATTTTTGTTTATACATTTTGATATAGTTAAGGAACATATATATAGAATTGAAATTTAATAAATTTAAATACGTAGGTGCTTTGAAAATTAGATTATATTTTTGTTTATACAATTTGATTTAATTGAAATGTGTATAATATTAGGTCTAACCGTCTAGATCATCGTATTACACAGATAATAATATGACTCTTTCTCTATATGATCCAAATAATCTAAATCCATTGAATAAGGATGATAAAACTTATCCATTTAAAACAATTAACCCGTTGAATGATTCAATTAAATATGCTTAAGCTATTTATTTGTTTGTAATTTTTTTTAAAAAGTTTATCCATACCCAATCATAAACTTACCAATCAATATCTGGTATGAATAAATAAAACTATTTTTTTTTGCAACGTTAAGTAAAAAAAACAAATATTGTATGGGTGGATTAAACTGGACTTGTCTCAATTATATTTGAGGCTCTAATCTAAACCAAACCAAACATTTTAGCAGAAAATATTATAATATAAATCATTGTGTGCAATTTGATATGTTGTTTTTGTTGCATAGACCAAATAATAAAAACCAAATTTAGTTTTGGATGAAAATGGGAAAACATAATAATGAAAAATTCACTTTCGGATTGAAAACTAAAAGAGGACCATTGTAAGCACTTTTTAAAAAAGTGTCCATAATGGATATGTTTTCCTCAAACTCGTAAAACATATGCACCCATTATATTTAATTGAATTATATAACAAAATTTTATATGACCATAAAGAAAATGAAAAACAAAATGACTTCATAATTTTAGTCATGGTTTTTTATGAACAGCATCATTAGAATAAATATGAAAATATTATAAATTTTACTTGATATTTTAACTTAATGATGAATTTAATGTATTATATGAAAATGTCTTAGATTGATCAAAATTTTAAATTGATAAAAAAATGAAAATATTGTAAGTTAATACTTATAAATTTGGGAATATTCGTTGAAGTTAGGATTTATTTGAAAAGATTTAAATAATTTAATGATTTGAATTCAAAAATATGTGATATTAATACTTAGTGAGAAATTAAAATTCGTCCATAGCATTATTAGAGAGACTCAAGGCTTTGATTACGTAATCAAACAAATAGTCACATAGTACATTCCTTTGATACTTTTTATTCAACATTTTTAGTCAAAAGTCATAGAAATAAATATGTCCCCGAACATGTGCTAATTGCAAAAGCGTCACAAGTATGGTGTCAAGTATGCTCACTTATGTATTGGAATCTTCCCATTTCCTCATCCAACTACGATAGACTCTACCCAGACGCCATTTCTTCTCTGCTCTGAGTCACAAATGCTCTATTTATTTCTCGGGTTTCCACTTTAAATTCTGTTTCTGAAGTCACAAATCACTTGCTTCCCTCTCCACCTTTTACACCTACATCAACACACAGATTACACAAAATCAAATCATCAGCACGCACACACCATGACAATTCACAAATGAGTCAGATTTTGCTAATCAGTTTGTTACTAATGTTTGAAATTTAGATCACGCTCCCATTAATTTCCTGCAGAGCCAACAAACATAAGTAGATAACTAATAAAGAGGATCAGAAATCTTCAAACTCAAACAACCAATTCTCAAAAAGAACATACCTTGGTAAATCTAGTAGCATGGTCAATGGGTTCTACAAAAACTGAACGTGTTATCATATTATAGGAAGTGAATAGAATATAATCGTAAATAAATCATACTATATCATTGATCTTAACTGCATGTTTGATTTCTTCTTCGATTGCCTATTCACAGAACAAAACAAATAGAAAATCTTTGATAGTACTAAATAAAAGCTGGATTGGTTGGGAAACGAAAGAATGTGTGAGTTTCAAGAAGAAAGTAGTAATCTATTTATAGAGAGGTAATGTTGTAGGTCTTTCGTTTTAAAGATTTTTTAATCAATTTTATGTTTTGATTTTTTTCTTAACAAATTAATGATTTCCAAAACTTCAAAATAATACCATATATGGGAGAATCGAGATTTATTTATTTTAGAATATTCAAATTTGGTATCATTTCAAACTAATTGATTGTTTGTTATTTATAGATAGGTAATACTTGTCGAATATATTAATGATAACGTAATTTAAGGTAAAAAAATGGAAACTATATTTGAAATTAAATTAAAATGAATATATGATTCATATAATATCATTTATTATTTTCAAATTAATTATTACTTATGAAATCGGAACCAAAATTGAATATATTAAATGATACCGTATTTTAAGGGACAAAAAATAGAAACTATATTTGAAATTAAATAAAAATGAATATAAGATTCATATGTTATCAATTATATATTTCAAATTAGTTACTACTTATTAAATCGAAATTAAGTAGAAAATTATATCAAATATTTATATAGTAAGGTTTAATGTGAAATGGCATAAAATATAATTAATCTAGTAATTAGTGACTTATTTTCAAAAATTTCTAAGCAACATTGTGGTGCTACATGAGCATGACAACCATGTAAATACCATGAGAGGATAAAGTTTTTTTTATAAGTGTCATTCTCAAATAATATATACATATATATCAGTTTGTATAGTTTCTGGTTAATTTTTTTAGAAATTGTATTACTAAACCTGATTCAAGGTTATATTATAACCGAATTAATTAACTTTTATATTGTTGGTTTCTTGGAAATTTATTGTAGCTATCCATTAGACCCTTACGGTAGACTGTGGATGCCGATAGGGTCCGACACCAGTCTCACACTCACCGATCTCACGACCTCAGCCCCATCAATAGACATCACAGGAGTTTCGAACAAGCCACCGGAGATTGTAATGTCGAAGGCAATATCAGGAGACGACTTAATACTCTCCGACCTGGCTCTTGCCTTAACCGGTTTACCAGTGTACTTAGCTCTTTACTTTTCGGAGTCTCAGAGTTTAAGTCGGACTCAGAGACGGTCGTTCAACGTTTTCTTGGACAATACGCAAGTGGGTTCACGTCCCATTGTACCGGTTTTTGGGAAAGCGACTCAAGTCGTTTTGAGAGATGTAGTGGCCACCTCGGAGTCCCAGATAGTTTTTCAGTCAACCAGCGACTCGGATTTGCCGCCCATCATCAGTGGTTTGGAGCTTTATTCCATAAGTGATAGCAGCCAGGGCAGTGGAGGCGGAGGCGGTGCTAAGGATAATTCCGGAGGTGAGTTTTTTTTTGGAATAATTTATATAATTTACTTTCTTGATACTAATTATTCTCCATTTGGTATAATGGTAATCAAGGATCCGGAGGAGCAAAACCACAAGCCAACAAGGCTGTAGAAGGTGTGTATTCCTTTATAAATAGTAGATATATATGATTGATTAGTATCGCTATTTGTTTTCTCGTAAACGAAATATTTTATTTTGAAATGAAAGGAAAGGTTTATTAGGTAATTGAAATCATTTAACTGGATCATTATCTATCGCATAACATTTAGTTAGTAAATATTAAATTTTCAGACAAATAATGGAGTTATATTATACATGCTTTGATTATTAAACAAATTTTTTGACACCCTTCTATGACCGGATTTAATTAGGGGGGTCCAAAAACAAATTACCACTCATTCTTGGTGTTATGTTCGCCTCCGCATTTGCAATACTCTCATCAACGATTGGGGTTATTTTCTTAAAAAAACATAAAAATGCAAAAGCACTATCCAACAGAATACCAACCACGTCCTCTGGTATAAATAATGTTGCTTAACTCGTTATTAATGTTAATCAAATATTTGAATATACATGACAAGCAATAATAATTGTGTTTTGGTATCTCGTGTCTTTTCAAGGGCTTGAAATAGGCACCGGGGCGTCGCCTCTCTTTGGACAGCAATTTACCAGCGACACGAATGATTCAAATGTTGTTCAAGATGAAACTTATTGACACGGACCATGTGTGTTATTTTATGTTTTTTTTCCCCTGATTTATGATTATTTTTATAAAAAGGTATTTTTTCAATTTATATCCGACCAAAACATTTGTTAAGAAAACTCGGTAGGAAAAGAAGATAACCGGAGGACCAATATAAGGAGTGATGTCAATGCGAAATCAAAATTTTTATCCAAAATAGTGTGTTCGAAAGAGGTGTACAAGGTCTCTGAATTCAAACTTGACCGATAAAAATTGAGCTACTCAATTTAATATGGAGAAAAATTTATTTCTGCATAATTAATTCTCAACAAAATGGGGGCAAGAAACTATAACAAATTTGTATGCTGATCAAGTGGTTTATTGATTTGCGTTAGTTAAATAAAGCTCAAATTTTGTTTTGTTTGGATAAATAACTGCTCACATCATATCGCATGCACGCCAATTAAGATCACACGACCTCAAGTTCTTCATTTGTTGTTAGTGATATATTAAAAAATCATTCAAATAAGCTCAAGCTGAAGTTCTCTCTCTGACGCAAATATCGAGAAGAACCTTTCCTCACTGCTTTCCGACGTTGGCGGAGCTGTGGCTTGCCGGCGTTGGGATCTTTTCCGTTCGTTTCTTTGCTGATCCTATCTAGATTGGCCTCTCTTCGTTTTATTGGTCTCTATGTTTGGTGTCTTATCTTGGGTTTTGGCCGTTTATACTTTTCTCTTCCGGTTTTGGTGATGTTGTCGAGCTTCACGATCTCATTTGTGCCAACTATGGCAGATCTACGACGAGCAACCTCCGGATCTGATCCTTCCTCGGGTTAACCCCGAGCTTTTTTCACTAGATCTTCATCAGATCTTCGCCTCACTCGACGATGTGTGTGGACTCAGCCATGTGACATTTATCTCCTCTTCTTCTGGTTGCTCTCACCACCGGATCTTAGAGCTTCGCTTCAAATCTCCACCGCTTGGCATATGTTCCAGTGAAAATCTCGTATTATATCTCGATCTCGTTGTTTGAGGAATTTTCTGTCACCGTCAGCTGCTGTCACTTCCGATCGGCCGCTGCTTGTGGTTCATGTTGCTCTGAGACGACAAATTTAGGTCAGGACCTCAACATGATTTTTGGGTTTTGGACAAGGACACAGCCCAGTAACAAAGCACCTTGGAATTGCTTTGGCCCAATAAGCCTTACAAGCTTAAGGCCCATCTGTTGTTACAATAAAACATTTTCGGCAGCCCACCTCCAACTACTTCTAAGCCCAGGTCCATTTTGATCTTCCCTAATTTGACTATTCCCTCTGTTTATCGAAGACGACACAAAACTTGTTTAGGCCGAGGACTCCTAGCTAAGCAAGTGTTGAATTTGATACTTGGGTTGGCCAATTTCTATTCTATGGACCCCTGGTCACAAAGCTTTTTTGGCATCATCATTTGCTTGCCACTGTGTGTTGACCTCGGGGGTCTCTTGTCTTCATGGAGGAGTTATGTTGTGCCTTTAAGGCTCGTGAAAGTGAAAGTTCGTCATGTTTATCTGACCTCAGGGGTGATATATTCAAATTATCCCTTTAGAGCTAATCTCTGAAATTAAGAGATCACGATAGTACTTAGAGGTCGAGTTCACAAAGACTCAATGGTTTCACGATAGACCTTTTCGTTTTGAATTCATTTAAGCAAGTATGAAGTAAATTAAATGGCAATGCAAATAACAATAAGATGGAGAAAGCGTCAAATCTAGGGAAATCTCAGGAAATCAAGTAATGAATATCAACTAATTAGTAAAATCGAATTAAGAACAAGTCTAAAACTCAAATCACGAAAGTATAATAAACCAACTTCGGTTGCGATAATTAACTATGATTAAAACCTAAGAAGCCAAATTTCTTTGCGAATCTTAAAGTTTAAACAAGCATTAAGCACATGTTTGATATGTTCACAAATTATCTAATCCAAATTCCTTTGCAATCATCTAATTTGCTCACACTAGATTTTATCAGATTATAAATCACGCTGTCGCGCCAATTTAACAACATATGATCAAGTTATTAGGTGATCAGTCTAGAACAAGCCTTAAACATACCCTAGGTGAAGAACTATCAAGTTTGAATCCTAACCAATAAATCAATATATTATTCCATGAAATCCCTTATGAGAATCCCTAAACTTAACAATGAATCTACTCAAACATATCAATTGAAATAAAAAACATGAATAAAATATATATCATATAAATCAGAACAGAGAAATAGAAACAGGGGTTCAAAATATTCTCTCAAAGTGGAACAAAGTAAGATCAGCCCCAAGACTCTCCAAAATCTCCCCAAAAGCGTAATATGATAGATGTAAAAGATAATTCAAAACAAAGTCTAAAAACCGTAATTATATCACTAAACACGAACTGGGGTCATATTGTAAATATATGAAACTTTTGGGAAAAGTTGTAAATCTCCTTAAGTTGTTATCTTCTTGTGAAAAATAAATTTCGTACTGCGTTGACCAACGCCAAAAGTCGTGTTGCCCAACACTGTTTAACTTCAAAAACACCAACTTCAACTTCTCAGCTACAATGCTCTATGAATTCTCCAAAACGTCCAAATAGTCCCAGTTGCATGTAAACCTGTCAAAGACTCAATAGAGACTCAAAAGACACATAAAAGACTCGATTATATACATATATCATGGCCTAAAACTGGTTAGAACTATGATATATCAACTCCCCAGACTTAGCTTGTTTGCCCTCAAGCAAACAATAAACTGAATACAAGGAAGAAATATGAAAACATCGAAACTCATACCCTCATCAGAACACCACAATCGCATTCACCATAGTAAATCCACTAGAAATTCTTACCTGACAAGATCTAGACCACCATGTACTTCATCGCTAGCACTCGCAACATTCTTAATTCCCACCACAATTTACTCAACCTAATCCAATAAACAACCTTCATTGCTGTTTTTCTACCTCACTTTTGGTTTCAATGTCAAGGATCTTCTAGATTTTAAACCGTACTTGACTACAACAAACCAGCCATTACTAACTTTATTGGTACTCTTTCAACTCCCCCAGACTTATTATTTATTCACTCTCTTTTTATATTATTATTATTATTATTTTTATGGGATAAATTTATAACTTCAAAGGTTGTAAATAAATGGTCACGGGAAGTTTCTTCCTATCGTTTACAACCCTTTGGTGATCCTTTCGTTAGAATAAACAATGGTCATGAGAAGTTTTTTCCTACCGTTTACTCTAACGACAATCATCTCACTGTTATAAATTTAAAATTAGGGACAAGGGAGAGGAGTATCACATTAAATCAAATAGGCTGGTTATGTTAATTTTGAACGAAAAATCAAATCACACAGACATCAATACCATTGATAAAATAGAATACTTAGCTCGGATCTAGGATGTTAGAAATATGGGGTTCTTAAGCTATCTGGTCGGCCATTGAATTTTTCATTAGTCTCGGATTCAGGTCAGGATAAAATCAAATGGTCACTTAGGCTACTGAAAAGTGTGGTTGTTCACTCGGTAAAATTATTGTTTCTGGACTAGGTTTTCACTCAATAAAATAAATTTTGAAAACAAATTTTTGACTCCTAAGAAACTAAAAGATTAATGTCAGCAACTACCTCCCCCAGACTTAAGCAACACTGTCCTCAGTGTTATAAAAGTATAGGTTTGGTGAAAAATAATAATAAAACAAATAAAAGAACAAGGAATATCAGAAATCATACCTATGTTGAACAACACACACATGTGTAGCGACCAACGCACATAAGATTTTTAGCACAAATGGGTTACTCGTGTTGAGCAATACGATCATTGCGGAGGTCGTGACATGGACTCATGATAAATAATTTCCAAAAATTCCTGTCATAGACTAAAAAATACCAAAATTCAAAAATAAAAAGATAACAAGACTCTGAAATTTTTTTTTTTTTTATATAGGTTAAATAAAGATAGATAGCTAAAAATAGAATAAAAAATTAGAGTATGTAAGAACTTACCGATGGGTTGCCTCCCACCAAGATCTTGATTTTAAATTCATTAGCTTGACTTGGGCGAAGCTCGGACATCTGGTGGACGGGAGAGTGGCAATGAATGCTGCACAGAAAATTTTCGCCTAATCCATTGTGGAATATAAGCCGTGGGTGCATGTGGACGACCAAGGAAGTGTGGAACATCAGCTGGGCGGGGTGATAGTCTGGGTGTGACACTTCTTTTGCAAAATCATCAAAAGAAACAAGCCTTCTACGAAAATATCGTGGCTTGGTTAATTGTAAAGCAGTTTTGTACCTTTATAAGTCTTATTGATGATATCATGTGGTTTGGGTTCAGAGAGTACATACCTTTGCTTTTCCCAAGGTGAGGGAAGTGTGGGATGTGGAGCTTTATGTTTGACAATAGCTTTCAGACTTGGAGTATTCAAACCATCTTGAAAACCAGTTGTTTCAAATAAATCCGGACCAACTCGCGGAATGTGTTGAGCGATACCAGGCTGTGGTTTTCTACAGAGGTCCTTCATGTCAAGTATGGTGTTGACCGATACACATATTGTGTTGCCCAATACTGAACCTGCAGCTCGGATTTCTTCACTTTTTCTGCAATTCAACTCTGAAAATCCTTGTCTCCATCACAAAAAACGTCTTCCTTTAACAACATGTCAGTAACTAGAACCTCGTCATGGATCCTAGCTTGGAAGATATGATCACCACTCCAATATTCAAGCTTAGAAACTTGCTTATTCACTTGATCACTAGGACCCAACTCCTTAACATACCCAACAGTAATGTCTATGGAGGTTTCTACAGAGAACGCTTGACCATAAATGGTGGATGTTTTTCTCAGTTTGTCCATCTCAAAGTTCATAACCTGATCACCCACATTCAAAGCAATTTTTCCTCCTCTCACATCTACTAGTGCACCAGCTGTGGCTAAGAATGGTCTACCAAGGATAAGAGGATCATTAGGTTCAACATTATACTTCAGAATTATGAAATCTGTGGGGATTATACACTCTCCAATTCGCACCAGTACATCCTCAAGCAGTCCCTCGGGAATTCTTACACTCATATCCGCGAGAATTAATGAGATGCGTGTGGGGGGGGGGGGTAAAATCAGTCATTACAAGTCCAACAGCCACTGAATAAGGCATCAAACTAACACTTGCACCCGAATCACACAATGAACCTTTGAACTTATTCTTGAAAATAGAAAACTCCAATACAAAAATCCCCGGATCCTTTAACTTCTCTGGAACTCTATTCTGAATAACAACATTACAAAATTCAGATATCATCATGACACTCTCCTATTGGCTCATATCAGATGTGAGCATCTTCTTCAAATATCTCTTAACCACTGGAGTAATTTTTATCTCATCAGTCAAAGGAATCTCCATGGAGAGTTTCTCCATCATAGCTTTGCACTTAGCTTCGTATAGCTCTCGTTTTGACTTCTTGGGATTCCTTTGGAATGAAATCTTGGACTTAACCCTGGACGTTCAGTTTAATCGGGATATTCGGTTTGGTATAATCGGATTATCAGAACTTTTACAATTTCAAATTCATGCCGAACTAAACTGAAAAAAATTAATCGGTTCAGAATCAGTTTTTTCGGTTTATTTATTTGTATTTAAACCTGTTCCGATTTTAATACAGAATTTCCATAAATCGGAAAAATAATTCCAAAAGTCAACAAAATTACATAATTTGCATTCAAATGTCTTTTACATAACTTATAAACAAAAATGAATGTGTTATTGTAATGAATACTTGTAGTTTGTAAGCCTCACCAAAATTTCCATAAATCGGAAAAATAATTCCAAAAGTCAACAAAATTACATAATTTGCATTCAAATGTCTTTTACATAACTTATAAACAAAAATGAATGTATTATTGTAATGAATACTTGTAGTTTGTAAGCCTCACCACAAGTATTCATTACAAAACATAACCTAACATCAGCTTTTATATCTTAAAATAAGCTGGTAAGTGGTTAATAGTTTGGAAGCCTCACCATGGCTAATGGTTAAAGTAAACGACCTATCACAAGCTGCAAATAGCACCAAGAAAAGATAAAAAGCAACTTCATCCGTGAAGATTGAAAACTTGGATTGGGTCTTTCCAAAAACTAGCCGATCCAACCTATGAAAAGTGAACAAGACAAGTTAGACATGAACAAAACCAGCATGCAACAACATCAATCATAAATATTATAAAACATATACCTTCCTAACCAATTAGAGTCACTAAAGAGGTGGAATTGAATTCCGAGAATCTACACAAAATGAATAATATTTGTTAGCTTGTAATCATATACAGTTAAGCATTTACATCTAAAAAGTAAGAAAACTCATCTAGTGATTCAAGGAACTCCACTTCTTCCAACATGTGAACTAAGTCAGAAGGTTCTTCTTGAGATTTGTAACCACAGCGCAACCATTGTTGTGTGCATATAAGAACCTCCACCATATAAGGAGTTAGAGAACTTCTGTATGGATCCAAAACTCGACCACTAGTACTAAAGGCTGACTCTGAAAAAACTGAGGAGACTTGAATAGCAAGAACATCTCTAGCCATTTCGGATAGTATTGGGAACTTGGAGCTGTTTAGAACTCCACCAAGACAAAACATTATACGGCATTCCCAATTTGTTATCTACTCTAATCTCTGTTTTTTCGGCCAAGTAGATATCCAACTCACTACAGCTCTCTTTATTATTCCTTAAGCTGACCATCTTGTTGTACATTAAATCCATCCGCACACAACCATCATCATCATCATCTGACAAATCTAATGTAACAGTAGGTTCCTCATGTTCTACAGATGCATCAATCTCTAATGGTTTACTAAGCCTAACACTATATTGATCATAAAGCTTTTTCATGACACTAGTAAGAGAACTGTAAAGGTGCCTACTTTCTATACTGTCTTTGCCATAAAGCTGATCAAAGCAAAGAGAAACAAACTGAAGCTTATTCCTTGGATCTAAGACGCTAGCTACAAGAACAAGTGGATTCGTATTCCCAAATCCATCCCAGTATTTCTCAAACTTATCCCTCATAATATGTGCTTGAGCTCTAACCTTTGCATCACTATTTCCACACTTAGCTATTAGATTCATCTCTATATCTACAATCTCATTATAAGCCAAAGTGGAACTTACAGATTGAGAAGCTGAGAAAGTTTGAGTGCAGTGGAAAAAGATCTTGAAAAACTTCACCAAAGTTTTGATCTCATCCCAATTAGCCTCATCTAGTGGACCAACTCGTTTGGTCTTTGACTTCTTGTCCTCTTCCAAGAAGTAGTCACAATACAACTTATCTTCATTCAACATCCTCTCAAAAGCAGACCTGAGCTTCATGGCGGCAGACAACATAAAATATGTAGAATTCTATCTTGTAACACAATCCAAAGGCAAACTACCTCTACAGATCTTCTTACCTGTCTCACACATTAGCTGAAATGACTGCAACCTACTGAAAGATGACCAGACATACTTGAATGCGTTTATAATAGCAACAATAGCAGGCATAGCCTTCTTTAATCCATCTCCCACTATCAGATTGAGAATGTGAGCACATCAATGAAGGTGTATGAACTCTCCATCTTGAACTAAAAAGTGAGGTCCTCTCATCCTCAAATGATCCCTGAATAAACCAATAGCCTTGTCATTCCCCTTCACATTATCTATTGTGATGCTAAAAACCTTATCAATCCCCCATTCATCTAAGCAATCAATCAACTGGCCTACAATCGTCTCTCCTTTATGATATGTGATGACCTTAAAGGAGAGAATTCCTTTTTGCATTTTCCAATCCATATTAATCGAGTGACATGTGATCACCATGTAGTTGTACGAGGTTGTCTTGGATACCCATATATCTGTGGTGAGAGATATGTTCTTCTTGTCAACAGAAAACAACTCCTTCAAAACACTTCTCCTTCAGATACAATGCAGCAATATCCCTAGTACAAGTCCTCCTAGAGAATGTCTTGTACAAAGGCAAGATATCAAAACAGAATCGTTTCCACCCCTCTGATTCAGTAAATCAGAAAGGTAAATCATTAACAACCACTAACTTATTAACTGCACTCTTAAACAGCTCCGGATCATACCTAACCACTTTCATATTACCACCATTATCAGCACTTAGCATCTTTTGTTTCTCTCTCTCATCAAAATTCTTGTACAGAGCACATCTAACTATGTGACCATTCATAGCACTAGTCCCAGATAATTTTGAGTGATATCCTACCTCTTGACCACAATATCTACAATTGGACTTACTTGGATCGTCTACTCTTTGAAAAAAATGTTCCCAGCATAGAGCTCTTTTAGTAAATATATTCTTTGGTTTCGGTGGCAAAGCATCACCACTCTGTCGTGTTTTCATCTTCTTTCCAGGCTCCACGGACTCAGCATTAATTGGTGGTTCTTCTCCGTCATGAGCAGACATCTACAAAGAATAACAGAAATCGATTAGGATTTCAACAGAGACAACTCAGATTTTTTTATTCAAGACCAATATCTCATTGAATATCACATGTAAAATCCCTAAACATAACTACATTACAAAACCCCCAATTTAAAATTTAGTAATTTTCGATTAGGGTTTTCAAGTTCATATTGGAAATTCATCAAAATCAAACAAACGAAACTTGAAACTAACAGAAAATTCTTGTTGAATATCATATATAAAAACATAAGCAATCATTAATTTTCAAAATCCCCAATTTCAACATCCCGATTAGGGTTTCGGTTTCATATTTGAAGTTCAACAAAATCAAGCAATCAAAACTTGAAGCGAACAATAAATCCTCGTTAAGTAAAGAAGATATAACCCTAACCCTGATAGCACTGCACTGATACTTTTCATTAGTTTCAATCCTTCCTAGAAGAGTTCCATCTTGTCTTCTCACAGTTCCAGCAGTTTACCCAACCCGAGTATCCAGTAACTTTGACATGAGTATTCAAAGCTTCCAGTTTCCCATTCAAATCACTATACATAGCATTCGTCTTGCCACTAAAATCCACAGTAATCTTTTGTTGACCCTCCAAGATTTTTTCAAGCATGGACTTCATCTCACTTTGCTCGCTTTGCGCAGGAGGTGCTTGGTAAGAAGATGATCCATAATTTCGTCCAAAACTATTGTTGCTCTGGTATGGCTTCTGATACTAAGGCTTATCAACATACCCTGGTTCTGTTGGTTCTCAAATCCTGGACTCTGAAAACTAGTTCCACCTATGTAATTCACGCCCTCTTTGCATCCATCTTCAGGCTTGAATGTCTCAACTTCTGGAGCAAACTTGACTGACTTCTTATTTACCAATAAGGTGGGAACCGAATCCAACTTGTTCTTCAATTCAGCAATCTGTTTTCCATCGAAGTTCCCAGATTTTCTTTTGTCTCTCAAAGTCAGCATTCTTAGTGCTAGTACTGGATGCCAAATTCTCAATCAACACAGAAGGTTCCTCGGGATTCCTTGTCATAAAGTTTCCATTGCTCGCAGAGTCAAGAGCTACCTGATATCTCCAATCCAAACCTCTGAAAAATATACCCAGCAACTGAACTTCTTCAAAAAAACCGTGTTATGGATAATCCCACCGGTAAGCTCTAAAACGAATCTATGCAGCCTTAAATGCTTATGTTGGTCCCTGCGTGAACTGAGTGATGTTGTTCCTGAAATCTTCTGCTCTTGCATCATCATAGAAGTTATGCAAAAACACCTTCTTAGTATCCTCCCAATTGGTAAGAGATCTTGTTGGTAACTGATTCTACCAATAAGTTGCATCACCACTAAGAGAGTGTGGGAAAAGCTTACAAAAGAGATAGTCATAGCTGACTCCATTATGCTTCATACTTGTCACCAAGTCTTCAAATCTCTCAAGATGATCTATAGGATGTTCATGAGCTAAACCGTGAAAAGAATGTTGTCCAACCAAAGCATAGTAAGATGGTTTCAACTCAAAATCACTCCTATCAAAAGTGCGAAGTCTGATCGCAGACCTATTCATATAAAACTCATCCGGTCTATTGTAATCTTCAAGTGTCATCACTCTCCAAGCCTTAATCGGTGCATACACTTGCCCTGCAGCCGCGCCCACATTAGCAACTGGTACAATGGGGTTTCCATCAGCATCTAACCTCTGACCTTGCTCATTAGACACATGAACCTCTTGGTCTCGTAGAACACCAGCTTTATCTTGACATAAAATCACAGGATTAACCATCTCCATTGGCATACACCTGAAACATCACAGACAAAGAGAAAGAAGGATGTAAGTAAAACTGAAAAGTAAAAACTTATTCTAAATTCTACACTTAAGTCTATCAAAAACTAAATTGAGTCCCGGCAACGACGCCAAAATTTGATATGCTCAAATTATCCCTTTAGAGCCACTCTCTCAAATTATCCTTTTAGAGCCACTCTCTCAAATTAAGAGATCACTGTAGTACTTAGGGGTCGAATCCACAAAGACTCAATGGTTTCACGATAGATCTTTTCGTTTCGAATTCAGCTAAGCAAGTATGAAGTAAATTAAACAGCAATGCAAATAACAATAAAATCGGTTGGTAATTCAGATGGGGAAAGCATCAAGTCTAGAGAAATCTCAGGAAATTAAGTAATGAATATCAACTAATTGGTAAGATTGAATTAAGAACAAGTTCTAGAACTCAAATCACGAAGGTATAATAAACCAACTTCCGTTGCGAAAATTAACTATGATTAAAACCTAATAAGCCAAATTCCTTTGCGAATCTTAAAGTCTAAACAAGCATTAAGCACATGGTTGATATGTTCAAAAATTATCTAATCCAAATTCTTTTGCAATTATTTAATTTTCTCACACTAGATTTTATCAGATTAGAAATCACGATGTCGCGCCAATTTAACAACCTATGATCAAGTTACTAGGTGATCAATCTAGAACAAGCCTTAAACACACCCTTGGTGAAGAACTATCAAGTTTGAATCCTAACCAATAACAATTTATCATTCCATAAAATCTGTTGCAGCGGGTAATAGCAAAAAAAGGTTTCAAGGATCAATGGATCAAGAAACTATGCTATGTGCTCGGAATTTTTTGTTAAAACAGAGAGAATTCAAAGGCTTCAAGTTTGAAGAAAATCTCTTCTTTATAAAACAATAACCGAGTATCAAAAAAAGAATTACAAAACCTTATATAAGCAACGTCTTAGCCGATTTAAACAATAGAAACCCTAATAAAAATAGGAAATCAAAATAGAAAAGGAAATACTAAATAAGTTAAAAATAACCATGAAACCAAATTCTACCTCGAATTTTCAGTGTCATCTTCAACGACATAAGGAACCAAATGCTTCACATTAAAGACATCAGCAGTGTTCATATAAGGAGGCAACTGTAGATGATAAGTATTGTTGTTGATTTTCTTGAGAATCTCAAGAGGACCAATCTTCCTTGATTTAAGCTTGTTGTGCTCTCCAGGTTTAAAACGATCTTTAGTAAGCACTGCCCATACTAAATCCCCAACTTTAAACTGAACATCATGGCGACGTGCATCAACATCAAACTTGTATTTTGCTGTAGAAGTCTCCAAGTTGGAGTGAACCTGTTCGTGAATTGCTGCAAATTCCTCAATAAAATCACAAGCGCGTCCATGAAAACGAGTTCGATCTGGTGTGAGGACAAGATCTGCAGGACATCGAGGTAAACTTCCATAAATCACCTGAAATGGACTAAAGCCTGTGCTCCGATTAATGGCATGATTATGAGCAAATTCTGCTTGGCAAAGGATAGAATCCCAGGACTTGATGTTATCACCAACTAAGCATCATAATAAATCTCAAAATGCTCTATTAGTTACTTCTGTTTGGCCATCAGTCCGAGGATGATAGGCTGAACTCATGTATAACTTGGTGCGGAGGAGATGCCAAAGTGATTGCCAAAAATGGCTCAGAAAACGTGAATCTATGTCCGATACAATAGAAATAGGAAGCCCATGCAACTTGTAAACTTCACAGAGAAACAAGATGGCCACTTGAACCGCATCCGTAGTTTTCTTACAAGGGATAAAATGCACCATCTTCGAAAAACGATCAACAACAACGAAGATAGAATCATTACCTCTTTGAGTTCTTGGTAATCCAAGCACAAAATCCATACTTATATCCGTCCAAGGTTGTGTACGAATAGGAAGAGGCAAATAGAGACCCACATTATTTGCTTTACCTTTTGCTGCTTGACAAATCTCACAACGCACAATAAAACATTCAACATCACGTCTTAACGTCAGCAAAAAATAAGAGGTACCTACTAACTTGAGTGTGCGATCTCTCCCAACGTGACCCTCAGCATGAAGTTCACGAATCAACTGCAGTCGTAAACTACACTCGGGAATACACAATTGAGCACCACGGAACAAAAACCCATCAAAAATCAAATATGTAGTTCCCACACCAAGCTCCGTATCACGCCAATCTTTCCGAAGAAGGGGTCAAGCGGATAGAGATTCTGAAGTACATCAAAGCCGGGAACAGAAACATGTAAAGTTATGAGCAAAGAATGTCTGTGACTCAATGCATCTGCAACCTTATTGAGAGGGCCTGCGGTATGCTTGATAACAAAACTAAATTGTTGCAAATAAGAAAACCATGAGGCATGTCGCGAAGAGACCTTATCTTGTGAACCCATATGCTTAAGAGCATCATGATCAGTATAGAGAACAAACTCGAAAAAGATAATGTCTCCAATGCTTTTCTGCTTGAACAACTACATATAACTCCACATCATAAGTGCTATAACGCCCACGAGATCCTGAAATCTTTTCACTGAAAAAGCCATAGGACGACCTGTTTGGCTTAACACTGCTCCAATCCCAGTTTTAGATACATCGCAATATAGCTCAAATGCCATGTTAAAATTAGGAAGAATGAGAATCGGGGCCGAAGTAAGCTTTGTTTTGATGATCTGAAATGCGTGTTCAGCTTTTGGAGTCCACGAAAAGCAAACAGACTTCATACAATCTGTAATCGGTTGCCATTATACTGCTAAAGTGATGCACAAATCGCTTATAAAATGAGGCTAACCCATGAAAGCTGCTTAAGTGCAGTTGGCCAAGATTGTATGGCTGAGATCTTTGACGGATCGACTTCTAAACCACGCGAAGAAATGATATAACCCAAGAACAAAACTTAGTCCACACCAAAAACACATTTCTTTGTTGCTGCAAACAACTTTTCCTTTCGTAGCACACATAAAACATCACGGAGATGTGTCAAATGATCGTCCAATGACGTGCTAAAGATTAGGATATCGTCAAAATATACCACAACACATCGTCCGATGAACGGTCGTAGAGCTTCATTCATCACACGCATAAACGTACTTGGTACATTTGACAAACCAAAAGGCATGACCAACCACTCAAAAAATCCTTCCCGTGTTTTGAAAGCCGTTTTCCACTCATCACCATGACGAATGCAGATTTGATGATAGCCACTACGAAGATCCAGCTTTGTAAAAATAGTGGCTGTGCCAATTTGGTCTAAAAGATCATCAAGATGGGGAATTGGAAATTTGTAGCGAATTGTTATCTTGTTAATCGCTCTGCTGTCTACACACATGCGCCAAGATCCGTCCTTCTTAGGAATGCCGGAACAGCACATGGACTTAAATTTTAACGTAAATAACCCTTCGCAAGGAGCTCTTCAACCTGCTTCTGTAACTCATCTCTTGGACTCATATTGTAGTGAGGTCTGTTAGGCAACACTGAATATGGAGCTAAATCGATGCAATGTTGTATGTCACGCAAAGTAGGTAAACCATCTGGTAACTCCGTTGGAAAGACATTACTAAAGTCTTTTAACAAGTCATTAAACTTTGCTGGAATATCAGGGATTAATGACAATACTTGCGGTTTAAGGCACACAAGGAAAGCGATATATGTCTCTTGAATTTATTCAAGAATTTCTGACTTTGTTACTAACAATGCCGTTTTGAGATTAGCAGCTGGAACTGGAGAAGATTCCTGTTCTTTTCTTGTGACTATCGGATCTGCAACAACTTCAAAGGGTACCAGAGTGATACGCCGTCCTTCATACATAAAACTATAAGTATTAGCAAAACTATTATGCATGGATCGTCTATCATACTCCCAAGGACGCCTCAAAAAAAGGTGACACGCATCCATAGGCACAACATCGCAACTAATCAAATCTTTGTAATGTTGTCCTATAGAAAACGGAACCCGACAACGCTTTGATATGCGCAGGTCCATCTTTGAAGTGAGCCAAGCGACGCTATACGGTGATGGGTGAGGTTCCGTAAACAGGCCAAGCTTTGTGACCACTTCTTCTGAAACCGCATTCTTACAGCTCCCTGGATCAACAACCAAGCGACAAACTTTCCCTTTTATCGTACACGTCGACTGAAAAATATTAGTACGCAGCCATGATTCTTCAATACTCTTAGGGATAAGATAATTCCTTTGTAACACCAATAAAGGACTAGAATCCCCAGCCACATGTTCATATGCATCAGTGACGACATCCTCAACATCATCATCATATTCATCAAACACAGGTTCCTCCTTAATCAACAACATGCCGCTTGGCGATGTCCAGTTTCTCCACATTTAAAACACTTGAAAGTGGCAGTTCGTTGTTTCCCCATGGAAGAATTTTCTTCTGCAGCGTCTGAAATTTTTGAATTTTCCAATGATTTGATAAGTCCAGTTTCTGCTGCCGAAGACAGTCGAGGATGCTGAGAGTTCCATGAACTTGTCTGATTATGCGAGTTTTGTTTAATCAAAAGTGCACGCTGATGAGCTTCAGAAGCTGAAAGAGGATCAAACTGAAGTAAAGTGCTTTGAATTTGAGACCTCAATCCTCCAATGAAACGTGAAACCCTCTATTCTTCTGTCTCTGTTAAAATAGTCCGCGCCATCAGAGAAAACAATTATGTAGCATAATCATCCACCGACTTTGTTCCTTGTCTTAAATTTTGCAGCTTTGTGTACAATGTACGAGTGTAATTGTACGGTAGAAAAGCTTTCCTCATCAACTTCGTCATCTTTTCCCATGAAACTATATTTTCCTTACCAGCTCTAACCCTATAATCCTTCAATTGTTTCCACCACGCCGAAGCTCTTCCTCGAAAACGTGTAGCCACAAGAGACACACGCATCTGATTTGGAACTTCTTTAAATTCCAGCAGTTCCTCTGTTGTATTCAACCAATCGAGAAATTCTTTTGGTTGTAGTCCACCCAAAAATTTAGGTAAGTTGAGTTTAAAACCCATCTCTCATCAGCGATTATCAACTCGTGGAGCTTCAATGATGTCACGGTGGTTGTGACCACCTGATATATCATGGTTTTTATGGTTTTTAGCCATGATATAAGTATTGGTTTTAGAGTCTTTCTATTATTATTTGAGTCTTATTAGGTAAAAATGCGAGATGGATCTTGTTGATACATTATGGAGCAATTCTGGAGCATTGTAGCTGAAAAGTTGGAAAGTTATTGTTCATCAAGTACTGTTCATCAGTACTGTTTATCGTGTTACTGTTCAACGATTTACTATTCATTGAGTTACTGTTCATTGTTACTGTTCATGTCGACCGGCAAGGTGAACAGTGTCGACGACATGGTCACTATTCACGCCAAATATTTTCTGAAGATTTGCAGTTTTTGCCCAGAAGTTTCATGTGTTTACAAAAGGAGCCCAAATCGTGTTTAGACTTATATATTTTATTTTTAGGTCATTGTTTAGACCTATGCTTTATTTTTCTACAACCACCTTTGAGAGATTTTTGGGAGAAGATTTCTAAACTCTTATCTCTTCTCTTGATTTATTCTATCAGTATTATTCAGATTATGATTTGTGTTTCATTGATTATGTCTGAGTAATCTCCTTGTTGGATCTAGGGTTTTCAAGGGTTTATGATAAATTGTTGAATTGGGCATAAACATATTAGAATATTCATAATATTCTTCATCTAGATTTGAATCTATACTAGTTCTAGGCTAGCCGCTAGAAATCTAGAATCATAGGAATGTTAGTAGGCGCGATAGTGCTATTGATATCCTGACCTAATCTTAGATGAGCAAACAGCCTTTTCACAGCGAGAGTTGGTTTAGGAATTTTGTGAACATATCATACTTGTTATTCATACAGACTTCATTCATTAGGACTCGCAAAGAGATTTGGTTGTCTATTGTTTAAAGGATAGATGTCGTCGCAGCGAGAGTTGGATAGATATCATAGTTGTGTTATGAGTTTAAGAACCAAACAAACAATTGCATCCTATATCAAACCGCCTAGTTCACAATTCAAAGTATTCCCTAATTGATTTCCCTAGGTCTAGCTTCTTGTCATATTGAATCTACATCCTTATTTCATTGTTTTCATCTTGTTTTATTTAATTTACATTCATTGGTTTAGCTTAATTCAAAACTGATAATCTATTGTGTGAACTAGAGTCTCTGTGGAATTCGATCCCTAAGTACTATAGTGATCTCTTAATTTGAGAGAGGAGCTCTAAGGGTTAATTTGAGCATATCAAATTTTGGCGCCGTTGCCGGGGACTCTTTGATCCACCATTAGTTTTAGGTTAGAATTTAGTCTAAATTTTTTCTTTTATTTTGTTACTTACGCGATTTTTCTTTTCTTGTGTGTTTCAGGTGCATGCATAAGCACTGTACCAAGAGCAATAAGGATCATTCACTTGTGAATTTTTCTACTCAAGAACTAGCTAACTTAAAGCGAGCTAACCAGACAGGACATAATATATCAGAGATGGTTAATCCATTGGTGTTGTTTAGGGACGAGACTGGAGTTTTGCATGATTCAGAGGGGCAAGTGCACAATGCGCAGGGTCAGAAATTGGATGCTGATGGAAACACAATACTCGAAGTCGTTGAGCATGTCGACCGACACGCTGCTGGTGTCGGTTGACACAGACAGATTTTTCAGGGTCCACATGATGATGAGAATAATAATTGTGTTGAGGAGAGAACACTTGCTGAATTTAACAGGCATAGTCAGTTCTATGCTAATAGGTCTGCTACCCGACCTCTTACTTTTCAGAGGAATGACTTTGAGCTGAAACCCACATACTACACTCTTGTAGGACAGCACCTTTTTCTTGGTCTTTCCAATGAACACCCGATGGATCACATTGAGAGGTTTGAGGATTTGGCTTCTAGCATTAAATCCAATGGAGTTTCAGAGGACTACTTGTTCTGCAAGCTTTTCCCATACTCACTTGCTGGAGAAGCAGCTTACTGGCTAAAGCAATTGAAACCAGGATCTTTGACAAATTGGAAGGATATTAGGACAGCCTTTCTGAAAACTTCTATGATGATGCAAGGTATGAAGATTTGAGTAACATGATATCCCAGTTTACTCAAGGACCTACTGAGACTTTGAAAGCAGCTTGGCTAAGATTCAAAGGATATCAGAGAGATTATCCACATCATTATTTCAGCTTGGCTAAGATTCAAAGGATATCAGACATGTGAAGAAGCTAGATATTGAGATTTCCCAAACAGCTAGCTCTTCAAGAGGATCTGATACAAAACAATATCAACCATGCCATGTTGTTACTTTGAGAAGTGAGAGACAACTAGAGCCTGTTGTGAAGAAAAGATTGTAATCTGAGGACATCATAGATATGGAAGAATTGGACGATGATGTAATTTTCGAGCAAAATTTTGTCCATGTCGACCGATGCGCAATCACCATGTCAGTCGACATGGGCAGGAATACATGCGACAAAATATATCCACGTCGATCGATACACATCTTGTGTCGGTCAACACGAGGATACTAGCAGTCCGATTTCATCTGAAACACAGCTCTACAGCCTGCTGAGAGGCAATGGGCCAAGCCTGGTAATGGGATGAGGTCCTTAGGTCGGAATAAGTCAGCACCGGTCACTAGGGGTAGTGCCCGAGGTCTTCAAGAGGGCTAACCTCGGTCACGGGCCTTGTGACCAAGGTCGACATGTCTTCACTATTCGGGTCGCATCTTCCAAACAGCTGAATGGATTGCTTCGATTCTTGTCCGTGGTGAATCTTTACTCTTCTAGCTTTCCATGGATATAGAGAACTAAAAACATGGCTCATGGGAAGGTCTTCAAATGTTGCCCAACTTCTGATGTTCCGAAACTGCCTTAAAACGTGTTTTGCTTGCCTTTGGGTCCTTTTTGCTCCAAAACTCCCAAATGTCTTTGGGAAGTGTAAATGGTGGAATGTGGCCATAAAGCTTCCAATAATCTCTTGTTCTTCATGATTTCCCTGCAAAAAACATACGAAATATAGGCGAAAATACGAGTATATCAACTCCCCCATACTTAAGGTTTTGCTTGTCCTCAAGCAAATAGGATTTCAAGACTGGTGGAGAGATTTGAAAATTGCAAAAACTCTCCTATGATCAGAGACGATGTTCATAATAGATGACCTGCAGACGTGTTAGTACATGGATTCTCAGTCAAAGCTTTCTCACTATAGACTCACAACATTCTCAATCTCTGATCCTTCCATCATAAACCGTCCCAAACTTTGGAATTCACTTCAGTCAACTCCTTAACATTCATTAAACGTGGCGTGGATTTCTCAAGAGGGAGCATCATTCGGGGTAGACAGCGCTTGGTATAAAAAGGCTTTTGGTTTTTAAGTGGAGTTTAAAGTGTTTAGAGTGTACCGTGATTTCGGAGGGCAGCTATGTCGTAGACCCGCAAGAGAGTATGAACCCATTGATGTTCACAGCTTCCAACCACTTCTTCATGTCAACACCTTGTTCCTTTACTTTTCTTCTTCTTCTGGTTCCCCCAGACTTAGATGTTTCTGGGGGGTTCTTTGCACCATCTTCATAACTTCTTTTCTTCATAACCTTCTTCTCGGGATTTCCTGTGCTAATGAGATTATTTTGTAACTGTTTCCTTTCCTTTCTTTTCTTTTCTTTTTCTTTTTCTTTTTCTTTTCTTTTCTTTTCTTTTTTTTTTCTTTTCTTTTATTTTCTTTTCTTTTCTTTTTGGTGAAAGAGGAAACGGTACATAAATTTACAAGTCTCAAGCACACGATATGAGTACCTTTTCTTGTTGATTCCGAGTTGTATGGTTGTGTAGACCAAATCGTGACTCTCTCTCTCTATCTCTTCTTTGATTCCTTCAAGCTCTCCATCTCCAAGTGGTTGGAAAACTGTGTCGGAAATTTCTCTCTCGCGTTTCTACGCATATCTGCCAACGAGATCAAAAAAGAGAATGGTGAAAGGTCTGAAAAGAAATATATGGTGTAAGGGTAAAACACTAAAAATGAGTGGCCATTCAGGATCAGCAAAGAGTGGTAAAAAGGATAAGAAGTTCTGAATGTGCTGCTTGTTTCACTGATCTAATGCGCTCATGAGAAATAATTGAAGTCAGAATTATGGTTCAAATAGAGTAGAGTTGACGTCCGTTCCAACCGCATTCTCCGTAGGATGAGACTTTGGGGAGAAAGGTCCAGCGGTGAGCTTCTAGGTGAATCTTGCAAAACTTGTCCTCAGGGAATGAATCAGAACATACTTTAAGTCAAAATCATCATATCATAGGGTCATAGTTTTCTACAAACTTGACTGAATAAAACCGCATAAAATCGAATAAAAAGACATCAGAATGACTCAAGAGAAATAAAAATGCGTAAGTAGACGATAAAATCCCTCAGACTTGAATCACACTGTCCCCAATGTGAACAGTCGAAATAAAGGAGGGAATAAAAGTAAAGATAGAGATAGAACGAGTGAACCTTCAACTTGTCAGGAGGTTCTGGTGCTCGGTGGTGGACTAATCATGGTGTCCGGGATCTGAGGTCATTCTCTCCGCAAGTGTAGTGGCTGCGATGTACTCTGCTAGCTGCTGCTCTGCGGCAATCCGTAATTCTCTCTCCTCCTCAAGAGTAGTGGTGTCACTCCCCGGAGGTTGCGTGTGACGTGGTGAGAAGCAAAGGAAGCGATCACCTTGGCCTTGGTGAACTTACCAAGAGTGAGTGGTAGACGGTCTTCGGGAAGAGATGAGTGATTCTCACTCGTAAAAGGGTACCAACTCGTGATGACGTCTCTAAGGCGTGGAACAATAGGGCTAGGAAGTAGTATGGTGTTTGTGGCATATGGTGGAGAATGATACATATATCCAATCTGGTCGGGGTTGATCCGTGCTCCTTCAAGTATCTTCATCTTCTCAAGCTTTGCAAGGTCCAAATGGTTGTCCTTGACTGTGTGAGGATGGTCCACGAGGTTGATTCTAGCGGTCTCAAGGATGGTAGTGATGACTCCTCCAAAGCTTATGCAAGCTTGCTTGTCTTTACTTGTGATAGCATCATGCTTGATCTTTACAAGTCTCTTGGCTAAGAGGGCAGCATAGTTGGCTCTCCGTGGATGCTCAACAAAAGGTATGCTCAAGATATTGAGCTCATCACTAATCACATTGTTCTGGGTTGTGTGTAAGAAGAGAGTGTTGGCGAGAAGCTTGTGTACATACCGGATCGATGGGTGTGATAGTGAGGCAGCCTTGGTCTTGCCACTATCAAAACTTCCTTGTCCAAAGCTTGACCAATAAACATTGGTATCAACTTGTCCAAACTCAATAGCATCTTGGTATTCAAATCCAAGTGCATTCCCAAGATCAAGAATGGAGATGTGGTGGTGCTCACCATTGATGATGAAGAAGAGCTTCCCATCTCGTGCCAATGGAGCTTGTGTGTGCGGATATGTTAGTGTGATTGTGGCAAGAAATTGCCGTGTCTCTTCTTCATAGATGTCTTGGCGAGTAGATGCTAGGAAAGTGCTGAGTCCTAGAGCATTCAACATCACTTGCCAATCCAAGAGCATGCAAGGATGTGTATTCAACTCTCAAGGTGGGTAAAAGCTTGAACCCATATAGTGGTGTGAGATAATCAAGACTCTCCTCCATCTTTTTTCCAACAAAGGTCAAAGGCAGCTCCAACTTCTTGCGTCTTTATTGTAAGCAGTGAGCTACTCCAGCTCTAATATGGTGTTTTGGTACACATAGCATGATTAGTGTATCCTAATCACTATCATCTTGGATCTCATCACTCTTGTCCTTAGAGTTTGCTCCTTCATCAACAATTATTTTGCCTTTGTTCTCATGTACCATCTTAGTCCTCATCTCATCACTAGTGATGGTCCGAAATTTCTTCTTAGAGGATCTAGTGTCCATTTTTTGGTACCTAGAGTCAAAAGAGATTGATACAAGTTAGCAACATTGCTCAGTGAGAAACATATTTCAATCCATTACATATGAGATGTAACAATGGGGATTAAAATAGACAAGTAAGTGTATGTTCAATATTATAAATTAAGAAATCAAAACTCATGTTCAAATTTTCGGATTCAATGGTGATCTTCACAAAATTTGCATCCTAAATCAAGTTCAAAGCAATGCTAAGTGAAAAATCATTCTAAGTTCTCTTATCAAGTGTGAATGTGTCTAAAAAGTTCAATTCCTAAACAATTTCATCATTAATTTCGTTTTTCCCTAAGAGCACAAAATTTTAGCAAAGCAAAAATCAAATTCTATCCACAATACATCACAAAATTGGTTTTTAGATAACCTAGAGGCTAGTCTATAAGTTCTCTATCACTTCATAGTAACAAAAGTCAATGAATCAAGAGAATCTAGAAATTCCTTTTTTGAAGTTCAAAGAGAAAATTAGAATTTAGAGAACATACCTTGGTCTTTGATGAATGTGATAAGAGATTTGTGATCTCTTAATGATTGGATAGTTGAATTTCCAATCAATTTGAAAAAACCTTAATTTTGAAAAGTTTGGATTCAAAGTGATCTATCTCCCAATGGACTTTGAGAGATGATAAAAAGCTTCTTGAATCTTTAAAATCCTCTTTTCAATATAAAAACATGTTTTAACCTAAAAAAGTTGGGCTTTTTGAATAGGAAGGGAAACTTACTTGTGGGACCCACGGAATTGGGGTTTCACAAAAACTTACAGTGAGTTCTGGGAGTGATCCGTTTTGTTGGTTGTGAAAGACGGTTCAACGGGAAGTCCATTGATTCACGGATTATACAAACGGACTGGGAAACTCTCAAGACGGCCCGGGATCAAAGACTCGGACAAATGGAAACCAGGTGGAACTTTTGCCGGGTTTGGTGAAGAACCTCGGTCACAGGCTTCGTGACCAGGGCCAGCCCTTCTTGGCACCTCGGTCACGGGCCCGTGACCGGGGTTTTGGCTCCTCGTGGTTAAAACTTTGGTTTTGGCCAAATGCATCTTGGAATCAATTTTCTCAACTTGTAAAGTAGAATGGCATCCCACAATGATTATAGAGACTAGGAAGAATATTTACCTTGATGGGATGAAGATTGGTTTGATTTGATGGTCCACTGGAAAGGTCCAATTTGATGGTCATATTTCCCAAGAAAGGTCCAATTTGATGGTCCATTGGAAATTGTGACTTTCAATCCATGCATTGCCATTTCTCCTTTGATGATAGCTTCTTAAATTCCCTCATATCATTAGACATTCAATATCAAAGCATTTGATCGAACCATTTGCAAGATCCTCCAAGTTTCACGAATTCTATAGTCGCGGCTTGGCGATGGTGTAGTTGCGGGTCGGTTGCGACAAGGAACTCGGATAATTTCTAGTTTTGAATTTCATTCTCTAAGATTTTCCTTGATCATGACTCTCAAAAATACTCAATTATACTGAGTACCCGATTATAGTTCATTTGATCGAGTATTTCTTGGAAATTCTCTTACCTTAGTGGTTTTCGTAGTCGCGGAAGGTGCTAGCTAAAGGGTGTGGAATGAAAAGTTGTCCCTTTTAAAATCTGAGCTTCTTTTTCTGAAATTTCTTCAACCAAACCTTCCCAATGGTCAATCTCTTAGTGTGTGTCAAGTTGGACCACTTTTGCTCGAGTAGATTTCAATATCCTCCCACTTTGGTGAATTATGCAGCTGTGAAGCTTAAGATAGAATGATCTCCTACCCATGAGTCTTTCTCCAAAAATTAGCTCCTCCATTACTCCCTAGAATACACATATGATGTTGAGTACCTGATCTTTGGTCACTTGGACGAGTGGAACTTAAAAATTCTTCAACGGGTCATGAATGTCATAGTTGCGGCTCGGAAATAGGGTGAACCTTGGCCTTGACTTGGTAAAACGTCATGGATGTGGTTGGGGAAGGTTGCATAGCTTCCTGGGGTAGTAAGTATGGCTGGGGAAGACTCTAATAGATCAAAGGTGCAATACACACGATTTGGGCCAAAATCTTCAAAAACCTTGGTCATGGGGCTCGTGACGGGGGTGTGGCCTTCTCAGGGCCTCGGTCACGGGGCTTGTGACCGGCGTGATGCCTTGAGCGGGCCTTGGTCATGGGACTTGTGACCGAGGTTTGCATCATGTCGCCTTGGTCATTTCCAGCTTTACCCAAAGGCTAACCTTCTTCCTCTTTTTCGTTTTTCTGTTTTCTTCTTTTGTATTTGGTTTTCTTGTTTATGTGAAATCTGAGATAAAACATGAAAAGATCAAAAGAAAAATGAAATCTAATCTAAAAAAGCGAAAGAAAACTTACAAGTGGGTTGACTCCCACAAAGCGCACTTGTTTAAAGTCTTTGGCTAGACTTGGGAAGCTTATTAAGCTTGAGAAGGTGTAGCCTTGGAGATTGATATCTCCTTAGCTTCCTTAAGATCTTGATAGTCAGCTCCAGCTTCTATCACAAGATGTCCTTTTGATGAAGTTTCAAACACTTTGGCTTGAAGAAGAACTTCCTTGGTGTGCCTTATCATCTCTTCAATCTGATTTTTGCTCTCCTTGCTAAGTTCCAGAGGAACAATGATCTTGATCTTAGAAATCTGGGGCTGCTCGGGAGGCTTTGATGGTAGCTTCCGAGTCTTCTTAGTGAAACTCTTAGTTCCCACATTAGTCTTATCAACCTCGGGATCTAGTGAATCTTCATCATATGGTGGAGCTCGCGGCTTCATAGTAGAGAGAGTTGGATAGAATAACTTTTTGCTTACATTGGTGAAGGTTGTCCTCTTGTTGTTGTGATCCATGATGGCTCCAACAGTGGCAAGGAATGGTCTCCCCAAAATCAAAGGTCTCATTCTTCTCATACATCTTAAGAATGTGAAAATCTGTAGGGACTATGCAGTCTTCTACAACTAGTTGCAAATCTCGAACTAGTCCATCAGGGATCTTCTGCGATGAGTTGCAAAACACAAGACTCAAATTGGACGGAGACAAGTCTCTAAGTCCAAGTTTCTCAGCAACATTTCTCGACATAACATTGACATTAGCACCAGAATCACATAGAGAGTTAGAGAATTCAATGCCTGTTATGGAGCAAGAGCAAACAAAGCGTCCAGGATCTTCAACTTTCGGTAGTCTCCTCATCGGATAGTGTTATTGCTCGTCATCTTCCATGGTACGTGTCATACGCACCGTGTTTTCATGAGAATCAAAAAGCAGAACCAATGGCTCACTCACACGCCTTGTAAAGGTTGGGATGGTGGAGATTACTTTGCAATAACCTTTTGGATTCTCCTGGGGCTTTCCCGGAAGTACACCAACTTGTCTTGGGGCTTGATTCGCGGTTTGAGCAATCTGAGTTTCCAGCTTCTTCACAAATGTAGAAAGGCCTTCAAACTTACCATTCAACTCGTCATAGATGTTATCCCCCTTGACATTGATATCCCTTGTTGCTTGTTGATGAGAAACAAGTAGCTCCCGCATCATATTTTCAAGTCTATGACCTTGTGGTATTGGAGCGTGAGCTTGTGCGGCTGGAAAAGGCACCTTGTTGTTAGTGTTTAATGGAGGTTGCGGCTGAAAGTTGCCACCAAAGTTGTTGTTGTTGTTCTGAAACCGGTTTTGAAATGGTCTCGGCTGCTGCTGTAGATAGGTTTGATCTTGAGGGTTCTCAACATTAGGATTCCTATAAGATAGGTTAGAATTATACCGGAAGTTTTTGTTAAAGTTGTTGTATCCGCGGTTCGGGAATGAACCTTGAGTACCAACATAGTTAACATCTTCTTCTTGATCCAATGAATCATCAAACTCATGGAAACCTTCATTGTTTCCATCATCAATCGTACCACAAGCATTGATAGCACGGTTTTGATTCCTTAGAAGCTGGCTCATCATATTCTTAAGCTCGATGATCTGCTTAGCATCAGAGTCACTAGAACGTGTGGTTTTATTAAAGTCAGTGCAAGAGTTGCTACTACTTGCAGCAAGGTTCTCAATGAGAGCTCTTCCTTCTAGGACAATCTTAGTGGTGAAATCTCCATTGTTGGCCGTGTCGAGTGACAACTGTAACTTTGGATGTAATTCTCTATAGAATGTACTTAGACTATTACCTCCACTGAAGCCATGGTGAGGAAAATCTCATTTATTGTCCTTAAAGCGCTCCCATGCTTCATAGAATGTCTCGATAGATCCTTGTTGAAAACTTTAAAGTTTGTTCCTAAGAGAGTTGGATCTCGACTTCGTGTAGAAGTGATTGAGAAAGGTTGACTTGCATCCTTCCCAAGTAGTAATCGATCCAGGGGGTAAAGACTTCAACCATCTATGAGCCTTGTCGGCCAAAGAGAAGGGAAAAAGCTTACACTTCAAATAGTGTTCGGGCACTCGGTTGGTTCTTGTAGTGCTGCAGATTTATTCAGAAAGATCAATGTGGTTCATAGGATGTTCTGTGGTGAGTCCATGAAACTGGTTTTGCTTCACCAAACCAATGATTTGAGGTTTAATCTCATAGTCACGCCTTGGTGGATTGGGAACTCGTATGGCAGCTCGGTCTTGCGGATACTGATTAGGTATGTCAAAGTCGGCAATGGTACGGTTCTGATTGGCATGCCTTAGAAGGTGCACATAAGGAGCTTGTCTAGCACCAACATTCGCATGTTGAGGTGCATGGACAACATCAGGAGGCTGGTGAGGAGCATTGAGGTTATCTCCCATGCCTACATGGTTAGCTTCTCTAGAGGATTCACGGGTGCTTCTTCAGGTCCATAGATGAGGTTATCATCCTCATCTTGCATCTGTCACCTCTCAGCATCATTGGCAAAAGCGTGGTGATCATCAAGGTCACCTTGATCTGGATTTCGTAATTCGGCCATGAGTTGTTGTCTCCGGAGTTTTCTGAGTTCGCGTTCAAGTCGGTCTATGTCTTAGATTGGAGTGACGGCTTCAGAGTTTTGGCTCTTTGTCATGCACCACGAATCCTGAGATAGAAACAAGAAGGGAACACAAATGTAAAAGAGTAAAAGAGAAGAAAATCGAAAGATTCAAATGAAAAATTCAAAGTATCTTAGATTAGAGATCTTATCGAATTCAAAGGTAGCTTGTAGATTCCCCGACAACGGCGCCAAAAACTTGATATGTCGTAAAGTTTTCCTCAAGGAAACCACACAATGAATGAACTACAAGTGCACAGAAAATCAGTAGTAGTACTTAAGGTATCGATCCCACAGAGAGTAACAAGTACGCGGATTGAATTCAAGCAAATATATCTAACTAAGACAATGCAATAAGGGGTTTGGTTTTGGGTTTTCTAATGAGTGAATGCAAATGAATGAATGAAAGCAAAGTGAATGATTGATTTGTAAGCTATATGATTAAGAGGTTGGGCATTTAGGGTTTATCTAAGGTTTCCATGGTTTCCAACAAGTAGGGGATAGATCTAACTAATAGGTTTTCATCAATGGTTCTCAACTACGAACACGGATACACACCCAAGACATAGTTCATGACAGAGGCGTCTTAAGTCACCACACCCTGGTACTCAACTTCCGCCGGTAACAACATGCTTAGACCAGCTGTATAAACAAGTTCAATATGTTCACAAAGTCCTACAACTCAACTATCGTAGGTTATAACACGAGGCTTCGGTAATACTAGTTCCGAGAAGTAGGTTTACGCGGATAGCGCTCCTAATCTCCTAAATCAGTGCTTGGTGATCAAGTCAAGCAACATGCATTAAGTAAAAGATATCCCAAGAGAACTCATAATCTAGATAAAAATCGGATCTAACAACCTAAATGAATGCAACCATGTTTTCCTAAGATATTACCCCATCAAACCCAACAAAAGAACTACTCGCTCATGGTGTAAAGAAGTGCAATATACATCATGGAAAACATCAAATAAGCGATTCAATATATCAAAGGGGGTTCAAAGGAAACTTCTCTAGATGTCACAGATGAGATTTCGTCTCCCCAATAGCAATTACAAAGAGTAGAAAAGAGAAAAAATGAAGAACAATGGATGAAACTTCAAGGAGATGGTCTTCTAGGTTGAGGCGACGAAGGAGGATGAAGCAGCGGTGGTAGAGGCGAAGCTAGGTCGTGGATCTCCTTGTCTAACTCCTAAGGACGTTCCTTGGTGGTGGCTGTGCTCGCTTAGGGTTACTGAAACCCTAAGAATGGTTTATATAGGCTTCTCCACGAGATTAGGTCAAGAGGCATCCAAAACTACGTTATTTTGATAAGTGTGGAGGCAATGGGCCAAGTATGGTAATGGGCTGAGGTCCTTAGGTTGGAGTAAGTCGGCACCGGTCACTAGGGGTAGTGCCCAAGGTCTTCAAGAGGGCTAACCTTGGTCACGGGCCTTGTGACCGAGGTGGACATGTCTTCACTCTTCAGGTTGCATCTTCCAAACGGCTGAATGGATTGCTTCGATTCTTGTCCGACGTGAATCTTGCTCTTCTAACTTTCTATGGATATAGATAACTCCAAAATTGGCTCATGGAAAGGTCTTCAAATATTTCCCAACTTCTGATGCTCCGAAACTGCCTTAAAACATGTTTTGCTTGTCTTTGGGTCCTTTTTGCTCCAAAACTCCCAAATGTCTTTGGGAAGTGTAAATGGTGGAATATGGCCATAAAGCTTCCATAATCTCTTGTTTCTTCATGATTTCCCTGCCAAAAACATATGAAATATAGGCGAAAATATGAGTATATCATTAACCAAGCCACGAGATTCTCGTAGAGCGCTTGTTTCTTCTGCTGATGATTTTGCAGGGAAAAGAAGTGTCCCACCCAGACTAACATCCCACCCGGATGATGTTCCTCATTACCTTGGTCGTCTTCATGCACCTAATGCTTACACTCCACCATGGATTAAGCGACGTCTTTCCGAGAGACATTCATTGCCACTCACTCGTCCACCAGATGCCTGTGCTTCAGCAAGTAAAGCTAATGACTTTCAAAACAAGCTCTTAGTGGGAGGCAACCCAATTGTAAGTTTTTCTTTTTCTTTTTACCTTTTGAGTCATTTTTCTTCTTGCTTTTGAGTCAGTTTTTCTTTTGATTTTCACTGGATAATGTTTGAACTTGTTTTGTTATCATATTATCTTGTTATTTGACGTGATTTGGAGCTTTTAAATCAGGATTTAATGTCAGAAAATGGATTGAATGACCAATAGATTGGTGTGAGACTTCATTGTATGATCTTCACACTCATGGCGACCGACACACAATCTGTGTGTCGATCGACACACACACCATTACCAGGTTACGATTTTCAGAACTCAACAATTCACTCATGTTTAATTTTTATTTATTTGTTTCACCTTCCTTACGCTTAATTACACTGGGGACAGTGTAGTTTAAGTCTGGAGGAGGTAGTTGCTAACTATTTTTATTCTTTTGAGAGTCAGTCCCAAATTTTTGTTTTTCAAAACATTTGTTTTATTGAGTCAAAACTTATCCAGGAACTATGAGGTATCTCTTGGTCTATTTATTGTTTGCTATGTCTTCTGGTTACCATTGTTGCAGAGCTTGTTCAGATTCAATTAATGGAAAAACCCCAAGTCTGACTGGTTAACTTGAGAGCCCCATATTTACAACAGATGCCTGCTATAGCCTGAGTTAATTTCTGTCAGTTCCTTTTACCTCATGGACGAAATTGGTGTTTGAGAGCGTGACTTTTCATTCTTTGAAGTAGAAGCGAGTAAGAGAAATTTATGCCCCTACATTTCTATTTCTTAAGGAGATGATGAAAGTAGGGTTTTTGTGAGGGTAGGAGCGATCCCATGACCCATTATTCACTTCTAATAGCCTACCTTCATAGATAAAAAGATAAGAAAGAGAAAATCATATGAAATCTAAAATAACCAAGGATTTAAGTCTGGGGGAGATGAAAACATCATTGTTGTTGTGAGGTTTATCTGGTTATGGTATAGGATGACAGCTGAGTCTAGAAGGCTCTTGGGCATTGAATTCGAAAGTGGGACCCAGCGATGAATGGTTTACTAAAAGGATATGTTGTTAAGTTATGGTGGGTATTGAGAAGATTGCAAGTGACTACGGTAAATGTACATGGTTGTTAGTCTCTGAATAGTTCATGTACCATGTGGATTACATGATGACTGGTAAGCAGAATGTTCTAAAGAGTAGGTGAGTTCCGCGATTTTTAAACTATTTTCTTGGTTTGGTTTTCTGTTTTGCTTGAGGACAAGCAAAAGTTAAGTCTGGGGGAGTTGATATATCATGGTTTTTATTGGTTTTAGTCATTATATAAGTATTGGTTTTAGAACTAGTTCATGAGAAGGAATGTGGGGTCGCTCTGTGCTACTGTCCTGCACCAAACTGCAACTATACGGGTGTATACAAAGATCTCTACAGTCACTACTATGCTAATCACAAGGATGAGGGTTTGTGGAACTTTTTCACGTGTGGTCGTACCATTGGCAGATGGCTATACCCAAGTGAGAAGATTTTAGTCCTTCAGGAATCTCCTGAGGGTCCATTGGTTGTGGTACAGTGGTTCAGAGAACGACAAGGAATGTATCTGACTGTGAACTCTATAGCACCTCTAGCTCCGGGAGTTGTGACATTCTCTTGTCATCTCTCTTACAAGTTTAAAGGTATAACTATGAGTTTTGAATTAGAGGAGATGAACAGGATTCAGAAAGTAAGCTTTGAAACTCCAGAGAAAGAATCCATGGTAGTTCCTGACTATGTCGTGAGTCAGAATGGTCGGTTGAAGATGAATATTTGCATTCGTCGGCTAGAAGAAGAAAAATAAGAAGCTTCTGAAGATGAAGATTATGAAGACGATGAAGATGAAGATGAACATACCGGCGTGATGTCTAGACCTTTCGGTATGTTCTTATGTTTCTCGTTGGATGATGAATCTTATGTCCAAAGTTTTCTAGTATGTTTAGAGTTATTGAGAGTTATTGAGAGTTGTTGAGAGTTGTTAATATTTAAAGCAAGGTTTCCTTGAATTGAGCTAGTGATCTAGAGGTAAGGGCTAGGGTGAAGTTGTTTAAGCACTGTGGGAACAGTTAGTAGAAGCTCTACTATAACTAAGTGTGTATGTGGTTGTAATTCGATTGGATTTGCTCTTGATGTAGTCTCCTTGTGACCGTCTTGCTCCGTAATCCATTTCCAAGGGATCAATATTGTCAAAGTAAGCGGCATATTCGTCCATTGAAACGACGTTTCTGAAAATCCATGCACAAATAATATCACCTTTTTTTTTTTGGTAAAAACAAATAATATCACCTGACTAGAAGTTTGAAGTACACAAACAAACGGCAATAATAAAAGTCAAGAAAGAGCCCCTGAGCTTACTTGAAAATATAATTAGACATCACCGCGGCCGGTTCCCCTTTTCCAGCTGCAACAACTAGCTCTTTTGGTCCATTTTGAGACTGTCCAAAGTGTTTTTCATTGCTAATATCTTTACTAAAATATTTTTCCCTCCTTATTCAAAGCCTTCGTCTTCGTCTTCTTTTCATCTTCGTCTTGCTTCTATTCTTCTAGGTTATTTGTTTAATGGCGGAATTTCTACATTTACCTTCCAAATTCCCCTTTTCCCCAGAATTATCTAACCCAAATAAAACCCTAGATGATGAATGTTTATCAACGGCTCCAAATAGAGCAATAATTATATTGGTGTTTTTGTCTCTCGCCCTTTTTCAAGGGCATGGAATAGGCACCGGGATGTCGCATTTCTTTGGACAGCAATTTGCCAGCGACACGAATGATTCAAATGTTGTTCAAGATGAAGATCATTGACACGGACCATGTGTTTTATGTTTTTCCCCCTTATTTATGATTATTTTTATAAAAAAGTATTATTTTCAATTTATATCCGCCCAAAACATTTGTTAAAAAACTAAGTAGGAAAAGATAACTGAAAGGACTAATACAAGAAGTGATGTCAATGCAAAATCAAATTTTTTTTATCAAAAATAGTGTTTGAAGAGGTGTACAAGGCCTCTGAATTCAAACTGGACCGATAAAAATGGAGCTACTCAATTTAATATGGAGAAGAATTTATTTCTGCATAATTAATTCTCAACAAAATGGGGGCAAAAACTCTAATAATAAATTTATATGCTGATTAAGTGGATTATTGATTTGCGTTAATTACAGCTCACATTTTATTTTATGTTGATAAATAACTGCTCACATTATATGGCACGCAAGCCAATTAAGATCACACGACCTCAAGTTGTTCATTTTTGGTTAGTGATGTATATTAAAAAATTATTCTAACATATTTCACTATTAAGATAAGACTTAAATATACAAATCTAAATGCACGTTGTTGGAATATTTTGTAGTTTCTCATTGCCGAAGACCCAATATCCTCTCTGGAAAACAGAAAGGTCAAAACTCAATAGGAATGTTCTCATGTTCGATTTTAACTTAGTTTTAAGATACTAATATAATAGACAGCTAACTCGATACATATAACATTTATATATACCCAAATGACGTATATTTATATATTAGGGTGTGTGTATAAATGTTGTATAGAGCATTATAGTTATAACATTAGCTCCCGTCATGGCTGCTGCTTCGCTTTTTCTTCTTTTCTTTCTTTCCATCATAACCCTCTCTCTAGCCAGTAAGTAATTATCTTCAAACATTATTACATCTATTTGTTTGTCTTGAAGAAATTCAAGTTCTCTTCAATTTCGTAACCCAGCAAATCAGATTAGCTTAGTAGCAAATGCTTGGATCGATCAACATGATTAAGGGATTTTGTTTGGAGTTTCTTTCTTTCTTTCTTTTTTTGTCAACTTTTGTTTAGTGTTTTATGTTTGATGAGCCTAAAAGATGTTACCAAAAGTTTTTTTTACTATCTTCGATCTGGTCACAAACTCTGTAAACGGCCTTGTAAATTTCTATGAAAATCTATCACAAATAAAGCGTTAAACAATGCATCCTAATTATGTGGATTTGAGTCAAATGATTTCGTCATGATCTTAAGCATTATAATTCATGCATGCATGACAATTTCAGGAGTAAACATAGACTGGGATCATCAGACCCGTCTCTACCCCATGATAGGCATGTGTCTAGGTTCCATGCCAAATGTTTTTCTTTTTAAAACCTCTTACAAATTAAAAAGGGCCAAAAACCAAAATTATTGTGAAAACAATCCTGCAAATTTATTTTGTCTAGCGTCTAAAAAACTTTTGAGCTATATATGAAACTCTTCCAACATTTATATTTTTATAATTTGACACAATTCTCAAATATGTTTTACTCACTAATCGTTCTTGTTTTCTTTATTTGCTCTATCACTAGATATAAGCATTGACTGTGGAACAAATGGATCCTACGTTGATTCCAACAATGTAACATGGGTCGGAGATAAAGGCTTCGTCACCACCGGCGAGCCCATGGCGATTCCGGACATGGTCAGAAAGCCGACTAACACTCTCCGGTACTTCCCAACCGGTCAAACCAACTGCTACACCAACATTCCGGTGACAAAAGGCCAGAAAACTCTCGTGAGGACGAAGTATTATTATGAGAACTACGACGGGAATTTCGCGCCGCCATCTTTTGATGTGGTTTACGATGGAAAACATCGTGATTCTGTGGAAATTACTGAGTCGTTGAGAAACGATGAGGAAACATTCTATTTCTCCGAGCTTATATTTGCTCCGGGGAATGAGACTATAAGTGTATGCCTTCTCCGTACGTCTCCGTCTGATAACCCTTTTATATCTTCCATTGAAGTTTATAGCCTCGATGCTGGCATGTACAAAGATCTTGGTCCCAGTGAAGGTTTAATTCTCCGAGAAAGAATTACATACGGTGCCAAAGAGATTATAAGGTATACACAAACTCGGTTCTGGAAGTTTTGGGGTTTTCTATAGTACATCAAATAATCGTTGAAGTATTAAACAGTTTTTATTTTTTTTGTTAATATGCATTAGTGTTAAAAGTTTTTTTATGTCTTTTCCTTAGCTAAAGTTGACGCCCAAAATTTGTTTCTTTCTTAGCATAAGTTTTTCTTCCTTCACTTAATTCAATATTCTGGGACCTAATGTTTCATAAGACCATATGCAGTGGGACTCCATAGGTTTGTAAAAATAAAATAAAATAAGAAAGAGTAGAGACTCAATTATCAAATGAGAACTTTTATAGAAATTACTGTCTCACATGTCAGCATATAAATGGTAGGTTTATATGTCATTTGTCTATTCATATATAACTGCAGTTCGTATAACTTCTAGTGAATTTTTAAAATGGTATTAAATTTTTTGATCCAAGGTTATATGATTACCGAATTAATTAATTTTTGTATTTTTGGTTTCTTGGAAATTTATTGCAGCTATCCATTAGACCCTTACAGTAGGGTGTGGTTGCCGTTAGGGTCCGGAACCAGACTCACACTGACCGATCTAACAACCTCAGCCCCATCAATAGACATCACTGGAGTTTCGAACAAGCCACCGGAGATTGTTTTGTCCAAGGCAATATCAGGAGACGGCTTAATACTCTCAGCCCTGCCGCTTCCCTTAACCGGTCTACCAGTGTACTTGGCTCTTTACTTCTCGGAGCCTCAGAGTTTAAGTCGGAGCCAGAAACGGTCGTTCAACATATTCTTGGATAATACGAAAGTGGGCTCACGTCCCATTGTACCGGTTTTTGGGAAAGCGACTCAAGTCATTTTGAGAGATGTAGTGGCCACCTCGGAGTCCCAGATAGTTTTTCAGTCAACCGGCGACTCGGATTTGCCCCCCATCATCAATGGTTTGGAGCTTTATTCCATAAGTGGTAGCACCAAGGATAGTCGAGGCGGAGGCGGTGGTAAGGATGATGATTCCGGAGGTAAGTTTATCAACTATAGAATATTTAGACACATTATACAGTACATACTTTGATTATTAAACAAATTTTTTTGACACCCTTATGTGACCGGATTTAATTAGGTGGGACCAAAAGCAAATTACCACTCATTTTTGGTGTTATGTTCGCCTCCGCATTTGCAATACTCTCATCAACGATTGGGGTTATTTTCTTAAAAAAGCATAAAAATGCAAAAGCACTGGCCAACACAATACCAACCACGTCCTCTGGTATAAATAATGTTGATTATAATCGGTACATGTGTTAATCAATTAAATATAAGAATATACATAACAAGTAATAATATTGGTGTTTTGGTCCCTCCTGTCTTTTCAAGGGCATGGAATAGGCACTGGGACGTCTCCTCTCTTTGGACAGCAATTTGCCAGCGACACGAATGATTCATATGTTGTTCAAGATAGAAATCATTGACACGGACCATAGTTGTCGTACGTCGACCTAGTTCCATGTGTGTTATTGTATGTTTATCTTTTTCTTATTTATGATTATTTTTATAAAAAAGAATTCTTTTCAGTTTATATCCAACCAAAACATTTGTTAAAAAAACTCGTAGAAAAAGATAACCGAAAGCGCCAATACAAGAAGTGATGTCAATGCAAAATCAAAAAATTTGTTCGAAATAGTGCTTTTGAAAGCGGTGTACAAAGTCTCTGAATTCAAATTTGACCCAAAAAAAAGTGGAGCTACTCAATTTAATATATATGGATCACAAGGTCTCAAGTTGTTCTTTTTTTGGGGTAAAATATAAGACCTCAAATTCTGTATAAACTAAATCAATGTCAAAAGTCAAAACCAAGTTTTCTATATAATATCGGCTTTTAAAAATGATTAGATCCAATACTAATCTGCAGTTGACTAATAGACAAAACCTTATTTGCAGTTGACATAAATAGAAAACTTAATATATAAGTTAAAATACACTTTACTTGTATATTAATTTAAATACCAACTATAACCAATTTACATGTAATTTTACATTTAATATTTTATTTTATTTTGTAATTTTACAAAAGGATATTGACGTCATTACCCAAAGGCCAAAAAGTGACATAACATAGCCGAACATACAATCACTTTTGGAAAGTGATCAAACACATTAAAAAAGTTTTTACAAATGAGTCAAATGACTACTTATGCAATTTACCCAATAAATAAATAATTTCATGACATGGTAACATGAGTCTGAAATATCAAAATCAGTTGCATGTTGTATGAAAATTTTGTAATTGCCATTGTGAAAAACCAATTGTATTTTCTCAACTGAAAAATATAAACTAACGTCAAACTTTAAAAGTAATGTCCTCATGTTCGATTTCAACTTGGTTTTAAAAAAAACTAATAGACAGCTAAACTCGATGCATATAACATTTATATACACAGATGTTTTGAATAGTGTATTGTCAGCCAAAACAAGCTATCTCTTGCCAATAGTACTTCTGATTTCTTGAAACTTCTCTATCATTTTCTTATGTTTTTAACCAAGTATATATAAAATCTTCACCCTTTTAACTTTCTAAAAACTCTCCCACCTCGATTCATATTTATAATTTTATTACTTTCCCGATTTAATTATGGTTTATGTCTTCACTATGGGCTAAACTCATCAAAACTATGGCCTGGGGTTGAGCATGCATGTATTTCTCTTATTTGTAGAAATTTGTTTTTAGTAAACTTTACACGTTTTTTACTAAAGCAAAATTTACCATAAATTCAAGACACACCTTTGTTTGCTAGATCTCTCTTTTTCTAGTTTCAAGCTGCTCCTAAGATGTATTCAGTCTTTCAACAAAAAAAACTCAAGTCACACATTTTCTTGCTAAAACAGAGAACATGAGTGCTCTCTTTTCTAATATGTGAACACACGTGAATTCAGCCTTTAGCTCCAAATGCTATCTCCGATCAAATATCTAGTCGAATCTTTTTGAATGTATCCCCTTGCCATGTTGTGGCAAATTGGCAATCCTAATCATAAAAAATGAATGAAAAAGAAAAATTGAGAATACATAAATTAATTATGACAATTGTCCCGGATAATATATAATATTATGATTTTTTTTTAAACAGTATAACTTTATTTTGGCTAAAAGTCGACAATAATAGAAGAAAAACTATTCAGGCCGGTAAAAGTTTAAATATACTATATGATCCAGTTTCCGATATAATTAATATCGGCAATTTAAATGACTAGATCCATCCTTCAGTACTAATCTGCAGTTGACTAATAAAAAAAGATTAATTTTTCAGTTTATTTACAGTATATGATAGAATATTTAAAGTATAATTTAAGACAGATTGAAAATTTCAAAATTAAAGAAATTCACTACGACATGGTTATTTGATCGGCCAAAACCTAACATAAATAAAGGGGGCAGGCGGAAGAAAACTAACATGGTAGCATGAGTTTGAAATATCAAAATCAAATGCATGTTGTTGGAATATTTTGTAATTACCCACTGTCGAAGACCTAATATCCTCACTGGAAAAAAAAAGAAAGGTCAAAACTCAAGAGTACTTATCAAAAAAAAAAAAAAAAACTCAAGAGTAATGTTCGATTTCAACTTAGAAGATAAATAGACAGCTAACCCGATACATATAACATTTATGTATGCCCAAATGACGTATATATATATATATATATGTAGGGTGTGTCGTGTGTGTATAAATGTTGTATAGAGAGCATTAGTTAAAATATTAGCTCCGGCCATGGCTGCTGCTTCGCTTTTTCTTCTCTTCTTACTTTCCATCTTAACCCTCTCTCTAGCTAGTAAGTAATTATCTTCAAACACTAATTAATCTATTTGCTTATCTTGAAGAAATTCAATTTCTTAACCCAATAAATCAGGTTAGCTTAATTGTAGGAAGAGTCTTGGATTTAGCGCCACCATGGTTAAGGGATTTTGTTTGGAGTTTTTTTTTTTTGTCAACTTTTGTTTATTGTTTTATATGTGATGAGCCTAAAAGATGTTAACAAAAGAATTTTGTTTTATTATCCTCGATCTAGTTACAAGATGTATAAAAGGCCTTGTAAATTTCTACGAAAAAACATCACATATGTATAGTGTGTTAAACCATACATCTTAATCATCTGGATTGAGTCAAATGATTTTCCTAAGTGTTCTAAAATCAAATAATCTACAACAAAATGCCATAGCGACTAATTGGATATATACACAAATTCCATATAAATTATTGAATAGGTCGATAAGTGAATTTATCTATAATTTTTCCTAATTATCGAATTATTTGATATTTTCAGTTGTGATTTCTTCCGTATCATTTTACATGATGTTTTAAAATATATATGTTTCATATTGAGTAATTTTTTTTTTTATTATACTATGCAAGATATTTAATTTGTTTTATGTCTTAACTGAAAATCATTTTTATTTTCAGTATTTTTTTCATTGCTTGACTAATTTTTATTTAAGAACTAAATCATGTTTTAATGTAGAAAAGACAAAAAGCAAATCTTTACTGTATGTAGTTTTTAGTCTACGTGCTTTTTTACTTTAAACATCTTATATATAAAAAAAGAGGGAGTATATACATCATTAGTTGGCTAAGTAAAACCAATTTTAGAAAGAAAATAATATCACTTTCCATATCCTTAGCTATCATTATCGTCATGATCATATAACCATCATAATTCATGCATGCATGACAATTTCAGATGTTAACATAGACTGCGGAACGTCATTTCCGGGTATAGACAACAACAACATAAAATGGGTCGGAGACAAAGACTTCATCACATCCGGAGTGTCGACTACAGTTTCTTCCACCACCGTCGAGAAATCCCTCACCACACTTCGTTACTTCCCGACCGGTGAATCCAATTGTTACTCAAAAATTCCGGTGACAAAAGGCGGGAAAGTCCTAGTGAGAACGATGTTTTACTATGGGAATTACGACGGAAAGTTCTCATCTCCAACCTTCAGCGTAGTGTTCGAAGGGAAACACCAAGGCAATGTAGCGATATCTTCAGCGTTAGAACCGTACATTTTGGAGCTGATATTTACTCCAGCCACCGGAGAGACCAATGTTTGCTTTGTGCGTACGTCTTCGTCATCAAACCCTTTTGTATCCTCTATTGAGGTTTCCGACTTGTCCCCTGGCATGTATGGAGAGCTCAGTTCTGGTGAAGGTTTATTTTACCAACAACGACGTGCGTATGGTGGAACAGAAGTTCTAAGGTAACATTGATATCCAATATGTATGCATCTAAGAGCATATCGATCGGGTAGAATCCATTATCAGTCCAATCATTAAAATTGTAATATTTTTATATAATTAATTTTATTGTACATTTTTATTTTTATTCATTTTAAATATATAAACCAAACAAAGCATGGCATGTGGAAAGAGGGGTTTGTTGTTGAGAAACCATTCATTTTTTTTTTATCTTTTAACAGAGGATATCTAAACTAGATTTTTTTTTTTTTTAAATCTAAATTACATACATCAATGGAGATGCTCTACGTAACATAAATCATATAGGTATTTGTTAAGTTTTGTTTTTTTATAATATATTAATTTATTTAATATTAAGTTAGGAATCGTCCGGTGGACAGATTTTTAAATTTTAAAATAAATCATTTTTAAGCAAAAATATTAAGTTAAACATTTTATTGTTAGTAATATATATACTGAATTTTTTTAGGGAAAGAACAAGTTAGAGAAAAAGTTATAAACGATGTTAAAAAGGATTATATACATAAGTCCGGTTAACAATTTACTAAAATATTGATAAAATGAAAAATTGGAAATGAATTTTAGTGCCTAAACACAAATGAAAATGCCTAATATTAACAACAATCGAGACCATAATCTGATTAAACATAAATATCGATAAATATATCAATTGGCTCGGAGATTAATTAAATACAAAATTTAATATAGCTAGTCTAGTTTAGCTGGTTTAAGAAGAATTATTGTTTTTTTTTTTTTTTTGTTAGATCGGATCTTCAAGGTAGGTTTTGGCTTCCGACCGAGATGAACATATTGGCGCAAGGAATACCATCCACGGCTGCATCAATCGATACCTCTGGTGCATCAAACAAGCCACCTGAGTCTGTCCTCCGTAACTCTTGGACCGGGGAATTATCATTAGTTGACCGTACTCTTCCTTTCGTAGGAGTTCCGGTTTACTTGGCTATGTATTTCTCGGATCCTCTCGAGTCAAGTTTACGATCGTTCAACATTTTCTTTGGCGGTAAGCAAGCTAATAAGGGTCCAGTTGTCCCTGTATTTGGAAAAACCACGCAAGTGGTCTTGAGAGATGTGGTGGCTAGTTCAAGCACCCTGCTGGAGTTACGGTCCACTACTAGTGCGCTTTTTCCACCCTTGATAAATGCGGTCGAGCTTTATGTAATAAGTAAGGGTACAACCGGAAGTGGAGGCGGAACCGGATCAGGTGGCGGAGGAGGAGGAGGATCTGGTTTGTTTTCTTGGGAATGCATTTTTAGTGATTAGTCTATGTGTTCGGAACCAATTAAATCATAAATTTATTAGTATTAATTTGGATCATATAGTAATTTCATATACATTAAAATTTTGTTTTTGTGTTAAGACTCCGGTGGGACTAGCAAAGGAGGAAATGGAGGGAGCAATGAAGTGAGTCCAGGTTTGTATTTGGATATTTCTTCCCATATTAACTTGTTATGTCTAAGGGTTTATTAATTAGATGTAACCATAACATGAAATATTATGCAAGTAAACATATTATATTTTATATATCGGGTCAGGTGGATCAACCAATGGAAAAAGTAGTACGCTGCCAATTATACTCGGTGTGGTATCCGCAATAGCGTTCACTCTTTTCGCATATGTATTCATCGCTATGATCTTATCGAATCGTCGAAAAAGGAGACTGCAAGTCTTGGATATACCTACGTCCACAGGTATATAATTCTAGTATACAATGAATCTCCTGATATGTTTTGATATAATTTGTGTTTATGTAGAGTGATTATTTTGATTCATTTGTTCTAAAGATCTACAGTATATAAAGTTTTTGTTCATGGCTAATCTCTATTAACTCTAGAGATGTGACTAGTCAAATGTTTTGATGATAGTGTCTAATATGGGGAATGGAGCGTCAAATTTGTTCGGACAACAAATGGGCAACGACTCAAACCAGCCTACAAATGAAGCGGAAATGGGAGAGATCGACGACCTGATTGGATGACACATGTCTTATGTAGAGCAATGACACTGGACATTGAAATAAATGTTTCCAATGATTGTTTTTTTTTGTTCGTTTTCTCTTTGTAAGATTTTGATTCTTCTGATCCTGAATGGTCATGTATCCGCAGTAATTTATATATATATATATATATCCTGAGTCAATTATTTACTTTGTTCCGTTTGGAAAATTAATGAGAGAGTTGTTTGTTTTAACTTTTATATATAAAAGTTAAGTTGCTTTAATATTTATAACCTAATGTAGGCTCCGCTCAGGAAAGAGTATGAACATTAAAATTAAGGATTTTTGGCTATCAAAAGTAAAAGTGATTTAACCTAGTTAGTCTCCACTCCGAAAAAAAATATGAACATAAAAATAAATATTTTTTGGCTACCCGAAATATGTTGGATTGTTTAAATTTAAATGGAAATTTACGGGAAAATAGTGTGTTGCCACTTAAACATTTTGTGACTTGTTGGCATTTGACTTGCAAGAACGGTGGTCATCACTTAGAGCACTTCGAGTAACACCAACACATTATCATATAATGTAGTTGATAAAAACAATATTATTATTATCATATCAAGCCTTTAAATATCAATCAAATATTCAAATTGCATCTTCTTTTATTCGACATCGTTTTTTTCTAGTTTGGACAACTATTTTGGGTGGGAACCATTCTTCATGCAATGCACTTTATGTGGGATTAATCATTATAGTTTAAGAAACCAACTTGTGATTTGAGAATTTAGAGATGGTGGTGTAACGAGCACCCCAAGACTAGCGTAACTTTGTTCTAAGGAAACAAATTTAAACTGAATTGTCTTACATGCATTATAGTAGTGATGATTAAGAAAATATATATTAGTTTCGGGTTAGTTCTGTAAATTTATTATCAAACTGAACGAACGGATGAACCGATGAACCAAAGTTAAATCTCACGGATTAGACTTTAGACTAGCGTAACTTTATTCTAAGGAAGCAAAAGTGTTGGGCACAATTCCCATCCTATTCTGTCCTATTTTTGTAAGGAAAATTCTCATTCTATTTAGAAAGATAATTCGGTATCATATCAATTTGTAATTCTCATTTGGGAATAGACGAAAATGAAAATTCTCGAAATCTCATTTGGGGAAAATTATATATAATACATAATAATATTATATATATATATATATCAAGTCACAAAAGGTACCATAATTTTTTAGTTTTTCTAATATAAATATTTTCATATTTGTATGATTAAAAATGTATGTTTTTTCCTAATTAGTTGCTATTTTTATTGATTTTTTATATACATAACTCGGTAAACAATCAAACGAGAAATGATGCGAGCGAAAATAAAGATTACTTATTTGGTTTATTAGGATTTTACTTTTCTGCAATTTATTTTAGTTTTATTTTGATTTTGATTGATTTATGACTGAATTTTATGTTGGATTATTTCTGAATTTTAAGTTTTTTTTTTATTATTAAACGAACTTATTTGTGATAGTTTATTATTTTACAATATTTAGTTTTTAATTTGGTCGTTATGTTTATTTTTTGGAAACTCTCATTCCTGTCCCGATCCGTCCTACTCATATCCCAATCTCGTCCCATAGTTCATATGGGACGTAAATGAAACTATTTTTTTTACTCCAAAATTTCTATTCTGTTTCTATTCCCATAATATTCCGTCTCGAATTCTCGTTTGCCCACTTCTAAGCAAAACTATTGAACATTTGGAATCTATTTTTTTTTTTCTTTTTTTGATAAAAAACAGAGAAATATTTTCTTAAAAATATAACATAAGGGTTGACCTCAAAAAAACAAAAAGAAGAATAAAATATAAGGAACACTTTCAAAGTGTAAACAAGTTTAAGTTAAACGATAATAATATTCATTGATAACTAAATTTTAAGCCAAAACTAAAAACATTATTAAAGATACAAAAAAAATTTTTGTTAAACTTTCTGGTTGTATTACTTGCATGAACAATTACATACATATATAAATAAAATAAAGAAAAGGTTTATAAGAGTGCCTTAATCAACAGAGCTCTCCGGATTAACATTCCCGGGAAAGAAAATGAGGAGTAGATTACAAAATCATAACTCACATGGAAGAGTTCCTTGGAAGCAGAGAGAGAAGGTACCCTCAAAGCGAGGTTGCTCCCTTCTTGCGTAACAGATGTTGCAGATGCTCTTGTCAATTACTTTGAAGAGAGTCCCAGCCGGTATTTTGACGTTGTTGAATATTTAATTGTTGCGCTCTTGCCAAAGTTTATAGCTGACTGTGTGTGCTGCAGCTCGGCGGAGAGAAGTTTCCGGAGAACTTAAACCTCTAGCTCTAAGCCACGAAAGAAAGTTTTCCCAAACCAAAAAAACCCGTGAAATGAGAACCCAACTTGGATATGCAAAGCCTCTATATATCATAAGCATATGCGCATCTAAAGAACAGATGATCCCTCGTTTCCACAAATATTTCACAAAGAACACAAGTATTATCTTCCACCATATTCCAAGACGCAAGTCTGGCCTTTATTGGGAGTCTGTCTAAGCAAGCAAGCCAGAGTGTGAATGCATGTTTAGGGACATCCCCAGAGTACCATACTTCCCAATGCCAAGGAACCACATGGCCGACTGGCCTTATCATCTTCTCGGTGTCTGAGAAATTGAACTTAGGATGGTAAGTACCTGAATTTGATTTCCATAGATAGCATTCCTTCACAGCTTGGGGGTTGCAGCGAACTGTTGTCAAATAACAAAGAAGAGCCTCAGCATTTTTGCTTCGAGCCCCACAGAATTTCCAGCCATCTTCTGTTGCTGCCTGAAATACCTTAGCATCTAGCGGTAGGCCAAGCAGACGAGGTCCTTTTAATCCCAAGAAATCAATGAATTCACCAAAAGGAGTCCAAACATCCATTCAAAATGAGCAATCATCTCCATTACCAATTTTACATGTAATGAAATTTATTGCCAAATGAGGAAGCCTAAGAAGTTGCTTCCACATAGAGGAGCCAGCATTAGAATCCTTTAGTAGCCAGAATGATGATTTCTTCTTGATCTTTGTGATCGTAGACCAATGATTCTTATTTTCTTGGATAGTCCCAGTCCTCGATGCATAAATTTAGATATTCAATAATATAGAAATTCGATGAAATAGTTGAAGCGAATATACAGTATAATCTCAAATAAAGGAGTCTTGATGTCATTTTTCTTACTTAACATCAAAGTGTTTTCGGATTCGTAATGAATTTTAGATGTGTCGAGATTATATGGTGCAATAGTAGTAGAGGCGGCCATTGATAAAGACTCTAGCCAAACTCATTAATATTTTATGTAATACATCTCTGTCAAACTCATTAATAATTTCACCAAAATAAAAAGTGTTAATACCCTAATAAAATTTTCAAATTATTATTCGACCAAAATAAAATTTCAAAATATAATATTTTAGTAATTATTCTTATGAAACTTCAGTTACTTTTATATTTTCCTATTTTCAAAGCACAATCCGAAATCAGAAATGGGCAATGGTAATAAAGCCCATTAACAAAACCCACATAAAGCAAAAACGGCATGGCGTTCACCTACCGACCTGATGAATTGCGCGTCGTCTCAACCATCAACACCGAAACTTCTTGAAAGAACCTGAGAAATCTGGTAGCGACGAAAAAAAAGAAGATCCCTGAGTTTGTAAGAAACTTGCAGAACTTTCTCTTTTATCCTATACCAATCCCATTCTCTGTACTATATATACACTAAGGCACATAGCTTCAGAATCAACAAAGAAAAAAGATTTCATACCGAAACAAAACAGAGCAAACGCCAAGAAGAAGAAATAACCAATCACAAGTAAAACGATGTCTCTGATTCCTAGCATCTTTGGAGGAAGAAGAACAAACGTGTTCGACCCATTCTCGTTGGACGTATGGGATCCATCCGAAGGATTCTTGTGGCCATCAGGGTTGGCAAACGCGCCTGGTAAGGACGTGGCAGCGTTCACAAACGCTAAAGTGGATTGGAGGGAGACACCTGAGGCGCACGTGTTCAAGGCGGACTTGCCGGGGCTGAAGAAGGAAGAGGTGAAGGTGGAGGTTGAAGATGGAAACATACTTCAGATAAGCGGAGAGAGGGGCAGTGAGAATGAAGAGAAGAGTGACAAGTGGCACCGTGTGGAGAGGTCAAGTGGGAAGTTCATGAGGAGGTTTAGGCTACCGGAGAATGCAAAGATTGACGAAGTGAAAGCGTGTATGGAGAATGGTGTGTTGCAGGTTACGGTGCCAAAAGAACCAGAGAGGAAGCCTGAGGTCAAGTCGATTGATATTTCTGGCTAATTAAAGAGATTATTTGAAAAGAATTGAAAGATAAGATAAAATATGTATTATTGTGTGACATGAAATGGTGTGTGATTAATATTTCTATTGTTCTGTAATAATAAATCTGGTGTATCTGTTAATTTTTAGAGTTAATTGGTGAAATAGGTACTTTTATTGAAAATAATTAGAAAATAGAGAGTTTTATTATTCAGAATTAGGAAGTGACACATACTTCTTCTTTCAGAATTAGGAAGTAAGACAAAAACGTTCCTAACATGTGAGTGTTAATGAAACTTGTTGAGAGTGAGAATCTTTGATTATGTACACTGAATCGTTTTATACATCGATGTTTTTTGTACTCCTCATACACTGATATACATTGTTTCGATTAGCGAAAGTTTTTCAATAATATGTTGTACACCCATTTGTTTTATACATGAGTCGCTTTGTAAACTAAATCGCATTGTGCACCAAATCAGTTTTAACATCAACTCGTTTTGTACATCGACTCACTTTATATATTGAGATCATGTTGTACACTAATTTACTTCAGGTGTACATTGTCTTGATTAAGTTAATCAAACATGAATGATTATTTTGATTATAATTTTTATTGAACAAAATATGTTTGAACATAATTTTGTCCATGAATTTTTTTATGGTGTATATCTATACATGAGTCTCTATAGATATAGTATACAAAAATGATATACAAATATGAAGTAGCATACATAGTTAATGTATGGAGTTGTACATAGATAGTGAACGTGAGATTTTTTATTATATATATATACAAAATGAGTTTCACTAAATTCAAAAATAGATTTTAAAGCTTAAAATTATATTTTCAATTTTATTTTATGTTTTTGTAAGATAATAAAGAAATAAAAATTAGAAACAAAAAAAAAGAGAAAGAAGAAGGAAGAAAATATAATGGCATGTAAAATGAGAAAGAGAATAGTGTCCAACACTCAAAATAACCCATTCCACCAATTGTAAATAGTAAACAATCATAATATCTAATTACTTTTGAAAAACTATCCATTCTACCAATTCATCCTAATTTTAATAAGAGTGTTTTGAATATAGATTACCTCAATGATACAACTTTGTTTAAACCATACTAATCTTTTGAGATTGAATAAGGTTGTATTGGAATTTGTTAAAAAATATTTCTATTTTAGGAAGGGTCTTTTTCGAATTTAATTTATATGTTGTATGAAAATTTATTGATCTTAAGTAGTTCCATTTCATCTCGTCTTTACTATGTACAACATATTAATTATGTAAGTAGACCAAATAAAAATGGATCATATCATTTTTTTTTTGGAGGCTCTTTCATCTTTTAGAGCATCTTCAACTATATACACCATTTTGGTGTTGAAATTACACTATTTTAGTGTAATTTTGACACAAAAAATGTTATATGTCCAACCACTACGCTAAAAATTAAACTAAAATAATGTTTTGCAGTTTTACTGGAGATGGTCTTAGAAATCTCAGAACCAAATTAAATGATTTATCAAGAGATAATGTAGATGTTGGATTGATGGTTATGAGCCTATGGCTGGTGCTACTTGTTAGCTGTATTTGTGTAGTTTAGAGCAGCTCCAATCATAGTTTCTTACAAAGTTTTTTAATGTTAAAAAATAATAAAATAAAATAAAAAACAGGAGAGAGGTATGTGAGAGAATTAAAATCATATCTTAAATAAGATACTTAAGAACATGTTCTTAAGCTATTAAGATACCATGCTTCCATATGTTTTATTTTTATTGGTTAGTTCTTTTAAAAAGTTAAAATAATAGTATTTTATTTTTAAGAAATTCAGTTGAATATCTTAACTATTAGAGCTGCTCTTAGATTGTACATAGTTTTCATATTGAAGGTGATTCTTTTTTTGTTTTCTTTTCCTTTGATTTTCTTGTATTCTTATTTTGTATTTCTCTTTACATGGATTACATTTTTGAGTCACTCAAGTAGAAAGCATTACAAAGAGACCAAGATTTAAACGAAGATAAAGTTTGTGGAACAACCAATACAAAACACATGTTTCCTGAAATTGATGTAAGCAGTTAAGGCTGGATAAATTGAAACCATGTAGCCAAATAAGAATGCCATGGCCAAGTAGTAGCTGAGAGGTTTGAAGAGGTGGGCCTGTCCATACCGATCAACTTACTCCAAAAGGTAAGGCATATCTGTTTAGTGAGAGCCAGAGAGGATCGAGGAGGGGCAATGTGGAGTCTTGCATTCCTTTCCTTCCAGATCTCATAAACCGAGGCTTGAAGAAGCAATTTGCAAATGATATTGAGCTTCTTTGATGATGAAAGAGATCTTACCCACTGTATGATATGGTGTAATTGAACTGGATGATTTAGAGTAGCATGTCTGAACAGAGAGTTCCAAACTTGATGAGAGAAGGAGCAACTAAAGAACAAATGATTGATAGTATCATATATATATATATATATATATCATTAGTAAAAAACAGCATATTGCCACGAAAATTTAGTAGCTAGGCCCTAATATTCGTGGCTATATGGAAGATAGCCACGAAAAATGATAGAAAATGTGTGGCTATTCGATCGTGGCAAAAAACAGAATCGTGACTTTTAACCATGGTTGTTCCATGTATATTTTGTGGCTATTAGCAACGGTTGTCCCACTTATATTTCGTGGATTTTAGCCATGGTTCTCCCACGTATATTTTGTGGCCCTGAGCCACAGTTTAGCCACACAATACTCCGTGACAATATTAGTCACAGTTAAGACCATGGGTAGATCGTAACATATTAGCCACGAAAATTAAGTAGCAATTTTGATAATAACTAAATCGTGGATATTTTATTTAGCCATATTATTTGATACGAATTATTTTACTTGCCAAAAATATTTAAATGAAAATCTGGAATAAACAATGTTGAAAATTTCAAAACAGGAAAAACTTTAAGTTCAATATCATACATTACCAAAAATTAGGGCTTACTAAAGATTCATTCCTACAAAACCTAAAAACCTAAAATTCAATATCATACATTACCAAAACTCAGAGCTTACTAAAAACTCATTCATACAGAACCAAAAAAAACTTAAACCATCCTACTGAGTCTTACAAAAGATTGAAATACTAAACTTATAAGAGATCAGCACACCACCTGTCTAAATCGGATTGCTGGTCTGGGGTAAGATAAGTAGTAGAAGGTGGCACAGTAGGAGTAGAGTTAGTGGGTGAGGCAATAGGAATATAAGTTGCTTCTGTAGAAGTAGGGTTAGTAGTGGTCGCAGCAGGAACATAAGAAGGTTGGAGAAGCTATAGGATCGCCTCTAGCGTTGTTCGTCTTGCAGCTATGTTGCCCTTGACTGTGACCATATCAGTTGTGGGCAGTTTAAGATTGTTGTTGGCAGCTTCAGATCTTGTCTCTAAACCGTAGATTTGCATGTCTATGTCAAGGTTACGTTTAAGAGAAGTGGAAACTGACTCGGATGGATTGATATCCTGGTACTGAACGCTACCTATTCCATATATGCGTCCTTGACGAGTCTGACAGCGCTGTGAAAGGAAAAAAAATATAAATGAGCATCAACCGAAAAACAATCTATTGTGAAAGAAAAAGCTTAGCTAACCAGACATGTTAAAGATAACTACTTAGCTAGTAATGGAGAAAATGAGTCCAGATACATATCAAAAAACAAAGTCAAAGACAGATTCTATGTAAGTGAGAATGATAACTACAGCAGAACTCAAAGCATCGAGTATAATAATGGATAATCAAAACGGAACCTAAAATTATTTTTCAAGACAAAGACTATTTCACTCAAACCAAGAGACAAAACTAATCAACAGACAGCCAAAAATCTCATATTTACACATATAAGCATGTTGCAAATAATAAAAGAAAGAGTGAGTCTTTTTAAGAGTACCTTGATATATTCTTGGTTGAGCAGAATGCAAGGAGTAGGACCAGTTGAAGCAGTTTGATTAACACCATTGGGTCATCAGTTGTCATCTGGGATACAGCTTCGTTTACTTCAAAAACAATTGACTTAGCTCGATGGTGAATGAAAGTTCCATCTTTGCGTGTGTGTGTCTTCCGCACAAGATCTGTGAAAGATGGTGGTTCATCACAACCAGACGCAAGCATCTGCAAAAATAAAGAGGAAAAAATCAAATATAAACATGACAGATTAAATACTAAGATAGAAAGAAAATTAAAATCATTACCATTTCATATTCGATCTTTAAAAATCTTTGAGGACCTGCACAAAGCTTGTGCATCCCTTTGCCATCAGGATCAGATTTGCAGGATTTTGAAGCTGATTTTCTCTTCGCAATTGCTGGTTCTGTTGCCCATTCCTCCTGAAGGAAGTTTTGTATAGACCCAAAGGTACACAAACTCATCAAAACAGTGTCGAAAGCCTACTACATGGGACCATGGCGCAGCTGGAAGAAAGTTCCCAAGAAAAGGAGAGATAAGTGGTGGTAAATGTTTGTGGTATGTGTTTGATTCCCTAATCTAATTATGTTTACTAACTTCCCATTATTTATTTTTGTTCCTTTTCCTTCTGTAGCAGAAACTACTATTGGGAAGATCACATTAAGGACAAGGTCTTCTTCTTCTGGAAACTTCATACACAGACTTAATCTGTTAAAACATTACACGAGGAAGCAGAAGAATAAGAAGCCTAAGTTCATGAACGATGAGCATTGGATCAGAAACAAGAACAAGCAATATTAGAGAAATAGAAAAGATTATGGATTCAATAGAAGACTATACATTCATTTGAAAACTTACCATAAAGTACCGTTGAGTTTCCTTGGATAGAGGTGTGGTTGGGATTCTCTAGAGGGAGCGTTCAGTAATGCTTCAAGAGTCATCTGACTGTAGTTGTTTGCAGCAGAACTTCTAGATCCAATAGCTCCTGGTGTCATGGCAGGACTTGCAGCTGAAGTCCTTGCTGGCATTATCGCTTGCACCACTTGAAACAAAAAAGTTTAAATTACTAATTAGCAACAAACGGACAATTTGGTGAGTCTGAAGGCTACAAGAGTTGAACAGAGTATAAAGAGACTAACTAGTTCTGTGAGTGTGAAGATTACAAGAGACTAACAGAGTAAAAGGCATAAAAATAAACAGTTTGGTGTTTTTGCAGAACATAAACAGAGTAAAAAGCATAAAAATATGAAGTGATGAAACAGTTTGGTGAGTATGAAAACTAGAAGAGACTAACTAGTTCTATAATACATGAAAATATTACAGTTAAAGCCAAACCCTATGAGATTATAGCAGAGACAATGAAACACCAAAAGAAAAGGCAGAGACAAAGTTTTGTTACTTCGATTAGATCTTATCAACCACAAACACGAAGTCTAAACTAACAAATTTAAATAAGTTTGGTTTGGTCAGTTTGAAGACTAGAACACAAACAACAACAAGAAAACACCAAATTAAAACCAGAGACAACAAAGTCTAAACGAATTTACAAATCTAACATGCAAGAGAGTCAATCCAAAGGAATTTACAAATCAACGGTGGTGCTCTACCCAGTTCCAAACTCTAACCGAAACTGAATCTTAACCCAATATCAAATAATGATAACCCAACCTAAATGAAAGTCACTAATTTTCCACATCAACACAGCTCGCAACGTGAACTTTTGCTTTCTCGATATATCATAAGCTTCCACAACGTTACTACACATACTCTGTAGTTCTTCAATCAACGGCTGAAGGTATATATCTAGACTTTTCTTTGGATGTTTTGGCCCGGAAAAGTATCCTCTTTTCATGCACATGCATGAGGGTAAATTATAAGAAGTTACCGCTTCAACCACTCTTTAATCGGCATATAAACATTATTTGCTTAGGCCGATTTTTCTCGTTCCCTTTGTTTGGGTGGTATCTATCTTTACCACAAAATCGAAAATTCAAAAACTCTCTATCTTCCGCTTTCCAGAAGAGCATGCAGTTATCCTCACAAACATCAATTTTATATACAGGTAGCCGAAGTGCTTTTGCCAACTTCTTCGTCTCATAGTATGATGCTGAAGTATTATTTGGTTTAGGCAAAACATGTTTGAAAGTCTGTGATACCTCATCCACACATGCCTCTTCCATATTGTAATCGGTTTTTCCTTTCAACATACTTGAAGCCACAAACAATTGAGAAATCTCCTTCAGCACATCCATCATAAAGAGGTTCATTGGCGGCTTCAAAAGCTTGAAAAGGACTACCATTTATGGCTCTTCGTTGGTTTTTTCCATCATATTATCTAATACCTGGGGAGACACCACGTCTTGTTCCACATTAACATTTACATGTGGAAAATGCTCGTAAGTATCAACTGGAACCTGATAATTTGTAGCTTGCTCATCCCATGTTGTTTCTTCACCAGTAAAATTACTTGCCTTTGAAGATTCACCAACATCATAACAATTTCCTCCATGGCTCGACCATACATAGTATCCCTTAAATCTCACTTGAAAAAGATGGCGAGATACAGTTCTTGCATCACATTGCTTCCGATTCTTACACCGCGCACGAGGACACAATATAGTATTTTGCTTTTGGTAAGATGGTTGATTACAAGCAAATGTAACAAATACGTTAATACCTTCTATAAACTCTTTTGATACACAATCTCTCACTGGGTCAATACGTTGATCCATCCACTCTATTGATTGGAAAAATAAATAGACATTTAAGATAACGAACATAAATCAAATCAGATATGAAAAAATGATATACAAGACGAACTAATTTGAGAAATTAGAAAAACTAAGAAAAAATGACTTAGGAGACAAAATGAGATATAGTGATACACGATTTGGTTTTATAGAGAAACATATAGCCACGTTAAAGCCACGATTTCATTGTGTAGCTCTTCTATAGTCACGAAATAGCAACTAACACAAATCGTGGCTAACAAAAAAAGCCACGGAAAGCCACGGAAAGCCACTTTCTAAAAATCGTGGCTATAATTCGAATGTATTCTAGACCCATTTTCATGTATTCTGTGTAAGTCTGATTGATGGGACTAGTCTTTTGGTCAGTGAAAGCTTATTTGTCTAGCAACAAAAATTCAGTTGCTAAAACGTGGCTGGTAAACCACAATTTGGATACGATTAGTAAACATTGCTAGTAAGCCACATTTTGTGTGTGGCTATATCGTCGCAAATTAGCCACATTATTTTTGTACGTATACGTGGATACATAGCCACGGAAAAGTCACAAGACAGCCACGTATATTTCATTTTCCCCCTTAGCGTGGCTTTTGTTATTTTTTGCGGATAATATCAATATAGCCACGATGTGGTCGCTGATAAAATGTGCCTATACGGAAAATTTCTACTAGTGATCCTCAATTCCACAGAGAAGGCAGTCGGATGATACATTAAGGCCCCAGCTACGAAGCCCATCTCTTCTGGGAAGTCTATCTCTCATAACCGTCCACAAGATGAAAGCATGTTTTGGTATAGAGTTAGTGAACCAAACCTGATTGCACCAAGGGACAGTTGGACGAACTGTTGGATTTAGTGACTGCCACGTCTTAGAAGATGAAAATTGAGCCGGCGGATCAGAAATACGATTGCGCCAAAAGCATGGGCGGACCTAAGTAGAACTAAGGGGTGTCAACTGACACGACATTAATTTGTTTTCTGATAATTATTAGTGTAATTTTATTAAATTTTAGTTAAATAGTTAGCAAAAATCACTCTTTGACCCCTCTATATTTTTTAAATTTACACTAGTTGTAGAAAACATTATATATTATGACCCCTCAAAAAAAAAATCATGGATCCGCCACTGGCCACAAGAATCGATGTGGCACTAAGGATTTTGAATCCAGAGTTTGATGAGGAAGGCAGGACCGGAGTAGTATCGTGATGTTGTGCCTGCCCCACGGAAATCTCCAACTACCATTTAGAGTAGCCTACGCAACAGTAGAGAGAGTAGAGATACATGTAACACGCGGGCCATTAGGTCCTGTTAACTCAATGAGGGTCCCCAGGTTTTTCCAATTATCATGCCAAAAGAAGGCCTCAGCCCCATTCCCAACTTGACAGAACAGATAAGGGCGAGCAAGTGTCCTTAGTTTAAGGATCCTTTTCTAAAGCCATCTTCATGCCGATGATAACTCATTATCCCAAAGAAGATTGAAGGTGATTCTTAAAAGGAGATTGAAGGTGATTCTTATTATGTTCTTGACAGTAACACCTACATTGAAATCGTTTGGTTTTCTTAAAAGACTTTGTTCTATTTTAAAAATGTGATCATTTATTGTTATTCTTAATAGGTTATTAGAGTCAAGGATTGGCTTGGTAATTATTGAAATGAGCCGAAAGATAACAAAAAGTATCATACTATTTTTAATCGATTGTTATCGTCTTTCGATCGTTGGATGAGAATGAGCAGATCGATCTTGAGCATCGAATGTTTTAGCCAGAGAAGTTAACAAGTGAATCTTCAAAATGGAAGGCCTGATTCTGTGCCTCCGGACCACCGGTCAACGGCGGTGAATCTAAGCTGATCAGATGGTTTCGAGCGGTCAGCGGTGGAGCGGTGTGGTCAAGCGGCACTATCTTCTGTCTCACCCTTTAGATGCTACATGTTGTTTACGTGTCATTTATGTGCTGCATTAGTCTTGGACCTTTTTTGGGCTTTCTGTTGTTCATCAAAAGGGTTGAGTTTGTTCATGTATTCACTTGTACTTTCAGTTTATTTGGACTTTATAATGCAAGATTTGGTCGACAAATTTTTTTGTTGCTAAAATGTGGTTTTAGGCGAGATACAAAACTAACCATTACTTTCAGTGAACATGGGTGATGTGAGTTTATATCATTCAATTAATATTTTCAAGGTAAGTATTAGTTGTTGGGTGATGCGAGTTTATATCATTCGATTAATATTTTCAAGGTGAGTATTAGTTGTTGGGCCAATGTTTCGTCGGGGTTAGCCTAGAACCGGCTCTTGACCCATTATTTCACTTGTACGTATGACGAAGATTTTAGGTTTAAATGTTTCTAGAATTGGATGGGGCTTAAGACATAGAATCAAGTTTGGGATGTTAAGGGTTTCATTTTCGAAATTTGGTTTAATATGAAAAGTTTGGACAAAAACCTGTGAATGTTTAGAACTCATGAAATTTTCAAAAAGAAATGTTTATTGTTGAAAAAATATTTATACTACCTCAAATTTGTGCTTATTGTTGAAAATCTTTCTTATATAAAGATAAAGATGAATGATTCAAAGTTACTAATTCACATAATCGTGACATATGTTAACTAAAATGATCAGATTTTGAAATGTATTTAATTAAATAAAATTATAGATTATCAGGAAAAATATTTAAAATATTTTAAAAAGGAATATAATCGTAAAAGAAAATCAATAATAAAATTTTATAAAAATAAAGTAAAAGTTCATTAAAATAAAGGAAATTTAAAACAAGAATAAAATCCTAACAAAAAAATAATACTATAATTTTATAAAATAATATATAAATTCAATAATCACTAGATATTCTGTTAAATTATAAACAACAAGATGATGATATGTGTCGGTTGATCAACTAGATTCTTACATTTGTAAAAAAGTTATGTTATTATCTTTGCTCAAAAATAAAAACTAACAGAAATTAATTAAATACACGATCAAATAGGTATTTGTCTGATCGTGATACATGCGAGTTTTTTTCTTTCTTATGTAATGTGTTTAATTAAATAATTATCGAGAGAAAAAATGAATACAATCCTATAAAAAATTATCATTATAATTTTATAAAAAATAAAGTAAAGATTCCTTAAAAACAAAGGAAATTTTAAAAAAGAATAAAACCAAAGTTATCAAAATATTAAATTATATAAAGAATAATGATTTAAAGTTATTAACACGCCTAATTGTGATACGTGTCAACTAAAATGGTTAGATTTTGATATGTATTTAACTAAATAAAATCATAAATTATCAGAAAACAAAATTTTTTTTTTTAAAAGGAATACAATCCTTAAAAAATTAATAGAAACAAATAAAGAAAAATTCTAAAATGAAATACAATCCTAAAAGAAAATTATTAATATAATTTTATAAAATAAAGTAAAGTTTCTTTTATTATTAGTGAAAAAAAATTCAATAATTAATAGATCCTGTTAAAATGATAAATAAGAGGATAATGACATGTGTCGGTTGATCGACTAGATTCAGACTTGTGTAAAACAAAATATGTTATTATCTTTTCTTTATAGAAAAAATAAAATAAAAATACATGATAAAATATGCATTTTTCCTTTATTTATTTTTTAATAGATATGTTAAGTCTTATTGTTTAGTTTTCAATAAAATTTGATTTTTTTTGTTCTAATATATATGTTTCATTGAACTTCTAATTAATTAAATGGAGAAAAACTGATGGTATATAATCAAACCAAATTTATTATACTAATTGGTTGAGTTAGAGAAGGAGCATCAACATCAATTTTACTGAGCTAAATATGCAAACCGGTGGCGGCAAAAATGTTAAGAATAGATCTCATGTTTAAAATGTTAAGAGTACTGAAATGAGATTCAAGATAAATATTAAACAATTTTGTGTGGTTATTTGACACAATTTTCATATAATAGACTTAAGATAAGAAATTGGTTCGAAAATTGTATAGTATTTTAGGTTTAGAAAATATTTAGAGAAGAAAATCTAAGAAAATAAATGACAAAGAGTGTGAAAATGATTTTTTACAAAAGGAGGAAATCATAATTGATCTCTCCCAAAGAAAGGAAATCAAAACAAAAGACATATATTCACTTTGAGATATAATTGATTACATTATAACCGTTTCTCATATAGAAATATATATCCAAAAAAGTGAAGACAGGACCGGCGTTGAGGTGGTGCCACCCGTGCAAATACCAGGCCCCCACATTTATACCTAAATTTTATATGCATTTTAGGGTCCTAAAATAATTATTTTTTTTGTAAAAAAGGCCCAAATTTTGAATTGTTTAATAAAAACCATACTTTGAAAAAACAATTTGTTTTCTTGCACAGGGCCCAAATATTGTTTGAGCCGGGCCTGAGTGAAAATAGTAGAGTTTATATTCGAGATTGAAAATTGTGTGATAGATAAGAATCAACTAACAAAAAATAAACAAAACCTTAAAAATAATTTATTTTCAGATATATAGCTCAAGTCATGCATAAAAACATATATTAAAATACATATTCTATTCATTTATGAAAATAAATTATTTTTTCCATCGGACGATCCTAATCTGGTATTATGTAAACAATAATTTTATAATTGTAAATGTTTCTCAAAAAAAATTTGTTTTTTTTGAAAACTTGTTAGATTATTCACAAGTTTCTTATAATTTCAAAAATTGTATGTTTATATTTTGCATTACTAGAAATTTATTGTGAAGGGTTTTTCGGTCAAGGATATTTCCATCAATGTTTTTTAAATAAAATGTTATACTAAAAGATTTTTCGATAAAGTACCATTTTGACTTAAGTAAAATTTTTAAAATAATATTTAATTAATTTATGGGCCTAACTTACTATTTCCACCCAAGATTACGAAGACATTTTCACTTTTCCAAACATGTGATTAATTGCATATCGTATTTAGATCCATTAACGAAGCTTATATAAACAAAAACGGCATGGCGTTGTCCCGCCGACTTGACGAATTACACGTAGTGTCAACCGTCAAACCGAAACTTCTTGAAAGCACCTGAGAAATCTGGTACCATCGTTTAAAATACGAAATGACTAAAAAGTACGAACGTTTTAGAGAAATGAAGACACCTGATTTTTCAAGAAACTTACAGAACTTTCACTATCTTATCCTTTGGGACTTATACCCTACAATGCTTTCTCCCTATATATGAGAGCCAAGGCACATAGGTGTTTGAATCAACAAAAAGAGCAAAGAGTTCAAGCAAAGCATACCAAAACAGAGTAATAGCTTAAGTGAAACGATGTCTATAATTCCAAGTTTCTTTGGGGGCAGAAGAACGAACACGTTCGACCCATTCTCGTTGGACGTATGGGATCCATCCGAAGGATTCTTGTGGCCATCAGGGTTGGCAAACGTGCCTGGTAAGGACGTGGCAGCGTTCACAAACGCTAAAGTGGATTGGAGGGAGACACCTGAGGCGCACGTGTTCAAGGCGGACTTGCCGGGGCTGAAGAAGGAAGAGGTGAAGGTGGAGGTGGAAGATGGAAACATACTTCAGATAAGCGGAGAGAGGAGCAGTGAGAATGAAGAGAAGAGTGACAAGTGGCACCGTGTGGAGAGGTCAAGTGGGAAGTTCATGAGGAGGTTTAGGCTACCGGAGAATGCAAAGATTGACGAAGTGAAAGCGTGTATGGAGAATGGTGTGTTGCAGGTTACGGTGCCAAAAGAACCAGAGAGGAAGCCTGAGGTCAAGTCGATTGATATCTCCGGTTAAGGAGATCTCTGAAGTTGGAAAGTTGAAGAAAATAATGTGTGATGATGATGTGAAATAGTTGGTGTAATTTTCTTTTTTCTCTTCTTGTTCTCGTTCTTGTAATCATGAATCTTGTTGTATCAAAAGTATAAGTAAAATATTAATAAAAGAGTGTTTTGATAATGCTTCCATCCATAGTTACGATCGAGACATGCAAAGTCTTTAGATATAAGGTTATAACTAAATCTACAAACATGAGTCGACTTTTCCTAGTCCTGATAAGGTTGTGTAGTGACCTCGGTTTAATGAGCAGAATACTAAAGGAACCTTCCGGCCTGGCTCTGTTGGATTAGGATTGTTGTTGTGCCTGCGAGTCAACGAGGACGAGAGTTCTAAGCAGTGGCATTTGGCTCTCGAGAAGTTCCCGTTTGCTCATGATTCTGTCTGAAGAACAGTCATGTTCCTGCACAAGTGAATACAAATAATGTTACGAGATCATTAACAATTAACAATAGATACTAAATTGGTTGCATTTCAAATGAAATTTTGTTTCCCACAGAAAAGAGAAGGATATGAACCTCGCTGGAGGAAGCCGAAATTAGGGCAAGAAGAGTAACAGTCGCTGTTTGGTAGTCTGTCAAAGTCTTGTAAGCAGACTCATCCAGTTTATCCTACAAGGTTGAGAGAGACGTGTTAGTTATTACAGCGACGAACTTGAAAACCATGCGATTAAAACAAGTTTATTTTATGAGTGAGTTGGCTTGATTGAGAGATAAGATTATAGTTAGTGATTGTTTCTTCAATGTTGTAATACCTTGAGGTGTGAAATAGCTGCAGCAATAGCTCTACCTGGGGCTTGCAAAGCTTTGTTGTGAACCTGTCAACAATTTAACAATTTCTCAACCGTTTTTTCGAAATCTCAACCTTGTAGTCTAGATATATTGTTACACTAGCAATGGATATATACCTTAATATAAAGAAGAGAGACAACTTTAGCGAGAAGTGCAACAGGGTCTGATTCGGTTGAGACTTGAGATATCAGGTCCTGCAAGCACAAAAGTCATCGTCAATGAAGTGATAGAAAGAAGTGATAAGATCACAGAATACAAAGACAAGGATATAGTGTGGTACACACCTTACGGTATGAATGTAGGAGAGTCCTTTCCAGTTTCTTGTCAAGCTTTTTCAAGACTAATCCACTGCACCAAATAGAGTTAACATGGAGTTCAAATACGGTGAAAACAAGAATACTTGCTTTAGAGATTCCTCATTAAATACGGTATATACCTTTCCTCTGCCAGGTCTCTGAAGGTGATCATGAAAGTGTCTACACGCTGAAACAAGAATAATCCAAGTGGAGCTTAGAATGTATTCATCAACTAGAAGAATCAAAATGAAACCACCCTTTAAGACGGTTATTAACTAGGTAGTGGAAAATGGGTCAGGCCTAAGTTATAATAAAGATTTTTCTCTTGACTCCATAGCTATATGTTCACATCCATATTCTTGTTAAAATCACTGACTCCCATTAAAATTTTAACAGAAAATAAACTTTGGCTGAATATCAACATGGTCAGACACAGGAGAAGAGGAATCGAGATGACAGAACAAAACAAAACAGTGGACCATTTTTTCCAACATAACAGGTAGTATGTTAGCAACTATTAGAACAAAAATCTATCCATTAACGAAGATCTAACCTTTCCTTCCAATGCCTCAACTAATGCAAGAGCCTTTTTCGAGAGTGAGCCGTTGAGATTCTTGGCCTGCCCCAAAAGAAAAGGAAACACGGGAGAGTCAAACATCGGGTAGCACTATTGACAATAAAGGAAGTGCAACAATTAAGCATCAAGTTAAACTAGGGATCAAATTTGCATACAAGGGCAGTTCTTTCAGATGTATCAAGCAAAACTGGATCTTGCGTTTTGGAATCTCCAACTTCTATACCGTTCCTCAGTTTGTAGTGGATGTCCTGTTTTGGTAGTCAGAAGCTTGATTAGTTAAATCAATACAAATATGACCTTAGAAACTCCACTTTATTTTTGACCTACCAAGCCATGAAGTAGTGTATCAGCAATTGTAGCTGCTGTTGTTCTCAGCAGATGCCTGTGTAAAACGACCTAGGACCAGAGGAAAAGACACTGTTACACTAGCTTCTTTAAGTAGCAAGTGCGGCTTGCTAAATGAACTGAAAGTACTTACTGAAGTCGATTGATCATCTTCAAAAAGCTCGAGCGCTTTTTCGTACAGCTGCATATTTAGGAAAGACTGCCAAAAGAAAACCAATAAACATGAGGTTACAAGATAAGCTGGGTGCTAGTGGTGAGTAACATATCGAGATGAGAAACACTGGGAAGACATTGCTTGTCAAACAAAAGATAAAACTATATTTGGTTTCAACCTCATCAAGCTTTTTCTGCAGATCATCAATCAAACGCCTCATTCTATCTGAATTTTCTGTGAAGATTTTCTTTCTTCTTTCCTTTAGTGAACTAATGAGCATAGGTTTCATATGATCAGTTAAATGCTTAAGAATCGAATCTGGGTTTTCCATACCTGCCAGAAACCCCATAGCTTATGTCACATGGACGCAAAATTCATAGCTATATAATGTTTTATACAAGAAAGAGTTCTCAAATATACCGTCATCTTCAAATTCAGGCACAGAGTCAACGATTTTTTTCATCACCCATTCGTCAGGTGGGATAACGTCATTACTTTCTTGCGCCTTAACGGACTCTTTCTTGCCTCCTGCTTTCGAATCCAACTTCTGTGACGATGATGAATCCTTGCCTTTCTTATGGTTTCTCTTAGATTTCGGACGGGCTTCCTCTTCATCATCTGGAACAGTTTCAACGATAGCTGTTTTCATGCTGCCAGACTTGCCTTTTTTCTTCTTTGACCCTTTATCTGTATTAGCAGGTATGCTTTCCGTTGATTCTGAAGATTTGCTTGAAGGCTCAATCAAACTAGCAGTAGAAGCTTGGATGCTAAAAGCTTCTGCCTCTTTCTCAATTTGATCATATATGCCCTAAACATTTGTAGGTCAAATTAAGGCATAGTTCACATAGAGAACCAAATGGGAAAGATAAACAGCATGCAAGGAAAGTACTAATAATACACTATATGTCATATATTTACCTTGATGAACCCACTGCTTAGGACATAGGATTCGCCCAGGATAAGCACTTTCTTAGCCTGAAAGGTTAAATTAAGCAGCAATTAATTGTAACAGACCATTGACTAGTTATCAAATTTGATCAAAATCACATACCTTGAGAGCTGATTGGACGGAGGGACAAAGAAGCAACAGCTTATTTGCATCCTGCGACGTGAACGAAGAAGGTAATACAGAGAGGGAATCGATCCTGAACCCAGTATCAAGGGTTTCAGCAACAATGGATAATAGTGATATAGACAGCATAACATAAAAACATTCAAAAACCATAGACAGAGGAAAAAAGAGTACGAGCATTTAGTCTCACCAACTGTTTTGTTCAATAGCATCCTCGGTTGCAGAATCCAGCATCTCAATCATTGAGGAATGAATAAATACAGCAGATAAAGGTGTACCATCTTGATATCTAGACTATACATGTCACACAACACAAATTATAATGAGAAAAAATGAAAGAGGCAACATAACACTCATTTTAATTACCATTCAATAACTTATATTTTCATAAACTACAGACAAATTACTTTCAATTAACATAGTACAATACCTGTAAGAACTGCACGGCTTGAGAAATCCCAAGCTTATGCATGGTCTCATAGGGGATATAGGAATTCTGCAGAAAAACAGGAACAAAACCAATCAACCCCTCACCATTTCTTCAAGAAAGTAATTTACAGAACATGGTAAAACTGATGAATAAACGGACTTATATGTAAGGACATTTCAGAGAAAATGATGAGCAAACCTGTGAGAAAGAAGAGTCTACGCATTCCTTTTGAGCAACTGCAAAAACCTGCCACCAAAATCAAACAACTTAATCTAATGAATGTTAAGTGAACATGGGAAAGAGCAAGCATGGACAAGAGTGCTCTCATGAAATTTTAAAGACTTGTCATTATATTAGTAATAGAGTTGTAAATCCATTAGATACCAGAAATCCAAAATATTAGAATTCAACAACATACACTAGGAGTCCAATGGGTGCCAGCACGTAGTGATCCAAGCATCTCTTCTTCCTTCAACAGTCGGTTAAATATAGACTGGAAAAACGAATTCTCAACAGCAACTCCACTGGCTCCATTCATTTCTTGTACCAACTGTTGCAATGGTGCCCACAATGCCGACAAATTGGAGGGAACAAAGATACCCCTGGAAGCACCTCGAACCATAGCGGTAACACGTGCTACATAAGCAGGTGTATATAACTGTCCACCTTCTAGCCTTGCTTGCACCTTAAACAGATACAAAAAAATCCGCAAATATAAAAGCTCTCATTCACTTAAACACAAACCGAAGAGCTCAAAGGAGAAGCACCATTACCAAAGTCCCAAGTCGAGGCTCCAAAACTGATTGCACCAACTCAGAGCCAACCTGTAACTGACCAGCAAGTTCAGCCACAGCAATTTGGCTACATTCTTGAAGCCTCTCGTTAATTTCTTCAGCGATTGAATCCCAATAAGTTTGTGATATTATTTCGCCCTTAACTAGCATCAACCCTGGATCACTCGAAACCACATCTTGTGCTTGCTTCTCCACATGATACAAATCAACCCCAATCGTATCCGCCAAATCAATAACGGAGACACGTCCCAATTTACTAATCTCACGAGATATTTCATTCCTCAATTGCTCCTGAAACAAATCAAGAGTAACAATTATCAAAAATCAAGCACCAAAACCTTCGCATAAAAACCTCGATCAAACAATTTGACTTCATTTTTTTCCGATTGTTTTCCTCATGCAACAGGCGGATTCATCCATATTTCACTTCATTTATACTGATAGAATCTGTACCTGAGTGATATATTCCTTTCCGGTGACGGTGTGAAGCAGATCGAAGTCTATAACGCCAAGCTCTTGAAGCTTCTGAACCAATTCGACAACGTTTCGATCCGATAATCGAACGCTTGACTTCACCTGTTGAGCGAACTCGAACTGACGCTGCAATTCCAACAATTCATCATCCATCTTCTTCTCTCGCGTTATCACCAGAATTTGAAATTTCAGATCAAAATGATATCGTCGATGCAAAAGAAATCGTAGGATTTTTCCGGTCAGTTACTCAGATTTTTTTCTTTCTCCGTAAGATATAAATGTTCAAACACCAAATTAACCATATTTCCTCATCGAGTTAAACCAATGTTATAAACCCGGACCGACCGGTTTTTCGGTACACTTTAATTGATTTGAATTGAGGGTTTTAAAACTTAACCAAATAAGCCCTAATTCTTCAGTATCGTCTTCTTCTTCTCTCCCTCTGGTTAGAGTCTTCAGTTCTTCTTCCGGCTTCCGATTCCGTAGCTGTATTTTCTCTTTGGTTAGTCTTAAAATTTGATAAGAATCGTCTATTCTTCTTCTTCTTCTTCAAAAATTAGGTTTTTACAACTAGTTCTGTGTCGGTTCGTGTTTTATCTCTGTGTCCTTTTGTTTATACATTGTCTCTATGTGTGAGCAATAAAACAAGTATTGCAGAATTGAAAGAACGAGTTTTTTTGTTTAAATTAACGAAATTTCTACACTGAAATTGGTTAGAACGATTCAACATGATATTTATTTCAATACACTTAGTATTGAGCTAGAAGCAGGTGTTTGTTCTTTGTTATCAGTTTTGTTTTCAGTGGTAGAATATAAAAGTTGAATTAGTGAAGAAAGATGCTTACTTTCTAAAACTTTTGTGTGAAGTAAAGTATTGGAGCAATGGAGATTGATAGAGAAAATGGTAGAGCACCGAATCAGCTGAGACCTCTTGCTTGTTCTCGTAACATACTTCATCGTTCTCATGGCTCTGCTAGCTGGTCACAAGGTACTTGGTTCAGTCCCCATCATTCTCAATTTCTTGATACTCATTTTTTGAATTGGGTTTATGGAGCTTTAAAATGTGTATGTTTCTTGTTTTTCTATTTCAGGGGATACAAAAGTTTTAGCTGCAGTTTATGGACCTAAAGCAGGAACAAAGAAGAATGAAAACCCTGAGAAGGCTTGTTTTGAAGTCATATGGAAGCCTAAAACCGGGCAGATTGGTATAGTAGTTGCATTTCGTTTAATTATGTATGGATGTTGTGTTCTTGCTTGAGTATGTGGTACATGTGATTCTTCAGTTTTCCAACTGATTTTAACTTTGTATGATTATAGGAAAAGTAGAAAAAGAGTATGAGATGATACTGAAAAGGACAATACAGAGTATTTGTGTTTTGACAGTTAATCCAAATACCACCACCTCAGTGATAATTCAGGTGAGTAACTATGCAATTGGTCATCCATCTCATTGCTTCTGCCATCATCGATCTTGTAACAATCTCAGTTTATGAATTTGAGTTGTAACTGATGTTTTAATTTCTTTATTGCCGTGTAGGTTGTACATGATGATGGTTCTGTATCCTTTTTATGGTCCTTGGTAATCATTTACTGATGTTGTCGCAAGCACATTTAGTCCGCTATAAGCAATACCTTATAGAGTAGTGAAAGCTTGTAATGCCATAAGCTGGGAATGGTGAATATGTTTTTAGTGATAGAATTGATGCATTCATTTTTGAAAAACAGCTTTGGTTGCTTGTTCCTTGACTCAATTCTATGTAGCTTCTACCGTGTGCCATAAATGCAGCATGTGCAGCGCTTGTCGATGCAGGAATTCCTATGAAGCATCTCGCTGGTACATCTTTGCTACTTTATGCTCTTCTCTTATTGACCTTTTTCTGCTTCTTCTAATTGTTTCAATCGGCGTCTTTACTTTTCAGTTGCTATATGTTGTTGTCTGGCTGATAATGGATTTGTCGTACTCGATCCAAACAAGCTGGAGGAAAAGGTTATTTAAAAACCCTGTTGTCTTTTCTTTCAGGTTTTGGTTATTATACTAAAACTTGAAAATACAATGGACAGAAAATGACAGCCTTGGCTTATTTAGTCTTTCCAAATACAACTCTCTCTGTACTTCCGGAAGGATCTTCGTTAGTGGAAGGCGAGCCAGTAGAGCATGGAATCATTACATCAGTTACACATGGAGTAATGTCAGGTATACTGTTATAAGATTTTCTTTCTTGAATAGAATCCATAAAGTTGAATGTGTGTTATACAGTGGTATATTCTCTAATGTGTCAATACATTTCATTTGTCTGAGATATGTTTTATAGAACTTGTTTGTTTTTGTTTTGTTTGGTTTCAGTGGACGATTATTTCCTGTGTGTAGAGAATGGCCAAGCTGCTACAGCTAGTTTATCTGCATTTTTTAGGAAGAACTTCCAACAAAGCCAAAGAGATCCATCCAAAGCGGGGTAAAAGGCACGAACGAATCCATAATGGTTTGCATGAGATTTTGAGCGGTTTCGTAATTTCCATGTTGTAGCTTTTATAGAAGCCTCATCATCCTCAATGTGTCTACTCAAAACTTAAATTCTAGAAGCCTAAACTCTATTATCGTTAGATATGTGAACAGATGAACCTCTTAACTTCAATACAAATGGTCAGATCTGTTTAATGTCTGAATCCGAATTACTTGATTCATTGCTTTCTCGTGGTATTTTATCTTTAATACGAATTTAATCCAATTTGGCAAGGGCAATAGCAATATTTTATCCTGTGGGGATCAGATTTGAATCGATTATAAAAGAAATAGCTACTCATCTTCATGGATTCAACATATATTATTGTTAAAAGTTGTAAAGTTTCTAGAAAATGTAGTGTATTTTTCACTAGCAAAAGCAGATGAACTATTGATGTTTTGCCTAACCCAATAAAGACGATTTGTGTGGACTACGACATTTAGCTCAATACATTATACTAGACACAAGTGGTGCGTTGATTAGTGGCATAACACAAGTTGGGTTTCATAGACCAAAGATCACTGCTTCACCAACGTTGTTTCGATCGGAGTTCAAGAAAGTTCAAACGAACGCGAATAGAAGAAAGGAATATAATTATACGCTTGAGGAGTAAATAATTGCAAAAGCATTGAACAAACAACGTTGAGTAGTAGTTTATTTAGTAGCTAACGAAACAAAAGTACAAACACACAACATAATTTAGATGACAAAAACAAATTTATGCGTTAGAGTTGAGATATGCTTTTTGAGTTTTGTCCTAAAAAAGGACTTTTGTCATAAAGAGGGACTTTTGTCGGCACTAAATAAAATGGAAAATATAAAAAGGAGTTGTGTTTATTTATTTATTTTGTGTCAAACCTAACTGCTCTCTGTTGCAGCGGAGCCGTCTGTTGAAGCTCGAAAGGATGACGTCAATGTCGGATCTTTCAGAGGAATTGGTAGAGGAGATACTCTCTAGGGTTCCGATGACATCTCTAAAAGCAATACGATCTACTTGCAAAAAGTGGAACGCTTTATCGAGAAATCATATTTTTGGTAAAACAGGAAAGCAATTTGTGGGGTTTATGATGATGGATTATAGGGTTTGTTCAGTGAAATTCGACCTTCAAGGAATTAACAACGAAGAAGGTAAAGATTTGGTTGATATATCTATAAAGCAGGTAGCTTTACTTGATCAAGTGAAGATATCTAAAGTATTTCACTGTGAGGGCTTATTGCTATGTGTCATCAAGGATAACACAGGGTTTGTGGTATGGAACCCTTATCTGGGGCAAACCAAGTGGATCCGACCTAGAGACAGCTGTTTCCACAGCTCAGACAGGTTTGCTCTCGGTTATGACAAGAACCGTAACTACAAAATCTTGAGGATTCATCGTTTTGTATATGAAATCTATGATTTAAGCTCTGATTTATGGAAGGTTTATGATCTAACTTACGAATGGGAGATACCGTTTCATCAACGCAGCGTGTCTTTAAAGGGAAATAGTTATTTTTTGGGTCTAAAGAAAATGACAGTGAATGGAGAAGAAGGAGGTAGAAGAAAGATTGAAGATAGTTTACTCTGTTTTGATTTTACAACAGAGAAGTTTGGACCGCCTCTGCCTCTGCCTCTGCCGTTTCACTCTTACCGTTCAGATACTTTGACTCTGTCTTGTGTTGGAGAAGAGAAGCTCGCGGTGTTTAGTTACTACCAGTATTTGGTTAGCGTATATGAGGTTTGGGTTACGAATAAGATTGATCCCAATACGGTTTCATGGAGTAAGTTTTTGAGATCGTCCAATGGTTTTCATTTTAACTCTGAATCTGGGAGTTTTTTCATTGACGAGGAGAAGAAAGCTTTTGTGGTTTTTGATCTTGATCACAAATATGAACAAACTCGTTACCAAACAGCTCACATCTTTGGAGAAGATGGATACTTCAAATCTGTGAATATCGGAGAAGCTCCAAATCTAGCAGAACCTGAAAAACCTTACATGTTTGGATATATTCCAAGGGAATATTGTTACCCACTTGTGTGCTCTTCTTATGTTCCAAGTTTAATGCAATTGCAAATCAACCAACCGAGCAAAAAAGGGAAAACTAGAGACTATTGATTAGTTCGATTTACAATACTGTGTTTCTTTACTACATTTTTTTACTTTTGAACAAGACATTTGATTGGTTTGTGTTTTTTTCTATTTGTCATCTAATGAAGAATTGGTTTCGACATGGTATGGTTTTGACTCTTACTCTCTCTATGCTACTCAGGAACTGTAGGGATGAAGGAGACATGGGTTAAATCCGTTATATGGGAGCACTTATGAATGTAAATTTGTCTCAGTGATGATGCATAGTAATGTTTTTTTGTTAAACGATGATGCATAGTAATGTTACTGCAGGAAAAAATGGTTAATGAATGGGTCAGCAACGAAGGTGGAACACCTGGTAGACACAAGTGTAGCATTTGTATAGAGGGGGGGGGGTGGGGTTCGGTATTGGTGGATTCCCACAACCAAATAGAGCAGTAGAGTTAGCGTCTCTGAATTCAAATGAACAAGTACTAAAGTAATAGCAAACTTCAATAGATGTGCAAGGAGCTGGAAAACAACATGTGTATGTATAGACTATGGAGTGAATTTGCCATACCATCGATAATATATCATTCCTCGATGAGAAATTGTCACAAAAATCATTAGGAAAAAATGTAAAAAAAATCAAAATGTGAGGAATCAAACTGTTGATATTTAAAACACATAACAATCTCCCAACTATTGAGATGCCTATATATAGATAATTTTGGATTCAAATATTTATTGACCAAGTACTAAAGGAATAGCAAACTTCAATAGATGTGTATGTATGGACTATGGAGTGAATTTGTCATACCATCGATAATATATCATTCCTCGATGAAAAATTGTCAAAAATATCATTAGGGAAAAATGTAAAAAAAGTATAAACTTTCAAAATGTGAGGAATCAAACTGCTGACCTTTAAGCAATAACCTCCCAACTATTGAGCCGCCTATATATATATATAATTTTGGATTCAAATATTTGTATTTTTAGATCTAAAACATGAACTTTTGAAATATTCACATTTTTGAATAAATAATATTTATTTTGGAATAATTATTTTGGATTCAATATTTACATTTATAAGATAACATTTTTGGGTTTTTAATTTTTAATTTTTGATTAAAATAAGAAAACTAAAAAATTGGATTAATTAAAATAAGAAAACTAAAAAAATGGATTAATTAAAAAATATTAGTTATATATATATCTCTATATTTGTCCAATATGTATATATATTCAATTAAATAAAAATAGCAAAACTAATAATAACTATTGAGTAATAATAACAATTTTTTTGTTTTGTTATTAAAAATATTTTTGGTGGAGATTTTGTTAAAAACGACAAAACAAAAAATGTTAATTATTTATATAAATATTCACAATTAATTAAAAATAACAATAAATTAGAAAAAAATATGAACTTTCAAAATGCCATTTATATTTAAAATTTTGAAATATTTTGAAAGTTCATGCTTTAAATAAACAAAATGTGAATATTTGAATCCAAATTTGTGGCTTAATTGTTGAGAGGTTGTTGTGTATCTTAAAGGTCATCGGTTTGAATCCTCTTGTATTCATTTTTTTTTAAGAAAACGACGTCATTTTGATTTAACGGAATGTTAACCCGTGGTCATGACTTGTTAACAGAAACTTAACGGCATGTCCAAAATGGTCAAGTAAACAAAACTTACCTATTTTATCTAAAAGACAAACCAAACTTTATGATTTAAATAATATTTTAAAAGTTTACGTTTTTTCGTCCATTTTTTAAAAATTCATGTTTTTTGACATTTTTCCCAATATCATTATTGTCATACCATTTTCTACAAATACTACTCATTTTTGGCAATTTTCAGAAGTACCACTATAATGCATGTCATTTGACAAAAATACCCTTAATGATGATAATTACATGATTAATATTTAGTGAGAATTATAGAACAAATTGTTTGGCAGGAAAATTATAGATTCATTTGGCAAGAAAATTGTGGAATAATTTGTTTTGTGGGAAAATTGCAGAATCAAGATTCTGGAAGGAAATCAGGGAACTTTGTTTTGGCAGGAAAATTACGGCATAAAATTTTTGGCAAAAAAATTAAAAATATTCATTTTGCTAAAAAATTATAGATTTATATTTTTATTAAAACTAAGGAATAAAGTTTTTGCAGGAAAATTACCTTATAAAAACTTTATGAATAGTTTTATAAAACCTTTATATTACCTTATAAAACATTTATAAACATTATAAACCTCTTATTTATCTTATATACCCCTTATAAATGTTTATAAAATCTTATACAACGTTATAAACTTTATATAAACATTCATATAAGATTTTATAAAGTTTTATAAGACCTTATAATCTCATATGATTTTATAAGAGCTTATATTGGTGTAATAAAAAGGATATAAAGACTTTATAAAACACTTATAAATGTTTTTATAAGGTAATATAAGTGTTTTATAAGGTTTTATAAGGGTTTTACAATATTTTTATAAGAGATTTATAAATTTTTATAAGGTTTATAAAGTTTTATAAGACCTTATAAACTTCTATGGTTTTATAAGAGCTTATATTTTATCTTATTATATAAAGATGAATGATTCAAAGTTAGTAATTCGTCTGATCGTAACATGTGTTATTTAAACCGATCAGATTTTGACACATGTTTAATTAAATAAAATTATAGATTATCAGAAAAAAATTTATAGGAAATTTTTAAAAAGGAATAAAATTCTATAAAAAAGGTAAAAATTTCTTTTATTATTAGTAAAAGGAAATTCAATAATCAATAGATATTTTGTTAAAATTATAAATAACAGGATGATGACATATGTTGATTGATCGACTAGATTCTGATATGTGTAAAAACAATTGTCTTATTATCTTCCTTTAGTAAAAAAAAATACATTATAAAAATTTATTTTTACTTTTTTCTAATATATATGTTAAGTGTTTATAATATATTATTATCTTCCCTTAATAATAAAATAAATAAATAAATAAATACATTATAAAATATGTATTTTTTTAATTTTTCTAATACATATGTTAAGTCTTTCTAATATTTATTTTTCACAAAACTTCTAATAAATAAAACGAAGAAAAACTGATTGAATATAATCAAACCGAATTTATTATACTAATTGATTGAGTTAGAAAATGAGCATCAACGTCAATCTTAGTGAGCTAAATACGCAAGCAAGTGAGAGCAAAAATGTCAAGAGCTGATTTGATGTATGAAATGTTAGAAGTACTGAAATGAGATTCAAGATAAATACTAATAAATTATGTGTGATTCTTTGACACAATTTTAACATAATAGACGCAAAGATAACAAATTGATTCGAAAATTGCATAGTATTTTAGGTTTAGGAAACATTTAGATAAGAAATCTAAGAGAATAAAGAACAAAGAGTGTGAAAATGAAATCTTCCAAAGGAGGGACATCATAATTGATTTCTCCTATAGAAAAGATATCGAAACAAGAGACATAGATCCACTTTGAGAGAGTTGATTACATCATAACCATTTCTCATGTATAATTATGGATCCAAAGAAGTGTGGAAGATTGTGGGGTTTCTTTTGGAGATTGAAAATAGTGTGGTGGATAAAAAATAACTGATAAAAAATGAAGAAAATCGTGAAATCAATCATTTTCATGTATATAGATCAAGACATGCATATATATATATATGTATATTAAGATACATCACCTATAATAATTTTTAAAAAAATATTCTTAAATTTACTTTAATATTTTAAAACCCGTCCATCGTACGAGTCCTAATCTAATTGGTCTTATCAAGAAGTTATAAACACTTATAACACCTTGTAAAATAATTTTATAAGGTATTTATAAACATTTATAAAGAGTTTATAATGTAATATAAGAGTTTTATAAGGGTTTAATAAGACTTTTATAAGCGGTTTATAAAATTTTATAAGGTTTATAAGGTAATATAAGGAATTTATAAATGTAATATAAGGGGTTTTATAAGGTTATATAAGACTTTTATAAGGTTTTATAAGGTAAATTTTTCGCCAAAACTCGATTTAACAACGTTATTTTTGAAAATGAACACCAATATAGTTATATTATTGAAATTTCCCCTTTGTCTATCTATACAGAAAATTCCAGAAACCATCTATTTATATATTTCTTCTAAAATACATAAATTTTTAAATTACCCTCAAAAATACATGAATTAATTGTTTCTCTATTATAAATAGATAATACACAACCTCTTAAATTGTATCCATGAAACACCCACAAGTAGATGAAAAATAATATCCATTATTTTATTTTAAAATTTAAAAAATTCTTTCAAAAATCCAAAAATTGTTGAAAAATCTAGAGTAATTCTAATGAATTTTTAAAACAAAATTAAACTTGCAAGATTTGGAATGTATAGATAAAAATAAAAAGAACATAGAAACTAACTAGTACTTTTTGAAAATTCTAAATATTCTAATAGATAAAATAATAAGTTTTAGATTCATCATAAAATTCCAAAAATATAGGTACTATTTTTCAAAAACAGTTTTTTGAACAACAGCATTGTAAAACAATTCTATTTTTAACTATATCATTGTTATATTATTTGTCATTTTATTTAGGTGAGTTGTTGTGTCTAAATATAATACCACAAGAAGTTACAATACAATATAAATATTTGTTTTGTGTAATTTTGATGTGAAAGATACAATACAATATAAATATCTGTTTAAGGTTTTCTAGTTTTTTATTTGTTTAAACTTTATCCCTTTTTTGTTTTTTAATTAATTTTATAAATCAAATTTTTACAACTTTATTATTTTATTTTTAGTCACTGAAGAATAAATAAAAAGAAATTGTGTATTTTAGAATTTTTAAATATATTTAATTATAAATACAATCATATATTATTTTCACCAATTCATGGGTATTTTAATGGATGGAGAATTTCAAAAATACCACTACAAGGGTGTCCATTTTCAAAAAATACCATTGGAAGAAGTCAATTTTCATTTATACCACTATAGGTATATATTTAATAAATTGACTTTAATGAAAATCATGATTAGTTATTGGACAATTTTTTAAAATAACAAAAAAATTAAATTTTTATTAAAATGCAATTCTCTTATATAGCATTTTTATTAAAGAGCAATTCATTTATATAGCCAAAAACCCCTAAATCCTAAATGCTAAACCTTAAAATTATGAGGATATGAGAATTTTGGCTATATAAAAGAATTGCTCTTTAATAAAAATGCTATATAAGAGAATTGAATTTTAATAAAAATTTAATTTTTGTGTTATTTTTGAGAATGGTTCAATAACTAGTTATGATTTTCATTAAAAAAGCCAATTCATCAAATACATACCTATAGTGGTATAAATGAAAATTGATTCCTTCCAATGGTATTTTTGAAAATAGACACCCTTGTTGTGGTATTTTTGAAATTCTCTCAATATTTAAATGTTTGTTTATTAACATGGAAGAACAAAACAATTCATGAATTTTGTGGGTAGTTTCAAAGTTTATGTATTTTAGTGGAAATAGATAAATAGTTGGTATATTTTTATGAAATTTTTTCCCTATTAATAATCTATCAAAATGTATAAATTAAATTAAAATCACCTATCACACAACTTTGTTAATATGGGATATATAAAAAATGAGAAATTGTTACTGATACCACTATGGCTATACCACTTTCCACAAATACCACTCATTTTTGGTTATTTTCAAAATACCACTAGTAGTATGTCAGAAGCAATAATTTTTTTTTTGTTTGGGTTAAGTATTCTAAGATTTAGGGTATAGTTAGGCTTAAGAGGTACGGTTTAGGGTTTAAGATTTAAGGTTTTTAAACTCTATATCCTAAATCCTAAACTCTAAAACTATAAAGATATTAGATTTTGGACTATATAAAAGAATTTATTTTTTTTAGTAAAAATGTTATGTAAGAGAATTGCATTTTAACAAAAAATTAATTTGCTGTTATTTTGAGATTTTCCCAATAATTAATCATGATTTTCACTAAAATCAGTTTATCAAATACATACTTATAGTGATATAAATGAAAATTGACTCCTTCCAATGGTATTTAAAAAAATGGACACCGTTCTAGTGGTATTTTTGAAATTCTCCCTAAAAATATCACAAATATTTTTGTAATGTTGAGAAAGTTAGAGCATCCTCATTAGTCATACTCTAATAGGTGTCTTTAAAGTTAATTAATAATAAATCTTGTAATATTTTAATTTAAGACCTCCATTAAGAATGCATTAGTTATTGATCTTCCATTAGTGATACCTTTAAGGGTGTCTTAAGAATTAAAAGTATTTTTTTTTCACCTCTGCTTACATTAGCTGCCCCCTCTCTTTGGTTTACCTGCTACTGATGCACTTGCTGCATAATAGGCTGCAATTCGCTTCCAAGAAGCAGCAGTCTTTTGATTCTTCTTCACGATTGGATATTTGTTGGTGTTTAACCAAGCACTGATCAGGATATCACCTTTAGAGGTTGTTCATCTACGTCTAGCTTTTCTTGAGTTCTCATATAGGTTTTGGGCATCACTATATTGGGTATTATACTGAGAGACTCATTAGATCTAATTAGTTATTATTCCAAACATTAAAAGATCAAAGTTTATGTTTTAATTTTAAACAAGACATAAACGAGTATGGTGAGGAACTCTACGGACACGAACAATTTTTAAACAAGACACCTTCTCGTCTTGCATAAAGCTGAAACAAAAAAAATATATATGATAGATGCATGAGAAAATGTTTGATAATCGTAACTGAACAGAAGACCCCTATGTTTTTATTAGAGATTACATGAAGAAACAAGTGACTATGGATGCTTCAAGGCCACTTTCCACCATTTCTACTTATTGTAGACATTTGATAGTTTGAGAACAAAAAGGACATAAAGAAGATCAAAACCCGTTTGTGAACAGTTTCAGAGCATCAGAAGTTTGGTAACATTTTAAGATCTTTCCATGGACCATATTAAGATTTGTTTTGTTTCTATGGAAAGCAAGAAAAGTCAAGATTCACCTGGAACAATAAAATCGAAGTAATCTCTTCAGCCGTTTGGAAGATGCATCCCTAAGAGTGAAGACATGTCAAACCTCGGTCACATCACCTCATGACCGAGGTCCAGCCTTCTGAATACTTCGGCCTTGAGGCCCATGACCGAAGCCTCACCACACCACAACCTTGGTCACTCACACCCGTGACCGAGGTCAGAGGAAGTCTCTGCGCTTATCAAAACAAATAGTTTTGACATCTTTTGACCTAATTCCGAAACTGAGCTTATAAATACCACTTGTTTAGAAAACCCTAAAGGTAGAGCCTCTCTAGGAGATAGACAATGAGATCCACGACCTCAACAAAAATAAGCAACCACCACCTCCTCCTTCGTTGCCCAAGCCCTAGAAGTTCCTCCTTTGAAGTTTTATCCTTGTTCTTCATCGTTTCTCCTCTCTTGTACTCTTATTTGCATATTGGGAAGACAAGTTATCTTCTGTGACATCTAGAGAAGTTTTATTTGTACCCTCTTTGATATATTGAATCGTTTATGATGTTCTCTGATGTTTACTGCATTTCTTTGCATCATGAGCGAGTAGTTCTCTTGGTGGGTTTAATGGGGTGATATCGATGAAATTACATGGTTACATTCACTTAGGTTGTTAGATCTGATTTCATCTAATTGTTTGAGTTCTCTTGGGACATCTTTAACTTAATATATGTTTCTTGAATTGATCACCAATCACTGAATTGAGGGAGTGGGAGTGCTACCCACGTAAACCTATCTTCCAGAACTAGTGTTACCAAAGCTTCACGTTATAACCTGTGTAATTGAGTTATATGGATTTGTGAACTTATCGAACTTGTTTATCCTGATGGCCTAAGCATGTTGTTTCCTACGTAATTTGAGTAACAGGGAGTGGTGAATTTAGACAATTCATTTCATGAACTATGACCGATTGTTTATCCGTGCTCGTAGTTGAGAACCATTGATGAAAACATATTGCATATAGATCTAGCACTTGATTTGTTTAGAACCATGAAAACCTTAGATAATCCATAGACACCCAATGCCTTTAATCGTAGTTTACAACCACTCCATTCATTTACTTTCATTCATTTACTTTCATTCATTTTCTGCATTCATTCAATCGAAAACACAAAACAAAATCCCTTTCATTTTTTCGTCTTAGTTTGATTTCTTTGCTTGAATTCAATCCAAGTATTTCTTATCTCTGTGGGATCGATATCTTAAATACTACATCTGACTTTTCTGTACATTTGCAGTTATATTCATTGTGTGGTTTTGAAGAAAAATGATATGACACATCAGTATGTCCTTTGTTTCTTAGCTTCGGGGGTCCATGCAAAGCATATATTTCTTCCATGCATTACGATTCTTCCATGCAGAACGCTTCCTAAGTCATCTAAGGCTGGGTCTGACACATGATAAAATATATGCTTACCACGTACGCAGCCTTGGACGGAAATTAGCATGGATTTTATCTTAGGTGTTGAAACATAGAAGTTCAATTAGGATTTTTGATGTTATAGATGCACCTTTGGGAAAGACTGCCTACGTACCCTTGGGAATGGATCAAGCCATTCTACGTACCCTTGGGAAGGGATTAAGCCATTCGTATGTTTGAGGCAATTTGAACTTCTACATCATCTTCTGTAGAGAAGATAGCTCCTTATTTGTAGTGTTTTTACGACGGTTTGAGTCGGTTTTGGGCCTTGCTCGGGGTTTTCCTTATTTGATCGTTCTTTTCCTTTTCCGATTATGATTTCCTTATTTTGTATGTCGGCTATGTCTTGTAAGTCGACGAATCTTCCATGATGAGCCAAAGTTGGTTTGGGCTTTAGATGAATGGATATTGATTTGGATAGGGTTTATGGTAGGGTGCTAAACCCGGTACCAACAATTAGTCCCCCCAGTTCATCAGAACGAGTTTTGAAGTTTTGAGGAAGTAAAGTAAATGACCTTATGTAAATCAACATCCATTTGTTTAGAGCTTCGATTGACTATGAGATGAGATGAACTCGGTTTTCTTCTGTTAGAAACAGATCGGCTTATGACACAATTTCAAATCAGCTTATTCTGCGAGGTCATGTTGACTTATAATGCGATTTTCTTGATCGGCTAATTTCTGCGGAAGTGAGATCGGCTTATTTATGCGAAAGTGGTATCAGCTTATTTATGCGAAAGTGAGATCGGATTATTTATGCGATAAGTGATATCGGCTCTTTTATGCAAAAGTAAGACTGGCTATCAAAGCGAGGCAGAGCTCGTCTTATGATGCGAGGATGTCGTCAGAAATCAATGAAATTTTATTAATGTAATCACAAGCAAGTTGTACAGAAAACTTATCTTGATGATTGCTAGGAGTAACGAGTGATTGGAGATGATCTTCCTTAACAACCTATTGACCGTCCTAGTAAGACAACTTGAATTAGTAAATTGGATATGCCAGCTTCAATTATTTGCAAGGTGATCTCGGCTTATTTACCAAAGATTTATTCGTGTAATTGCAAGCGTTGAGCTCGGTTTAAGTAATGTGAATATGTGCTCGGCTTAAATAATACGAGGTTGTGATGATTTCTAGATGTGGTGAGATTCTTAGATGATCTTCACGTACCAACATTAGGCTTACCACGTACGCAACGTGATAATAATTCCATCTTTATTATCATTGATCGTTTTTTCAAAAATGGCTCACTTTATCCTTTGCAAGAAGACCGCGATGCAGTTCAAGTCGCACTATTATTTTTTCGTGAGATATCGGCTTCATAGGCTGCCATGTTCTATTGTGTCGGATATGGACTCTTGCTTCCTAAGTAACTTTTGGTGTTCCATATAGTGTTTGCTTCACACTAGTCTTGACATGTGTTATTGGAGATGCTCTTACTCATAGTATTGCATAATATAGAGATGGGTTGGAACAAATGTTACTCTAAACTCTATTATAGAGAGAAAAATAAAGTGTGATTGTAGATGTTCTTACTCATAGTATTGCATAATACTAATCAACATTCATCGAAGAGCAATTGTATGCTTCAAACTACACGTCTAGTTCTAGCTGTAATAAGTGCTTCAATTTACTAAGCTCGACTTTAAAGTTAAGAAATTTAGTTGTCAGATTAATTTTTTTTCTAGGATACCATTTATGGAAAATTTTATGCATTCATGCATGTAAAAAGGTTAGCTACTAGGCTCCCTAGGAATGGGGAACAAGAACAATACATATTTTGATTGGATACTGAAAAGTAAATTGTATTTAACTTTTATTCCTAAATAAACACTTTATGATTAATTGTTGAAAAGCCATAATAAAGACAACAAAAATATTTTGAAAGAATGAAACAATATATATATATATATATATATATATATATATATATATATATTTAGAATGAAACAGTTTTGCATCACAATAAATTTTCAAGAAAATAGTGTTTAACTCTTACGATTATATTGCAGATTATCTTTTCTAGTTCATTTTATTCAATAATTTTTGGGTTATAATGATTATTTATATTGACTGCAAGAATGAATAATAAAAAATAGATTTTTATTTATTTAACGCTATAAAAAATATGTATTTAACGTTATCAATTAAAAAAAAAAAAAGGAAGTCGAGTTTTCATTTTATAAAGTCGAGTGTTCATTAAAAAAAAAAAGGGAATGAAGTAAACAATTAAATTCGTTATCGAGTGTTCATTTTTTTTTATAAAGAAGTCAGTCGCATAAGATACAAGAGGAATTAATTTTTTTTTTTTTTCCTTAATTTGAAGAAGAGAAACTTTGCGGGGCCCAGATCCGTTATAAAACGGTTACGTCTCCTTCGTCGTTGGATATAAACTCTTGAAAAATCGTTTCTTAAAACCTCTGAATTCCAAAATCGATATTTCAATCACTGAAAAAAAGCTCTCTTGTATCTTAGGAAACCCTAATTCACGATCGCTCTCTCAAAACTCGCCAAGATCACTGAAGCCTCTCTAGATCGAAGACTGTACCGATCATCTCTTGATTCTCTTACTCACTCTCTCGAAATTCTCCAAGATGGCCGATCTTCGTCGAGATCTAGTTTTGATGGTACTCCAATTTCTGGAAGAGGAGAAATTGATTGACGCAATGCACAGGTACGTTGGTGGTTTCTTCAAGATCGAATAGGGTTTGCGAAAATGTCTCCGTGTTTGATAATGTTTAATTTCCATGGTTTTAGGCTCGAGAGAGACACAGCATACTTCTTCAATATGAAATACTTTGAAGAGATTGTTCTTGCTGGCCAATGGGAAGAAGTGGAGAAGTATCTCACGGGTTTTATCAATGTCAATGATGATAACTTGTCAATGGAAACTTTCTTTAAGATCTGGAAACTAAAGTACATTGAGGCTCTTGACAGGTATAAATGTTCTGCATCCATATATGTTCTGGTGTAGTTGTATAAAATCGTTTTAGTGTATGGTTTTAACAGTGTTATATTGGCATATCTAGGCAAAACAAGACATTAGCACTTGAGATATTGCGGAAAGATTTGGTAGCATTCTCGGATAGGGAAGAGTACAAGAGTTTAACTCAGATGATAACATTAGAAAGCATCAGGTATGTAACATGTGGATCTTGGGTAGTAGTATTCTCGGATAGGGATTGATTTTATCATTGGTGTTGAGAAAATATCTGATTTCTTGATTGAATTATTAGGGAAGATGTGGAATATTGCAACTATGACTGCATAACATTTCGAAAAGACACATTGGCATATGTAAAAACAAGAATAGAGAACAACCCTTTATTTCAAAGCAAATTGGTGCCTCCTCCTCTACCTCCTTCAACTTTTTGTAAGATGGCCCAAGCTGCTGCAGCTGCAGCTGAGAGTGCTCCTTGGTCTCTGGAAGATCTGCCAACAAAGATGGTTTCTAGCTTCTGCCAAAGCTCTGCTACAACTATGGATTTCCACCATACAGAAAATACTTTGCTTCTTGGTAAATTCAAAATACCAAACTTGAGTTCTTTTTTTCTGGTTATATACTGATGATCTTTTGTTTTTCTGCATTACATCAGTTGGTTCTGCAGCAGGTGTTGTAAAACTATGGGACCTTTCTGTACAAGGAGAGTTGGTTTCCAAGTTGTTTACACCATGGGAGGTTTCTAAACTTTCACTGAATCTACAGGTTTGTATTTTCCTCTCTTGTGTGTTTTCTCTTAATTTCTGCTTTAAACTAAGTGACTTCTTTCAGAATTTGTTGGCTGAAGAAACAACAACATCTGTTACACGAGTTTTATGGAGCCCAGATTGCAACTTCATTGGTATGTTCCTTTCTTGCCGTATGGAATAAAATCAGTTTCCCCTGGATTGGATTGTCTCTCATTTAACATTCTGTGCAGGGGTTGCATTTACAAATGGTATTATCCACTTGTATCACTATGAGGCTGGCAACTTTCTCCAGCACCTTGAGCTTGAAGCTCATGTTGGTGCTGTAAACGACATTGCTTTTACTACTCTTCCAAAAAAAGAACTAGGCATAGTTTCGTGTGGAAACGACAAGCTAATCAAGGTGGGAAAAGATTCAAAAGAACTAAGTATATCATTGCAGATTTCTAACTTTTCTAATCTTTAACAGGTTTGGGATCTTCAGGGGTGGCGCCATTACACCTTTAATCATGGGGCCCCTGTTTACTCCATTTGCCTACAACAAAGAGAAAACGATAAGGTATTGTATGATCAAGATATTTGAATAGTAGTACTTCACCTCAGTTTTCGTTTTTAACAGTTGCTTCTGTTTTCTTGGTTTCAGTTCATCCTCTCAGCAGATAAAGATGGGAAGATCAAAGCTTGGAACTACAATCAAAAGGATGCATTAGAAGATTATAATGCTCCAAGTGGCTTTTGTACAAGGCTGCTTTACAGTGCTGATGGGAGAAAGTAATTCACAGCCCTTTAAAACCACATACTTTGGTATTTGCTCTTCATTAACATCAAATCTATCCTTCACATGGCAGGTTATTTTCTTGCGGAACCAGTCAAACTAGGTACTTCTTCTCTAATGGAGATCACTGAAGCGAAAGGGACTATCAAAAAGGTTTATAATGGGTTAACTACCCAACTTGGGGGCATGGTTCAGTTTCAGTCTTTCAAAAACCACTTTCTAGCTGCTGGTGAAGATGGAATTATCAAGTTTTGGCATGTGGATAACGCCAATGTTCTAAGAACCACAGATGCTGAGGGTGGGCTTGAAGCCTTTCCATGTTTGTGCTTTGACAAGGAAGGCAATCTTCTGGCGGTTTCTACCAAGGAGGGTTTCAAAATACTAGCAAACCCCACAGGGTTCAAATCTCTGCGATAAGCACTTTGGAGTGTTTTGTACATAGCTACTTTCCCATTTTCTTCTTTAGTTGCTCCTTGTTTTCTTCTTCTTATACTTCATTGAACTTTTCCTGTAACCAAATATAAGCATTTTGGTGTGTTTTGTACATAGCTATAGTGCAGATTATTTTTCACTGTTACCATTTCCAACTTGTCTCCTCTTGATCAGCTTTCCCATTTTCTTCTTTAGTTGCTCCTTGTTTTTTCTTCTTCTTATATTTCATAGAACTTTTCCTGTAACCAAATAAATTTTAGGGGGAAAACAATGTCATACTCTCAGTTCAACAGTTCATCAATTGTACTATGAGACATTTCTTTACCCAAGCAGCTGATGCTGATTGGTTCAGCTTCTCTGCATGAGTCTAACAAGAACTTCTCCAGCAGTATTACTTTTAGTTGAAATTATCGTTGTACTTCTCTGATACAAGACTATGATTAGGTTAGTTAGAGTTTGGTTAGGATGTTTTAATTAATTAGTTTTGGTACTTTTTCTTTTAATTATGTTTAAATTGGTTTGTAAAGAGATCTATAAAAGGATCTCTTAACATCAATAATAATTAACTCCCAACAATTAATCTAATTCTCTAGAAAGAGACTTGGGTTAAAAGTGGAAATTAGCCTAAATTATTTTGGTTCATATCAACTTGGTATCAGAGCCGAACTATTCAATGGGAGAAAGTGGTTCCTTCAAGGAATCATGCAACAAAATCAGTGGTTTCTTCAAAGAGTCATGCGACAAAATAAAAAAGTTATTGCAGGAACTTATTGAGATGGTGAATTTGAAACCAACGGCCGTCACCGTGACGTTAGGAGCCGAGGCGTTTGTGGTTGAGGAAGACAAACCTAACCATACGTCAGATGATGATTCAGAGAAACCAGGTCAAGTGACGCCAAGGGAAGAGCCAAAACCAGCAGAAGCGGAGGTGCTAGAAGCTGTAACATCGGAGCTTGAGGCAAGGAAATCGGAGCCACAAACCAAAGAAGTAGCGATGGCACAAACTTCTGTTCCAGTCATGGAATCTAAAATCCTAATTGAAGCGGAGGCACTCTCGACTATGTGTGGTTACATAACTAAAGAAAAAGATGTGGTGCTTGGGACAGCCATGGATTATAATTCCCTAATGATCCACCAACAATTCTTGAGTCTCTTGACTATGTCCTTTGTATCAAGAGAGCCACCATGGCTACTCTCATGTGGATGTTTAGATACCATGAGTTGGAGCTTGAGGACTAGCTCCAAATCGAAGAGGGGTGTAATAACACAAAACTATGGTTAGGTTAGTTAGGGTTTGGTTAGGATGTTTTAATTAATTAGTTTTGGTACTTTTCTTTTTAATTATGTTTAAGTTGGTTTGTAAAGAGATCTATAAAAGGATCTCTTAACATCAATAATAATTAACTCCCAGAAATTACCCTAATTCTTTGGAAAGAGACTTGGGTTAAAAGTGGAGCTTAGCCTAAATTATTTTGGTTCATATCATTCTCTAGTTGTCTCGTAGTTGTTGTACTTGTCTGTTGAATCCAACATTCAATGAGGATAAAATAGTCTTTTATTAATGTTGAGAAGAGTTTGTTACAATCAGTTTCTAGAGAGAGAAAATAGAGAGAGAATGCAGAGCTGCTTTCGAGTTTTCTCCCAGATTTTTCGTGATTCCTTGCTCGTGAAGCCACCCCGCTATTTATAGAGGTTTGAAGACGTCGTCCCGGTCCACTGGGCCGAATCCCGCGTTCCTTTTTTGCTTCGACTTTCTTCTCTTCGGTTCATTTATCCAGTCTGGTTCTGGGTAAGCCGGTTCACGCACCGATCCTCCAGTTTGGATGTTCCTGGTTTGTCGAAGCTGATATCTTCCGTCGGGTCGATCTAGAGAGGGTTGGATCTTGGACGGGGTGCTAAACCCGGTACCAACAGTTAGTCCCCCTAGTTCATTAAACTACTTAATGAATTAGTAAGAGGTTCGGGTCAGTTTAGATCAATACATTCTGAAGAGTGAAATGACAAGCATCGGCTAAACAGATCAACTCATTTCTTGAGCTCCACCACATTTTAAGCTATTTTCCGGCAAAATCTTCAATTTTCAACTGTTTTTCCGAATTGTTCTTTGAAAATAATCCTCCGATAGATCTTTAGAAAACCTCGTATATCCCAAACTTTGCTTGAGTTGGGAAATCCTTTGTTAGATCGATTATTCCTCGTGTAGATGCGTTTAATTCCTGCTAAGCCTATCCCCCGTGAATTGCTTAAAACTCGTATCATGACGCCAAGTTCTTCAGAGTCGTGCTATCAACCTTTGAAACGATGCCAAAATGCCAGAGATGCTTTTTCTGTTCCCTCATTAAGGGATGAGGGGATCGAATATCCTCAGCGCAGCATCCCTATTTTGAATGAAGACTAGGCAAGTTTGATGCTTTGGGCTCTAGAGGACGAGGTCCTAGGCAGTGATGATGAAATGGCTGGCAACGAGGACGACAACGGTCCTGAACAGGAAGATGCCAAAATGGAGGAAATGAACGTTGAAGCAAACGAGATCAAAATCGAGGAAACATTGGGGAAGAGCAAACGTCGCGGTGTGAGAAAAAGAGGCCCACGCAAAAAATAAGAATCAAGGGGAAAGGAGTATCTCGAGTCCAACAATGATTGCTATATTTATCCGAGCTGGAGCATGCTACAGTCTATTTCCATCATGAGAAACTACTGCAAGATGTCGAAGGACATCGAGATCATTATCCCACATATCGGTGAGCGTCCATGGCATTGCCCCAAAGGATACATGTGTTTGTATGAGAGTTACTTTCTCGAAGCCAATCTATGGTTTCCTTTGCCCAGGGTGCTGATCTCCTATTGCCGGGCTTGCGAGATTGCTATTTCGCAACTTACAACCAAGGCGATCTGTCATTTGGTCGGATTAATCATGGTTACGTCCGAAGTGGGAGTCAAATAACAACTCGCTTCTTAGAATCAATATGCGTTATAAAGGGGAAGAAGACGTTCTACGTCTCGATCAAACCGGCTTACAATGTGATCACGCACACCAGTGGCGATAACATTAAAAACTGGAAGAGGTTTTACTTTTTCGCTAGGATAAATGAATTGACGTCACCTTATTCCCCATAATCCTTTTTCATTAGATGAGCTGAAAAATATGGTTAGATAATATAGCATCTTCTCATGCAATTGTTTCTTGTTTGCTGTTGTGTAGTTCGATTTCTTGTTTGATTTCAACTGATGATGACTAACCTTGTTCTCCTTGTATTTTCTATTTTGGCAGTTCCCCATGAATTCTACAAGGTGTCTTCGTTAAATTTCAACGAGAAAGTCGCGGCGTTGAGAAGTTTTAACGAACTGAAGTGGCCTGACATCACCCTAGTTCGAATCGAACAAGCCCGTCGGAGACTAGAAAAGAGTAAGTTCTCGCTCTGCTTCCTTGTTTCCTTTTATTATTATTTGGAATATTCGAGCTGATACCAAGGTATGTTCGCCATAGGAGTGGAAGCTTTCTCAGATTATACCGACATCGTCAGATTCATTAAACGAGATGGCACCTATCAACCTTGGAGATGATCCTAGTATCCTCGCTAAAACGCCGAAGTCCAGGAAAGACCGCGCCACTGATGCTAAAGGGAAAGGTGCGGCGCAGGCCGGTATCAAGACTACTGGGAAGGTTGCTAGCGATGCTGATGCCAAAGGGAAAGGCGTGGTGCAGACTGGTAAATCGAAAGGGCCTGTCTTGAAACAGAAGGCTTCCAAGGACAAAGGCGTGGAAACGCCGAAGGAGGTGGTGCAACATGAAAAGGCACCTAGCGCGTCTAACACGCCACGGGAATGACCCGACCTTGCGAAGGGTTCCAACAAACGTGTCCGTCCAATGGATGAGCTGCCTGTGGCGGAGCCGAGCCCCAACAAGCAGAAACCATACTCATATAAGGCCACGGTTAAGTTTGCGTACTCGGGGACCAAGAAGTTCGTCTGGCAGGACCGTCAAGCTAGCGGTGACCTTCTCCTTTCCATGACCGGGACACCGACGTGGTGGACACCAGCTTCTATCATGCGGCTCAGATGTATCTCAAGGTAAAATAAATTCTATCTATGCATTTCTGATTTCCCACCTTGATCCAGCCGTGGTTAAGCACGTCTTATTGTTACATTTCAGGCCGGTGCCATTATGGCCAAATTTTACGGTGACGTGCAGCACGAGAAGGAGCAGGCATCCAAGAATGACGCGGCCGAGATCGACAAGCTGTGCCGCAACTTCGAAAAAGCTAAGTGGGCCATGAAACTGGAGAAGGATAAGGCCAGGGAGTTCAAAGGCGAACTGAAGGCAGCCCGCGAGGAGGCGACCAAGTTTTTTGGTCAAGAGAAAGAGGAGGCAGAGGCCCACGGACGTACTAAAGCTGAGGTCGAAAGGCTGAAGGTTGAAAACCGCAAACTCACGGAACGTCTTTCAACGGAGCAGGCTAGACTGAGAAATTCGAGGGATAAGGCCGTTACTGTAGAACGCGGTATCAGAAATGGCCTCCGCGAGAAATGCTAGGCTATTTTCAAACGTGTGAAAACGTACTTTTTTCAGCGACAGGAGGCTGATGATATCAAGTATGTCTACCACCAGGCTAAAAGTATTGTCGATGTACTGACCCAGGAGAAAGAGACACAGGACTGGGCGGGGATTGATAGCGATATTGTTCGTTTTTAAGGTATCCGTGCTGAGTACCTACAAAAGGCTGCAAAAGGTCATCTAGACGAGGTTCCGGTGGACGATCTTAACATGCCAACTCATCTTGATGGTTTCCAGATCAACAATGCGCCTGCCACATATGCCTAAAGATCAAATGACGGTCTCCCTGATGAGGACGGTACTCTGAGGATCGTGGAGGTGTCTTCTCAGAGCCCACCCAAGGACGTCAATCCTCCAGATGCCTAAGAAAGACTGTTTCTTATGTCGAACTCCCTTTCGCTGCTTTGTTTTTATTTCTTATTTTGCAAATCTGGTTCAAGGGTCGCATGTGACCTCTTTTCGACTGTTGTACCAACATTGCCTGGAGGGGCTTTTACTCGTTTATTATTTTTCCGTGCTTAAGTTTATATTTGAGTGTGAATTTCGTTTAATGGTTCATAAACAATCATAATTTTTCTTTTTAAATCAAAAAATGAATGTAAGAAATTTGACCAACTCTTTAGCCGTATTGACTAATCAAGCCTCGGTTGGTGAGCACGTCGGGTAATTATTTGAAAATCAGGCCCTAACTATACCCAAGCCGGCTTATTTGTGTTAGGCGATGCGAAGTTAGACCTCGGCTTTTTGACTTGTAAATTTTGAAAAGCTTTAAATGCAAGGAGCGACCTCAACTTATATTGCAACTTTCATATTATTTATTGTTCGTTCAAAATAAAGCATGGGGTATGCGGAGGTCGGCTTATATGTCCCAAATGATTCCTTCTTTAGTCGGTCCCCAATTGTGCGGTTGTCGACTTACTTTGTCTTGGGAAACTTCTTGTTACTTTAGTTTCACCAGACCCTATTTCGCTTAGAGAATACCTGGCCAGGGCATCTATACGTAAATTTTAAGGTGAGATGAATTGTCTGAGAATAACTTGGCTTGTTTTGTGAGTTATTCAGCTTGTCTTTTGTTTTGCAAGAGACTCAGCTCATCTTTTGTTTTGCAAGAGATTCAGCTTGGCTTTTGTTATGCGAGAAATTTAACTTGGCTTTTGTTTTGCGAGAGATTCAGCTCGGCGTATTATCAGGCATTTTCAGTCGTCGTAGAGTATTGAACTGCAGTTTGGCTGGAGCGAGTGCCTCGATGCCATGTGATAATGAAAAGGGAGTCATGTTTGTTGCGTGCCGAGGTGTAGTTTAGTGTTACCATAGGACCCCGTCTAATTCGTCGTGCCGTAGCCTTTTGCTCTTGTCAAGTTATTTTTTGAGGCCATCTAAGATAGTTTTATTGGTTGCCTCGGCTTGGCCGTTTCCCTGCGGGTAGTGCAAAGTTGAACTGTTAAGTCGGATCTTCCATAACTTGTAAAAGTTCACGATTTTCTTTGATGTCAAGTTCGTGCCGTTGTCAGTGACTATCTCATAGGGGAGGCCATGTCGGCATATGGATTTTTTTATTCTATTACCTCGCTGCTGGTGATCTTTGCGTAGGCATTGGCTTCGACCCACTTAGTGAAATAGTCGGTGAGTATCAATACGTATTTCTTTTTGTGGGTCGACTCTGGAAGCGGCCCGACTATATCCATAGCCCATCTCATAAATGGATAGGGCGAGGCACTGGCAGTTAACTACTCGGTTTGCAGGTTAGTAGAGTGAGCATGCCTCTGGCAAAATTCGCATCTAGCTGAATACTTCTCGCAGTTGATGACCATTGTCGGCCAATAGTGACCGTGTCAGCAAATTTTGGTTGCGAGAGCTTGACCTCCGGACTGGTTTCCTTCTACTCCTTCATGAGTTTCAGTCATAATACGACTGGTGTCAATTCCAAATGCGCATGAGAGCAGAAGTCCTGAGGAACTGCACCGATATAACTTATCGTCAATGACGCTGTAGTAGGCAGCACGGGCTTTTAATCGGCGTGCTTCTCATTTATCAAGTGGCTCCTTGCATTTATCAAGATATGCTATGATTGGGGCTCTCCAATCTTCCGATGGGTCTTCCTGGCCAAGGTCGGGAGATGGTCGATCTGCTTCCTGGTCGCCATTGATGTCAGGATCACTAATCTGATTGATCCCTTTGGGCATGTCAATACTTGGTCTTTTGATTGATTCAATCGGGATTGACCTGTGATAAGGATTTGTTTTGCTGGCAATGTTTGCTAACGCATCTGCGACTTTTTTTCAGATATTGGTATTTGAAGAAGGTTGAAACTGTCAAAGTCCTTGGTCAAATTTTTGAGTAATTCTTGGTACTTGCTCATGCTATTGTCACGAGCTTCGTATTTGCCAGTGTATTGGCTAGCGACGAGCTGCGAGTCGCAATGTGCGTTCAGGTGCTTTGCCCCGACCCCTAAGGCGAGCCTCACCCCCCACGATTAAAGCTTCATACTCGGTCTCAATGTTTGTCATAAGAAACTCGAGACTCATTGCTTGTTTGAGTACCTCGCCGATAGGAGATTTGAGTAATATCCCGATGCCAGATCCGTCCTTAGTGACCAACCCATCGACGTGTAGTTTCCATTTCTGCTCGGGTATTTTGTCGATCTGCTCCTCTTGGGGCAACTCCAAAATGAAATATGCCAGACCCTGAGACTTATGCGCCTTTCGTTGTTGATATTTGATATCATACTCACTTAGCTTGACTGCCCATTTGGTTACTCTTCCGGACCGATTTGGTGAATGTAGTATAGTTTGGATGTTGCATTCTGATAGCACGACTATCAGATGACTTTGGAAAGAGGGGCAAAGCTTTAGAGCCGACATTACTACAGTGAAAGTAATTTTTTCTGGTGCGGAATATCAAGTCTCAGCTAGTTCGAGAGTCTTGCATACTTAGAAGATCGGTTTCTGCTTGTCGCATTCTTCTTTGACTACAACTCCGCTAACTGCACATTCTGAAAAGACGACGTACAGGTACAAAGTTTCCCCATTATCCGGTTTGGCGAGGATGCGTGACGTGGATATGTACATTTTTAGCTCTTGAAAGGCGTCTTCATATCTGATGTCCCAATCGAAATTTTTGGTAGAAGGGGAGACATCAATCTGTCGATCTGACAATAAATTGGTTGAGGGTGGCTATTCGTCCTGATAGGCGTTGTACTTCTCTTTTATTTCGAGGTGATGGTAAGTTTAACACGGCTGTTATATGCTTCGGGTTTGCTTCAATTTCCCGCTTTGTTACGATATATCCATGGAATTCGCCAGACGTGACACCAAAAGAACACTTGCCGGGGTTCAGCTTCATTTCGTACTTGTTTAAAACCTCGAAGCACGTTTTCAGGTGGTCGATATGATCCTTGGGTTTTGCAGATTTGACGAGCATGTCGTCGATGTAAACTTTCATAGTCTTGCCGAGCTGTGCAGCAAACATCTTATTGACCAGGCGTTGGTAAGTGGCCCTGGAATTTTTGAGTCTGAATGGCATAAACTTATAACAATAAGTCCCCCGATCTGTGATAAATACTATCTTCTCTCTGTCGTCGGGGTGCATCCTTATCTGACTGTACCCGGAGAAGGCATCCATGAATGATAGTAGCTTGTTTCCTACTGTGGCCTCGACTAGTCGGTCTATATGCGGCAAAGGGAAGCAATCCTTCGGACAGGCTTTGGTTATGTCTGTAAAATCTACGCAGACTCGCCATTTGCCATTCTTCTTTTTCACCACAACGGGGTTAGCCAACCATTTGGGATATCGTACCTCGCAGATCGACCCTACTTTGAGGGGTTTGTAGACTTTGTTGTTAACCGCTTTAGCACGCTCAGCGCCTAGCTTTCATTGCTTTTGCCGAATAGGCTTGAATGTTGGGTCTGCGTTGAGTTCATGCGAGACGATCTTAGGATCGATGCCAATCATGTCTTCAATTGTCCAGGCGAATGTTGAAAGATTTTTTTGGAGGAAGGTCTCCAGCTGTAGACGTTGTAATGGGTCGAGCTGGGCTCCGATGATGTGTGTTATTCCGGATGCTTCAGATTGATGGGGATTATGTCGACAATCTCTTTGTTGGATTTTGTCGGCCTTCGTTTGGTAACACTGGGGTCGATCAACTCGGATGAGATAGAGTTAACCGCAATAGTCGGCGTGCGCATTTTGCACTCAGCGATAAAGCACATTCGTGAGTCAGGGATCTTCATCTTGGTGAGGGTTGCTTTGTAGATCAGATCGACAAAGGTACCTATGTAACCTAGGATTTGGCTGATATTGCATTCGTCGATGTTGAGAGTAATGACCAAAGGGTTGTTATATTGTATGTGCAGACCTTCCAAGTCCGAGGTGGAGAAAATGATTGGGAGGTCGTCCCTGACAAAGTTTACTCTATCCGACTGGTGTCTTTTGATTGATGCCTCGGCTTTGCAATGATGTCTTTTGAGCGATTGGACTAAATTGTTACAGTCGCTGAGGCCACCCATAATCACATGTACTTCCAGTTTCGTTTTTTTGCTAGAGTGGTTGTTTTCATCATAATCATCGCGGCCTCGTTTAGGCCTCTCGTCGTGATCGTCACTGGATATGCTGTTCTGTTTACTGCTAGGTCGGCGTTTTTCCTTGGGTCGGGGTGATCGGAAGTCTTTGTCGGATCACCAGGGTTTGTGGACTACGTCTGGTAGTTCGCCTTGTCTATATTTGTTCAGTAATTTTTCTTGAAGAGTCCGACATTCTGATGTGGAGTGTCCATGAACTTGGTGATAATCACAGAAGGATGATGATTCCCTTGTTTTGTGTCTGGGAGCGATTATCGCGCTCGTCGCGACCCTGGTTGTCGGGTCGAGGGCGTTAACTGGTGGGTATGCTGTCGTTGTTTTCTCTGACATAGATATTTCATGGTTGGCTCGACTTCTGATCACTGATGGCATATGTTGCATCTCGCCTGCGGCCCTTATCGTCGCGGTGGCCGTCATAATAGTGTCGAGGTTCGTGGTGGGAGTTCTTTGATTTTTCCTTGGTCGAGCTGGATGATTTGGCGGAGTGCTATTTATGCAGTGCTTCTCTTTCTTCCTATATTTTAATGTAGATTGAGGCACGGTGAAGAGCATCCTCCAACGTTGTTGGTTTGTTGGAGGCGAGTGTCTCCCTGAAATGGCATTTGTACCAAAGACCGCGTCGAAGTGCTTCGATAGCTGCGGCATCATCCATTTTAACTTGGGAGGCGACGTCTTTGAAGTGGTTGATGAACTTTCGAAGACTTTCGCCTATCTTCTGGATTAGGTTGTATAAGTCGGCCGTTGATTCATCAGGGTTGACCAAGATCGAATATTGTTGCATGAAGGCTTGGGATAGGTCGTTGAAAGAGTCAATCGTGCTCTGTTTCAGTTTGGAGAACTGTTGTAGCGTGGAACCGCTAAGGTTTTCGACAAAAGGTTGACACAAGAATGGGTCTTTCAGTTTGGCTGATAGTCGAGCTCTCCCAGCAGCAATAGTGAACGCCGTGAGGTGACTGATTGGGTTGGTAGTTCCCTTCCTCGTTTCGTCATAAATCGGGAATTTAATTTTATCGACCTGCCGCATGTCGGCCATTGAGATTCTTCAGGTGAACGGTGTTTGACGTGTTTCTTCTAACACTTTATCTATGTCAGGGGTCGAGCTCACGGCTTGATGCATCTTTTTGATGGTTTGTTCTAAATCAGCCTCCTTATGCCGGTTGGTGGCGAGCTCTTCCATCATGTACTGAGGTGTGAAGTGAGGAGCGCTGTTATCTTGAAACAAGGATCAACGTCGGTAAGGAGGTGTGCTAATATCCATGATTAGGCCGACGTCGTTCTAATCTGTTGTGGTACTTGCGTTTCTTTCTTGGAGATAGCGGAGGAGAAGAGCGGTTTCGGGCTGTCTAACGATCTGGTCGATCAATGCGGCGGAGATTGAAGTGGTTAGTGGATTGACATTGCACACTTCGGTATTAGATGCGGGTAATATTGTATCTTCAGGGATGATCAGAGGAATGATCGGAGGAATCGGAGGAATGATCGGACGAATGACGGGGTTGTCGTCAAAATCGATGGTGGTTAAGGCGGGATCAATCAAGGGACCGTTGTTAGCGTTGTCGTTGACGCAGTGACTCGGAGACGTTGCCATGATCAAAATTGAAAAGTCTCAAGAAGATGAGATGAGATTGAAGAAAAGAGATGTAAGAATCCCCACAGACGGCGCCAACTGTTGAATCCAAGATTCAATGAGGGTAAAATAGTCTTTTATTAATAATGAGAAGAGTTTGTTACAATCAGTTTCTAGAGAGAGAAAATAGAGAAAGAGAATGCAGAGCTGCTTTTGAGTTTTCTCCCAGATTTTTCGTGATCCACTTGCTTGTGAAGCCACCCCGCTATTTATAGAGGTTTGAAGACGTCGTCCTGATCCTGACCCACTGGGCCGAATCCCGCATTGTTTTTCCGCTTCGACTTTCTTCTCTTCGTTCATTTATCCAGTCTGGTTCTGGTTAAGCCGGTTCAAGCACCGATCCTCCGGTTTGGATGTTCCTGGTTTGTCGAAGCTGATATTTTCCATCAGGTCGATCTAGAGAGGGTCGGATCTTGGACGGGATGTTAAACCCGATACCAACATTGTCTTGTAGCTCTGTGTACTTTTCAATTATGTCTTCTTGATCACGCTCAATAACATTAGTACAGCTGAGCCAAGAAATTGGGAAATATGTTACAATCTCTCATACTTTTTCACTAAAGATAATTCACCAATAAAAGCAACATCCATCATGGTTTCATTTGCTGATCATTATCCACTACTCACTCTCACAAGTTCTTTTGTTTCAGTTTCATTTTGAAGTTTGTGTTGCTCTACCTGAAGAAGATATAATATTGATCTATGTTCAATATTGGCTGCTTTGAAAGAATCTCAATTTATCAATTTGAGTTGTACTCATGTTTTCGTTGCTTGATTTCCTTGTAGTTCGTACATGATGATGGTTCTGTATACAATTTACTGATCTGGGATGGTATGCTTAAGGGAAGTAATTGGTATTATTAATTTAACAAATTATTGAATTTACTCGAAACTTAATAGGAATGACATAAAAAACAAAATAAACTAATAAAGTGGTGATCATTAGCACAGAGCACGCAAGTAGATGTAAGTTTAGGTATTGTCCTCTTGGGTAGCTACTAAGGACTTTCTCTTGGTGTTCTTCAGACGTTGGAGCATCAGTTCGTAGAGAGCGAATCCACCATGATGGCAACCTGGCATTTTCGATGTCATCATCTTCAGCTCATCCTGATCAATTATTTAAAAGTGAAACTACGGTTACTCGTGATGGGATCATAAAAATTTAGAGAGTAAAAAAAAAATGCAATGGATTAGAGAACTAACCATAGAGACAGTGTGGAGTTGTGTTGACTCAAACCCATCTTCAGCGCCAGAGTATAATCTTGGAATGTCATCTGAATGATGACTACATTTGATGAAGAAAAACATAGCTGGTCTTACATTGAACTCCCTTCGAGATATTCCAATGAAGAGAGGAGCGCTCTGTAAATTGTTATAAAATATCGATCGATTCAGATATCTCTCTCACGATTCCTAAGTGAGCAAATAGAAAAGAAAAAAACTTTTCTGGCTTACAAGAGATGATGCTGGTATTCCAGTTTCTTCGACAACTTCACAGATAATGCTGTAAAACATTTCTTGAGTTACCTTCTTATTTAAAATCTCAACAGCTTCAACATCTCTCTCAAGCTGATGAGTATCATCAATACCTACTGACATTGGCTGCAAATGTTTTAAATACATCAACCATAACAAAGATACAGAAACTGAGACCATGTGATGCTTTATGCAAATACCTCTGGATGGCCCCCAGGAAATACGTAATGGCCTGGAAATTCCCCGACATTGTTACTCCGGCGTAACACAATAATCTTCTTGTCAGAAGTTTCGATAACCGCACCGTTACCCAACGGACTTGAGGTATGTTGACATCTTACAGAGTCATCTGTGAAAGAAGAAAACTATAATGATAAGAAACCTGATCAAATCATTTAGAAACTCTCCGGTTTCTCCACACCAAACTAGAGGCAATGATCACAAATTTGCTCATGATTGTGTGGATATATACATACCTTGTGATGTCACAAGGAACCTCTCCCATAGAGAACTCAAATTCGTTCCTACAAAAGTCCTTGGAAACCATGTCCATGATTAATTACTCTTATCCATCAAACTAGAAACCAATAAATAAGAGACCTAATCTTGTGCAAACAATGGAAAAGAGAGATAAAATGATTAACCTGTAATCTGTTAAGCCAAGGTGGAGGCAAACGTGTGGCACTTCATTGGTACCACCATCATCATCATCTACACAATATGATCCATCATACTGAAAAGTTGTAACTTGGAGTAAGCTTTTAGAACAAATTAACAATTTATAGGCAAGTTCAAATACATCATAATCAAGTAGCTGCTTTGGTTAAGTGACAATGCATATTGTGCAATTAAATACAAAGAAACATAGACGAAAGTCTCAAACATAACTTGAAGAAATATGCATACCCTGAATTTTTGGCCATTGAACAATGATGAATTGCCCTGTGTTCTCTGTTCCCAAACCTCAAAATGCCAAATTGATCAAATCAAAAGCACAAAATAAAATACTCAAGAACACATGAGATTCAAAATACGCCATGAAAATAGTATGATACGATCAGAGTTTCAAGTCTGGTGACTAAAAGATGGAATCTTTGTCAATGCAATGGAGATATTTAAGATTTGATCAAGCATTTTTGGATTATTACGTTCGAGAATCAGAAACGAAGACAAGTTCTAGATACTCCCATTTCGATTCTCACCTGAGAAATAGAATCTTCGAGATCAGGATCGGGATGAGGAATCCGATCATGCGATTTCGAGAATTCCACTGAGACCTTTAGCATTGAAACAACAACAAAATGGATTATGATTACGGATACTAAATCGCAGAGTATAAAATCGATAAATCAGAGGAGAATTTGAGAGAGGACCTGAGACGGAGAGAGACCAGAAGGAGAGGAGAGCAAAAGCTGGTATCGTGAACCTTCAGGAGCCATGTCTTCTGCTAGTTTGGCCATGGAAGAAGAAGCTCACTGAAAGCACAACGAAGAAAGAAGAATTTAGAAACCCATTAACGGAACTAATGGGCCGAAACTTTATACTTTTTCCGGTCCATTAGTTCCCTTTACCTCTCAAGACACAAAGCGAAAATTTGGATTTTTGAAAATATTTGTTATTCGTTTTATTTCATCCGAATAATTGATTTTATTATTCATATTCACTTTAAATCTATCTGAATATTCAGACATCTGAATATTAGCTAAAATCTTAAATATTCGGAGATATTCTATTTATTTCAAAATAATTATAAAAAAGTTATAAAAATAAAATAATAAAGAAAAAATCAAAAATTATCACAAAATAGCAATATTTTATTTAAACTACATATTTCTTCTTAATTTATTAAATTTTAATATTTATATAATTAATTGGATGAATAAAATTTTGTAATTTCTAAATAGATATGATGTGGTATCAAGTTTTACTCAAACCAATATTTTCCGTAAGTGCACAGTTGTGCGAGGTAGTACAATGGTGGAATCGAATCCACAAGAAGTAAAATGCTAAAAGTTTTGTCACAAAAAAATCAAAATATAAATCCAAAAATAATAAAAGAAAATAAAAATCAATTAAAACTAAATGTTGGGATTTGGGAAATCGCATGAAATTAAATAAATAAATAGGATATCTAATCGGATTAGCAGTTAATGATCTAGATCTAGAACTCAAAACACTGTTAACAAATAAACCACCTCTTGAATAAGAATATTAGCTTGGTCATAAATCCGCTAGGATCCTATGCAGGCATTTATTAGCGGGTTTTGATATTGTTCACTTGCATATTCAACCTCGACTCTCGTCGGCTGACGATCTCAAACCAATAAACTACATATTCAGGGAAGAATAAACATGCGCTAGCCGTATTATAAAACCCTATAAATCATTTGATAGATTTGTCAACCTAACAAAAGCATTAGTTTCATAGAAATAGAGATCTATTAATCATAACCCTAATCTATAACAATAACCTAAACAAACATTAATCTTTTTGAATATATCCTTCTCCCAACATATAGATCTACTCAACTATGGCAAAGGGTTGATAGATCATCTCTGAAAATGACATGCAATGCAAAGAAAGAGATGAAGACAGAATGTGGATTTGAAATTGCAATAGAAAATAGTATAGATCTGAGAAAATTCAAAGTAAAAGTTTACAGATATGAAAATAAAATGAAAATACAAGAAACTGAAAGAAAATTTGTGTCTAGGGCTTCTGAGCCACTCAAGAAATGATCCCTTTTTATAGAGAGTCTTCTAGGTCAAAAATCAGAGTTAATGTGCGATCTGGAGAATATTCGCGATCAGGATCGATCGATCTCATTCCTTTGATACGTGACACCTCATAGATTTCTTTGATTGACCGATCTTCTTTAGGATCGGTTAATCCTCTTCATGCTTGGTCGATGCTCTTCAGGATCGACCAATCCCAGAGTGTCTCCAAAATCTCATGAAGTGTAAAAACATCCAAACTTGCTTCATTTCGTCCATTTTAGCTTCAGTGAAGTAAAAACCTGTAAAGTTACCAAAACGGGCCAAAAAAACACAAAACTTAACTCTAGACTCAATAAAACACATCAAAATTATAGTAGAAATTGATGAAAATAAAGACTCATCAAGATATAATCAATATGCATTATATATTACCTATATATATATATATATATAGATATATCGAAGCGAAGCGAATATTCGCATCTTAAAATTTTAGTATTTGATATTTACTTCGTTTTTAACGAATACTAAATTTTAGTATTTGTTTTGCTTCGTAAAATTATGAATATTCGGTTTTTCTGAATCAAATCGAAGCGAATAGCAAATCGAACCGAATCTAATAAATATTTTGCCCAAGGCTAACAATGTGTGTAAAGTGTAAACTATTTGAGGGGAGTAATTTTAAAATATTTCATTTAGTTTTTATTTTCTTTGTTTTATAACAGTCTTTAAAAAAATTAGAAAAATCATGACAAGAAACCCGATATAAAATTATGTATAAAGATCGAACACATATTTCAAAAACTTATATATACTATCTAAAATTTATCCTACATAACATGACATATAATTTTGGATAGAGGTTTTGGTATAGCTGTATAGGAACAAGGTTTCTCGATATTCGATACAATATGTTCGTTATAGGAAGAAGGTTTCTCGATAGTCCATACGTTCGTTATAGGAAGAAGGTTTCTCGATAGTGGATACATTCTCAAAGTACTAAATTGGATAAGGATATGGTTAAAATTTACATTCAAATATCAAAAGAAGAAGATAGTAAAATCTTGATGTAATAGTAGAGATTTTATAGTAGGGATGTGGGCACAATTCCTTTCTTGTTCATTCTCGTCCGTCCCGTCCTGTTCCATTTTTGTAAGAGAATTTCTTGTCCCATTTATAAAAATATTTCTATATAGTATCAGCTTGTGATTCCCATTTGGAAACGGGACAGGATGGGACAAAAATGAGAATTGTGAAATCCCATTTGAGATAAATTATATATAGTAAATAATAATATTATATTTCATATGATTAAAGGTACCATAAATTCTTGAAATCCCATTTGGAATTCCTGAAATCACAGAAATTGCATAAATTTTAGTTTTTTATACAAATATTTTCATATTTTGTATGATTAAAGGTATGTTTTTCTAACTATTTACTATTCTTGTTGATTTTGTATGCACAGAACTCGGCAAACAATTAAATGAGAAATTATATGAGAGAAAATAAAGATTACTTACTTGGTTTATTAGGATTTCATTTTTCTGCAATTTATTTTAGTTTTATTTTCATGATTTATGACCGAAGTTTATGTTGGGTTGTTTCTGAATTTTAAGTTTGTGTATTATTATTAAATAAACACATTTGTGATAGTTTATTATTTTATAGTTTTAATTTGTTCATCATGTTTATTTTGTGGAAATTCTCATTTCTGTCCCGATCCCGTTTCATATTCTATATGAGACGTAAATGAGACTAGTTTTTTACTCCTAAATTTTTGTTCTGTTCCCAATCCTATGAAATTTCGTCTCAAATTCTCGTTTGTCCACCCCTAGTCAAAGTTGTTAGGATGGGTCAATCCAGGTTGAGAGTTAAATGGGTAATGGGTTAACCCAATCTATTTAGTTATATGGATTGGCTCAACCATTACCGATTTAGTTTGATGGGTTAATGGTTAATTGGATTGATCCTTCCTAACCATTTAACTAATCATTTAATTAATTAATTTAAATAATTAATTACTTAAAATTTACTTAATAAATCATTATAAATCATTATAATTTTTTATAAACAATAATAATCATCATCATTAAACTTAATAGATTTGAAATTAAAATCGGTCCATCGAGATACAAGAAGTCGCCATTGCCTTTATTTATCTCCAGTATCTCTGAAAGTTCTAAATAATCATCCACTTAAAGAAAACCAAAACTACTACAAATTATAAATGGTGAGAAAGAACTGAAAACATAGTGATTAATCAAGCTCAACAAAGATAAGAGATCTCAAATTTGATGAAATAACAAAGAATAAACTTGAGAGAGTTGTCGTTATTATTCATTCAAAAGCTTAACAGAGTCTTAACACACTCCTGACTCAAACCAGTAAAGTAAACAAACATATAATTCCACTCAAACCACTTACAAACGTGAGATAACAACAAAAAAAACTGAATCAACAAAAGTAAAGATGCGATTGCATCATTGTTCTTATTCATAAAACAAGGAAGACAAAACGAAAGACTTTTTAGCCCAAGCTTACGAGCAGCAGTGAAATCTGGCTTCCATACAAGCTTACGAGCAGCAGTGAAATCAAAAATGCTTCATTCATCTTCTACTAACGGTCTAGAAGATGGATCATATCGAATGAGAACTGTCTCTCCATTGTCATCATCTACAATGCATAAGTAAAACATCAATAAGTATATAAACAAAATGAAACAATACTATAAACACCAATAAATATAATACCTTCAATGGCAGACGCATAACCATATAACCAAGAATGAGTACACAATAAAGCTTGGATATTCCTATGAAAAACCCGACTTTGATATTTATTTATTACAGGAGACCCAATACTAAAAGAAGATTCAAAAGCAACTGTTGTAATTGGGATACTCAAAATGTCCATAGCCATGTAAGTCAATGCGCCGAAACGATGAACATTCTCCTTCCAATATTGCAAAACGTTCAACACACGATGATTTCTCATCTCCAATTTTGGTTCATCAAGATACATATCTAACGCAGACTTTCCTTCTTCATAATCTGGAAAATCATCTAATTCTAACAAATCATGTATCATTTGAAACTAAATATGTTAAGACAAGTTCAGACTTCAGAAGAAAATTTCAGACTTCAGAAATACCAAGCACAAGTTCAGACTTCAGAAAAAAAGTTCAGACTTCAGAATATGAACTTAGCTAGTCACTAGCACGCCCAAGTTCTAACTAAACATGTTAAGACAAGTTCAGACTTCAGAAATACTTAGCACAAGTTCAGACTTCATAAAACAAGTTCTAACTAAAAATGTTAAGACAAGTTCAGAATACTTACATCAAAGACGCCCAAGTTCTCTTTTTCTTGTTCTGAAACATGAGAATTACCTCTTCTAGAACTCAAACCCAGAGTCAAAGGAAATGATTTCCGGTATTCTCCAAAAATATTATAAAGCTTGCTCTCGAGATAGTCTATTTTTTTCTTGCAATGTGAATGGATCAAGCTCATCATAACAACGCTTCATAAGCTTTCATTTCATCTTAGGGTCCAAAACAGCTCCCATTGCAAGAAACAATTCTAGCCTCATCTTAGCAACCATTTCTCGAATATCAATATCCTCATTGTTGTTATGAACTTCCAACAAACATTTAATCTTCCAAATATGCCCAAAATATTGGATGGAAATTGAATAGCTTCTCCCAGACACCAAAGTAGTAATACTGTAAAAAGGCAACAAAATCTCATGGATAATTTTTGCCTTTTTCCAACTCGCTTGAGGGACAATGCTTGTAGTGTTTATCAACTACCTTAAACCTATTTAATGCATGCTGATACTTCAAAGCTTTCTCAAACATTAAATACGTTGAATTCCATCTATTATGCACATCCAAAGATCAAAGCACTTACCCATCACCTTCTACACATTCTGCAAGTGCAATTCTCCTCAATGTTGAACCTTTGATATACTTCACAGTATCTGTGATCTTAGACAATGCATCACTGATTACAAATAAACCGTCTTGCACAGTGAGGTTTAACACATGAGCACAAATAAACTGTCTTGCACAATGAGATTCAACACATGAGCACATCACCGCACATGAAAAAACTCCCCTTTGCACATCAAATTAGCATCTAAGTTAAATCAATTTTTCAGTATCTCTTGCATGCTGTCATTGGCTGGTATATTATCCAAAGTAAGCATGAACGCCTTCTTTTCAATCCCCCACTCTTTTAAACATTCATGAATCTTACTAGCTAAAGGCTCACTGGTATGTGGAGGAAGTATATCACAAACAAATAATATCTTGCAGTTGAAAACCCAATTTGCATCTACATTGTCCGCAGTCAAAACAATATATCCATCTCCACCAAGTGAACTCCAACAATCAGAAGTCAAACATACCTTACTTGGGATCTTTTGTAACTCATATTTCAGAATTGCTTTCTCCTTTTCCCAAGTCTTAATCACGTCAGCTGCAGCAGTATTTCTAGTATAACACTTATAATCTCAATTCATATAACTAATAGTTTTGTTAATTAAATAGGATACTAAACATTTGTTTCTTATGTGAAAGTTATAGTGTACAATCTTGATGTAATAGTTCTCATGTTGACATCGTTCTTGAAACTGATGATGAGTTCAAAGCACTTCACGATAAAATTTACAAAGTATAAGTAATACAAATCAATGGTAGATTATAGGAAACATATATACTCATGATCACTAGATGTGGTTGCACCACAAATGACTAACAATTTCTAATCATCCATAATTTAAGGGATATTGTTGGGTATACAAATTTATAGCAGTACCTTATTAGAAAATGATCATGAAGTGTTTTGTATGTTGCTCACAAACAGGTGAATGTCACGGAATTGAAAAAATGTATGGCTTGGATATAAACAACAATATAATACAAATTTGTTTATCTAAACCAAATCATAAAATCGCATGTTGGCGAGGTGCACATACTATGCATTTAGAGTTTATCATATTAATATTTTTGTGGGGCATGTAACAATTTTTAGTGTGTTATTTGACATAATTTTTTTAATTTTTGTGATTGAATTTGGTTACATTTTTTTTCTTTTTTAGATATTTTAGTTTTAGTTTAAATTTTTTTCGTTGGCCTCTTTTTGTTCACACTTTCATCTTTCACTATTTAATATAATTTTCAGTGAAACTGCTAATTTTTTCATAATAGAAAATACTATGAGCTTTGCTAAAAAAGTGTTTTTTTAAAAAAATTGTCCTTTTCTGCTCAAAAGCAAAATAACTTGAAAAAGGTTTTATATCTTAGCAATTCTTTTTTTAGATATTTTTGTTTTTGTTTTTGTTCAGATTTTTTTCTGCTGGCCTCTTTTTATTCACACTATCATCTTTCACTATTAACATAATTTGCAATGAAACTGCAAATGTTCAGAAATGGAAAATACTATCAACTTTGCTAATTTTTTAAAAACATTTGTCCTTTTCTGCTCAAAAACAAAATACCTTGAAAAGGTTTGATAACTTAGCAATGTGGGTTGGCCCAACTTTGGAGAAATTTGGTAAAAGATCTTAAATTTCTTAATCACGGATTTTATTTCTAGGTCTTTATTCTTGGAATTCAGAAATAACAAGGTCTTACTTATAGTCTAACAGAATTCTGTTTTAGAAAGAATAATATTTTTTTATTAAATCAGTAAACCAATACTTCATAAATTAATAACTTAATAAATTAATATTTTTTTCTGGTCTTGAATTGATATTTTGACCCAATTACTATTTCTATAGATTAATATATTACAAAATATTATAATCTCAACTAGGGATGGACATTTTGGTTTAAGCTAAAATCATTACTTTACCTAAGAAATAAGGATAACATAAATATTATTAATATTTTAAACAAATAACTAAATAAACACATTGGTTTATCGGTTCAGATCGATTTAAATTGAACAATTCAGGTTTATAAAAAAAACATAATCAAATAGTTTGGATGAAAAATTTGGTTTGGTTTGAATCAGACTAAGTTTGGTTGGTTGGGTTCGGTGAGTTCGGTTCAGTTAAAATGTCTATCCCTAAATTCTCAACATTATTAGTTTACTGTATTTAAAAATTTAATGAAAAGTATAAACTTTTTAGTTGTAAAAATCACAAATTTAACTGAAGACACTGGATTTGGACTTTAACAAAGATGAGTTGGCCCAACTTAAAGAGAAACTTAAGAAGACCATAAGAGATGATAACTAAACAAAGCGTTAATATCACTGTTTAAATTCGTTTTTTTTTCACTAAAAAGTAAAAAGGGTTAAATCTGCGGGAAAAATGTCATTTAAATCGCTAACTTACGTTAAAACGCCATTTTAATCATGAACTCTGTGGAAGACCATTTTAAACATCAACATTAGTTGACTTCATTTTCATACATGAAATTTTTGTTGACCATGCCAAACTGGACATGTCGTTAAATCCGCTAATAGAGCTACTGACATACATTACTTTGCTCCGTTAGTGACAAAACGACGTAGTTTTCAGACAAATTTTTATTGTCATTTAAATCACACACTTTCAAATTTATGCCATTTAAAACATGAACTTTGTAAAATAGGTCATTTAAATCATGAACTTTGTACTATAAGCCATTTAAATCATCAATTTTCATTGACTAAGTTTTTTAAGCATCAAATTTCATTACTTTATAGTTAACAACTCTATGTTAACCGAAACCTAAGCACCAAATTTTTAAATTTTTTAGAAATTAAATTTTGTTACTTTATAATATGATTGGAGATACTTTAATTTAATAGCTCACCTTGAAAAAAAAATCTACAAGATAACCCAATAATACAAATTAAGCGGGATGTACGATTTTAATCAATACTCTATAAGAGAGAAAAAAGAAAAAAAAAACTCGAGATCTGCGAGAGAGTAGAGGCCAGACAAGGTTATGGTTGGCGAGCCAGGCGTAGAGAATGCGGACTAGACCTTTCCACTGAGAGTACTTCTCGTAGAAACTCGACAGTTGCGGTATTTTCTTCCCACTTTTCCTCATTTTATCACTGATATGTTGCTGCGATGACATCGTCTGAAAATTGTCCTTACTTTTATGTTTCCAACACTTTTTTATTCGATTTAGAAGCTCTGGTTCCTCCACTTGGTGTTGTTGGTTAAGGCGAGTTATGAAATTAAAATCTTTAAATGAAAATCTAGGGTTTCGGTTAACAGAGAGTCGTTTACGATAAAATAACGAAATTTGATGCCTAAAAAACCTAGTCAATGAAAGTTGATGATTTAAATGGCTTATAGTACAAAGTGCATGTTTAAATTGGCCTTCATTTGAAAGTTTGTGATTTAAATAACATTAAAAATCTGTCCAAAACGACGTCGTTTTGGCACTAACAAAGTAGAGTAACGGCTGTCAGTAGCTCTATTAGCGGATTTAAGGTCATGTCAAGTTTGGTCGGGTCAAGAAAAATTTCATGTATAAAAAATAAGTCAAGGAAAGTTGATGTTTAAAATAGCCTTCCACAAAGTTCATAATTAAAATAGCGTTTTAGAGTAAGTTCACGATTTAAATAATATTTTTCCTGACTAGTCGGATTTGTAAAAATCACAAAAATTTTACTGAAGACACTGGATTTGGACTTTAGCAAAGATGAGCTGGCCCAACTTAAAGAGAAACTTAAGAAGACCGTAAGAGATGATAACTACACAAAGCGTTAATATCACTGTTTAAATTCGTTTTTTTTTCACTAAAAAGTAAAAAGGGTTAAATCCGCCTAGTCGGATTTGTAGTCTGCTATTCTGCTAATAATGGAGTATTAATTAGTGTATTTGCATCCTAGTCCATTATTTATTTTCTCTTTCAACATTTTTCTTACATTTTATGAATTTATGAGGCAACATTTGGCTGCCCACTAAGCAATTGCCTAGTGCAGAGTCCATGTCGTCCTCAAAATCCTTGTCTTGCTTCAAAACGAATATTTATCATAACACACCTTACTATCAATCGCAGAACCACAATAATTGATTTGACATTTTCAAATCTTTAATTGTTAGATTCTCATGCTATAAAGCTGCGTCTTCCTGTTATTTGCAAGTGTTAATGAGCCAATTGATACTTGTTTAACACTTTGCATCTTATATTCTTATGAAACTGCACCGTATTGTTTTTGTAGAACGTTCACTGAACTGACAAAATTTTAACAGCATTCTAATTGCGTTCACTTTTCAGATAACAATATTTTGACCGGAAAAAAAAACAAAGAGACATTTTCTTAACTGCTTTAGTTTTTGGTCTTTTTGTTTTGTAGCCTTCTTCCATAAATCTTTGTTTTCTTCCTCAACTGAAACTTCACCAGAGCCGTTCATTTTCTTCGTGATCACATAGTAGCAGAAGCTCCTGCATTGAAAAATTAGAACAAGTTTCAGTTCTTTATCTCTTTAGGAGAACACAAAATCTAGATGAAGAAGCAAAATCATAACTTTACCTTTTGAAGTAAGAGAAGCTTTCACCGTATCGACATCCATCATAGCTTCCGAGTAAGAAAGTTTTACTCTTTCGACATGTTCCCGAGATGTCTCTGAAACTTTCTCATGATCTGAGAACTTCTTATGTCCCTCCTTCACTACTACACTAGGTCCAGAAACATCAGATTTCGCCAATGTAGGATGTCGCTTCACCTTCTGTAATCTCTTCTCACGGTTATACGCTTCAACCTACACAAAGCAAAACAAAATTGTGAGTGGTTGAAACCTTTTTTATCCAAAAGAAACAAAATGCTATGTATTTAGAAACTTTACTTCTTCTCTGATGATCTTTGTTATTGCAGCAGCTCTTGAAGAAGCAAGACGAAGGCAATGAAGGATTACACTCTGGCTCACACCTTCTTCTCCCGGTTTTTGAATTGCGCATATATCGCCATTGGCATTAACTGTCACAGTCATTCTCCCACACATAACCTCTTCTTCAACATAAGTTGGATCCATCACCTACATAAGAACACATCACCATTTTGATATCCCACACAAAAACATGAAATTAGAACAAGACTCTTTACCACGATGTTGCCTTTATTAAAAAATCCAAACGTGAAAGCTATTGGGAGATGATGTATGATCAACGGAAGTGGTTCCCTTTCCTGCAACAGAATGTAAAAGATTGAGCAAACAGTTGAAATTCTACTTAAGAAGGTTGTACAAGTTTCTCTAAACCGAAAAAACCATGACAGACCTCTAGTGAATGTATGATCACTTCCTGACTGTTCTCTCCTCCTACAGTGCAATCAGGTCTCCTAAACGTCATGAGAGCTGCTAAAGCAGCAATATTTGCAGCATCAACCAAGTTCCTACACAAAAAAGATCATTTCAACAACAGAACCTTTCAATGAAATTTAAGGAAAGGAGAAGTACTGTGGTATCCAATAGAACTTACCCTCCATTATCCAAAATGTGAAGATCAATGCGAACAGACCAAACCATCTTTCCAGCTAGAACACAGAGTGACTCTGTATCAACCGCACGGCTTTCTCTGAAAACCAACACAAAAGAGAAAAAACAACCATTACTCGAACCAGAGAGCATTAACGCATATAGTATTCAAAAGAGAGATTTAGCCTACCTTAGACCACGGTCTATAATACGGCCTAATTCAACAGCAGATTCACCAGGACGACCAGGCTCAAAAGAAGGATCAGCCATAGGAGAAAACTCAGTAAAGATAGATAAAGAGCCTTCATTAGGTCTGTCTTTATAAGGTTGAACTAACTGAGCAGTCACAAAACCCATTACATGAGTCTCACCAAGTTGAACTTCTGAGCTTCCATATTCTCTGTTTTATTCATTCCCACAATATTCAAAAAGCTATCTTTAGTTACAAATCATGAAACCACATACATACATTCAAATTTATCACAAAAACCCATTAAAAATCGAAGCTTTTAGAGCTAAACAAAGTCTAAAAAACTAAGAGAAGAAACGGTGTCAATAAGGAAGGAGAATGAGATTAGAGTATACTTACTTGCCAAACTTAATAGTAAGCTTGCGGTAATCATAAAGGCCACGACCATCGACTCTGAGCTCAGATTGTAACGCAGTTTCCACGAATTTAGTTTCGTTTACTGTTAACTTCCACAAATTAGCCAATCTTCCCTCCATTGATTTGCTATGACTATTATATAGTTTCGTTCTCGGAAATGGTTTTGACCTCTCAGAGTTTCTCAGACATTCGAAAACCCACTTCTGAGAAATCCGAATTACCCAATTTAGGGTTTTTAAATGTCTCAGGAATTCAATTTAGGAGAGTGACTGAGAATTGAGAGATATACGTAAAACGATGTCGGTTCGATAAATTGAAACGATGTCGTTTAAATAAATTGAAAACGACTTCGTTTCAGTTATTTAAAACCGAAACCATTTGTTTCCGATGCAAATACAATAGTTAGAAAAATTGAGTCAATGATATAATAACTTCCAAAGCGAACGTCAAATATAGTTTTTGTACTTTTTTATATTTATAGCTCAGTATATTAAAAGAAACTAATAAAATGCTAAACAGAAACTAATTTTAGTTTTCCCTAGATATAAAGAGAGAAAAGTCATTTTGTTATTTTAAAGGATAAGTCACAATTTGTAATCCTATATTTTGTATTACAAAAAGTTTTTGTACTCTTTATATTAAAAAAAAAAAATCTATAATTTATATTAACTTTGGAATTATGTAGTGGATACAACTTTGACCCACTCCCCTTCCTCTTCAAAGATCTCATCAACTTCATATATCCTAAAGTTCCTAACCAAACATATAAACGCCAATCATGTACACGCATTAACACATCTTCATTCATAATCCATACATCCATATATATTCAAGACTCATGCACCATAATAGTAATCATTCATCAAATTCAAAACCAAAATTGTTCATTACTTTCAAAATGTAAAATCATATATATAGAAATGTCTTCTTACAAAATGATCCTCCAACCACTCTCACTTCTCTTCTTAACTCTATTGGTCACTTCCGTTACTTCCAGCCGTTTCCTCTACGACTTCGACCCTGTACCATCATCTGCCACCACGCCATTGGAAACTGACTACGTTGGTTCTAGTGGACAAGTGATCGAAGTCGTGGCAAACCCGGTCGTTCGTGAGGTTCATATTCCATTAGCAAGTTGTAACGACGCTAGTCTTCCGTTAGGTGACGTCATCCCTTTACAAAATGACGTATATAATTAGACTACTAAAGAGTTGAGAGTTTAAAAAAACAAAAAAAAAGAGTTAGACTACGTATATAAAGAGTTAAACATTTCAACAGAAAACAACTCTTTAGTAGTCTAACGTATGTAAGGACTCGGAGAAGTATGGCATTGTTATATTTCATATGTTGTTGAAATTTCTGCAAATGGTAGTAATACTTGAGGTACAATTAATTGTTGCAGTTTCATAGGTGTTAATTTGATAAGTCTTTTAAATCCTTGCTGAGTTGGTTTATATGTGTTAGGAGCATCAAAAGTAAGATTCTGACTACATGTCCAGACGCATTTCTGGATATATGATTCTACTAGTGATGCTTTTTATCGAAGACACGATCTCAAGTTGTCTCAGTAAATCATTCAGAACACTCAGATGTGTATGCTTCTTGACAAGAGAAACCCAAATGTTGACCCGAAGGCCTTGTTTTTTATTGTGTTTGTTTCATATTGCTTGAAGCTTGATATGTTATCCTCGAGAGGAGATGGATAATGATTATATTATATACCCTACGCAGTAGTTTTTAAAACTATTATTGATAATAAGAAATCATAAAACTATTGTTTTCATCATATAGTAGTTTACAGATTCATACATTTGCTCTGTCTTCTCAAATAATAGAGGTTTTTAGGTAGTGTACCAGACTTTTAAAACAACAAAAAAAATAAAATTAATTAGGGTATCTTAGGATATCCACCTAAATGTTTTTAATGTTTATTAGTCAATTTAACAATAATTAGTTTCATAAAATCAAATTTAATGTAGTATTATGGTTTTAGACTTTTTAAAGAATATTTTAGGTTTTCTATTTAATAATTTTACAAACCCCAATAATCATTAATATTTGCAAATATTCTAATTAATTTTCCAGAAGTTCTGAAATCCTTTTAGCTATGTTTTCAACCACAAGTATTTTAAAATGTATTTTGTTTGGATATCATATATTTAATTTTTTTCTTTAGAAATCTTAGATTTAGTTAGAATATATCTTCATTTCTTATAAAATATTATAGAAAAAAATCCAAAACATTGATTAGCATTATACATTGTTAAATATTTTTCAAATTAATTTTGGTAATTAGAAAATATATTGAGACAGAATCCACACAATAATTGGATAATCTCACACTTTGTTAGTTACAAGATCACATCTTTATATATATATATATATATATATATATATATATATATATATAATAATAATTTCACCACCTTTACAAATACTAAAATCAATATCTCAAAATACTCTTTAAACATAGAATAAAAAGCATTTGAATTGGAGAGAACATGAAGTTTACAACACTAGTATTCATCACATTTAGTTTAGTTCTCGTGTCATTTCTGGCTCCAATCAAATCATCTATGGTCGTAAATTCTGTGAAACCACCTTGCACTGACCTTGAAATAACAGGATGCGTACCAGCGATACTTGATGGAACTCAGCCATCAGACCAGTGTTGTGAGAAACTAAGAGCACAACAACCATGTTTTTGTGATTTCATTAAGAATCCAGCTTTTCATAAGTTGGTCACCTCTCCAGAAGCTCATAAGATTTTAGCAATGTGTAATATTCCTTATCCTATTTGTTGATTGAGTCCAATTAATTTCCAATAGATTAATAATAAACTTTTGATGTTAAATATTTTTAAATGTAATAACGATGATGAGAGGAATTCATTATTATGTCATGGACATGTAGTGTTTTCTTATATCATATGAAGCCTATAATAATTAATGTAAGGGGCATTTACAAAAACAACAATCTTTCTTACTACACAATTAAGTGAAACAGATCAGAAATAATTTTCCAAAGATCAGAAATAATTTTCCAGAAAACAGATCAGGATTTGAATGGCATTGGTTTCTAGAGTGGTTTTTGGCTTTAGATTTTCCAAAAATCTAATTTATATTTGTGAAGTAAAATCATGATTTTGGAAAAATTGGACTCCTTAAAAAAACAGAGAATCTGAATTTTGATGGGTTTTTCATATTTGTGAAAAGAATCTCGAATCTCCCTAATAAGAGTTTTTAGGAAAGAAAATCAAAAACCAAAATACTCAAAAACTAAAAACCAAAAACCATTTAAAAATCACAAAATATTCATGGACTTAATCTTGTTTCTTCCACCTCTTTCACTATTAGATTTGGACAATTTTAATCTTCAAAAATTACATTATTTACAAAATAAAGGTATAGATGGAAGTTATTTCTCTTGGGTGTTAGCATAGACAATAATTTGATTACTATTATGATGCATGAGTCCTCATTCATGTATATATATATATATATATATGGATGTATGGATTAGCCGATTGGGAAGGAAGATATGTTAATGTGTGTACATGATGGGCGAGATATATGTTTGGTTAGGAACTTTAGGATATATATATATATGAAGTTGATGAGATCTTTGAGGGAGGAAGGGAGTGGGTCAAATTGTATCCACTACATATTTCCAAAGTTTATATAAATATAGAAAGATGTATATATAACTAGAAAATAAAATTGGCCTAACTATTATAAGTTTAACTAGACAAATATTTATTAGTTTATTATTTATAAAAGGATTGGTCTTATCATATAAAAACTAGATATTAACATGCGATGTACAGCGAAGATATATATAGTTCATACTTCGTTAGTTTATATTGTTATAAATTATTATTTTAACTTAGATTTATTTGATAATTTTAGTATCTTATTTATAAAGACTAAATAAAAAAAATGGATCATTTTGAAAATTTATTTTTAAATGGGGATTCCTACTGCTTTTAAAATTTTTCCCAGCGGATCCTGTTTGAAAACAAAATTTCCAAAATGGTCTATTTTAGACAATGTCTCTATTTATAATTATTCAATATTGCTTGTGTTGTGTTAATTACAACTAATAATAAGGAGAACTTCAAAAATATCACTACAAAGATGTTCATTTTGAAAAATCCATTGCAATGAGTACCACTATATGTATGTATTTGATGAATTGATTTAATGAAAATCATGATTAATTATTGGACAATTCTTAAAAATAACACAAAACTAAATTTTTATTAAAATGCAACTCTCTTATATATCATTTCTATTAAAGAGCAATTATTTTATATAGCTCAAAAACTCTTATCCTTATAATTTTAGGGTTTAGGATTTAGGGTTTAAAAGCCCTAAACCCTAAATCCTAAACCATAAATCGTACTTTTTAACCCTAAAACTATATCTTAAATCTTAGAATACTTAACCCCAAAAAAATTTATTGTTTTTGGCATACTTCTTAGTGGTACTTTTGAAAATAAACCAAAAATGAGTGGTATTTTGTAAAAAGTGGTATGACTATAGTGGTATTACTGACAATTTCTCTTAATAATATATAATATATGTGTGGTGTTATATTTATTATTCAATAAGTTAGATTATAATATAATTTCGTTGTCAAAATTAAGTGGTGTTATGTAATACATTTTTACATTATTCAAAAAATATATAACTATTTGATTTCGTCTAATATATCTGTCATGATCCGTTTGACCCGTTTTTATTTGCTCTCATCCGCTTTGACCCGTACTGACCCGTCATGACCTATTGTAAAAATTATAATATTTGAAGATTTGGATGATTTAAAGTTGGATGGTAAAAAAGTAATTTTAATTTTCGTCCATAATTAATAAGAGAAAGGAATTAAGTTTAGTTTTTTTTTTGTGAAAGTAATAATTGTTTAAAATATTATTACTTTTTAATGTAATTATATTAACTTTTTGGCTATTTTATATCCTTAATGACTTTATTAGGTTTAAATACTATATTGTTTAAATACCCTAATTAGACAGTTTCATATTTATTTAGAAGATATTAAATAAAAATGAACAGATTTTAAAATCTTAAGAATTAAATTTGAAATATCTGTATACTTATTTTGTATGTTATTTATTAGAGAATTGATTAATTAAATAAAAAATTATTATGATTATTAGTAAGATTTGAAAAAATTAAAAACAGTGTCTAATGGCATTTGTTGTGTTATCTCATGTAAATGTAAGGTTATTTTGTTTTTAACATTGCTCAAATAAATAATTATAAGGAGATTTAGGATAATGAAATAATGAGGGAAAAGAGTTAGAAACTCTTTTATAATTTTGACACATATAAACAAAAGAGTATGTGGGAAAAGAGCAATATACCTTTATTATTTTGGTCATATAATAACAAAAGAGGTAGGTGCCAGCGCTCAACTGATAAAATATCTTAAAAGATTTTTTTTCCAGCGATCTCTGCGGTTTGAATCTCCCACGAATGACAAATAAAGAAGACACACAAAAGAAAAAAAAATTTAAATGAAAGAGGTATAAGTTGTTTTTGGGCTCATCATAAACCCTAATTAAATGGAGTATGTTTAGAGAAAGCCATGATCTCGACTTCAACTTCAAGCAAATCGTCCACAACGAAACCTTTAGACGCATCTTGAAGATCTGCAAGAGGTATAAACTTCTGAAAACCCCATCCATTTTCTGTTGCATTAGGCCATCCCTCAACTTACCATGCATAAAAAAAGAAACGAAAAAAGGAGCAACAAAATTAAAACAAAAACCAAAACAAATTAAGGCAATAACTAAAACAAATACAGATTAAATATCGTTGAACTTGATGAATCCAGCTTTACAGGATCCAAAAAGAAACTATGCAAACTGAGATCCGTCAATTACAAATGTATGAGTTGAAATGAATCCGTAATAAATAAATAAATAAATATGATTGTAGGAAAATTCCTACATTGTGTTATAAATAATGTTAGCGATGAGAATCTTTCAACATTTATTTTCTTCGGAATGATTGATGATTTGATGTAGTTGATTTGATATCATTTTATTTGTTTGTTTTCTATTTTATATAATTAGTTTTATAATCGTATGTTTAATATCTCTCTTAAATTTCTCGGATATATATCACACGTTATGGGATTTTATACTTATTATCACACTTTATAGCCATGAAAGGACACACTGAATGAAACCACTCACCTTGCCTCTCGACCTGGTTGGCTCGGATTTGGTTTAGAACTCGTAGCTTGGCTCGAACGTAATCCTTTCCATTAGACTCACTCAACAAGTAGAGTGACAAAGAACTATCTGTTCCAGCACCATCTCCATTTGGATACACTTTCAAAACCCTAATTAAAACCATATTAACACATAAATATATATATAGATATATATATATATATATATATATATATATATATTATATATACCAGTACCACTCTGTGTTTGTGTGTGTATGTATATATAGAGAGAAATTGAGAGAGTTACCAGTTTCTGCCTCCAGAAGAAAACGAGTCGGATGTATAAGAGTTGAGTTTAAGGGTAGAAAAATTAGTGAGCTTCCAAGTGAAAATGGGGTTGCTGATGCTTTCATTATATGAGACAACTTCCGAGTTTTTATAGCGTTGAGCAACGAAGACATCTATTCCAAACGCACATTTTCCTCCGTCGAATATGTATCCATATCCCGGCACCGTTAGCCCTGTAGTGGCCAGAAACTCCGGCACTCCCCACTCCGGTTTGAACAAATCAAACTTTATCGCCTCAGTTTCTACAACAACAACAAAAAACTCTATATATTTTGAGAATTGTTTTAGTAGTAATTGGGCATCTAGGTCGAAATCTCATTAGTTCTCGATCCCTTCATTGGCGGCAAATGTAGTCAGACCCGTCTCAGAAAAAATTTAGGGACCTAGACAAACTAAATTTGCAGTGTCTTTTTCACAAAAGAAAAATAAAAAATGTGGGCTCTTTTGTTTAAAGTTTTTTTTTAAAACATTTGCATGAATTCTAGACAAAAGACTATGTTGCTTAGGGTCAGAGACGGCCATGTGTGTAGTTCCTCAAGAACCAATGAGAATATACATTCGGTATGACTTATGAGACCAACGTAGTAATAGACCCAAACAAAACACGTAGTAATGGCCACTATACTTGCATCACTTGGTTATTTTTGTACCTACCTTGGTAGTAATAATACTGGCGATAGAAAACATTGTAGATAAAGAACTTGATCTCCGCATACACATCTTGTGGATTGGTGATGAGGCTTGAGTTATCAATTCTTGCATAAAGCGAAACAAATTGGTACCAGGTTTCCTTCTTGTTGCCGTTTGGGTAGATTATGAACGTCCTTTTAACATTCATATATGTTAGCAAAAAAAAAGGGTTACAATTTGAAACAAGTACTTTGTAATGATCTTGACAAGAGTGACGTACCAATTGAATCCATCGACGGTAAAAGGATTGGACTCGAAATATCCATCTTTAACAAGGTCCATCATTTTCGCACAAGACTCGAAGGTGACGAGGTAAGATGTTGGAGCACGTTCTCGAAATAGCTTGATAGGTGCCTTGAGCTTCTCTTGTTTTGTCGTCCCTTTACAAGTTATTTTTACTTGTCAGTTTTAAGATCTTTCCCTGGTAATGTTTTGCAAATCTTATAACTTCAAATTAAGTATCGTAGTCTAAAGACTCTAAACTGAAGAAGCATAACGCAAAGACTAATTTTTTTTTTGTTTATTTTTCTCCCGATAACATTTTTTTTTGTGGAGAGTACAAGCTGAGAACCTAAAAGTCCAAAATCGTAACTTTTTTTTTTTTATATAGATAGATAGAAATCATTTTACAGACCAACTGATATATGTAGCTATTAGCTGTTTAAACTGATATTTATAGTTTAGAGTTTTTATACATATGATTCTTTCGTTTTTCTTTTTTTTTTAAATGTTGGTAAGAGTTCGTGTATGCATGGTCTAATATCATAGAGGTTTAATGAAATTGTTTCATATCTTTTTCAATTTAAACCCTATTGTATAGTCGTCCACCTTTTGGTAATCAGAGCAACGATACCGTACCTTTGTATATACCAGATTCCTGTATTCAAATTTGAAAATCAGAGAAAAAAAAAGAGTCAAATACAAATCAATAGGAGTTCATTAACACTATATTTTCCTCACTAAAAATCTCTTTTGCATATAAATTCTTTAGCCTGTTTCAGGAAAACGACTCAAAGATTCATAGGTTGTGTTCATACGCTTTCACCATGGCTCCTCAACAGTATCATCAAAATACACAATTCTTAATCCAGCATACATCGCAAAGTAATATAATCAAGATCCCTTTATCAAAATAAAATTTTTTTAAAAATAAAAAATATATATATATAATAAAGATTTCCAAAATAAACGATCAAATCTGTTTTAACCATTAACAAATGAAGTTTCCACACATTTTACTCAGCAAACGTTACAAAATGAAAATATATTTGAGACCCTTGGTTATTATATTCACACTCATCAATTGATCAACACTCAAAAACAAAAATTTGGAGAAATTAGTTAGAAAATGGCTCAAAAAAATATAAACAAGTCAACTCCACGAAAAAAGACATGGATCATTTGCCAAATTCACAAAAAATAGAAGCCAAGGAAAATAATTAGAACCTGATGTAAAAAGCTGTGAGAATTGCGGTCGCTGAAGAAGAAACCGATCCTGGAGCTCACAACAACTGCCAAGAACACGATGATTAAAGCTCCCAAAGGCCATTTCCATCTAATTGATATCTTCCCATTCGTCGACGCTTCTTCTTTGATTGCGATTTTATCCATATCCTTCACAATAAAATCTTTTGTTTTGATCGACTTGTGAAATATCTCATAACTCCCTTTCCTGTCTGATATACATAAATATTTTTTTTTGACGTAAATATTTAGGCAATGGTTTCAGTCTTTTTTTAATAAGACTTTTCTTTGAGCCGTCTCTATGACTTTGGCGCGTTTTGGATCTTTTAAAATAAACCTTGACCAGTAGGATAAAGAGCGTCGAGCGCAAGATTCTTCATTTGGTCTCAAATAAACATCTTGCCGTTTCTAGGCTTTTCATTTTCATTTTCATTGACTAAACGCCTTTCCTGCCGTTTTTGTTTGGCTTATAAGTTGGTTAGTTTCTGTTATGATGGTCTCTCATTTGCTCACAAGTCTTCAACTCTGTTTGATCCACTAATCCTAAAGAGAAGTATTCAATTGAAGATTCAACAACCATTGTATCACAAATTATCAGAATTTGACACTCTACATCTATTTTTTTGGTTATAATATCAAAATCCCATTACAATTTTACACATCCGCTTTAACCATTAAAATCGTTAATTTGGTCCCTTTGTTTCCTAAAGAAAAGAAGTAGAAAACAGAAACAAGAAACTCAAGTTTGATAACATTAAGCTCTATGAATACCAGTCATACGTCATCTATGACTTCTTCTTCTTGGCAAAAACAGAAACAATTGAGTCGATCTCAACCGCGTAGTTGTGTTAGTTAGATGCCTCAAAAGTCAAGAGGGATCATTAGCTTTTAAGCATCAGAGAAGAAAAACTCTCACTGTGCTTTTAATGGTTTCCCTTAAGAGGCTGAGCCTCTTCGTCATTTGGAAGTTCTTCAGCTGCCTGTGGCTTCTCTGGTCTCTTCTTCACTAAGTTTTTAGCATATAGAGATCCGAAAACAATTACCTACGCAAGTGAAGAATGGGTTGTAGCTTTTGGAAACAAGAGAGGGAAGACAAAAGTAAAGAAAGGCTTGGAGAAGCTTACGGATCCAAAGCACTGCTCCCAGCTAAGCGGGTGCGAGAACCAAATGCAGGAGAGCATGATGCTCACAAGCTTTTTTATTTTACAGACAACAAAGAAGGATTTAGATAGATCATATTGTAGTTAGGCTATCAAAGAGTTGAGATAAGCTTACCTGTCTTGTAGTCATTATGGCAGCAAACGTTAGAGCACCAAATGTCCTAATGGTGTAAGAAATGTAAAACTGGCTGGCTGTTGCTACCTGCAAAACACAGAGTTCATGTCTGATAAGCATAATTAGAACTTCTGTGACCACTGCTTCCGTGCAATCATACTCTAAATCGGATATATCTCTGGAACATAATAAGTGTAATGGCTAAGCATACGACTTACAGTTGAAAGCAAAGCGATGTCATATAGACAATCTCTGTGCTGAGAAACAAAGTCCACTGCTGGGAGTAAATGTCCTTGCAATACAAGACCTATATTGATCACGAGATTTTCCAATCGATTAGTAAAGAGAATGGTCAACCTGAATTTGAGCTTTTTTTTTTAACTCTACACATTGAGGTTTATGCAAAGTACATTGATGTACTAAGAGAATCCGAGTCAGCTATAAAAGAAAGGTTACTACTAACAGCAGGGTTTAGCATTACTAACATATGATCTCCATTGAAGCTTAAATCAGAAGCTATATATAACCAAGATATTCAGAGATGAAAAGTAAATGCAGAAGTTTACCAAAGAGAGTAAATCCATCATGGAAATGAAACATCACAGAAAACACAACATGGTCCAGAGTCCAAATCAAAAAAAGAGAAAGATGATGGTACTTTCTTACAACAAGGATAACTGCAAAGAGAAGATTCTCACCAGTGAAACTGAGAATAGATGAACAAAGTGTTGTGTAGAATATCTGGTTATGTATCTCCATATTATAACCTTTAAAGAGCTTGTCTTGGAATGTGCTTGTAAAGCCATCAAACCTGTTAAGCCAGTTTACCATTACCCAATTATAAATACACCAAAAGAGTATTGAGGTTCTAATTTCAAAAACTAAACAACAATGAAACAGATACGTACCCAAGATAACCAACCATAAGGGAAACACCCCATACAGTGTTTTCTCTTCCCTTGTTGTATGGACTAACATCATCTCCTGCCTAAACAGAAACTTCATTCCATGATTCCATCTTATCTTAGTGCTCAACATAAACTAATAGAGATTCCTTTGACAAATATTTGTTTCTTACCGGGAAAAGAATAAACACAGAACACCCAAGAGTCACAAGGAAAGCCACTAAATAATCAAATCCTCTGTAACTTTTCTGCATGATGAGAGTACCCCAAACCTGTAACAACCACATATATTAGATAGTGGTGATAAATAAAACTCACATGTGTAACAAAGTTGTCTACTTTACATAAAACAAAGTTAATAACTTACCATTACAGGTATCATTTTAGCACATTTAGCCAAAGTTTGAACTGGGAAACTCACATACTTGAGAGCCTAGAAGCAGCATAGCTTGTCAAAGGACTGTGATTAGTTCATAAATTAGAATGAAAGTGAACAACTTTGGCTTACCTCATACTGGCAAGTTGTGGTTAGAATATTAGTAACTGAAATAAGACAATATTTATAAACCGGAGCTACAGGATCCAAAACTTGCTTGCTCCCCTACGAATACACAAAATCAAAAGTAAGCTTCTTTAGAAACATAGAGATAGTATGAATATAATTACAATACAATTTGATTATAGTTTTACCAGTAAAGCAGCAGCAGAAACAGCTGAAGTAGTGAGACGATTACAGAAAACTAGAAACAAAGAGTACTTAAAGAACTCTTTTTTCAACCCATATGGCACTCTCATTATCTTTTCCTGCAAATTCAAAATCACGAATTGGGAAATTAAAAAAAGATCGTTTTTTTTTTGAACAAAGAGAGGTGAAAATTGAAAGGAACAGAGAAAAGAAGAGAGACCTGAAGAAGACCATAGATGACGAGAGTAACCATAATACCGGAAATAGCGAAAATAGCTTTCCATAGCTTCTTCTCCTTAGCTTCGTTTACAGAATCTGGCTCAGCCATTTCTCCATTAACGATCCGCTTCTCTCTCTCTCTCTCTGTGTTCTTCCGAAAACAAACTGAGTTAACCAGAAATTCAATCAGGTCCCCAACCCTAAACCGAACCGAAACTTAGACCAATTTATATCAAGTTTCATTTAAATGATGGGCCTTTGGGCCCAATATGTTTTATATGAACCTAACGACGTCGTGTTTATCTTTTATCCCCAAATCCTCAAGTTCAAGTTGATACAAGTTCACTTAGGAGTTGATTAGAGCTTAGTGGACTATTTTGATCTATGTTATTCCTAGACTTAAGTGGCTTGTGTTTTACAGATCTAAACACTTTCAGGTTTCAGTTACCTAAACACTATCAGATTAAAATATGATGTGAAGAAGATCTATGACAACAAGATCAAGAAACTGAACACGTTTTTGAAGACTATTAATTCAGAGTACAGCATAAAACATATCCATTACTTAAAATAAACATCCTTGATTTTGAAACATTAAACATCAAACAAATAACGAAATAATAATAAAATTGTCCATCATAGATCATCATCTTCCGAATCTGCCACTTTAGGGTAGTCTTCATCAAGTTCAATTTCTTCTTGCTCTTGTTCTTCTTCTTCTTCTTCTTCATATGCTTCTCCTTCTTCTTCTTCTTGAAATTCTTCCACCTGAGCATCTCCTATTCCATAATATACATCTTCATCTTCTTCATACGCTGCTACTTCATCTTCTTCTTCCTCTGCAAATTCTTCCTCATCTTCATCATTCCATTTAAGATACTGATGTTGGAGTAAATTATAAGCAGACCACCTCTTAGCAGGATCTCTCTCCAAACACTTTGAGAGAAAATCTTTAGCCTTTTCAGACAAGTAATCAGGGATACGAGGAACAACATCACATTCACCAATGAGACTAACCATACCTTCCCAACCAAGCTTGCCATACTCTTCCCAAACCCTTTCTCCAGTCAACATCTGAAGAACCAAACACCCATAAGCCCACACATCCGAACCATAATCCAAAACCATGTCTCCTCTAAGCTCCTCCGGTGACAAATACCTTACAGAGCCTCTATGATGACCCAATCCATCACCATACTCAACCGAACCTTTCTCTATAGCTTTTCCAAAACCAGAGATCTTAGCCATAAACCCATCAGAACTACTAAACCGTGGATTGTCACGCGCGAGTAAGATATTCTTTGCCTTGATGTCACAGTGAATAATATTCTCTCCAAGGAGATACTTGAGACCAACCAATATATTACTAGCGAAGTGCCTCACATCATCTTTTGGTATGTTTCCATTGTGTCTTTTGATGTGACTCGCAAGGCTTCCTCCTTGACAGTACTCATGTATCGTATTATAGATCACCTTCCTCTCCAATGTAGTCTTCTCGTAGCCATAGAAGGAGACAACGAATGGGCTTTTGAGATGACTTAAAAATCTTTCCTCGTTCTCTAGAAGATCTGCCTTTAACATCTCAGTAGATTTAATAACCATCTCGAGAGGAAGATCGTCTTCGTCTCCGTCGGTCGTAGACTCTGCTAAGTAAACAGAGTATTGTGAGGATTCACCAAGATTACGAGTCACGATCCACCGATTGCTTTCTGGAATATTTATGATCGATGATGAATCAGCGTCGTCCTCTGTCTTGGAGAAATTAGGGTTTTCTTGTGAATATTTCGGTTTCTTGTGAGGACGGTTCCAGTAGTCTTCGTCGTCCCACCGACCAAGTCGATCAGAAGAAGTACATCTCGACATCGTAGGGTTCTCACGTTTAGAAATCTTTTGTTTTTCTCTCTGAATCTTTTTTTTACTTTCTCTGTGAATTGTAAAACTAAAATACAGATAAGAAGAGAGGAAGTGAATGTCTCCTCGATCTATTTATAAACTGATCAATGTTTGTTTGGTTTTTTACGTTGGACTCAAGTTTCCTTTTCTTGTTCTGTTTTTCCTTATTTACTTACGTCTGGGAATATTATATATCTGCTTACGAAAACTATTACAAATTTAAAATATTACAAAATCCTATCACAATTTACAACTGTCACTTTAAAGATTAAAGAATTTTTTTTCCTAAATTAGAATTGTAATTCTAAACAAAATTACTTTAACTAGAATAATATATCCATTTCTTTATAAAATCATATGTCACTTTAAAGATTAAAGAAAACAAATTTCTGAAAGAGAAAAAGAAAAAAATAATCTAAACAAAATCAATTTTCCCCTTCAAATTAACAAAGATAAAAGTTATAGAGCGGTTTCAAATACTAGTATCTAATTTATTTTGTTTGCTCCTGGAAATATAATTGTTCCCAAAAAAAAAAAAACATTTAAAGACATGGAGAAGTAGAACCAAGAAAAAAACTATACAACAAAATAGTTTCTCAAATTGCATAAGTCATGTTCCAATATGCAACTGCACCTGATGCTCGAGATATATGGTTGTTTGATGTTTGAACTTGCATGAAACAAAAAGAATAACCAAAGAACAAACAATAATGTGACTGATCTTCTTGTATTAGGATACATGTTTCAATCTACAAGACATATAAGTCCATACTTAACTTGGCAAACTAAAATAGTAGCAACTAGCAACCCAATTTGCATGCAATGTCTAATCCAAAGATCTAAAGGATTAAGATCTATTTCCATCTCCTCTTATATATTGTCAGGTCGTTGTTTCAAGTGAACTATCTCTACTGGCTAGAGAAGAATGATGGAATCCAAGCTACAAGCACTTACTCAGACTGCAACATTTCGTTAGATTATGTGCGAAGAGAGTTTGAACACGCGAAAGAAGACAGCGAATCAGTGGGTTGGGTCACTGAAGGACTGATAGCTTAGGTTATGATCATGAAACCTTATCTTCTCCTTCCAGCTCATCAACTTAAAAGCAAAACCAGAGGGCCAATGCATTTTTGTATTACATCTGATTTCACTTTGTCTCTGTTTCATCTGCAATTCAAAACATTGTAAGTGAGAAGATTCGTTTGTTTATAATCTTATTTATTAACATGTCCGATCTTTTTCACACTTGACCCCACGAAATTTGGAATGATTAATATATATGTTTTTCAAATATGCTTATTAATCAGATCAAATCTAGACTTCCTTACAGAACAAATATGCTGGAATCATCTAATAAACAACTCATGGTTCCTCACTTCCTCTTTTGTTAAGTATACATATTAGCTAGCTAGACAAATAAACCCTTTTTGGTTTTAGACATGTCAATTTGTCAGAACATTCTTTTTCAGCTTCCGTAATCAGTAATATTGAGTTTTTATTTTTATATAAACATTTCATGAGACATACAATCTCTTGAAAAAACTTATCATCTCCAAACAATTGACATTATATCTTATATCTCAAGCTTTTCGAAAATCAATCAATTCAGTGCAACTCAAACATATTTTATTTTAGCAAAATCAAACAAATAATGGAATAAGATCCAAATTTACATGCACATCTTTCCTATCTTCTTATATTTTAGCAACTCAAACACATTTTCAGAATCCGCCTCTTTAGGGTAATCTTCATCCAGTTCAATTTCTTCTTGTTCTTGAAATGCTTCTTCTTCTTCTTCTTCTTCTTCTTCTTCTTCTTCTTCTTCTTCTTCTTCTTCGTCTTCTTCTTGTTCTGCTACTTCTTCTTGAAATGCCTCTTCAAATTCCTCATATGCTTCTATCTCTGCATCTTCATATTCTTCTTCCTCCTCTTCTTCGTCAATCCATTTAAAGAACTGATGCTCGAGCAAACTATCAACAGACCACCTCTTAGCAGGGTCTCTCTCCAAACACTTTGAGAGGAAATCTTTAGCCTTTTCAGACAAGTAATCAGGGATACAAGGAACGACATCAGTTTCACCAACGAGACTAACCATACGTTCCCAGTCAAGCTTACCATACTCTTCCCAAACCCTTTCTCCAGTAAACATCTCAAGAACTGTACACCCAAAAGCCCACACATCCGAACCATAGTCCAAAACCATGTCATCTCTAAGCTCCTCCGGTGACAAATACCTTACCGAGCCTCTCTTATGACCCAATCCGTCACCATACTCAACCGAACCTTTCTCTATAGCAGTTAAAAAACCAGAGATCTTAGCGACAAACACATCAGAACTATTCTCACGCGCGAGTAAGATGTTCTCTGGTTTGATGTTACAGTGAATGATCTTCTCTCCGTGGATATACTTGAGACCAAACAATATATCACTAGCGAATCTTCTCACATCATCTTCTGGTAATTCCCCTCCGTGTCTTTTGACGTGATTCGCAAGGCTTCTTCCGTACTCGTGTATCGTGTTGTAGATCACATTCCACTTGAATGGATTCGTCTCGTCCTTCTTCATTGACGTCTCGTAGCCGTAGAAAGAGACAACAAAAGAGCTTTTGAGACGTTTTAAGATTTTTTCCTCGTTCCTAAGTTGATATGCTTGTAACATCTCGCTAGATTTAATGATTATCTGGGAAGGAAGCTCGTCTTCCTCATCCTCTTTGTCGATCGAGCTCTGGGCTAAGTAAACAGAGTGGTGTGTGTATTTACCAAGACATAAAGTCACGATCCACCGATAGCTTATTGGAGAGTTCATGATCGAAAGTTTCTCTGGTGAATTTTTTCGTTTCTTGTGTAGACACCAACCAACTCGATCAGAAGAAGAACTTGGCGGCATCTTTGTCACTTCTACAACTCTGTTTCTCTATTTCTCTATTTCTCTCAATCTTTCTCTTTTCTCTGAATCGTGAAACTAAAACGATGAGGCAGAGAGAGGAATCAAAAGACTCTATTTATAAACTGATTCGGATTTTGTTACTACTTGCGACTCAAGTTTCCTTTTTCTCTTCTCTCTTTCCTTTTTCTTACTTAGGTTTGGGTATGTCCAAAGCAAATCGAATCTCCAGCCGGTTCTGCAAATTGTAATTTTGCTAAATTTTTCCTTTTTTTTTGGGTTAGCTGACACGAGTACTAAACCGGATAAATTTATCTTTTCCAATTTAGCCGGTTCGCATTTTGAGCGGGTTTTTACCGGTAACCAAACCGGATAGACATTCGAGATCGAGACACCGTCAAACGACGCCGTTGTCACCTCACAGAACAAAAACCTCACAAAAACCTCTTTCGTTCTCGTCTCCTCCAGAACCAGTACAACCATGGTCGACGGCGAAGTTGAAATGCTTCGCGGTTACGAGATCCGTCTCCTCCGGTGCACTGTCTCCTTACCACAATCAGATCCTCCTCTCGAATCCCAATCCGGAACTCATCCACACGACTCTCTTATACGGTCCCTTTTGTCTTCAATCGAGGCTGGAGACTATCTTGGAGCTCTAGCTTCCGATGCTACTAGGCTAATTAATACTCGGCGATTACGAGTTCGACCTGGTCGACTCGGTCGATTCCGCCGAGCGAGTTTACTCCGAGCTTATAGACAAGGTCGAATCGTTCGTGGTGAACGATTCTTCAGATGAAATCGATAAGGCTCGCCGTGCTATTCTGGTGATGTGCTTAGGAATCGCGGCTTCGTTTTGGTTCACTCGTTGCAATTTGACTGGGTGAATCACTGAGTCAACTCGAAATTTGGATTCTGAAGAATTGTATAGTCTGGTTATTTGCAAATTTTCATTGTTTGTTTTTTGAGCTGTTAGGTCAATAGAAGGATCAGCAAAATGTTCGTTACCGTTTAGAGTATCAGAAAATGAGGAATTGGTTGAATGGGAGAATTGGGCTAAGATTCACCTCATGTCTGTAGGTTCTGACTTGCTCGGCAAGTTTTCTAATCTCCAGGTACTACTTACTATATTTAGTCTGCTTATCCAAGTTCGCTGCCATTAGAAAATTGTTTGTTTGTTTGTAGTGAACTCATACTACTTAATCTTCCTGCAGCATTTAGTTTTTGCTAGAATGGTGCTGTTAAAGTTGAAAGATTTGTTGTTTGAGACAACTGAAACTTTTCAAGTAAAGAGTATTTCATGGTGGCTTGTCAGAGTTTTAGTTATTCATCAAAGAGTTCTACGCGAGAGATCTTCATCTTTGTTTGAGATGTTGCAAGTTTACATGGCAGAAGCTCTAGACCATTTTGGAGCATTGGAAAAAGTGAAAAGCTATTGGGGTACCAAGTTGCTAGAAGATGAAGCTTCATCCATCACGTCAACCATCCATCTGGAAGCATGTGTACTGCAAGCTATATATGGAAGGATTGATTCCTCTCGGTAAGTTGTCATTGAGACAATAATATTGTTACATGTTTATAGCTTTTTATGCTAGGGGTTACGAAGTTGAGCTTTTAACTCACATATGTATATACTTGTAGCCATTACATACCATTTCATGACCTTTTGATCTACTTTTACTGCTTTAGTTTATTGGTCTTGATTCGGATTAAAATTGTCAGGTTGCAGCTTGAATCTGCTAAAGCAGTAGCAGGGCTCGAATTCTCTGTTACTGGGGCTCTTGGATTTCGTACTATTCACCAAGTAAGCTACGAGATATATATTCTGTTATATATATATATTGGGCTTTGTTATTCAAAATTCCTCTGATCTTGCTATAGGTAGATCCAAAGGTACAGATGGCATTGATAGCCAATACTAGCTCATCCAATGGGGACATTAGGTTGGCCTCGGAGAAAGCTGATGTTGGACCTTATGAAGCTTGGGGAATTGATGCACCTGAAATATATATGACTCCCAAACTAGTGACCAACGAGAGCGATGCTGGCAAAGATTCTGTGCCTTTAAAACCAGTTGAACAGGCATTGATTTTGGCTCAGTGCCTTTTAATTGAAAGGGGTAGTCCGGATGATGACATGCAAGGTACATGAAATCAGTTTCATGATTTTAAAATTTCAATGGCCCATTGAGAGCTTAAGTGCAAATATATAGAGAAGAATATTAACAATTCTGCCTAGTTAAATTAAGTTACTAAGCATTAGTTGTGACTGCAACTCAAAAAGCTTTAAGAGTCTTGTTGTGGACAAATGCAATTCTTTATTTATATATTCTAATGGTTTTATTTTTATTTTTTTGTTTTTGGCTACAGGTTGGGATATGGCTCCATATATTGAGGCAATTGATTCTCAAAAGTCAACATATTTTGTTGTAAGTTTCAATCTTTCAGTTAAATAAAGTGACTGAGTTTAAATGTTGATGTATGGAGCTGTTTTTTCTTTTCATTCGTCACAACCTATACAAGTAAACAAAAAACTGTCTGACTTTTGTTCTTGGGACATGGTATTAGCTACGGTGTTTCTGTGACTTATTACGTGTTCGATGGGAATTAGATCGAGGTCGTACAAAAGGACGCGCCATGGAGATGATGGATAAATTGGTATGTGTAAACAGCCCTCATATTATCAATTTTGAATTGTATATCTCCCTAGCTTAAACACTCATTTTGTGGCGTTATTTTATTCCGTCCTTAAGTGTAGCTGTGATAAATTTCCTTTATCAGGTTGGTGCTATTACGAAGAGCGATCTTGGAGTATCGAATCGGATCCCTTTATGCTATGCAGTTCGTCTTCCTACTATTCCTGCTTTGAGAAAGTATGGTATTCATTTCATGTTCCTGTATAGAAACCTTTCCTCTTTTTTTTCTGCGGTCTTATTCATTGTTTCATTTTGATTTTAACTACAGGGAATACGGTGAGCTTCTTGAGAGTTGCGGTTTGGTTGGGGAAGCTATCACAATATTTGAAAGCCTGGAATTGTGGGATAATCTAATTAACTGCGACTGGTAAACTAAAATATGAATACGCTTCACTTGTTTTTTTTTTCCCTTTCCCACTACGGCTTTCATGTTCTGTTGCAAAACTTATTATGTGTTGTTAAATTTCAGCCGCCTGGGAAAGAAATCAGCAGCTGTAGATCTCATCAATGCACGGCTTCTAGAAAGACCAAATGACCCAAGATTATGGTAATCTATTCTTTGATAGTCTGTTCTTTTCCTGTTGTTTATATATCTTAATTATTAAATGGCTGTGAAGTGCTATAATTATCTGCTTTGAACGTACCCTTAATCATTTTTGTTTATACTAGAAAGTTATTATCGTATCGTATGATTAAGTAAATATGATGATAAATATTGGTTTCAGGTAGCTCTGGGCAAAAGTAACCGGACCCAAATATCCGACCCGACCGACCCGACCGACCCGAAAAAACCCGAACCAAACCCGATCCGAAATTTAGAAATATCTAAAAAGTATCTCAAATCCTAAACCCGAAAAACCGAATCCGAACCCGAACCGAAGCAAAGAACTGAATGGGTACCCAAAATACCCGAATATATTTATATATATACAAATATTAATTATATTTATATTTAACATAGTCTAATTGTCTAAAACTAAAATTATAAATTTAGATATATCAGTTATTTTAAAACTAAAATAGTCAAAATATCTAAAATAACTATATTAGTTGTAAAATTTTAATCATATTTGTAAATTTTTATTCATGTTTAATCAAATTTTTTTAATTTTTTTTAATTTTTTTATTTTCTCTTAATATTTCGGATATCCGGACCTGAACCGAACCCGCATAGACCCAAACTGAACCCGATCCGAAAAATAAGAATATCCGAAAAGTATCTCAAATCTTAAAATCTCTGGAAGTTTCAAATGATAAGTCAGTTCGTGCAAAGGTAGTTTGAGACACAAACCAGAAAAATCTTTGAAGTCTTTCTCTCTTTGTACATGCTCTAATTATCTTTATTTTGCAGCGGGTTCTTGCTCGCAGCGCATACAATCGGGGTGATTTTGCGAAGTCGAAGATGCTATGGTATGTTTAACTAATTTGGTTCTTTTCCAAAAAGGAAATGGATGTATGAACTTGTGAGATGTTTCATATTTTCCCGTATTTTAGGGACGCTGCAATGGCCTTAAATTCTCTGTACTCAGATGATGGTTGGTTTGCTTTTGGTATGGCTGCATGGAAGGTATCTTACTTCATCTTCTCTCCAAAAGCTTAGTAGCAATAGATTTCCACTCCAAATGTAATTAGATAAACAACATAGGAATTATTGTCATGCTAGCTGAGAGGAATCATAATTTAGTTTTTCCTACATCATGCTATAGGCCGACGATATTCAGAAAGCACTGGATTCATCAACTTTTTCTGTTCAACTTGATCCTGGCAATTGGATGGCTTGGAACAACATTGCTTGTCTGTAAGCATTTCAGTTTTACGATTCTGCTTAGAAAATTAATTGTTTTCTTCACTGCTCACCTACGTTATGTTCACATTTATAATGGATGATGCTGAATATGTAAGAATCTTTGAGTGCAGGCATAAGAGAAAGGGAAAGAGTAAAGAATCATTCACTGCGTTCAAAGAAGCGATTAGATTAAAATATGTCTCTCTATCCTTTACGGTCTGTTACTTGAGCTAAGAAAATCAGAGTTAGTAACTGAAAAATATTGTGTATCAAACAGTCGAACCAGATGGGAGCTGTGGGACAATTTCAGCCATGTAGCTATGGATGTGGGAAATACTGATCAGGTTATTAAATGCAGATACTAATTACAAATTAAATATTATACTCTTGTATATTTTGATTAGGAATTCATCTTTGTGATTTTTCTCTTCCAGGCCTTTGAAGCTATACAACAGATACTGAAAATTACCAAAAACAAGAAGATTGATGTTGATTTATTGGACCGTATAATGAAAAAGTTGGAAAATAGGAATTTACCATGTAAGTCATCATTGTCATCGATTGAACTCGAAGCTTCTTCAACTGAATCAATAAAAACAACAGCTGGAAGTCAACGCCACATAGACTTGTTTGGGAAAATTATTCAGCAGGTTAGCAAAAATATTTCACATATAGTTCATTAATTCAATTTTGTTTTATTGCATCTGATATGAGTTTTGTATTGTCTTCTATCTTTGATAGATTGTCAAAACAGAAAGTACATCTGAGATCTGGGGATTATATGCAAGATGGAGTAGAATCAAAGGAGATCTTACGGTATGCAGCGAGGCACTGTTGAAACAAGTGCGATCATATCAGGTAATGACTGAAAAGTTATCAAAAGCCACTCTTTTATATATGAGTAGCATTTGTGATGACATGTCGATATCGCTCTCAGGGAACAGAAGTGTGGAAGGACAAAGAGCGTTTCAAGAAGTTTGCAAGAGCATCATTGGAACTTTGTAGAGTATACATGGAGATCTCAGTGTCCATAGGAAGCAAACGAGAACTGTTTATTGCTGAGATGCATTTGAAGAACACAATCAAACAAGTAATGAACTAAACTTGTCGTCAGTTACTTCCAAGATTAGTAATATATATTTTTGATATATTTGCTTGTGTTTGTGTCTAGGCTAGAAAGAGCTTCGCGGAGACTGAAGAATTGAAGGAGCTTGAAAGTTGCCTTGAGGAGGTTAGAAATGTTACGCAGAAGAGTGAAGAGACTAAAAACACTGAAAACATGAAAGAACACAAAGACTTGTCAGTGTTTGAGATCACAACTTAATGGTTCTTGTTTTGTGGTTCTGAGTTTTGAGTTTACATGTATCAAAATAAATATGTTACCTTACTTTACCCAATGGTAAGTTAGTGACCATTACTGGTTTAGGCACTATCCCAATCAGTGAAAATATGGTTCTTTACAATGCCCTCAACATTTTCCAGTTTAGGTTAAATCTTCTATAAGTGTTGGTATTTTAGAGCAAAGCCATAGTCAGATAAATGTTGGAAAATTCTGTCTGTAGCTATGAATCAAACATGAAGGTTTATACTAGTTTCTTCTTGATCTTCATTTATGGTCTCTCTTCTTTGCTTCTGACGTTTTAAGTCTTTATTTAAAAATCTCATCATCGTAGATCACTTTCCTTTTTGGATTGAATGTTATATTCTGCAAGAAATCCAACTCTTCGTATTCAAACGGAATTTGCTTCTCTAATATGTCATGCTAATTCTTCTCCATCAAGGATGATCTCTCTCACAGTGGGGATTGCTCTTATAGACATTATGATCATCAACTCCATCACGAGTGCTGCTAAACGAATCGTCGGTGTATTCGTGCACCAAAATAGGTTTATTTGATTACTCATCCTTCACATCTGGACCAGTCTGGTAAGTTATTCATCTGGAATTCGTCTTTCTTGCAGAGCAAGTAACTGTTTTTTTTTTTTTTTTTTTTTCTTCCCATCATAGACAATATTCCCTCGCTCACATATTAACTGTTTCGTGACTGAGCCATGGCAAGAAAAGTTACCAATGAGAAAACAAGTGTGGGAATCAATGAGATTCCTTGGCTCGATTATAAAAACACTCTGCATTCTTTACTTTCAGGTGAATTATGTAATTCCCACTGCTTTTAGATGTGAATTGTGATGCATGTATTAATGTCTATAACTTTTTTTTTCTTGTAAGACAAGTCTCCATATGTTAATGTCTTTGATCTATTAGAATCTGTGGAATGCCTGCGATGATTATTGTTTTAATCAACTAGAAACTGGAATTAGCAAACCAATTTGATATTTTCTGTAACTTGTTAAATACATGTAAATTGTTGACTTTTGACTATATAACTTTTAAGTTTAAATTCTCTTGACTTTTAAGTTTTGTTGACCAAAAAAAACAAACTTTTAGTTTTAATAGAACGTTTAAGGAATCCGTTGTCTTGTTTATCTGTTTGCTCTTATTGATTTTCGACATCAGAGTCTGTTAAATCTTTCTTGTAAAAGTATTGTCATTTACTATATAATTCTTATTTCGATGTTTCTTTTAAAAAGTTTGAAGTTTCTTCTTATCATTGATCTGATCCCCCAAGAAGGATCAATACTATTACCCTTGGCTAATAGTAACACCAATCAAAAATACCATTAAAACATCAAATAATACATTATTACTGAAATAAGCTGTGTGATATTTTTCTTACAACTTGATTCCACAACTGTAAAACTAAAAAAGTGAGCCAAAACTTAACGTTATCAATCAATGAACACAAAACCATTACTCCACATCCTAATTGAGAAAAGGATGGTTCATGAGTGCATTGATCCCCCACCGTTCACCAGCCTCCCTAACCAAGCATTTCCTCAAAAAATCTTGAGCCTCTTTAGACAACCAATCTGGTATGTAAGGAACAAAACAGCTTTGACCAATGAGACTAACCAAATCTAACGAATTATTAAGATCCATATATTCTCCCCAAGGTTCTTGTCCGGTAAACATCTCCAATACCGTGCATCCAAAAGCCCAAATGTCAACAGCATAGTCGACAATCCCATGGCTTATAAGCTCCGGAGCCATGTACCACGTTGTGCCTCTCTCATCATGACCCGATCCGTCTCCATACTCTACCGAACCTTTCTCCAATGCAGCTCCAAAATCCCCAATCTTTGTCACAAACCCATTTGGTTTAGTCCCCTTATCGTCAGGGATAAAAAAAAGGTTGTCCGGTTTAACATCACAGTGAATTATGTTCTCACTGTGAATGTATTGGAGACCCATGAGGATATCTTTGGCGAACGATTTGACATCCTTTTCCCATAAGCCTCCTCCGTTTTTCTTGATCAAGTGAGCGAGGCTTTGGCCAGAGCAATACTCGAGAATCAAATTGTAATTCGTTCTCTCGCCCCCAAACAAAGTTTCTTCACGTGCGATCTCATCTCCGTAGCAACGGACGACGAAAGGAGATACGAGACGAGATAAGATTTTTTTCTCGTGCATAAGGGTTGAAGCATTAGAGATCTCCGCTTCTTTGATAGCCATTTTCTTTTCTTCTTTGTCTCCCTTTCTGGTCGCTATGTATACGGATCCGTAGGTGCCTCTTCCCAAGGACCCAGATTTTATCCACGACGAAGATTTTTTCACTTCTCCGTCGTGAGTTTCTTCGGTTCTCCTCTTGTTCGTGTTCTTTATGCTTTGAGAAGAATGCTGCAGTTGAAGAACGTCGTCGTTCTCAGATGGAGGGATCGTCGAGTTGCTTAGTGAATCCATTGTGTTTTGCTTTCTCTCTGAAAATTTCTGAGTTACTGAAACAAAGTGAAGAAGAAGAAGAAGAAGGCAAAAGTGAAGAAGAAGAAGAAGGCAAAAGACAGCATTTTATATAAATTTATGTTCATATCATTTGCATGAACTTTTGTATTTACTTTTTTTTTGTTTTGTTTTTCAATTCAATGTATTTGTTTCTAAAATTTTCAATATTATTTAAGTGTAAACATTAAAACAAATCTTATGTTTAGGTAACAAATATGAATTTCAAAAATCTTGGTCAACTTTCGCGCGTACTTTACTTTTATTATTAGCTTAATTTGGATGGTTATTTATTTTAGTATTAATTTTTGAAGACTAACAAAAAATATACATTATTTCTAAAACGTCATAGGATGCATAATCAAGTTGGATTTTGAACACGTCTTTTTGCAGTTGTTAAATTTTAAAATGATGGTTAAATTTAATAATCACTTCTAAAAGCGCTAATGTACCATCACATATGGGTATTAGATAAAAAAATTTGATTCTAATGAAAAAAAACAAGAGATAATATGAAAAATCATCAAAATAAGCAAATCATATATTATTTATGAAAATTTAAACAACATCTTCACAAAAATATATAGATTCAACGCATTCAATTATTCTGGCATTTATATAGATTATACACTATATTCAAAATTATTGGTTATTTAAAAATTTGATTTTACTATCTATGCTGCAATGCAAGGATTTGTTTCCTAGTTATAATAACAACACAAATATAATAATAAATCTATCTTTTTAGATTAAAATATCCCTAGCAAAAACCTAACTTTAGGTTCCATCTTATTTAATGGATCAAGATCTCTCAGAAAAAAATATTTTAGGTATAGTATTTTTCTTTATGGAGTAATATTTATTTTTTGGTTCTGGCTATCTCCTTAATAGTTAATACTATAATACTATGTGCTTTTAGTAGCAGCAGCAGTACCAAGGAGGCGGAGGCGATGCAAACATCCTATTTGTGTATTTTTCAATTTTCATGGTGTAAAAGGTCCTTTTCAACTTGTATATTTTTCTCTAGTCTTTTTCTACCAGCACAAATCTTTAAGAAAGTTAGAAAATCTCTTATCATTGATCCCCCAAGAATGATTTATAATAGTACCCTTTTTAAGCTTTATGAAAACCAATCAAAAATACCAGTAACACATGAAATAATACATTTAACACTGAAATAGACTTTGATATTTTTCTTACAACTTTATCCCACAACGGTAAAACTAATAGCGAATAAGAAACTCAATGTTATCAATTGGTCAAAAGCATAAAACCAATGTTCGACAAACACACATCGGAACTGATAAAAGAATGGTTCAAGAGTGCATCGATCGGCCACCTTCCACCAGCCTCCTCAACCAAGAATTTCCTCAAAAAATCTTTAGCTTCTTCAGACAACCAATTTGGTATGTAAGGAACAACAGATCTTCGACCAATGATACTATACCAATCGACTGGATCATTAATATCAACATATCGTCCCGAAGGTGGTTTTCCAATTAACATCTCCAATACAGTGCATCCAAAAGCCCATGTGTCAACACCATAGTCCAAAAGCCCATGGCTTATAAGCTCCGGAGCCATGTACATTGCTGTGCCTCTATGATGACCCGATCCGTCTCCGTACTCTACCGAACCTTTCTCCAATGCTGCTCCGAAATCCCCAATCTTTGTCACAAACCCGTTCCGTTTAGTCCGTTTATCTACAGGGGTTAATAAAATGTTATCCGGTTTAACATCACAGTGAATGATGTTCATACTGTGGATGTATTGAAGACCTTGGAGGATATCTTTAGCGAACACTTTCACATCCTTCTCCATTAAACCTCCTACGCTTTTCTTGATCCAGTCGGCGAGGCTTTGGCCTGAGCAATACTCGAGAATCAAATTGTAATTCGTTCTCACATGGCCCAACATAAACTCTTCAGGTGCGATCTCATGTCCGTAGCAACGGACAACGAAAGGAGATACGAGACAAGTTAAGATTGTTTTCTCGTGCATGAGGCTTGAGGCATTGGAAAGCTCCGCTGATTTGATCGCCATTTTATATTTTTCTTTGTCCCCCTTTCTCGTCGCTATATGAACGGATCCGTAGGCTCCTCTTCCAAGGAACTTAGACTAAATCCAGGACGAAGATTTTTTCACTTCTCCGTCGTTGAATGCTTCTGTGGTACGTTTCCTCTTGTTCTTGTCCTTTGTGTTTCGAGAAGAACGTCGTCGTTGAAGAACGCCGTTGGATGGAGGGATCATGGGGTTGCTTGATGAGTCGGAGATCACAATGACCCTCTTTAACTGACCGTTAGATGGATGGATCATGGGGTTGCTTGATGAGTCGGAGATCACAATGAGCCTCTTTAACTGACCGTTACCCCCAGAAACCATTTCGATTATCTTTGCTTTCTCACTGAAAGTTGCAGGGAACTTTTGTATTTTTTTTTTCTTTTTCTTTTTCAACTCAATATAATTTTGTGCTTTTTTGGTAACAAATTTAAATTTGGTCAACTTTTCCTACGTTATTTATTTCAATTAATATGTTAGTTTGGTTGGTTATTTATTTTAGTATTAATTAATGAAGACTAACTAACAAATCTACATTATTTCTAAAATATCACACGATACATATAGTCAAGATTGATGTTGACCACATGTTTTTGTAGTTGTTAATTTTTAAATGATGGTGAAGTTTAATACTGATTATAAAACCGTTAATGTTACATCACATATGTTATATACTAGATAAAATTTTTTGATTCTAATGAAACAAATATATATATATATATATATTTATTTATAAGCAAAAGCATATATAATTTATATAATATGAAAAAACCATTAACATAAACAAAATCATATATTATTTATTAAGGAACTTTTTTTTTAAAATAGATCATTTAAAAAATTTATTGTCAAACATGGAATCTATGTAGAAAACATATAATATCTATGTAATTAAATGTATAATTGTAATTAGGTTTATCTAAACTCTCTCTTCTTTCCTGATATATATTATAAACACTATGTTTTTTAAAAATAGATCATTTTAAAAATTTATTGTCAAACATGGAATCTATGTAGAAAACATATAATATCTATGTAATTAAATGTATAATTGTAATTAGGTTTATCTAAACTCTCTCTTGTTTCCTGAGATATATTATAAACACTATCTCAATAATATTCATTCAGATTATAAATTTATATGGTATTAGAACAAACGATATTGTAAAAAAAAAAGAAAAAACCCTTAAAATTTGTCTTTTCTGAATCTGAGCCGCCATCTCCTTGCCATGGCTGCTCCAACTGTTATAAAAAAAAACCCTTAAATTTTTGTTTATTTGAATCTGAGCCACCACCTCCTTGCCATGTGGTGGAGTGACGGAAGCTAAGAAGATGAAGGATGAAGCTGAACGAGACGTAACTGATATCGAGAGTACTCCTCTCAGTGCTAAACAAGGCAAATCTCTTATGGGAAACTTGAGTTTCCTCTTTTTGATTTTTATTGAATTTTTTAAAACATCAATCAAAAACAAAATCCTCGATTCTTTTATATAGCTGCTAACAAACCTTACAGCTAATAGGAATAGGAAAAGATAATGAAAAAATAAACCGACTTAAAAATGAAAAGGAAAATACACAAAACATGGTGAACACGTAAACACTAAAACTGACCTAAAGTATTCACCAACATTTAGAGATAGATGCTCTACATCAGGTCCCCTCTGGTAGAGAAGGATTCGACCCTGAATTTGGCTCGTCGTTCTCACTATGATACGGAAAAATGTGCTTGACATTAAACACATCTGCGGTGCGAATGTGGGAAGGAAGACGCAACCAGGCCTTCCACTTGTTTTCGTAATTCTTCATGCTCCTGCAGACTCATGCGGTAGTGCGGCCGATTTGGTAATGTAGCTCCGGGAACCAAATCAATCTGAAGCTGGATATCACGTAAAGGTGGCAAATGTTTTGGGAGATTGTCAGGAAAAATGTCAGCAAATTCTTGTATTAGGCTTGAAAATTCCCGTGGAGGAGCTGATGGTGTAGGTTTAGTTGTGGTGGTCGAGGGAAGTAACGCTAACATGAAACCAGACTGTTTGAATTTGGTTTCAATCTGAACGCGTGAGCATAAGAGTGTCGACTGCCTTGGCTGTTCCTGCGGTGGCGCGAGTTGAACTTCCACTTTGTTCGAGGGAAGTGGAATGGCTGCCGGCTCTACACTTGGCAACAATATCATTTTTTGGTTTTCAAACACGACTCTATATGTGTTTTTCTTCCCGTTGTGAGAAGTGTCGCGATCGAATTGCCACGGACGTCATAGAATTAAATGGCTGACATCCATTGGAGCAATATCACAGAAGATTGTGTCCTTGTAAAATGCGCCGTTGGAGAAAGAAACCAAAGCTCGATGGGTAATTTTTACCTCAGTACCTGTAGATATCCAAACTAACGAATATGGTGCTGGGTGGTCTTCCCGTTTAAGCCCGAGTTTCTTAACTGCAGTTTCTGAAATCACATTGTGGCAACTACCAAAATCAATCACGAACGTGCACAACTTACCCTTAATCGTACAAGTGGAGTGAAAAATGTTAGCGCGCAACCAAGGTTCCTCATATCCCATAGGCGCCAAACAAATACGACGCGTCATTCGCATCATTAATAATGGTGTGTTTTTATCGCCATGCGTAGGAGTATCTTCCAAAGTGTGATCTTTAGTCTTTTCTTCGGAACCATCCATGTCGTCTACTCCCTCTAAGAGGAGACCACGTCTCTATGTATTCGGGCAAGCCGTTTGCCTATGACCCGATTCACCACATGAGTAACATTGCAGCGTGTTAGGACGCGAAGAACGACGTAACGCGGGTTCCTCCGTGTTGCTACTTCCGCGAGTAGTTGTGTGCAAGGTGCTTGTGGGCTCGTAAGGAGCTGTGTTGGTGTCTTGTTTGACTGATGATTGGCGGGTACGCCACTACAAGTTTGAGGTCCATCTTGACGTTGATTTAGCCTGTATTTCAAAGGCACTAGCGTGCCGTTGAGCTTCAGCCACCGAGATAGGATCAAACTTTGTCAATGCATTCTGTAACTGTTGTCGCAACCCTCCTATAAATCGTGACACCAACTGCATCAGAGTATCGTTGAGGTCGTTACGAGTTAACAAGAGGTAAAATTCATCGGCATAGTCATCAACTGAGCATGAACCTTGGCTCAAATTTTGCAAGCGCGTATACATGATGCGATCATGATTCAAGGGAAGAAATTGTTCCTGTAATTTTTCTTTTAATCTTTCCCATGTTTTGATCCTTGCTTTACCGGCATGAGTTCTGTTAGCTTTTAATTGCAACCACCACGAAGCCGCGCGGTCAAGAAATCTTGTTGCAACGTGAACCACTTGCCTGTCCAGTGGAACTTGCTTAAATTCAAGGATCTCCTTGACCGCAATCAACCAATCAAGTAAATCTTCTCCTCTAATGCTGCCTTGAAACTCTGGAATGTCGACTTTTAGTCCGTTTTCCCAACGACGATCAAAAAATTGGGTAATTCTGAACTTGAACACCTTGATTCTGAGCTTGAACAATCTGATTATTTGCTGGTAACGTTAGATTTTGAGTTGCTAAAATTGGATTGTTTACCCCTGGAGGACGTTGAATCACGGTGGCACCGTTGGGATTAAGTCCTTGGATGGTGGTGATGAGTTGTTGTTGATTCTGGCCCAACGTTTCTCCTAATGTCTGCATCGTTTGTTGCAGTGTTTGTTGTAGCGTTTTTTGAAAGTTTTCTTGCATCTCCAAGATAGATCTTTGAAGATCTCCCATTATGATTTCTTCAGGTGGTTGCTGTTTTGGAGGCATCGTGAAGTTGTCTGTGGATTTGGAACCCAGAAAACACCTTTTATCTGATACCAACAAGTGGAGTGGCGGAAACTAAGAAGATGAAGGATGAAATTGAACAAGACGTAACTGATATCGAGAGTACTCCTCTCAGTGCTAAGTAAGGCAAAGCTTTTATGGGAAACTTGAGTTTCTTCTTTTTAGTTTTTATTGATTTTCTTTAAAACATCAATCAAAAACAAAAGCCTCGATTCCTTTATATAGCTGCTAACAAACCCTACAGCTAATAGGAATAGGAGAAGATAATGACAAAACAAACAGACTTGAAAATAAAAAGGAAAAGACACAAAACATGGTGAACACGTAAAACACTAAAACCGACCTAAAGTGTTCACCAACATTTAGAGATAGATGCTCTACATCACCATGGCTGCTCCAACTGTTGTCACTGACACTGCCGATGCCACGGCCAACTCTGTCTTCAACGTTAGCATGACTAACGTAACCAAACTCACAACATCCAACTATTTGATGTGGAGTCTTAAGGTTCATGCACTCCTTAATGGCTATAGTCTTGCTGGATACTTTGATGGATCCACAATCACTCCGCCTGCTACCCTAAGACCATATTTATCCCGCACCCTCTCATGAGTGTCTTAAACATAAATTAATATTAAAAATTAAAGACACTATGTCTAAAGTGTCTTGCCAAATACACTTTTCTCTCCAGTTAAAGACACTCTCATCTTTTTACTCAAAATTTTATTAGTTTGTCAAATACACTTTTCTCTCCAATTAAAGACACTCTCATTAAAGACACCCAAAAAATTTTCAATGTGGGTGCTCTAACCAACGGTGATGTCGTCACGGTCAATTCTGCTTTCACGATCTGGAAGCGTCAAGACAAGCTCATTTACAGTAGGCTCATTGGTGTGATCACCATCAATATTTAATCCCTTGTCTCTCGTACCACCACATCTCATGAGGTTTGGGAAATGTTGGCTTCAACCTATGCTAAGCCAAGCCGTGGTTACATAAAACAATTGAAGACACAGCTAAAACAATGAACGAAGGGCAATAAGACCGTTGATGAGTACTTCCAAGGACTCACAACACGTATGGATCAACTTGCGATCCTTGGTAAGGCAATGGATCATGAGGATCAGATTGAGATGATCCTTTATGGTTTTACTGATGAGTACAAACCAGTTGTTGACCAGATGGAAGGACGTGATGTACCACCGTCACTACAGAGCTTCATGAGCGTCTTCTTAACCAACACTCCAAGAGGCAAAGCTCTTGTCTGCTGGTTTTGCTCCATCGTTTTCAGCCGCTGCAAACGTGGTTCAGCATCGTCCCACTTCCAACAACAACACTAACCGCTCAAGCAATCATAATCAAGGCCGCAACAACAACTTTGTCAATCCGGGTGCTCCTCAACACAACAACAACAACACTAATGTTTGGCAGTCACAACAACGTGGTCCTCAACAAAGATTCAGTCGTCCCTATCTTGGTCGCTGTCAACTTTGTGGAGTTCAAGGTCATAGTGCTAAGTGTTGTTCTGAACTGTCTTCTGTGGGTACTAATATGCTATCACCATCACCTACTTCATTTACACCATGGCAACCTCGTGCCCAATCTTGCTGTTGGTCCATAATACACTGCGAACAATTGGCTTCTTGATAGTGGTGCGACTCACGATATAACTTCTGATCTAAAAAACATTGTTCTCCATCAACCGTACATGGGTGGCAATGATCTGCTCATTGCTGATGGCTCCAGTTTAGCCATATCTCACACAGGTTCTGCTTTATCAACTTATGCTTCTCGAAATTTATCACTTCATAAAGTCCTTTGTGTATCTAATATTCCCAAAAACTTAATATCTGTGTATCGGTTATGCAACTCTAACCAAGTATCTGTCAAATTTTTCCCTGTTTATTTTCAGGTAAACGATCTCAGCTCAGAGACACTTCTTCTGTAAGACAAAACTAAAGTAGAGCTCTATGAATGACTAGTTTCTCCGTCACAAGCAGTGGCTTGTTTATGACCTATTTTGTAGTTCTTTCTGAAATCAGCGCATCTTGGTTGTAAACCAGCACTGTTTTTCTTAGTTATATCTGGTATGATCAGTGAATATTTGGGTTTTTATGCAGTCGATTCAAGTTGTATAATGTATATCTCTCCATGTTTCTTACTATCGCCGTTTCATTCTCTTTTGTTTTCTTTTGATTCTGATATTAAACTAATAAAACTGAGAGAAACAAGGCAAAACTATATTTGTTTTATAATTAAGTTTTGTTACTACTTTGTACTCAAGCTTCTCTTTACTCTTTCATGTTTTCTTTTTATATACAACAATTTAGAGGGGTCAAGCAGAAGTTTTTGTAAAATATATTCACATATTATTTGATCATTCACATATACTAGGTTTTTACCCATACTACGCGTGGGTCTGTTTTTATTAATTTGTTTAATATATTTTTTGTATTTCTTATTGTTTAATATTTTATTTTGGTTTATTTTAATAGAGAAATAAATTTAGTATATAATGAAGAATAATTATGTTTAATGCATATTGAAATATGATGTATCATTTTTAATATAGAGTTAAGATTGTTGTCTTTGTAATCCTTGCATATATAATTTTTTGATACAATGTAATATGTCTTTATGGCTTTAAATACATCTTGTAGTTGATTTCTACTTGATTTCATTGAAAATTTAGGATCAATTACCACAATTTGACCATCATCTTCATTGGCATATTTTGTTTCACTTTTGAGTGCATTTTCATCTCCACCACTTAGCAATCATGCTGCAAAACTTCTTTTTGAATCTTTGCGTATTATATTTTGTTTCAGAGAAAAAACTTTGCAAGAATCCTATAAGTATGATTGTATTATTGAAATCTTCACATCGTCGTTATTGTTACAAAACTCTACATTATTTTTGCAGTGTAATTGATTTTCGCGACTCCTTTGCTTTCTCGATAAGATTTATCTGTTTCTCAAATTAGAAATTAATACTAATCTAAGACTTTCATCTCCAACACTTTCAACAACTTGAATAGATGAAAACATGCTCAAGTGAACATATTATATAGTTAGAATAAAGAACTAAAAAATATCAATAATATTAAGAATCGTTATTTTAGGATACATCTGCATTTTTTTAACTATCCTAGAGATAGAAATAATTAATAAATAAATAGTTACAACATACGATGACAGCTAGCTCTCTTCTTAATGATGTTGGACAGTATTTGAATCAATGTATTCATATGTTAAAGTGTGTAAAAGCATAAATAAATATTTTTAAAATTTTGAATTTGGTGAAAGAAACAATAAATGTAATTAAATTTCATGAAAGATTTAACATATTTTTATGTCTTTTAAAGATCAATATATTTGTATTTATATAGTTCAGATATTATATATTTGGGGTGATAATTAGCGCGTTGCTTCATAACTTTCTCGTCCAAAAATATTTCTTATTATCTTAATTCATGGAAATTTATAACAGTTGTTTGAGGAGAAAATATAAGTTAAATTCCCTTAGTAGTTTTGTTGTGGTAACAAAAAAAAAGTGTGAATTGTGAGATTATCACCAAAAATGAAAGACCCTTATAGTAACATATGTAGCCTATTCACTGGATCATATTAGATGTGCTTACACTTGGAAAAAAACTTCTGAAAGTTTAAGTCTAGAATTAGAGTCTTGACTCTGTATTACATTACACACTGAAAAATAAAAAGAAAAGAAAGTGGGATCACACGAGTTATTCTCATTTACTCTAGAAACTAAGATATTAATAAGAAGCACAAACTTAGGCTGTGTAGGTTCACAAAACAAAAATATTACAGTCACTAGGTTTTATTGTATTTTATAAATTATTATATATAAAATTTATATAAACATATTTATTTCAATGAATCAAATCTTAATTTAACCTGACGACCATGGTGATCTACTATGTTGGAAACAAAAAGGAAACTGTTCACTTTCAAATGAAGACATCTTACTTTTATCAGCACCCATGTTCCATATAGAATCCAAAGAGCTTTGATCCAATGATTGAGAAGCCAGATTTGGGTAACTTAAGAAATAGCTTTGTTCTGTGTAGATGTCTTTAACCGGTTTTATCATGTTTACTTCAGAGTGATCAATCTCTCTCCATATATCATCCATTGAGTATCCATCTTCGGTTTCTTGATTCATCTCTCTACTAGATCCTCCAGTGTCGTAAAAGCTAACCTTCCCAGAAGATTTCCGCGAATGGCACGAGGTTTCTTGAGTAGTAGTAGTAGTCATAGATGAAGAGCTATAGTTGGAAAATGAAGAAGTTGGGGATACAGGACGCTTCTTTTCTTGAGCCTTCTTCCTCATATGAGTCCTCCAGTAATTCTTTATCTCGTTATCTGTTCGTCCCGGTAATTTTCGGGCTATCTTTGACCACCTGAACATATATAATATGAAAACAAACTGAGTATATATTTCATAATGAGGGTTTTAGTTTGTTTCTTAGATGGATGAGACCTGTTTCCCCACTTAGCGTGGAGCTCAAGGACGAGACGCTCTTCTTGCTGAGTCATCTTGCCACGTTTGAGACCAGGATGTAAGTAGTTAACCCACCTTAGCCTGCAACTCTTTCCTGTTCTGTTCAAACCTACAACCAAAACTAGCTCATTAATGGTGTATCCTTACCTATTCTTATCTTTCTCCCTCCACCTTCAAACCTGATACTTTTGCTATAAAATCCCATCGTCGATCTCCAAATAAATTCACAAAATTTACCAGAAGGATGTCCTCCTGTTCTGTCCATGGACCTTTTCGGTTTTCCTCTTGCATCATTTTGATCTCTCACTCCCTCTTTTTATGTCTCTCTTTATGATCTCTATCTTTCTTGTTGCTAAAAAGTTGTTTCTCAGCTTGGTTCACTATGGCATCCCCTAGCCACTATATATATATAAGCTAAAATTTTAAACACTGTGGTGTGTCTACGCGATATCACACTCACAATATTAAAAATCTAATGATTTCTCTTTTTTTTTTTCCTTTGTTTACTGACCATATATTTTGGGGGATTATCCTATTGATACTGTAAGGTCTCTTTATTGTGATGTCACAAGGCCATTAATATCAAAAACTTGATTGTTAAAGAGGGTGATTGGTGTTACTGATGTAATACTCCCATTACTTTTTTATGCCGTGTGTGATAATAAGAACTCTTTCTTATATTTTTTGGCAGACACGATCTCGAATGTGGATATCATCAACAGCATTAGAAAAAACTCATATATTAATCAGAAAAAAGTCTTTTAATTAATATAAATTTTGTGGGTGTTGAAAATTTGAAGAAAACAAAAATAGATACAAAGTGTCTCTTGACTTTATTAAGGGTTATATTGGGAGCAACTATTGAAGCTTAGAAAAGTAAAAGAGAGAAGAAGAAACGGACAAAATCTTGGACAGCTTTAGAAACATGAACGAGTTGAATTCTTATGGGAGCCTGATAAGTGAGTTTTTGTATATAGCTAGTAGCAACACTTTAGCTAGATAGGAACTAGATAATAGCTACATATATCCTTAATTAAGATCTTGAGCCAGTGGCTTGTGATTTTTCCTTTTGGCCGGCCTGCTTGTTAACCTTTTCCAAACACACACACAAGTATTAGCATCAAATTGTGGATTTTTTGAAGTTACATGTGTATATTGCTTAGAGAGTCGTGTAAATGCATGAAAAAAGTTATCAGTTTGTTGGATCCTAAAATAGAGATAAAACCATATCTTAAACGTGGATCTTATAATGATAATTCTGCACCGTTGATAATTTGTTTCTGTCATTGTCATTTTCTTCGGGTCTTTGGTTATGGACATATGGGGTAAGCAAACATGTATATTGATAAAAGAGTTGATTGATGTACTGACGTAACACACCCATTAGTTTTGTCTTTAATTTTTTGGTGGGTGTGTGTGGTAATAAGAACTCTTTCTTATACTCCATATATGCTAGTGCACTATCTCGTATGTCATTGTCAATAGTTTAAAGCCAAAAGCAAAAAGGTAAATTTTTACTATATTTTCCCTGTTATTTACGCCAGAGAAAAAAATACTAATTAAGGCTGTTTTTAACATTTATGAAAGAGGTTCTAAACCATTATGTAATCAATCATATGAGAGTAGCTAGTGTCAGTCGATTCTATTCAAGTTTATAAATTTTTACTATTGAAGCTTATATATAGTAGGTAAATGAAGCTCTCCTTAAGCAAAAAATAATTGCATTGTCATGGCTTGAGCTCTTTCTTCTTCTTCTTGATATTCATGTATTTTAGATTTTTTGGTCTGAAGTAACAGTTATGTGATGAAGTGATAAAATATGAATCATCCAGTCCAATAAATGTGTATAAACCTTTTAGGAAGTGGATCGGACTCAGGGAGGATCCAGAACACATTTTAACCTGAGGCACAATATTACATGATATTTTTTCAGTTAAAATATTATGCCTATATAAAAACAATGTTTATAATGAAATTATTGTATAAACGTTTATACGTTAGTCATATTTTGAAATATTTTCATCACTATTTAATTTATCGTTTTATCAAATAACTATTTTTCAATAGAACAAACTAGACAATCGTTTAGATGTCGATACAAAATTTCAGACGTCGATATAAATCAAATCTTTTAAACTATTTTCAAACATTGATTCAAATTTTTTAAAAATATTTGTTTATTGGTTCCTAGTAATAATATGAGTTATATAAACATATTATAAATCAATTTTACATTAATACATAAATCAAAATTTCAAATAACCAAATACAAGACTAAGAAAAATAAGAACATGAATCACTTATGAGCTAAACTAGTAATTCCACACCAATTTGTTGGAATTGATTTGGAGAGAATTTATTTAACAATAATGAAACATTAAAACTTGATAATAATATAAATTAATTATGCATAATTAACTTATTGTAACTTTATAAAGATTTAGTGAAAAACTCAAGAAAATATACATTACTTTTTCTAATGGATTATTGGTGAAAATTTGAAAATATATGTTATTTGTTTATTAACTAGACATTTTAATTAGTTTTACTTTATCTTAGATATATAATTTTTTTAAGCCTTATGAATTTTTTTAATATTTATATGGGCTATTGGACTAAACAAAATAAATTGGATTGAGGCACTTTACAAAAAAAAAAATTAAAGTGAGGCACATTTAGTTTTTTTCAAAAAACCTAAAAAAGAAAAACTTCTTAAAGAAAAAAAAAAAGAGCAAAGTGGGACATTTGCCTACCTTATTTTGTTTGTGGATCAGCCTCTGATCGGACTCGCGAGGCGACCAATTACAGAGTTTTGGTTCCTGTATTTCTAACCTCTTGACCACAACTACTGGGTTATGGCTTGAGTTTTGGTATGTAGCTGCAGAATCCGAGATCCGAACTTGGATATTAGTTTAAGATTATGGATTGTGACTTTACTTGCGGATTTATGGTGATCCTCAAATTGAACCTAGAGCTAGATATTACGCTTTTTTCTCTTGGCATTTTATAATAAGGCATGATTGGTATAGCTCATAGTAGAGCAGTAGTTGTAAGGAGCATAAACAGTTTAGAGCAAAAGTAGTATGTTGTTGAAGCTGTATTCTCTAATTAATATATTAAGTAATTGTTAGAGTTGTGAGTAAACTACATATAAAATTATATAAAATATTTAACAGAATTATTTATATGTTGTGTGTACACCGATTATTCTTAATAAATATAATTTTAATTATATAATTAATAATATATTTATATTTTACATTTTAAAATATTTAATTCTAATAATATTCTAATAAAATTATAATTTAGGAAAAATATTTATATATTGTTTTTAATATACCATAATTTTGAATAAGAATAATTTTGGTATAATATTTTAATAAATATACTTTATCTAAAATTATAATTGATCAAATTATGTATATAAGTATAGATAAATATATTATTTTACATTTATTTATTATAAGTTATTGGTATATAATTTTAAATAATGATAACTAAATATAAAATTTAAATTTCAATATAGATATATCTTATCTAACTAAATAAATTAGGATAAGCTCCATCTTGGAGCATAGAGGAAGAAGCATTAGCAGGAGCAATTAGATTTTCCAAATGTTCTTTTTTATGTTTTGTTAACATAAGTTGATTGACTAATAAAAAGCCTAATGCTTTTTTAAAAGCTCTGCCAATCAAGACCTAAAAATAGAGATGATTGTGTAATACATTAAAAATTATTTGGAATGTTAACTTGAACAGTCGATTTGTTTTTTATTTATTTTTACCTTGAGTCTTGACTATCAGATTTTCTTTTTCACCTGTTCGTTATTTCAAACATTTACATGTGTTTTACTGAAGGAAAAACATATACTGTAGAATATATCATACAGTATTTTTGAAATAGAAAACGTTTTCAATTTTCATAACTTGCAAGCGTTAATTTCAAAACGCATATGAAAAAGATAGTAAACATAAATCTCACATTGTTAACAGAAAAGCAAACAAATAACCGAGATCTAATAAAAGATTCATGTATATTTTCCATAATGGATCATGTGGCTCTGCTTTTAATTTGTTTAATGTTCGATTAGATTCGGGTTCTAGGGGTTTATCGTTCATGCGTGTTGCTTTAGGATTCCTAAAATTGTCCTTTTGCCAAAACAATATTGTACACAACACCACACTCTGAAAGCTACTGCATTTGAGGTGAGGCATGATTATTAGTTGGATTTAACCACTTAGTGAAGTGGTTAATAGAAGCAATTATACCAATACATTTGGAAGAATATGATTAGGAGATAATTGATAGAAAAATATATTTTGTTGTCAGTTGGGTTTCGTCATCTTGTCTTAACTATTTTAAACAAAAAAAAGGGAAAACTTTGTAAAAGTATTCTTCTATGATTTAGAAATCTAATGAGAATTTTCTTGTTTAAATGCAGGATTTTAAAATTCAACGAAACAAACGGAGAGGATTGGAAATTGATCACATATTCTTTATAGTGAAGCCAAATAAAAAAAGAATCAAGACACTCTTTTTAAAATAATGTTTGTATTTTACATTATTTTCCACACTTACATCCTTTTATTTATTTATTTGTGTATGAGTTGGACAAAATTATCTTTAGAAAACTTTTTGTTTGTGACCAAAGTTTCAAATTCTAATTAGAACTTGGTTAGTGACTAATTAGGAAGAGAGTATTAGTGGCCGCTAGATTAAAAAGTAAGAAAAGATAAATTGATGGCCAAGATTAGTTACACAACATCGATTATTGGCCATTGGATTAAAATAGATCTTTATAAAAATGGATGGTGTAAATTTAAAATACATAATTTTGTCTTCTTGTTGACAAAGAAAAAAATTAATCTCTCTCTCTTTCTCTCTTTCTTCTTCCTATCTCATGTTAATGAAATTCAAGACAATGAACAACCATGACTACTCTTTTTCTTCTTCCTCATGGTTATGTGTAAGTGAAGAAAACGGAAAAAAAATTCAATTTTTTTTTTGAAATTTTGACTTAAAATAGGAGGTTAGATATTAGATCTACCATTAATATGTTAAAGACATATGAAAATAAGAAGATATTGGTGAGAATCAAGGACAAACAACATTGGCAGCCATGAAATAGGGTTTTAAAGTTTTGTTATAGTGTGGAGAAAATGAATTTGAAATTATAATTTTGCCCTTAACTTTTAAAAATATGAAAAATAAAATATATGTGTGGGATGTAGTTTGAACTGGTGACTTCAATAATATTTAATGTAGCATGTAACATTTGAGTTGTCTAAGAATTCATACTAACATCGCTAAAAACAAATATTTGACCACTAAAAAGGATTATTTTGGTTTAGACAAAAATATAAAGGTATATAAATGTATAGTATGATTTACACTCTAATACTCTTTTTGGGTAAGATAAAGTTTTCTAACCATAAATCCTTTTTCCTAAACCATAAACCCTAAAGATTAAATTCTATGTCCATTTAAACTTAACCACGTGGAACAATAATTGGTTCTCACAAAGAAAACAAGAGATATAAACCATTTTAGATATTGAAACAAAATAACCCAAGTTAATGAGAAAGAAAACGACTCTTTAATGAGAAAGAAAATGTTTCAGAATATAGGATAACCAAAAGGAACATGTCTTTTGATAAATTAGTTTAGATTAGCCTTGTTGTTAGTTGTTTTCATTCTATATGTCCATTAAACCATGTCCACCCAGGTAACTCTTAGGGTCAAGAGTTTAGTTTATTGTTTCCACTAAGTCTGTGGATAGTCTTGTACAACAACAACTCTGAGCATAAACCATACTACATACTTAGGGTTAAGGGTTAATAGGAAAAAATTATTTGTCTAAAAAAGGGATGAAGTATAAACCATACTACATATTTCCAAACCCAAATAATATGTGATATATAAACAATAATACAGACCATTACAAAACTATAATTTAGACTTACAATAGTGTTGACATGAACAGTAACAAAAACACAATGTTTATGGTAGTAAAATATGAAAACAGTCCTTGTATCAGAGTTAACTTGAATACATTTATATGATCAACGTTTGGTGGATATACTTGAATGCTGTTTCTTGCTCTTAAAATCATGAATAAGATTCTCAAATTTGGTGTTACCTAGAAAGATATTACACCAAATATATACCAACAACAAAACATTATGTTATTGGTATTTGAATGATCTATTTTTATGGTAAAATCAAATACTTTTTCTTTTGGTAAATAAATATTTTTGCCTTTGAATTAAGTGGATATTATTGCTGACAACTTTATACAAGATTAATATTTTTTGATAATTATGTTCATCTCTCTACAAACTATACAGTACAAATATAAAAACTCAAAATATTGTGAATAAAAATAATTTAAACACTCAAAAAGGTTAATTAGATTAATCATTTGGGTTATTTCGTTTTAATAGGTTTCGATCTCTTGTTTATTTCATCTTTGAGAGCTATTTTATTGTTTCCACATGGTTAAGTATTAGTGGACATATGATTTAATATTTAGGGTCCAGAGTTTAGTTTCTTAATGGTTAAGTCTAATTGGATAGTTTGTCTATACTTTTATTTTTGTTATGTCTAAGTGGATAGTCTTGTCCAACAACAACTCGGAACATAAAACCATACTACATATTTAGTGTTAAGGGTTTGGGAAAAGATTCACACTGCAAACAAAGTGGTAGACTATAAACCATACTACATATTTCCAAACCCAAATAAATTTATTTTATCTGACATATAAACAACAATACAGAGCATTACATAACTATAATTTAGACCTACAATACTTCTTACTTGAATAGCAGCAACAACACAATACTTATGGTAGTAAAATATCTGGATTGGGTTAACATGGATACATCCATGTGGTCAATATTTGGTGGATATACTTGAATGCTCTTTTTTGCTTTTAAAATCATGAATATGATTCTCAAATTTGGTGTTACCTAGAAATATATTATGAATAGATTTTAGTGAAAATTTATCGAAGCACAACATAAAATAAAACAAACGAGTGGCAAATATAAAATTATTATCACTGAAATTGAACTCGTGTGTATATCATTTAATGGGCAGATGTATGTGAACACGAGAATGAAAACATATCACAAAACATGGAAAAAATTGATGACACATGTTTCATTTTTAGATCTTCAACTAAAACATGTGGACACAATAAAATGGCTCTCAAATACGAAATAAACAAGAGATCAAAACCTATTAAAAGGAAATGATCCAAATGATTTATCTAATTAACTTTTTTTGAGTGTTTAAATTCTTTTTCTTCACAATATTTTAAGTTTTTTTATATATTTTCACTGTATAATTTATAGAGAGATGAACATAATTATAAAAAATCTTAATCTTGTATAAGGTTGTCAGCAATAATATCCACTTAATTTAAAAACAAAAAACATTTATTTTACCAAAAACATAAGTATTTGATTTTACTATAAGAGTAGAGCATTCATATACCGACAAAATAATGTTTTGTTTTGGTGTATAATTATTTAATTTTTTCACATATCCAAAAGAGCAAAAAATATGTATATAGTTTGTCCACTTACACATAACCATGCCTACTCAATTACTTTAATCAAGGAATAGTTTTAAATATTTTATATATTAACAAATATTTTTATTTATATTTCAGAAAATATACTAGTAATGAAGTAGCTCAATTGATAGAAGTCTCAAAGAAATTCATCACATCTTAAGTTCAATGGAAAGAAGTAGCCATATTTTTCAAACTTTTTTGACATAACTCAATTTTTTCTTGATTTTTTTAATTGTTTTTAATATAAATCCATAGATTTATCATATATTATTCTTTATAGATCTTAAAACTTAAGAAAAACAGATTTAATTATTTTTTTAATTAATCGATGGAAGTTTTATTTTAAATTACAAATGTAAAAATATAACTATTTTCTTTAGTTAAGTAAAACTACAAAGACTAAAGCAAAACAGAAACAAAAATAAAAATAACTAATCAATTAAAGTATTTCTGTAAAACTAGTGAGAGAAAAAAAAAAGATTGAGTAACAATAAAAAAGGAATATATAATTATACTTAGAAATGTAACTAGATAAAAAAATGTAATTATTATTATTGTTAAGGATATAAGAATAATAAAAACTGGATAAAGTTTTGAAAAAGATGTTAATGCATAAAAAGGTGTCGGAGTAAAAGTAAAGATTGAAAATAGGTGTTAGAGTTATAATTTCTCTTAAAAAAATAAATGAGTATGAGGAACGTGGACGTCACCAATACACTCCTCTATGACCCACCTCCACTAAAAATATTTATATCTTCCTCCTTAGCTTGTGACTCCCGCACGTAAATTAAAAATATGATAGCTTTATTTTCATTTCATCGTTGATTTGAAAATTAACTAAAATATGTGAAACTCCTCCGGACCGGCCTGCCAGTGATCGGAGCTACGACTGAAATTTTCAGTCCGGTCAGTTGAAAATTTTGACTCATTCTCTTTAACAAAAGAAAAATAAAAAGTTGACTCGTTTGATTGAGCCCCTAGTCGAAGGGTAGATAATATCATTTTGCTTATTTGTCTAGTTATGACTTATGAATCATGTTTTCACTTTTTTTGATAAAAAGCATAAATATGAATCATATTTAATTTGATTTCGAATATTGGTCTAAGAGCAATATATATATATGTTAGCATCTTTTGTGAATTGTGATGATATATGTGAGTACTGCATGTGTCCCTTTACTTTTTTATTCATGATACTCTTAGATTTCTATTGTTGCAATCATTTTTCTTTTGGTTTAAGAATATTTCTTAAAGATATCCGTTCATACGTACAAGTATAAACATGATTGCGTTGCATGAGTCTTCAATCTTCATGTACCGTACGTAGTACGTGTAATAATCATTACATGCTTTTGTAAACAACATATATAGTTATAGTAATAAATGTTATATATATATATATATATGGATGTATATGTATGCTGATATATACATATATGATATGTATATATTTTATAATGTTCCGCAATGTGGAAAATATTAGCTATGAGTTTGAATCTCACCATAATCTACGGAGATCTACTGGCTTAAACAGAAATTATATCCCACTTTTAAACCTAGGTTATTAAAAAAGGAAAACAAATTAAAAGCCGTAATTGTTAAAGACCTAAAACAGGTACATCCACATCAGATCTTACGTATGCAATGATATGTGATCCCATAAGGAATAATTTAAGAGGGTGTATTAGAATGAGCGGATTTAAGTTTAGATAATAAATTATGTGTTAATAAAATATGAATTTTAAAAACATTTTTTAAAATTCAGTGTTATTAGATTAATGATTTTAAATTACACACATGATTAAATTTTGATTTAAAAGTTTCATGTGAAATTTGAGTGGATTTCTTAATTAAAAATACAAAGATCCAAATCTCATGATTTTAGGTGAGATTTCAGAAAATTTAATAACAAAATTTCTAATTGACCAAAATTTCACCAAATTAATAACAAAAAAAATTTCACCAAATTATCTAAAAAATCATTAAAACTCAGATCTCTTCATATATTCAATTCAATACACCCCTCAGATTAGTTCTAAGAGATTTTTACCAAAATAGACACAAATCAGTTTTTTAATAAAAATGTATATTATTTTAAAAAATCCATTTCAAACATGCCATTTGTGTAAATTGCAATGACTAAACTATCCTAACTTTCACTTTGACCAAACCTTATAATCTATGCATCTTGTACACGACGTCTTCCATCTCGTCCACAACGTATTCTATTTGGTCAATGGCGTCTTCCATCTGATCCATGGTATCTTCTTTCTATTCCATCGGCGTGTTGTCCATTTCCCAATTGTATATTATCGTCATTGTCTTGTCTATTTTCATGTTATCTTGTCTTGTCAATTGCCGTATTGTCCGTCGTTTTTTCAATGATGTGTTGTCTTTTCAGTCATATCTTTGTTTTTGTAGACAAAACTAACTTGTCTATTATTTTTTTTCTGTAAAAGAAATCAAAATGTCCACTATTTCTCTTTTGTGGACGAAATTAACATGTCTCTTATAGACAAAATTAACTTGTCCACCATCAATAATTCATTTGGAGCATAATAAATTATATTATACATTTAAGTGTAGACCACAAACATATAAGGGTATTTTGGGAAGAATATTTATCTAATGCCATCAGAAAATTGCATAAATGATTTTTTTTTTCCAAAAATGGTACTTTTGAAATGTCTTAATTTTTGTTCGTTACATAATTAACAACACTAGTCTTAAACCCGCGCTACGTTGCAGGATTTTTGTTTGATTTTTGTCTACTTTATTTACAATAATGTTTTGAATTGTTACTATATTAGTGAAGTTTTGGTAAATATGAGTATTACGCAAATTTATTTTTAACATATATAACGAGAGAGATAAATAAGTTGGATGCACATTTTAAATGAAACAGTAGTTTATAAGAATCATCATTTCTGTTTTTTTGAAATTAAAGAATATATGTATACATGTATGTAAAATATTTTGTTTTGTTGATATCTTTTTGTAAAATTGTTTATAGGATTAAGCACATTGCTCGAGTCTTAGTTTGCTAAATTCAAATATGCTTAGTTATTTATAAGCTTTCATCATATTTACTTTTGTCTAATATTAGAAATAGATCTGCGCTATGCTGCGGAGTTATTTTCAAATATATTTTTTCCGGATTACACTGATATTATTATTATTACTATTATTATTATTATTATTATTATTATTATTATTATTATTATTATTATTATTATTATTATTATTATTATTATTATTATTATTATTATTATTATTATTATTATTATTATTATTATTATTGTTATTATTATTGTTATTATTATTATTATTATTATTATTATTATTATTATTATTATTATTATTATTATTATTATTATTATTGTTATTATTATTATTATTATTATTATTATTACTATTATTATTTTTATTTCAACTCTTGATTTTGTTTATGTTTTCAAAGACATCGATGGTATTTTTGGGATCATATCCAGCTACCTCTACACGGCTATGACTTCTAAGCTGCACGGTCATGGTGGACCTCAGGTTGGTTTAATGGTTTGTTGGATTCTTTTTTAAACACACTTCATCTTGTTTTTGTATCCAAAAAAAGAAATGAGGTTTTACTACATTTGCCAAAAATGATGAGTCAAATTTTCAGAATCTTATTCACACCAAAAACAAAATCTACCAATGAAGCCAAGGCTTCTCATCTGTCATATGAATTACAACACTGTAACTTTCATCTTCTTTGCTTCCCATCGTCTACTTGACAAATCTAGCAAATAATTACGACAACCAGTTCATGAACCTTGCTTACATGAGACAAAGAAAATTATACAGGTGAGAATTGACGGATTCAATTGAAGTTTCTAGCAAATCAAACAACATAAACTTGAATTCGCTAGAAAGCTGAAATTAACACAAAAAAATAACACAATCTCGGTTAACGAAAAAGAATAAGACAATGGGAACTGGAATTATTCGATGGAAGAACATGTAGCAAATACAAACAACACAAAGCCTATTTGAATGGAAGACTAAAATCAAACAATACTCAAAATCAATTGAATCACAAACATTGAGAGAGACAAAACTGAAACACAATCGAGACATAGAGAGAGAGATATATTCGAATTGAATGATCTATAGTTTTCAATCGAGACATAGAGACAGAGTTTCAAATTGAAGGAGCCATAGATTTGCATAATTAAAGACCATATAAAGCAAATTGAGGGATAAAACAAACACTCGGAAAAACCCTGATTATTGTTTTCAAATCGGGATCCTCTCCACTGTTTCTACGTTCTTGTCGTCCAATTGAAGGTAACCGATAAGGAGAACAAAAAAATAAGGAATCGATGAAGAGGTAATGAAAATAAATTAATTAATAATCCAAAAGAAAGAAGATGATATGGAGCTGATGTGTTTAATTGAAATAATTTGATTGATCTTCAACTTTTTCATTTAATGACATGTCATCTCCACAGCTTCTGAAAATGCTGAGTTGTCAACACCAGGAGAGACATTTGCCTTATTATAGTGTTGATTTGATTGATCTTCAACTTTTTTCATTTAATGACATGTCATCTCCACAGCTTCTGAAATTGCTGAGTTGTCAACACCAGGAGAGACATTTGCCTTATTATAGTGTTGATTTCCTAGTTTTAATTATATGGAGAAGAGGAACATGAGGATTAGAGTTTTGTTATTTATTTAGCACTTTAGCTTTCACGTTGGGTTTTTATTTATTTTGTTTAACTTTGAATTTTATTATGTTTTAAAACATTTTCATTATTTATTTGGTTAATGTTTGATATTCAGTTATTTTAATTTTCATATAAATAATATAAAGTTTTTTAATTTATATCATATAGGCCATATATATATACATAAAAAGTTATATATATATACTAATAAAAAAAATATTCATCGTATATTCCCCACATAAACAGCCGTAAATACGCTAAATAGTGCTTCGCCGTACGTCTAGAACATTATGAATATCTTAATATGTTTATGTCCAATACAACAATCCATTATAAACCCTAAATTTGACAAGGGGATTACTCAAACATAGTAGATTAAACAAAAATTATAGTATGCATAATACTCAGAAAACAAATCAAAGAATAACAGGAGTTCAAAATCTTCTCTCTACAAGGTGAGTTCTGATTCTTCTCTCCAAATCTCTCTCTCAACTTGATAAAAACAAAACTTAGTCTTTTTAGACTTCTAAAACATATATATAACCTAAAATATGAAAAAAGTTGAATTACAAATAATAGAAACTTCTGAGGAAAAGTTGCAATTTTGAAACTTGATAAAACTCGAAGGTCTACGTATGTTGTCATGCTTGTCGACTGACACAAGATGGCCGTGTCGATCGACGTGAACTATAATCTTTGTCTCCAAGTCGGTTTGTTCAGCTACAAGCCTCTAGAAGCTCCAAAGTATATCATCAAGATCCATCTCGCCTTTGTACATAATAAGACTTAATAAATAAATAAAAAAACTCTAAAACCAATCTTTATATCATGGCTAAAAATCATAAAACTATGATATATCAAGTCCCCCAGACTTAGCTTTTGCTTGCCCTCAAGCAAATAGAAAACTGAATACAAGGAAGACGTTTAAAAATCGCGAAACTCACATTCTCTTTAGAACACTGTACTTACCAGTCAGCATGTAATCTACATGGTACAAGAACCAATCAGACACTAACCACCATGTACTTCACCGTAGTCACTCGCAGTATTCTTAATTTTCACCACAACTTAACAACATATCCCTTTAGTATGCCAATCATTGCTGGGTCTCATCTTTGATCTCAATGCGAAGGACCTTCTAGACTCAGCTGTCATCCTATACCATAACAAGAAAAACCTCACAACCACAATGGTATTTTCATCTCCCCCAGACTTATTTCATTTGTTATTTGGGTTTAATTACTTTCTTTTCTGAATAAATCTATAAAGGTAGAAATGGAGGCGAATAGTGGTATCACGAGAAATTTTCCTAACCTCTTTGATCTCTACATTCATCATCTCATTATAAAGCAAAATACCGGGGTCATGGGATCACTCCTACCCCTTTACTCAAAGAGAATCATTTGGGCATTATAAACTTAACCATAGAGATTGTTTGTTTGGGAGACTAAATACCATTACAGTAAAACTTCTATAAACTAATAATGTTAGGACCATGATATTCTATTAATTTATAGTGATATTAATTTATCTATAAATTAATATTTATTAATTTATAGAGATTTTTGTTAAAAATAAAAATATATAAACTAAAATGATTTGGTTTAAACAAAATTAATGTTTTGATTTTATAAATTTTAATAGTTTTGGACTTGAAAGTTTAACTTTGTAAAAAAATCAAATTATTTTGATAACAAATAACAAAGATTATAGATGAATTCACTTATATAAACGATTAATATAAATTTAAATTTATGATTAATGACCTTAATTGTTGTATTTAAACAGTGTATACGACAATTGGAATAAAATTATGCATATTTAGAAATTAAAAAATTATAGAAAATGTTGTTTATATTTATTACAAATTTAATAACAAAAATATAGTTTAAAATACAACAGAATATTTTTGTATAAGAAACGTTAGTGATGAGTTCTAACATAAATTCATTAAAACATTATACTAAAAAATATATTATCTTTATATGTATATGCAAATTTACATGATTATTAATTTATGTTATTAATGAGATTATATATTTACATATAGATTTAAAATAATAATATCTTATTATCTTATCGAATTTTGTTCATTTTTACACCAGCTGAACTTGGGACCAGCAAATTTTATTATTTTATAGTGTTTATTAATTTATCGAGTATTAATTTATAAAGGTTCTGCTGTACTTACTTTGGTTTCATCAGGTCATGTATGAATAAAAAGTCAAGCCCTTAAACACCAATCACATCAATGAGGTAAAAGGAATAAACAGAAATTAGCTCAGGCTTTAACGGGCATCTGTTGTAAGTATGAGAGTCTCAAGTTAACTGGTCAGACTTGGGGTTTCTCCATTAGTTGAATTTGAATTAGTTCTGCAACAATGGTCATCAGAAAACATAACAAACACAACAGACCAAGATATAGCTTATAGTTTCTAACAGGTTTTGACCAATAAAACAAAATTTTGAAAAATTAGAAATTTTAGAACTGACTCTCAAAAAAAAAAAAATAGAGTTAGTAACTATTCCCCTAGACTTAAAAACTACATTGTCCCAGTGTAATTAAGCATAAGGAATGTGAAAGAAAGAAATAAAAATAGAACAATAGTGAATTGTTAAGTTTTGAAAATTGTGACCTAAGATGATGATGCATGTCGATCGACACCCATAGGTGTGTCGGTCGACATGGATGTTAATTCCGGACAATGAAGTTTCAGACCATCTATATGTGTCATTCAATCTGTTTTCTAACAAGAATTCCTGATTAAGAACTCCAAATCAACTCAAATAACAGCACAATATCATAACATAACATAATCCAAATAAGTTCCAAGCAAAATCAAAAGACAAACTGACTCAAAAGCATGAATAAAAATGACTCAGAAGAAAAAGAGAGTAAACATAGTCATCATCTGAGGTCTGAGAAGTGTGAGGGTCAAGAGGAGGACTGCAAGAGCGACTGCAAGCTGAAGTAGGCTGAGTACAAGAAGCACTTGAAGCTATGAGCTGCCACATACTGCGCATGGTACTCACCATGTATCTCCTAAACATTGGACCATCATCCGCATAACCTGCAGAAGGTTCTGGAAACGCAAGATCAGGAGTATAAGTATATGGAGGCTGCTGCACAAACTCATCCTCAACATATGAAGGCGCAACACTAGACGAAGCTCCCTGATGAAGCTTGCGGCTCGAACCTTGAGTCAATAAGGACTCCTCTAGCGTGAAGTACAACTGAGTGTGATTTTTCTTGATTCTGAAGGACATGTTGGGGAGCTTCACATTCCGTACCCTTCCATCTTTATCACTAAAAACCCACATGTTGTTAGGCTTCATCCAAGTCATATTTCTAAGGTAGCCAAGATCTATGGAGATGTAATCGGACTTGCAGGTGGCATTGGAAAGAATGATACCAAAATAGCTGAAGATCGGAGTCAAAAGACTCCCAACATGCTGCAATTGCTTCTTGCGAAAGGCCTTGGTCTTTAGAGAAACCAAGTGATGAGCAAAGACAGCTCCTAGGTTCAAATCATTGTTGGGCATAACATACCTCCAAGTCTCAGCAGGAAATATGTGACGGATACCGAGCAAGAGGAGCATGAGATCAGACTTCCGCGCCTTGGTAAGATCAGACTTGCACAAGATAGTGCTAGCAATGAGGCGCAAAACATACATCTGCTCGAAGAATCGGTATCATACTCGCCATTCCCAATATGGGACCACAAAGTCTTGATGTCGCCCCACTCTGTATCCATAGTAGCCTGAGTGGAATCTCTCTTGAAGTCATACAAGTCGCAAAGATCGGTGAGAGTAATCATGTATCACACACCCTTACACATGAAAGTAAGCACTCCCTCTTGTGCCAACTTGGTATTCTCATCAGCATAGTAAACCTGACAAGAAGCTAAGAACTGGCGCGCCAAGTCTGGATAGAGGGGGTTATGCCTAAACCCATTCTCCCAGTGATGTGGTTGACATCATCGTCAATGTTCAGAGCTATCATGGCTTGGCAATCCTCTAACCGCTTAGGTCGCATATCAACACCCTGCCATGCATTCTAGAACAACGTGTCATACTCATCCCAATCTTCTGAAATCGGCCTATGAATTCACTATGCTCGGGCCGTTTCAGATCTCGGATCACTATCCCAATGGTGCTTCATCCTGATCGTCTGAGTCTCAAGCTTAGGCCAAGGAGAACATACATGAGAATTGACTGGAAAGTCAGAAGTAGAAGTGGTGGCTATGATGGCGGTGTGGATTGGCTCATCGTCCGTAAGATCAATCTCTTCTTTGCGGGTATGCTTGTTCCTGGTGGATCTCCTAGTAGACATCTGGAAAAGAACAAGAAATGACACAAAAATGAGTTTATGTTGAAATTCAGATGATCATGTCGACCGTCACGAATGAGCCGTGTCGATCGACATGCACAAGCATATCGTGTCATATCAAACCAAATTAGCAAAATCTCAAATCAAAACAAGTTCAAATTCGAAATTCATCACATAATCATCAATAACATTCATCAAAATAATACTAGAAACATCAATTCATCATCATAAACACTTCATAATTTTCGGATTCAAGCAAAAATATTTCAATTTTCATCAACAAAAAATCATGACTTTTTCATCAATTCAAACCAAATTAGCACAATCCCATACTATAATCCTTCTAAATTCATCCTAATCAACAAAGACTAGCAAGTATTAAGAGCAAAAACAGATTATAAATGTGAGAACTTTAACCTTAATTTTTAAAAAATTGAGATGGATTTATGAAGAATATACCTTGGATTTTGATAGAACGGATGATAGAGGAGTGATTAGGATATAAATCTCTTGATTTTAGGCACACAAATTGTTCAAATCGGTGAAGAAACAAGATCTTATTATTTGGGGTTTTAGGTTTGTGGTTTTGGTCGTGAAAGAGAAAAAGGAAAGTGAAGAAGAAAGAGAAAACTTGGGTTGATATACCAACTTGGGATCCGTATCGACCAACACAAGGTTGTCAATCGATATGAGCAGTCACCTTATGTTCCTTGGCCTAAAGATTTGTGAAGTTCTCCCAAATGATGATTAAGCTTTCCAAATGATGATTAAGCACAATAAGTTCTTGAAACAAATAAAAAATATAGAAATTAGAAAAACCATACACATAAAAGTGTATTTACAAACTTACTGGTGAGTTACCTCCCACCAAGCGCTTCTTCTCAGTCATTAGCTTGACTTTGTCAGGTATCAGGCGAGTGGAGTGTCTCCGGAAGATTCCGAATGTGATGATGAAGTCTTTGAACTAAGATCATCTTCATTGAGGTTCAGCATCTTGGGTTTGAGAATCCTGCACATCATCTCATCAATAGCGGCTTGTCTTTTCACCTTAAACTCAGGAGTGATGATGGCTTCATCTTATACTCAATGGTATCACCAGCTTGTCTTACAGAAGTCAAGGTCACAAGAGGATCTGCAGTCACTGCTCTTCTCTATGGTTTCTTGTTTTTAACAACAGCCTAAGGATTACTTGCAGTGATGCCTTTAGAGTGAAGCTTGTTCACCTCATGGTTGTTCAAAGTTCATGTTTCCAGCTTATCAAAAACCTTCTCAACCTCTTCTTTAGCAACCTTAGGACTTAGCATTACAAATCCATCATGAATGACATCATTAAACAAATCAGGATTCGCATGTTTCAGATAAATCCTTCTACTTGGCAAATCAACAACAGCTCCAGCAGTAGCAAGGAATGGTCTTCCCAGAATCAATGGCATATGAGAACCATTAGCCATCTCAACAACATGAAAATCACAAGGCAGAAGATAAACTACAATCTAAACTTGTAGATTCTCAATGAATCCCATTGAAGTCTTCACTGAAGCATCAGCCAATGTAATATCCACTGGAGAATCTTTGAACTCACATATTCCCAATCTTGTAGCAATGTCATTGGACATGAGATTGACACTAGACCCAGTATCACAAAGAGAATCCTTGAGTCCAACTCCAACAATGGAACATGGCACAACAAATCTTCATGGATCCCCAACCTTAGGTAATTTTTGGTGAAAAACTATCTTGGCTGGTTGTGAATGTTGACCGACACAAGGGGTGTGTCGATCGACGTGAGTCGATTCAAGATTGACCTTAGTTTTGATTTCAAGCAAAGTCTCGGAACTTTCAGTGCCTGTGGACTGACATGGAGTACCTGTGTCGACTGACATGAGTTCCCTGACAAAATTCTTAATCTTTTCCTTAGCTCCAGAATGCATCAAACTCTCATTAGTGATGTCTCTCTTAACCATATCGCCTCAGGACATAACAACACTATACTGATACTTAGGATTTGTATCAGTTTTTTCAAGTAAGACTCCATCAGGGCATTTAATGGCCCCATCAGATTGATCAAACTGAGTATCCAACCTTTTGATGTGGTTGTTCAAAGTTTCATACTTCCCATTCAAATCTGAATACATAGCATCTATCTTACCATTGAAGTCAACAATCATTTTTTGCTATCCTTCAAGAATTTGGTAACATATCTTTCACCTCAGTGTCTGGTGTCTTAGTAGGTAAATTCTGATAGTAAGAGCTTCCATAGTTACTTGTGAAACTGATGTTGCCTCTCTGAGTGTTCTGAGCATTAGTCTTAGGTGCAAATCCAGAAATTTTTTGGTTGTTCCCAAAGTTGTTCCTCTTATCATTACCACTTTAATTCCTGAAATTCCCCTGAGAATTACCAAACCTTTGACCATTGAACCCAGAACCATTCACATAATTCCCATCTTCTTCAATGGGTTCATCTTCTGCTTCGAAAACCTCAACCTCTTGAGCAAAACGAATTGATTTCTTGTTCACTAGAAGGTTGTGCACATTATCAAGCTTAGCTTTCACTTCAGCTATTTGACCATTTTCTAAACCAGCAGCTTGTTTTTTCCTCTCAAAGTCGATATTATTGGTGCTATTACTAGACACCAAGTTCTCAATCAACTTGCTATCTTCTCTTGGTTTCCTAGTGTTGAAATTCCCATCACTTCCAGCATCCAAAACAATCTGATACCTCCAATAAATAACATTAAAGAAAGTCCTCAAGATTATGAACTTCATTGAACCCGTAGTGTGGACGATTTCTTTGATAAGCTTTAAACCTCAACCATGCAGCTTTGAAAGTCTCTGTAGGTCCTTGAGTAAACCGAAAGATCATGTTCCTCAAGTCCTCAGACTTAGCATCATCATAGAATTTATCCAGAAAAGTAGTCTTGGTGTTCTTACAAGTTTTCAAAGATCATGGTTTAAGTTGCTTCAACCAGTGAGCTGCTTCCTCAGCAAGAGAGTATGAGAAGAGCTTGCATAAAAGATAATCCTCAGACACACCATTGGCTTTGATACTAGAAGTAAAGTCTTCAAACTTCTCAATATGGTCCATAGGATGTTTGGTATGGTGACCATGAAAAGTGTGTTGTCCCATAAGAGTGTAGTATTGGGGTTTCAACTTAAACTCATTTCACTGAAATGGTGGAGGACATATATCAGACCTATTAGTGTAGAACCGGTTAGGCCTGTTGTAATCAGTAAGTGTTATTTCCTCAACAACAATTCCATCATCCAAAACCCGTGGACCATTCACGTTTGGCCCGTGTTGACCAACACGGCCAGGTGCCTGTTGGTCGACATCTACAGTATTGTCAACGTTTTCGAATATAGGGTTACCCTCAGCATCAAACTTCTGACCCTGCTCATTGCGTTGGTTGCCCTCTAAATCATGATAGGTCCCAGCTTCATTCCTTAGTAGCACAATAGTGTTAACCATCTCTGATTTCCGATTAGCTCTCTCTAACTTTCCAATCTCTTGAGTAACCAACAGTTGCTTATTCTTGTTGTTCCTAAGATTCATACACCTGAGATTAGAGAAAATAGATATGTAAGTAACAAAATAAAATAAAATTTTAGACTAAATTCTAACTGAAATCTAATGGTGAAACTAGAGTCCCGGCAAAGGTGCCAAAATTTGATAGGGGTCAAATTATCCCTGTTAACTACTCTCTCAAATTAAGAGATCAATGTAGCACTTAGGGGTCAAATTCCACAGAGACTCTGAAGTTCACACAATAGAAATAGCAGATTCGAATTAAGCTAAACAATAAAACTAATGAAACTAAAAGCAATGCAATAACAAAATAACTAGAATGAAATGGGTGTAAGTTCAGATGATTTAAAAGCTAGACCTAGGGAGATCAACTAGGGAATACTCTGAATTGAGAATTAGGCGATTTGATAAATAGGATGCAATGTATGATCGATTTTTAAACTAATAACATAATTATAATATTATCCAACTCTCGATGCGATGATATTTATCCTTAAATCACAAAAAACCAAATCTCTTTGCGAATTCTAATAAATGAAGCATGCATTAATGTCAACTATGATATGTTCACATAATCCCTAAACCAAATCTCTTTGTGAGAAGGATGTTTTGCTCATCTATGATTAGTTCATGATATCAATAACACTCTCGTGCCTACTAATTATTCTATGATGCTAGATTTCAGGACATCAATCTAAAGTCTAGTGTAGATTCAAACCTAGATGAAGAAAATTATGATTATCCTAATATGTTTATGTCCAATTCAACAATCCATTATAAACCCTTGAAAACCCTACATCTAACAAGGGGATTACTCAAACATAGTAAATGAAACACAAATCATAGTATGAATAGTACTCATAAAATAAATCAAAGAATAAAAGAAGTTCATAATCTTCTCTCTACAAGGTGAGTTCTGATTGTTCTCTCTAAAATCTCTCTCTCATCTTGATAAATACAAAACTTAGTCTTTTTAGACTTCTAAAACATAGATATAACCTAAAATATGAAATGACTTGAATTACAAATAATAGAAACTTCTGGGACAAAGTTGCAATTCTTAAAACTTGATAAAACTCGAAGGTCTCCAGATATTGTTATGCGTGTCGACCGGCACAAGGTGGTCGTGTAGATCAACATGAACTATAATTTTTGTCTCCAAGTCATTTTGCTCAGCTACAAGCCTCCAAAAGCTCCAAAGTGTATCATCAAGGTACATCTCGCATTTGTACCTAATAAGACTCAATAAATAATAGAACGACTCTAAAAAAAGTTGCATATATCATGGCTAAAAACCATAAAAACCTGGAGATATTAATTAGTGATGCGAGTTTCTTTGTCTTTTGTAGGTGACGTTGATCCGGAGCTTTAACCTTGTTCAAATACTTGGCCAATAGCAGGAGTTATGTTGTCAACAAAAGCAAAATTTTCTTAACTTACAGGGGCTATGCTCTGAAATAATGGTTGAAGAACTAGTATTTGCAGCATTTGAATGTTCTTTAATTGTGCATGAGTCCTTGTATCTTTATCTTGGACAACTTCAATAGCATTGTTTGCAACTAATGAATGCAACCCTTGCTGCCAAGCTCGAAGCAGAGTTGTCAGTTTTTCAGTTTGTAGGCGATGATACGTGCCTGATAAGGGAAAGCTTTCTTCATCTAATATCACGTGTCTACTACATCGACCAGTAGGAGGATATAAACACTGGTCCTCAAAGCTTGCAGATTTGTAGCCACTCGTCATATATTTTGTGACTGTCAAAACTATATAGACATAATAGTAACCATATCTAATGATATTCTTTTGGATGAACCATAATACAAATCAGACCTAATTATTTAATATACTCAGATCTGTTTTTATTTTTCTGTAATCAGAATTTTAAAGCTGAATATACAGTACAGTCAGGGAGTTTTGAGACTTAGGTGGGAATATTGAATATTGTATTTTAATGAAGTTAGTATATTTTAAATTCAAAGAGAAATCATGTGTTATTCAGTTATGTATTAGGGTTTAGAGTTTATGGTGAAATATAGATTCTTGATTACTTTTCCGAGTAACATTCATAAATTGTGTTGATCATATGACAGTTGACATAAATGTTAGAAATTGAAAATTTTCATTTAATAACTATAATAATTAAATAACAGTCAACATGAAATATGTGTTCCTTATGTGTTTAAATTAGTTTCTTGTTTTGAAAATGTTCCAATTTAGCCAATTTTTAAGATGTATTATTATATATAGGTATATGTGTCAATAGTGTAAAATATACTCTTTTTCCAAGATGACTTCATTCCCCAATGACTTAATCCTTATGATAACAACTCTATGAACCAAAGTGGTTTTAATCCCATCAGAATTAATCCAAATTTTAGGAATCACCAGTCCAAAATGTTCCCTTAATGTTCATTACTTCTAACAACACAAACCATACCAGTTTATTTCTTCGTATCCTGCTTTTATTTGTTAACATAATTCACAAATTTCTTTATCATCTTTGATTCAACAATTCACATGTCTTTTATCAGAAGAGAAGCAACATGGTTCTATTTTAGAAACAATCACTTCCTTCTGCTTTTTTTCTTTTTCTGTGAGACCTTGTTCAAGAAAATTGCACTGATGTACTTGGTAAGCAAAGCTCCTTCCTCAGGACTCACACCATTAATAACTATTCTTTTAACATACATCTTGAGTGGTGGTGAAAGCTTAATATCATCAACTATAGGGAGCTCAATCATAACCTTATCCATCATTGCTTTGCACCTTGCATCCCCTGTCTCTTGTTTAGACTTCCTTGGGATCATAGGATATGGTACCTTTGGCTTGTAAACTCGTTTGGCAGGTTTTGGAGTTGTTTCAGGTGAAATCAGACTGCTGTTGTCCTCACATCGACCAACACAAGATGTGTGTCGATCAACATGGATATATTATGTCGTCTGTGTTACTGCCCATGTCGACCGACATGAAGATTGTACATCGATTGACGCAGGCAAAATCTTCTCAGAAATCACATCATCTTCCACTTCTTCTAGATCTATGATGTCTTCAGATGACAATCCTTTCTTCACAACAGATTCTAGTTGCTTCCCACTTCTCAAAGTAACAGCATGGCATGATTGATGTTGTTTTGTATCAGATCCTCTTGAAGAACTAGTTGTTCGGCAAATCTGAATATCTAGCTTCTTCACATGGCTGTCCAAAACTTCAAATTTTCCATTCAAGTCTGTGTACAAAGCATCAATCTTTCCATTAAAATCTGCAGTGAACTTTTGTTGACCCTCCAATATTTGTTCTAACAAAGATTTAATCTCACTTTTTCAGTGTTTGGAGGAGGTGTCTGGTGAGATGAAGATTCATAGTTCCTGGTGAAACTATTATTTGGATAGAGCTTATAGTCATCTTCATCTCACCAGACACCTCCTCCAAACACTGAAAAAGTGAGATTAAATCTTTGTTAGAACTATTAATCCACTGGTGTTGTTTAGGGGCAAGGCTGAAGTTTTGCGTGATTCAGAGGGGGATTTTGGATTATTCGGCCGTTAAGTTATGCTTATATTGCGTTGCTTCTAATTCTCAATTCGTTTAAAGAAAAACCTTCAACTCCACCTTAAAATATATACACGTTCATATCACAAAATCGGCATACAAAGTAAACAGTCTAAACTATATATGATTAACTAGATACAATAACTATTATTGTTAGGAGACTTATGTAATACAAAAAAACTTATCTGATGATTTTTTCTTTGATCACGTAATAGCAACTTGTAGAATAATAGAGTTTCGTTATGATAATCTTCTAAGACAAAAATTTACCCTTAGTAGTATTACTAAGAACGTTTTGCTCGTATGATATAACTATCGAGCTATGTATCGTACACCAAACAAAATTACTAGCAAACTTTACTTTGTATTTCTAAGAAATTATTTACAATGACGAAAAGAGAGTAACCTTTCGGAAAGTCTTCTTTATCTCAACATGCACACATCCATCCCTTTATATAATATTAGATTACGACTTGTCCGATGGATGAATTTTAAATTTTAGAATAAATTAAAATAAATTATTTTTATTTAATTAAATATTTGTTATTAATAATATATCTTAAATTATTTTAAGAGAAAAATAGAAATTATGTTTTGCTAGATAAATTAGTTATTTACAAAATTTTAGTTTTCTACAAAAAATAAATAACATTCTATACTTAAATTTTCTTATAAAAAATATTAAAAAACTATATACAGTAGAACATTTATAAATTAATACTCGATAAATTAATAACCTTTCTAAATTAAGAAATTATCTCGGTTCTAAGTTGGATCGGTGTAATAATTAAAACATTTCGATAAAATAATAAGATAATATTATTTTTTGAAATCTCTATATTAATATATGGTCCCACTAATAACATAAATTATTAATCATATAAATTTATCATATATATATATATATAATATTTTCATGAAATATGATTCTAGTATTGTTTATTTATTCGTAAACTTATAATTTTGTTAGAGTTTATCTATACTTTTTCTTTAAATATCAAAAATATATGATATTATTTTTTTGAACTGCCTCAATAATATATTAAAAATTATATACAATAACTGTTTCTTAATGTGTAAATGCATTAAAACATATTGAAGTATTGTCTTCATTTTTCTACTTTCTATATAACATTTTCTGAAATTTGGGAAAACTCTTTATAGAGGTTTTACTGTAATGTCAAAAAACTTTTGGTTCTCAGTTGTTGTTTCTTTTTTAAGTATCAAAATATCAGAAATCTGAACTAAATCAAATCCAATCCGAAAAGGGTACTAACCCAAAAAAAATTCAAATAGATCCTACACTCCTACATCCAAAAAACCAAACATGAACTGAACCGAACCGAGAACCGAAGGTACACCCAAAATACTCAAAATACAATTATATACCCAAAAATATTAATAATATTTAGACTTGATATAACTCAATTACCCAAAAATTATAAACCTAAAAATATCAATTATATTTATATCAAATAACTAAAATATCTCAAATTAACCAAATTATCTGAAAGATCTAGGTTATTATCTCACTGCTTTTCTTCATACCAGAAGCCGACACATGTCAAAATTAAAGATTTGTTATTAAAAATATATCTTAAATTTTTTTAGAAAAATAAATAGAAATCATGTTTTGTTAGAGAAAATAGTTATTTATAAAATTTTAGTTTTTTACAAGAAGTGTTTTAGTTAACTCATATTTTCTTAAAAAAATATTAAAAATCTATATATATCCAAAAGCTTTTGGTTCCCATTTTTTTTTTTCGACTACCATGTTAGATAGCGTGGAAAAAAATATCAAAAATCTGAAAAACTAAACCAAATCCAATCCAAAAAGGGTACTAACCCAAAAAAATCTAAATGGATCCTAGACTCTTATATCCGAAAGACCAAAGATGAGTTGAACCGTACTGAAAACCGAATGGATACCTAAAATACTTAAAATACAGCTATATACTCAAAAATATTAATAATATTTAGACTTGATATAACTCACTTACCCAACAATTATAAACCCGAAAGTATCAATTATTTTAATATCAAATAACTAAAATACTTAAAATTAACCAAAATATTTTAAAGGTCTAGGTTATTAACTCTTTGTTAAATCAAATTTGTTTCATACACACTAGATTTTGCTATACTATTTAACTCAATTTTCAATCATATTAAAATCTTACTCTAACCTCATGTATACTCCATATAAATTAATAAAATTCAAAACTTTTGTATCAAAATAATATGCATTAAATCATACAAATATCCGTATGTAATTAGTATTATAAAATAGTTCAAAAATAAATAACAAAATATGAGTAATTTAAAAGAAAACCATGAAATTTGGAAAACTAAGATTGCAAATAAACTAAATTTAGGTTAATTTTTCTTTTTGGTAAATATTTTAAAAATATTTCTTAATTTTAAATATTGATTAGTTAAATTAACAATTTTGTGATTTTCTTTTTTCCTTTTAAAAAAAAACTAAACATTTAATTTTTTGCATTTGTTTTAAATGTATTTTTAAAATTTAGTTATTGATTAGATAATTTAACATTTTAATGATTCAATTTTTTCTTTTTTAAAAAACTTTACTTTTTTTTGTTGGAATTTATAAATTTAGTTTGATGATTTGATATATTAACAATTACTAAATTTTCTTTTTTGATAATTATATATATATATATATATATATATATATATATTGTAATTTGACACGTGGCAAGATCAGAATGATTAGTGACACGTGTCAATATCTCGTGAGCTGGAATTTTGACATGTGTCGACTTCTTATGAATGTAACCCAAATTTATATGATAAGATACATGTCAAAGGTTATTAATTAAAAATAACTCTTATACCAACAAAGAAAACCAAATATGTTGGATAGATGTGTTTCCCCAACCGTCTATCTTCTTTCTTTCTTTTTCCTTCTCAAGCATCAAACTTGATCACGTATACTACTTTTGTGTTTTCTGGTTCCATCAATTTCGTCGAAGCAGTTTTGTTTAAAGATATGATGATCTAGGTTATCTAAATTTATAATACTAATCACTAAAACCGAATAAACATGTGTACAACATTTCTTTATCGATTTTATTCAAAAAGAAAAAACAAAAAAAAAATCTGATAAAAAAATGTCAAACAAAGTATGAACTTTCAAAAAGTGGACAAAAAAACATGAAATTTTAAAATGTCATTTAAATCATAAAGTTTGGTTTGACTTTTAGATAAAATGGTAACGTTTCGTTGACTAAGTCATTTTGAACATATCGTTAAATTTTTCGTTAACCTTCTTAACGGTCTGTTAGTAATCTCTTTTAAACTAAAAACGACGTCATTTCATAAAGGGAAAAGAATTGACTTTTAGATGATTCAAACTGCTGACCTGTGGGACAAATACCAGCCATGCAACCACTTAGCCACGATAATATTTTGAAATTATAACCATCGTAACTTCTATACATATATATATATATATATATGAATGTAACTAATTAAAACTAGTGAGGATTTTTTATTTTGGTGGTGATTTTATTTATATACTAGATTAGGACCCACCTGATGCGCGAGTTTTAAATTTTAAAATAAACTAAAATAAAATATTTTTATTCAATTAAATATTTGTTATTAATAACTTAAATTTTTTTAAGAAAAAAATTCATGTTTTGTTAGAGAAAATAGTTATTTACAAAATTTTAGGTTTTTACATGAATAAATTAATTAAATTTTTATATTAATTATTTAATAAAAATGTTAAAAATCTATATAATGTTTAAAAGCTTTTGGTTCCCACGTATTGTTTCTTTTTTTGACTACCATGTTAAATAGCATGGACAAATATCAGAAACCCGAAAAACTAAACCAAATCTAATCCGAAAAGGGGTACTAACAAAAAAAAATCTAAATTGATCCTAGACTCTTACATCCGAAAAACTAAACATGAACTGAACATAACGAATGGGTATCCAAAATAATTGAAATACAATTAGATACCAAAAAATACTAATAATATTTAGACGTGATATGACTCAATTACCCAATAATTAGAAAATATCAATTATTTTTATATCAAATAACTAAAATACAAAAAATTAACCAAAATATATGAAAGATCTAGGTTATTAACTCTTTGTTAAATCAGCTTTACTTCATACACAATTGATTTTGTTTTATAATTTAACTCAATTTTCAACCATATTAAAATCCTAACTAATATTGTAAATATACTAAATTTAGGCTAAAATTTTCGTTTTGGTATTTTTTTAAAATATATATTTTTAATTTTAATTTTTGATTAGTTAAATTAACAATTTTGTTTTAATTTAAAAAAAAAACTACACTTTTTTATTTTTTCCGTATTTGTTTTAAATGTATTTTTTAAATTTAGTTATTGATTAGATAATTTAATATTTTTGTAATTCCTTTTTTTCTTTTTTAAAAAAACTTCACTTTTCCTGTTTTATTTTGTTGGGATTTATGAATTTTAATTGATGATTTGATTTAACAATTACTTAATTTTATTTTTTGTTAATTTATATATATATATATATATAATTTGATGCGTGGCAAGATCTGAATGATTAGTGACACATGTCAAAACTTTGTGAATTATAATTTTGACACGTGTCGGTTTCTGCTGAGTGCAACCAAAGTTTATATAATAAGATATATGAAAAAACAATTATAAATGTTAAATATGTATATTCTCATATATATATATATACACATATATACACAATTAATTAAAAATAACAAAACGAAAAAATGTAGATTAATTAAAAATGTTAACTATATATATACACAACTAATTAAAATGACAAAACTAATTTTTTTAACAATATATATAAGTTCAGCATGAACTTTCAAAATGTCATTTAAATCATAAAATATGGTTTTAATTTTAGATAAAATGTTTAAAAAAATTAGTTTTGTCATTTTTAATTTGTTATGTACTTCTGTATATATATATAGTTAACATTTTTTAATTAATCTATGTTTTACCGTTTTGTTATCTTTTACTAATTGTGTATATGTGTATATATATGTGAGAATATATATTTAACATTTATAATTAGTCCATATTTTTTTTATCATATATGTATATATATATATATATATTTATATATATATTTATATATATATATATATATTTATATATATATATATATATATTTATATATTTATATATATATTTATATATTTATATATATGTTCTTGTGGCTATAATTTTAAAATGTTATCGTGGCTCAGTGGTTGCATGGTTGTTATATGTTCCACAAGTCAGCAGTTTGATTCTTCCCAAACTCAATTTTTCCTTCTTTTTTTTTTCTTTATGAAACAACATCGTTATTGGGTTAACGAAAAATTTAACGACATGTCCAAAATAGCTTAGTCAACGAAACTTTACCATTTTATTAAGTAAAACCAAACTTTATAATTTAAATAGTATTTTAAAAGTTTACGTTTTTCTCGTTCACTTTTTAAAAATTCATGCATTTTTTACATTTTTTCAATTTTTATCAGTATAAGTTTATCATCAATCCAATTTTATATATGATTCTAAAATCTGAAAAGTCAAGTAGGATTCCTGGCTTGTTTAGGTGAGATGCACGAGCCAAAAACAAATAATTTCTTTCACTTTAAATAGTTCGAAAAGTTAAAATCATATTTTCCTTCGTAAGAGAACATACAAAGGAAAACCATGTACCTAATTGCATGTTCACCCATACAACCAACACTTTAGGCATTTACAAAGAGGGAACAAAAATAAAGCCATAATCATAGTCCCTACTACCCTAGAATCAACTCAATTTTTTCGGCCAACTATACTCAAGCTAAGTCAATTGAGATATCATAACCCACTAGCCTCAACTCATTCTCTAACCAATTAAAGAATGCCATGTAGGGAACTATCAGGCACATAAATTTCTATGTATTATATCCATGAGACTAATGCTGTCACTCGAAAACAAGTTGTTCAAACTTATGCTACCTAGCTAGATGTAAACTTTGTGGGAGTAGCTAGATAGCAATCCAGATCTTATATCTGAAATGCTGCAAATTATTTGAGAAGTGTTTAAAGAATTCATACATCGATAAGTTAAGTTATATGCTCTCTACCATGTTCTCTATATATCTAATATATATTATTTGAGAAGAACACTTATAGAAAAATCCTTACTCTACCATGGTATTTACATGGTTGCCATGCTGACGTGTCATCACCACAATACTTCTTAGAGATTTTTATAAATAAGACACTATTTACTAAAATAATTACATAATATACCATTAGACCCAAAATATTAGTCACATTGTATTTTCTTATATATTTCATTTAAAATGTTAATTTTAGTAACTAATTAATTACTCTCTTTGGATATATATTAAAAGTCTCTTATTATTTGAGAAATATAATTCAGAAAATAAGTTTGCATTGGTATGTGAATTATTTATAATTTATTATGATATAATAAATAATTTAAACATGTTATTTATACATATGCATATGTTATTAAAAAAATATTTTCACTAATACACCTATTTAGAATCGTAATCCCACTATATTTGGTATTATATATTCCTCTAAGCACACTTAAAATTCTAATTTTAAACATTAAAATAAATATTTGTGAATATGAATCTTCACTATTTTATGTGCAACCAAATATGAATCTTTAAAAAAAACTCAGTCAATCATTAAAATATACAAGCAGATTAATTATTTGAATATTATAAATGTCTTGAATCTATGTTAAAAATATATGATATTATTTTAATTGATTCCGTCAATTTTGTAAATTTATGTTCAAATTAATTATAGTTCTTCTTGAAAATGGAAATTGTTTCTATTATCTCAATCAATTAGTTCCCAATATGACACCTAACTGAAATATCATTAAAAACTTAAATCTTGATTTTGGTAGATATGGTATTATTTAAAAAATTTGAAATCATGCATTGATTTGTTATTATTAAACTATTTCCAAATAAAACCACAATTATTTTAATTGATTCCTTTAATTTTGTAAATTTATGTTCAGATTAATTATAGTTCTTTCCAAATATTAGGTATTATTTTAAATTTCAAAAGAATTTATTTGTTATTATTAAAATATTTCCAAATAAAATCTTACTAATCAACGTAATCTTTGAAAATTTGAAACTTAAAATTTCAAAATTGAAGTCATTCATAAATCGTGACTTCCCTATAAATAGTTACAAGATTTTCATCTTTAACATCCCATCTTGGCACACATTTTTATTGGTGTGTTTTTATGTTTTGTTTTTGTTTGCTTTGTTTGTTTATTAAGAGATAATGATATTTGAATCATGATATTTTTGTTTATGTATAAATGGTTTTTTGTTAGGTGATAATGAACCAGCTATTTCAAGAAGGCTAAACCAAGGCGATAAGGCCTTTTGTTAATTTATGTTTCACTTAAGGTATGTGCTATGTTCATACTATGAGAATATGATTTGTTGACTGAATTTGATTTTGAGCGCAGATGTGGCTAGAAGGATCGTTAGATGAGACGGTGCAAAATGCTATCTTTTCCATCGGTATGAATCATAATTTGTTTACTATTTTTGTTTATTGTATTTGGAAAAGACTTGAAAGCTCTTTTTTGCGAGAAAGTATGCTCCAGTTAATTTTGTGTGATTGCATCGTGTTAGATTTTGCATTGCGTTAGACCAAACGTGAGATCATCGCCGACTTAGGCTTAGGCTGTCTTGTTATCTATGGGTGTTGTATCATTTTAAAAAATATGATCTATCCAGACGTGGTTTTCATTGACAAAATATTTTGAGGGAAGGCAATTTTTCATTACTATTTTTGAGGGAAGGCAATTTTGCATTACTATCAAGATTTTGCATTACTATTTTTTATGATCTATCCAGACAATTTTATTTATATTATATATTTGTTACTATTATAACTGTCCCACATAGCTTTGTAAGTTAAGTTTACTGTAACATAAAATTGTATGTGTATCTTTTAATTAACTTTTATTATTAGATTGGCATCCATATTTTTCTTAGTTTGAGTCTTTGAGACAATATTTAGTGATACAAATATGTTTTAGGTATAAATCATTTCTTCCAAGCAAGTTCGAATAACTACATTTATGATTCTATAAACAAACCATATAAATAACAGATTTCATAACATGTTTAAATAAGGAAATAACTATGTCGTCTTATTACTTTTTAGAGAATTAGTTAATTAGTTGGTGTAAAACTACTTCTAAAGTTAAATCATACACTTCTATGTTATTTTAATAAAACTACTTACGATTATATGTCTCGACAAAAGCAAGAATGTTCAAACTCTTCAACATTTGGTGAGTCAAATTCCAGTTCTGCTGAACCTGACGAGGGTGAGAATCATTAGAATAGGCTTTAGAAGATCCAAGAGTTTAAACCAAAAGAAAAGAAAGAAGTGAGTTTTTTTTTTATATTACTAGCTACTTATCAATTTTTATATATTTACGTCCAAATGGTGTGGGAAAAAATAAACAGATTAGACTGATGGCTCTACATGTGAAGCATTTATTTGATGTGTTTGGATCATAGAAATATTTGAGACATCTTCTATATGTTTTTAATTTTTCATGTAAATTTTAGGAAAAACAAAATCACATAGCTTCTTTTTATTTGTCTTTGTAGGAGGCAAAGATCAATGCTTGTGTGAAAAAGAACATACATCTGTTTCTAGAGGAAAATAACACAAGTTCACTCATAGAAAACTTTGGTCTAATCCAGTTTTTCTAATAACGTAATGATAATGAAATTTCATGAGCTAAATAATTCTCTTGTGTTGTGTTATCTTTACTAATACCTTTTGTCTTTTTGTAAACATACTTGATTCTTTTTCGTAGATGTATATAACAACAAACCTTATATAATTGCTGCTTCTATCCATCTCACAGAAATCGTTTTGCAATATTTCATTTCTTATAATTCTCCAACTTTTATATGATGGATACAATTGTTTATCAGTATGTTTATAATAACCAAATGTCTAAAAATCCATAAGAAATTTACACTGACCAATATTTATCAAACTCACAAAGCATATTAAGAAATTTGCATAACAAGTATATATCAATACTAGAAAAATACAGAAATGAGGAAAGAACGTGATTACTCACTTCAGTCCCGAGATTGCCACATAACATGTGATGGTCACTCCAAGGGAGTAGTAGATTTTCCAGCAGCAGCTTTAATAAAATGGCTCTCTCTTTTTGTTTCGGTTTCACTATTATTGATGTGCATGCCAATAAATACAACTAAATTAAACAACATTACCATATCAATCAGTCTACTTTAAACATAAATTTTACAGATAGCACACTAAACAAGTAAAACTAAAATCCAAAGAACAAATCTTTAACTGTAAAACATGTTAGATTCATAATTGATAGATTTTAAACATCACACGATCATAATAGGAAACTTCAATCTCAACAACAACATAAACCTCGATTAACGTATACTTCATACTCTGATATTCAAATTGGTAAAACCATTACCTTTATTATTTCAAACATTTTATAAACTCAAGTAAACCAAAATCAAATACCAAATTGGTAACTTATAAATTTAGATTATAGAATATTATACCAAATATAATCCCGCACGAATGTGCGGGTCCTAATATAGTAATAAAGTTATTGTAGCATTTGATTGTTATGATAAATATAATCTCTTCCTCCTTAGGTCGTGAGTCGTGACTCCCACACGTAAATTAAAAATATGATACCTTTATTTTAATTTTATCGTTGCTATTAGAGATGTGAAAATTAACCAATATACGTAAAACTCCTCCGGACCAGCCTGCCAGTGATCGGGAATACGACTGAAAATTTTCAGTCCGGCCAGTTGAAAATTTTGTCTCATTTGATTGAGCCGCTAGTCGAAGGGTATATAAACTATACAATTTTAATTAGCTTATATATCAAGTTATGAATCATATAAATTACTTTTATGATGAACTGATGATGATATATGTGAGTACAGTGTCCCTAGACTTTTATTCATGCATGATGTTCTTAGATTTCTATTGGAAAAATTCCACTAAAAATCTTCAAAGTGGCAAACACTTCCACTCTAAACCTTGAAAGTTTTGCACTTCTACAACAAACCTTGAAAAATTTGTTACAATAAACCTTCAAAGTGGCTAACAATTTTGCATTGTTATTAAATTTAGGGGAACAATTCACTCTGTTACATTTTCCGTTAAACAATTATGATTAGTTTTTATTTTTATTTTTTATTTTGATACAATAGTTTAATTTAGTTTTTCTATTTCTTAAAAAAATGATAATTATTTTGAGAATATCCATCATCATCATGAAACATCCATGAAAAGACGATGTCCTAACCACTGGACGAAAGGAAAATGAAAATATCCATCATCATGAAACATCCATCTTCTGCTTTCTTCCACTAAAAATCTTCAAAGTGGCAAACACTTTCACTCTAAACCTTGAAAGTTTTGCACTTCTACAACAAACTTTGAAAAATTTGTTACAATAAACCTTCAAAGTGGCTAACAATTTTGCATCGTTATTAAATTTAGGGGAACAATTCACTCTGTTACATTTTCCGTTAAACAATTATGATTGGTTTTTATTTTTATTTTTTATTTTGATAAAATAGTTTAATTTAGTTTTTCTATTTCTTAAAAAAATGATAATTATTTTGAGAATATCCATCATCATCATGAAACATCCATGAAAAGACGATGTCCTAACCACTGGACGAAAGGAAAATGAAAATATCCATCATCATGAAACATCCATCATCATGAAAATATCCATCATTATCCAGTTTTTTTTAATTTTACATAAATCACAGAGTAAATAGATTGGATAAATTCATAAATATATATAAATTAATGACTTAAATCAACAATAAATTTATTGAATTTATGGACAGAATAGTTAAATAGATCTAATAAATTTATCAACATAAAATAATAAGAACTAACTAAATGCGTAAAAATTTATAATCACAATTTTAAAAAATAATATATATAGAAATTAAATATTTAGTGAGAAGTATATGTCATGCATACAAACATCAACTAAATTATAAGTGCAGAAAGAAAAAAAAACTTAAATAAATTGGGATCAACATGCGAGTATTTGATATAATATATTATAGAAAACACAAATAAATGAGAATTTTATAATGATAATTATAGCCTATTTGCAACTTACAAAATAATATAACTTAAGCATGGACATCATAGTCTTATAGAACATTATTGTCAAAATCTGTGAGAAAAATAGGAAAATCATTGACAAAAAAAGTGTCAAAAACTGATCTCATATATGAATGAAATGTTAGTATTGAAATGAGATAAAAGACTGATCGCTAAATAAAGGGGCTTCTCTTGGAGATTGATGATGGTGGATGAGAATCTGAAGATGAAATAGGAAATGAAACCGCTAAGACAAAACATAATCATGTATAAAGATTGAGATATGAATAAAATTGAGAGATGGTGGAGGAAAGGCTGAGTTAGAGAATGTTGTCGGAAAACGTCATAAGACATAGAGTTGTGAAGGATTTAGGTGACTGAAGGTGCGAGAAGGAAACAGTATTCAGTTAGAAACCGGGATAAGATCTGAACCAGATGAAATCAGAGGGACACCAAAGATCTTTCCAAAAGAACATATTTCTTAAATATGAGCGAGAGCATAGCCGCCGGTCACTGAAGCCATTTTTCTGTATCTAACACTAGGCCTGGGTATCCATGTGTTTAAAGTCTTTTGAATTTTTGGGTTTAGTGGCCTATGATATATTTCCATGTTTATAATTTTCAGCTCAATTCGGGTAAACGGAATATCATGAACAAAAGTTGGTTAAATTTTCACATATATAACTAAAAAATTTTCATATATTTTAGTTATTTTGGGTAGTTTTGGGTTTTTCAGTTTAAAAGTAATACATATTTTTGTCTTAATAGTTGTAGGGTAATTAAGTTATATCAAGTTCAAATATAATATTAGTTTTGTGTATATAATTTATTTGGAATATTTTGGATATCCAGTTGGTTCTCGTTCAGTTTAGATTTAGTTATTAGGATATATGAGTGTAGGACCCATTCAGATTTTTTTCGGTTTGGATTCGAGTTTGGTATCCTTTTTTCAGGTTGGATTCGGTTCAGTTTTTGGTTATGGGTATTTCACCTATTTAATATTTTAATATAAAATTTTAATGTAGGAAAGTTAATTTATTAATTTATCTAGAAAAATAAACTTCTTTAAATAACTATATTCTCTAACAAAATATAATTTCTACTTTTCTCCCTTAAAACAATTCAAGATATATCATTAACAACATATACTTAATTTAATAATTTTAGTTAAAATTAATTTATTTTAAAATAAAAACCCACACATCGGAGGAGGAGCCTAATCTAATATATATATACTTGTAATCATTACATGTATATATATATATATAATATACATCTGGTGTAGTCATAAATATTATTACTAGTGGGTGACCCGCCCTCCCGGCGAGATTTTGATTAACGATTTTAATTATTGTTAGTCAATATTAGAGTTCTTCATATTTTTTGGGGTATATTGTGTTTGTTTGTTCTCTGTTTTTTTCTGTTTGATATTTTCTGTATGTTTTTAATCTCATGAATTTATGTATGTGTATCTTGCTTTATCGTTTTTATTCGACAAATAGTCAAAATCAGAACCTGCAACAAAGATTATTTTTTATAAGATTATACTCCTCCGCAATATAGAGATAGTGATATATCGAATAAGATTAGATAAGTATATTATTATTTTGTAATCTTTCACCTTTAACAAACAAAGTTCAGAATATTGATCATAATCTTTATATCCAACACTTACACTTTAAGGCCGATGTCCAACTAAAGAGATTCTTAAGATTTGATTTGTTCTTATGAGACTCTAAATTATATGGTACTGGAAAAAAAATTGGACCAAATCTTATCAATCAATAATGAAAAAGATGCTGAGAAGATGTTCTTGATGGGAAACACTATCTTAAATGCAGGAAGACAGAAAGACCGCTTACAATGAAAAAAACACCATTAAAAGAGTGAATCACATATAACATGTTCGCCCACTTTATATTTAACTTTCACTATTTTCCCATGTTTCTCTTTTTTTATTCATTCTTGATGTATTCTCATTTTTATAAGATTTTTCTATAAGACTTTACTCATCTTTTTTTTTCTTAAAAGATTTTATTATGAATATGTCAATGTTTAGGAATACCTGAGTTTATCTCCTATAACATGTATTCTCATATACCCTTTAAAAATTTAGAGTTGGCATTCAAGATTCTAGAAGCTCCTGTAAATATTCCGTAGTTGAATGAATCTGTGTTCGTTTGAACACTGATTTTGACCATCACAATGCCTCTTTTTGTTTTTTGCATTTAAGCTATTTAAATTCAATAGTTTTTTCATAACTATAAAGCTGACAATATAAATGTAAGAAATGTATTTTAAATATTATGTACATTTTCTTAACTAATCCTAATTGATTGTTTTGAATTCTATACATTTTTTTGGACTAATCCTAATTGATTGTTTTAAATTATGGAACATTTTAAAATTTCTTTATAAGACTTTTGTTTTTTTTTAGATTGGTTTTGAATATGTCAACGTTTTGAAATATCGGAGCTTATCTATTATAACATGCATTTTTATCTCCCATTTAAAAGCTTAGGGTTGTCTATTTGTTTCCTTGAACACCGATTTTGACCATCAAAATGTAGTTTTTTGTTGTTTCTATGTAAGATATTTAAATTCAAAAAAATCGTAAATATGAAGCTGACAATATAAATGTAAGCAGTGTTTTTTAAATTATATTTCATAATTCCATAATTTTAAACAATTTGTTTTATAATTCCAATTCTAATATGTCGAAAATATTATAAATTAGAATAATAATAGTTAATATTTTGATTTATTTATTTGAAGTTGAATATTTTCTAAAATATAAAAATAAATCTAATAAGACTAAAACTATTAAATTAGAAATAATTATTATTATTAATACTTTGATTTATTTATTTGAAGGTAGTTTAAAAAAAATCACTAACGCTAAAACTATTAAATTAGAGTTTTTAAGATTATTTTTTAAGGAGATGAAATTCTGTTAAAAATATTATTGTAGCTATGAAAATTAAAGTGTAAACTTAAAAATTAAAACTAATAGAAAATAATTGCTTATGTATTATAATAATAGAATTTAAGTGGAAAGCATTTAAGAAAAAGACTAAAAAATAGTAAATAACTAACGATAATATGTCAATTTTTAAGAGCATAAGAATGCTGAGAGTGGCCTCTAAAAAGAGAGAAATATATTATTTTATATATAAATATATATATATATGGTTGTATATATGTATACTGATATATACTGGTATACATTTATATATTGATATAGTTTATATTTCTTACAAGGTTCGACAATGTAAAAAATAAGCTATGGGTTCGAATCTGACCATCATCTACGGATCTCTACTGGCTTAAACAGAAAGAAAATCCGACTTTCAACATACATATCTAAAGTTATTATAAGTTTTGTTATACTACAGGATTTACCTAGGCTATTAAAAAGGAAAACAAATTAAAAGCCATAATTGTTAAAGAACGCCCTAAAGGTTTAAAGCCTACATCCACATCAAATCTTACATATGCAATGATATGTGATCCCCCATACGGAATAATCTAAGATTGCATTTTATATAGTCAGTCATATTACAGAAAACAAAGATTAATCAATAATATCCGTCAATTTAGTTTAGATAAGTGATGATATTATTATTCTTAAAGGGCCGATTCTAACATTTTTTTGTCCTGGAATTAGAGGATTTGTAGATTTAGGGAAAAGAGAAGAAAACATGCAAATTTACAACCTTCTGTTTGGGAGTCATCCTCAAAGCTTGCAGCTTTCAACCATTCGTCATGTGTTTTGTTACCGTCGATAAACAAAAGTTAAAACAATGTAGACATAATGGTCATAGTAACCATATATAATGATATTATTTTGGTTAATGAACCATAATACAAATCAAACCTAATAATTTAATATACTCAGATATTTATTTATTTTTCAGTAATCAGAATTTTATAGCTAAAGTCCGCGATATACAGCATAATCAGGAAGTTTTGAGACGTTAACCTTTGTAAATTTCGGAAATTTACTTTTCCCGGTAACTTTCATAACTTGTGTTGATCATTTAATCAGGAAGTCGACATGCATATATGTTAGAAATTGAAAATTTTCATTTAATAACACTACTAGAATAAAAAAAAACAGTCATCATGAAATATTTGTTTCAATTAAACTAATTTCTTGTTTTGAACATTTTCCTATTTAGCCTCCTATGAAGATGTATTATTATTATATATATATGGATGTGTAGATAGTGTAAAATATACTCTCTTTCTTAAGATGTCTTCAATCTCAAATGAGTTAAATCCTTATGGTGACGATGCCATGAACCATAGTGGCTTTTTTCCCATCCAAATTTGATGAATCACTAGTCAAAAAATGTTGAACCAATGTTCGTTACTTCTAACAGCACAAACCATACCATTTTGTTTCTCCGTCTCTTGCTTTTATTTGTTAGCACAGTTCACAAATTTCTTTATCGTCTTTAAAAAACAACAATTCACATGCTTTTTGTCAGATGAGAAGCAACATGTTTCTCTTTTTTGCATGCCTAGCAGGACTCAAATCCCAGGTTCTGTTTAAGGTTTCTAAGGTTTCTACTAAAATATCACAAATAAGTATACTATTATTGTTCCTACTAATAATATGGCCTCTCTCCAAAATGGGACGATAAAAAATGTTTATTATCATTTTGGGGAGTGGTCATATTATTGATATGAACAATCGTAGTAGCTAGTCGTGATAGTTTGAATGATAGAAACTTAAGAAAGCTTAAGAGAACTTAAGATTTGGCCGTGCAATACGTGTTGAAAATAGAAACCATATTTCTTACCATGTGATAATACGCATGTGAATTGTTTATGACAATGAAAAAAATTGTGAATGTGCTAAAAAGCAAAAGCATGAGATGGAGAAAACAAACTTGTATGGTTTGTGCTGTTAGAAGTAACAAACATTGATGAAATGTTTTTGGACTGGTGATTCCTCAAATTTAGGTTAATTTTATATGGGAACAAAGCCACTATGTTTCATAGTATAATCACCATAGGGATTGAACTCATCTATTGATTAAAAACATCATGAAACAGAGAGTATGTTTTACACTATCTCATTTCAATTTATATATACTAACACCTTCATAGGAGGCTAAATTGGAAATTTTTCAAAAGAAAAAATTAATTTAAGCATATAAAGAAACAAACATTTCATGTTGACAACATTTAATTCTAGTAGTATTATTAAATGAAAAGTTTAAGTTATTTTTGTATATATATTCCATATTAATAGTTATATAGATATACATAGAAACTAGATTCTATGAATAAAATAATTTCATTTCATATAAAAATACACACAAAAATGGGAATTTTGTTTTAAGAGAAAACATAAAAAAGGATTCGAACGTATTATTGCTATAATTACTAAAATTTTAACAGGGTCAACTGAAACAGTGGGTCTGTATACAAGTTTTCATTTCTTGATTTACAATATAAATATTTAATTATATAGTGTACATATATAAGACCAGTAAACCACTCGTATATGAATTGTAAGGCAGACCCTTTATTAAGGGAATCAGGGAGCGGATTCAAATTGAATGTTTTGCTAAATTTGTATTGGAATTGTATGTTCCATTCTATATCTGCCATCATTTATAATTCTAATAACACCAATAAAATATTTAACCACCTTATCGAAACTAGGTTACCAGTCATATCTATAGTTTCATTGGTAAGGTCGTTTAAACTAACCGGTTCAATACTTTTTCTATCTGTTGTAGAAAAAAAAAGTTAAAAAAGATGGTTAAAGATGATGGAAATAAAGAAGACGGGTAAGTTGAAACAAGTGGTTCAATTATTTTATGATTATTAGAAAAACGATTGAATAGTAAATATAAACATACAAACCATAGCAAAATAAAATAATATATTAATAAAAATATTATTTTTTAATTTTATTTTAAATTTTTCTTTAAGATAATAATATAACATATATTATTATTTTTTAAAACAATAATAACTAATTCAAATGCTATGTTTGAAACTGAACCGCCTTATTTTTTGGATAATTGAAAATTATTTTTGCAATCACCAAAACTAAGCTAACAACCATGGTCTTTTCCAACCATCTTTTCCAAAAGTCATACTGATTGGTGACCCTTGAAGTGTTAGTTTGCAAATGATATTATAAAATGACACCAATCAAACTCTTAATGAAATAAATATTACTTAAGACTTGTAGGTGGAAAATTGAATGCTTTATGATTGTGGGTGTAGCGTGTTTTGCCTGAAAAATATAGTCATACTAACCTACAGCTAATATAAATTTTTCTCGACCTATGTGACTCGTAGTTTCAGTAATTTAGTTGTGCAAATCTCACTTCGACTGTTTTTTAATAATGATAAATTGATTTACCTTTGCATGGTTGGCGCGCGAGACCAACGGCTGGATTATCAGAATGATGACGCCTAGCAATGCGTTGTAGATGTGCTTGTTTTGTCTTTTTCAGAGAATGTAGTCGGGATTAGTGGTGTGGGCGCTTTTGATTGTGATAGTTGGTGGAAGGGCTTGTACCGATCCATCTAAGTATCTGGCTAGTTCACAGCCATCAAACAAAACATGGACTTGGTGGCTTCACATGAGGTAATTGGACTTGGCAGGTTCAGCTGATGTAATTGGTGTTGATTAATTTTGTAACATTGAACATGTTGACATTGAGAACAATTTAGTTATTGATGGTGACAGTTTTTTGTTTTTGAGCTTGGGCAGCTAAAGCTGTTTAGATGAAGAAAATAATCAAAATTTTAAAAAGTGTTTTAGGTGTTTTTAGATATTGGCGGCTCTGCTTCCATGTAGATTAAATAATTCAATTATTTTAGGTTAATGATTGTACACCATATATATATATAAGCATAGAGTAACCCTAATCTCTATACTAATTACAATTGTATTCTTGAAAACTCATTCATTAGCAAGTCGGTGAATAAAACCCAAAGGCTGGAGCGCAATGTCACGGCCCATTTTTGGCCCAACCATTTCACTAAATCATAGGTGATGGGTTACTTTTCTATAGTATTTTTCTTAATTTTCCTATATGGACTTCTTGTGTTTTTTAATGGGGTCAGATTTATTAGATTCTTCTATAGAATTTTGGAGGCTCACTAGGATATTTATTTTCCAAGGAATATCTCTATAAAACCACCTCAATCAATTAAAATTGATATATACATAATCAAGGTAAATCCGCCCAACACTTATTACACTTTCCTTGTTTTCTTTTTGTTTTCAATCTTTATCATTATATTGTTTCAATCGACACCATTCTTTTTGGATTTGCTTTTGTATAAGGATTAAATACAAAAAATAGACCAATTTGAAAATAAATTTCCAAATAGGAACCTCTTCTGCTTCAAAAATCTTTTTAAAGGGATCCCGTTTGGAAATAAATTTTAAAAATGATCAATTTTAGATAATCGCTCTTTGTATAAATAGAGGTGTGATTCCTCATAAATCATAACAAATCATCAACTAATGCTTAATAAAATAGTATTGTTTGCTTCTCTCTCTTAGTCCCGAGTTATTTCTCTCTCTCTAAGGGGTCGGTTTCATTTCTTAAAGGCTTGCTTAGCCATTTTCTATGAGGTATAACGCCCCACGGTTTGATCAACTAAAGGCTAGAGCATGAGCTGGATAATTCAATAACGACGTCTTGATTACAAGGTGAAAATAACGGAGCGCGAGCGGGATGAGTCAACAATGAATACCGGATCATGAGGCAGAATAATGGAACATATCAGAGTGACGAAAGATGCTAGAGGGAATGGTGAATTGTGGAAGTCAGTAGACAAGAGCTATTGTTGGATATATTTTAAACAACTGAACTGGGCTCTTATGTTTCTCAAAATGGGCCTCATATCCACGTTGGGTTTTGTTGGATTGAGATTAATTGCTTTTAATAAAATATTTTCTTCCACAAAAGAAAAAGTCAAGATCGTGTCTGATTTTTCTCTTCTGCTTCTCACCTGTATCTCTTTCCGGTAGAAACTATGGCTTTAGTGGACCGATTCTAAAGGCAGAAAATCAGTTCAGGTCAAATTCGTTTTGGGTCTTTAAAAGGGAGAAAGAGAGACTCGTTTTTGAGCAAAAAAAAACAATCAACATCTTTTCTTCTATTTTCTTCTTCTTATTTTGATTTTGAGTTTGAGAGTTTCATCTTTTTTGAATTGAGTGCACAATTCATTAGAGAGCAGAGTAAACCCTGGAGTGAGCCGTCTTGGTTATCTTGCACCGAGATTAGGCAGTTTTTCGCTCAAGTGCAGTAGATTCTCTATGGCTCTGCATTTTCGTTCTTTTTCTTTTCTAAGTTTCTGTTTACGGTTAATTATTTCCAACAATCTTGAGCGAAATTTATTTTTTTGTTGGTTTTAACACGATTCAGAATGCCGAAGAACTCTGCAGTGCCTGGTTTATTAAAGCTTCAACCTTTGATCGGTTCCAATTACCGTCGATGGTCTGAAGAACTCATGTTCTTCTTTCAAGAAGTTGGCTTAGATTACGTTCTCGCTGAAGACAATCTTCATCTTCTGAAACACCTACCTCTGACAATTTTCAGACTGATGGGACACAATCAAGCAAGTCAAAACCAGAAGGAACCTTTGAAGAACACAACCGTACTTGTCGTGGTCATATCATTAGACATCTCTCAGAGAAGTTGTTTGACATCTATGTCAATTACGAATCAGCAAAGGAAATTTAGAAAAACTTGAAGAAGAGATACGGAGCTGAAGATGAAGGCAAGAAGCAGTATGTCACTTCAAAATGGACCTCCTTTCAGATGAAGGACGATCTGCCTATCCTCGATCAACTCCACGAGTATGAAGCTATTGTCTCCAAAATTCAAGCTGAGGGTATACCAATCAATGAGCAGCTGGCTGCTTTAGTGCTCGTTGACAAGTTGTCTCCATCTTGGAATGGTTATCGATCAAACCTGAAGCATGAGAAAAAGAAGATGTCGCTTGATGAGTTAATCGCTGACATAATGATCGAAGACGCAAACAGAAACTACTTAGGTAAAAGCACTGTGTCTCGTTCAATCCGTAATGATGCTAATGTGGTAGAAAGTTCTGGTGGTGTAAAGAACAGGTCAAAATTCAACAAATGAAAGAATCCTCTTGCTGGAAAGTCCGCTGAGTTTAAGAAAAAACTGAAATGCTGGAACTGCAACAAGCCTGGACACAAGAAGCAGGACTGTCGCCTTCCACCTCAGCAGAAAGGATCAAACAAAACTCATCTCACTGAAGATGTGATTGCTGTCACCACTGAGGTAAACGCTGCAATTGATGTGGTGGAATGGATCATTGATTCTGGCTCCACACGTCATGTCTGCAGCCAAAAGTCTCTTTTTAAAACTCTTGATGAATCTCCATGTGATAGTGTTTACTTAGGTGATGTTAGTGCTTTACAAGTTGCTGGAATTGGAGAAGTTGCTTTAAAATTGTCATCTGGAAGAGTTTTAACTTTGACTAAGGTTTTGTTTGTCCCTAACATTCGTAGAAATTTGATTTCTGGTGCTTTATTGATGAATGCTGGGCTTAAACAAACTCTTGATGCTGGGAAATTAGTGATTACTAAGAATGGGGGTTATGTGGGAAAAGCCTTTTGTAAGGGAAATCTCTTTATTCTTGATATCATAAATGAAACAAGTGATGTTGCTTCTGCTTACTTTGTGTGTGGTTTAGAAACTTGGCATGGTAGATTAGGACACTTAAATGTGAATTCAATTAAACGTTTAAAGCATGCCAACCTTATTCCTGACACCTTGGAAAAAGATCTTGAAAAATGTGAAATTTGTGTAGAAGCTAAGCATGCTAGAAACCTTTTTCTCATCCTGTTGATCGAAAAACTGAATTGCTTGAGCTTATTCATTCTGATCTTGCTGATTTTAAAAGCACCACTAATAGAGGTGGTAAGCATTATTATATTACATTTGTTGATGATTTTTCTAGATATACAAGGGTTTATCTATTAAGAACAAAAGATGAGGCTTGTGAAATGTTTATGCAATATAAAGCTGAAGTTGAAAATCAACTAGATAGGAAAATTAAGAGGCTAAGGTCTGATAGAGGGGGAGAATATGAATCTGAAATTCTGAAGTCTTTGTTTAAAAGAGGGAATTATTCATGAAAGAACTGCACCTTATTCTTCTCAGCAAAACGGTATTGCTGAAAGGAAAAATAGAACCCTTAAGGAAATGATGAATGCTATGCTTCTTAGTTCTGGTTTACCTGATCAAATATGGGGGGAAGTTATTCTTTCTGCTTGTTATATCTTGAATAAAGTGCCTCATAAAAATATTCCTTTCACACCTTATGAACTCTGGAAAGGTCATTCGCCTAATTTGAGTTACTTAAGAGTGTGGGGGATGTCTTGTCAAAGTAGGATTACCAGCATTTAAAAGAAACAACATTGGTGCTAAGACTGTAGATGTTGTGTTTGTTGGTTATGCTTTGAACAGTGCTGCTTATCGTTGTTTGACTTTTAAATCTGATTCTTTGCAATTTGACTGCGTGATTGAGTCTAGAGACGTTGATTTTTTGAGAATGTGTTTCCTTTTAAGAGAAACTTAGAATATGCTTTTTCAAGTAATGCTGCTGCTAAAACTGTTAAAAGAACTTTTGATGATAGTAATGAAGAACCTAGGAGTAAGAGGATAAGAACTGAAACTGACTTTGGTCCTGACTTCATTACTACATTTCTTGTTGAGTATGATGAGATTAGTGAAGAATTTGTGTATGCTTTTTTGATAGAAGAGGACCCTAAAACGTTTTCTGAAGCTATGAGCTCTGTCGACTCTGTTATTTGGAAAGAAGCAGTGAACAACGAAATTGATTCTATTATGATTAACCATACTTGGGAGCTTGTTGATTTGCCTAGGGGCTGCAAAACAATCAGATGCAAATGGATTCTAAGGAAGAAGTTCAAGGCTGATGGCTCTATAAATAAATTCAAAGCAAGGCTGGTGGCTCAAGGATTTGCACAAAAACAGGGAGTAGATTATTTGATACTTATGCTCCTGTTACTAAGATTGCTACTATTCGCATATTATTTGCTCATGCATCTATACATAAATTAGTTGTGCATCAAATGGATGTCAAAACTGCATTTTTGAATGGTGATTTGCATGAAGAAATATATATGACGCAACCTGAGGGATTTATTGTGCATGGTAAAGAACATAAAGTTTGCAAATTGATTAAATCCCTTTATGGTCTTAAGCAGGCCTCTAAGCAATGATTTGAGAAATTTAGTACTACTCTGCATGAAAATGGTTTTGTTTCTAACTTTGGAGATACTTGTGTGTGGAATTAAAGTGATAAAAACTGATTCTGGGTTTTCTTTAAATCAGTCTCATTATATTGAAAAAATCCTTAAGAAATTTGGATATTGGGATGAACCCAGTGCTAGGTCTCCTTATGATTCCTCTTTGCATTTGTTTAAGAATAGATGAGAAAGTGTGAACCAATCTAAATATGCTAAGGTGATGGGTAGTGTAATGTATTTGATGAATTGCACAAGACCTAATATTGCTTATGCTGTGAGTAGATTGAGTAGATAGACTCATAATCCTAGTTCTGATCATTGGTTAGCTCTTGTTCGTTTAATGCAATATTTGAAAGGAACTATTGACTGGAAGTTATGTTATACTAGTTCTCCTTATATTATTGAAGCTTATTGTGATGCAAATTGGGTATCAGATAATGATGAAGTAAATTCTACTAGTGGCTTTGTTTTTACTTTAGGTGGAGGAGCTGTAGCATGGAAGTCCACAAAGCAGACTTGTATTGCTCGTTCTACCATGGAATCTGAACTTATTGCTCTTGAATTGGCAGGTCAAGAAGCTGATTGGTTGAGAAACCTGCTTGCTGATATTCCAATGATAGGAAGACCTTGTCCTTCAATATCTCTGAGATGTGATTCTCAAGCTGTGATTGTTGTGCCAATGAACGCACTGTATAATGGGAAGAAAAGGCATATACGTATGCGGCACAAAGTGATACACAGCTTGATGGAAGCTGATGTGATATCACTGGAGTTTGTGAAGACAGCGAAGAACCTGGCTGATCCTTTAACGAAAGGTTTGTGTGGACGAATGGTCCTGGACACATCAAAGGAAATGGGATTAAAGCCTTTTTCAGGTTAGATCATTCTGGATACCAAACCAAGAATTCTTTTCCCTTTGAGTTCTTGGTTCAATTGGTCAAACGAAAGAATGATAGTAACCTGTTGTAAAATCCTATGTAGTTGTCTTTGGAAGGTTGAGATATTTGGTCTCTTAATGAACTTATTCCCGTAAGGGGGTGTGAGACAACACACACTTGATAAGTCACCTAAGTAAATTTTAAGGTAGTGGCTGCCTAACTAGATGAGTTGTAGGCTAACTCACTAGAACACTTACGATGTAGGGTTATGTAATAAGCCTTTAAATATTTAATTTGCGAAACTCTCAACTCTTCGTTTTGTTGATTCAAGTCCTACGGACATCAACTTTTGTACAATTTTTAAACATATGAGGGATTGTTGGGTATATTTTAAACAACTGAACTGGACTCTTATGTTTCTCAAAATGGGCCTCATATCCACGTTGGTTTTTGTTGGATTGAGATTAATTGCTTTTAATAAAACATTTTCTTCCACAAATGAAAAAGTCAAGATCGTGTCTGATTTTTCTCTTCTGTTTCTCACCTGTATCTCTTTTCGGTAGAAACTATGGCTTTAGTGGACCGATTCTAAAGGCAGAAAATCAGTTCAGGTCAAATTTGTTTTGGGTCTTTAAAAGGGAGAAAGAGATACTCGTTTTTGAGCAAAAAAAAACAATCAACATATTTTCTTCTATTTTCTTCTTCTTATTTTGATTTTGAGTTTGAGAGTTTCATCTTTTTAAAATTGAGTGCACAATTCATTAGAGAGCAGAGTAAACCCTGGAGTGAGCCGTCTTGGTTATCTTGCACCGTGATTAGGCGGTTTTTTGCTCAAGTGCAGTAGATTCTATACGGCTCTGCATTTTTGTTCTTATTCTTTTCTAAGTTTCTGTTTACGGTTAATTATTTCCAACAGCTATAAAAGATGAGCTAAAGAACATTCAATATACATACGGGACTTAGAGATAGAACCCTAATATATTGGTCACTTCTATTTTCCTTTTTAACTTGCAATTTCCATTAGGTCTGTAATCCTTATTCCATAAATCTACTTTGTTTATATAAGATTATTTAGTTTGTTGCTTCATACAAAAATCTAACCCTCATCTCTTACCTTATACAAACTCTTAAGTGCAAGTTTTGTGGCTCACACTTATGATACAATACAACTATACAAGTATCTATAGTGAATATTATACCTATTTGGTCGTGTTTGATACTTAGTTGTTACCTATATTAACTATATTTTTGCAAAAAAAAATAAAGATGGCTTCCGTTGAGTTTCATGTGGATTTACGGTGGATTAGCGGTGGATTTACGGTGATTTCAAGGTGAATGAAGCTTGGATAGAAGTGTGACAGTGTATATCTGGTGGATTAGTGGTGATATAAATGTGAATCAAGCCCGTGATTGCTTTAGCTATTTTGGTAGCACTCAGAATCTTGGTTTTAGTGGTGGTTTCAGAAAACCTGAAGCTCTGCCAACTGCTTGTGTTCCTTTTACATCAAATCTTTCAACCAGGTGATTTTTTTTCCAATTTTCAGGTTGAGTTTTTTTCCGTTGTTTCTGAGTATTGATTTCGGAACAATTCAGGTTCTTGATAAATCTAGTAGTTAATATATGTATCTGTTATCTGACTTTGATTGACTCACTTGCTTGATGCTGACTAAACTTGTTTTGTTCATGTATCTTCTTCAAATTTCATTTGTATGGCTTGATGTGTTTTATGGATTTTAGTTTAAGTGTATTACTTTATAGGTTTTAAATGAATTGTGGCTTTGTTGAACTTTCTATGACTTTGAAGACAGAGGTTTAAGTTATGAGATAATTAAGTCTCTTCATGATGTGCTTACTTTGTTTTTTTTTGTTTCTTTCAGTTGATTGAAACTTTGATTGACCGGGTTGACCTATTTGAATCCGAGGCTGAATCTTCTCTCCAATCTTTGCTGAAAGAGGCAAATGAGGCGCTGATCAGTGCCTTTCTGGTTCTACTGAGAGCTAAAGGAGAGACATACGAAGAAGTAAGTATAAACTATGTCAATCTAGGCATATACATAATCCTAAGTGATGGCACCTTTAAATAATCTGGTGTTGTGTAGACTGTGGGGTTGGCTAGGGCAATGATGAAGCATGCCGGGAAAGTGGAAGGATTAGTTTATGCCGTGGACATAGTTGGAACAGGTGGTGATGGAGCAAACACAATCAATATATCAACTGGATCTTCAATACTTGCTGCAGCTTGTGGTGCAAAAGTAGCGAAGGGCATCTCCAATCACATTCTATCTTTTTGTCTAAACTCTAACATAGAGTAGCTCTAACTCATCTGTATATTTTAGTCTAAAATAGAGTAACACTATCATTTACTCTATATATAAAGTAACTCTATTTTTCCTCTATATTTTACACTACAGTTACTCTCCAAAAGAGTAACTCTAAAATAGAATATAACCTTGGAGAGAAAGGATAGTAACTCTAAAATATAATATAACCTTGGAGAGAAAGGATACTCACTACAAGAAAACATCCATGTAACAACAGACAAAAATGTTGGTAATTCGTCGTAAACGGTGTTTTACAACGGATTTATGATGAACGACAAATTGTCGTAACAGGGTCATCGTAATTTATAAAGTCGTTGTAACTTTGTTGTAAATACTTCCGTCTTAACTTCCACATAGTTATAACATGTCCTCGTATATTCATCATATATAATTAAATGTAAGTTTGACGGTATTATAAGCGTCGTTAATACGTCGTAAATTTAGAGACGAATTAACGATATATGGTTAAAACAAATGTTATCAATTCTTCGTAAATGTAGCAACGAATTAACGACGTCTGGTTAAAAAAAATGTTATCAATTCTTCGTAAATTTAACGACGTATTAACAATGTTTATTATAATTTAATTTAAATTAAGAAAATTAATTTTTTGAGTAAACAAATATATTTGATTTAATTAAAAAAGAAAACAAAATTAAATTAAAATAAAATTTATTATATATAATAAGTTATAAGTATATACAAAAAAAAAAAAGTTTTAAAAGTTCAAACTAATATCATCAAAAAAATTTGTGTCAGCGTCACTGGGTTCTGCTGCTCTATGATCGAACTCGGTTTGCTCCGGTTGCGTCGGTTTCTGTGGTGCCATATTCTGGTGGCGAATAAACTCTCGTCATGCTTCTAAAGCCTGAGATAATTCTGGATTACTCACCGCTAAAATATCGAACAAGGAGTCAAGTCCATCAACTTGGCTCTTTGTCATCTCCAGCAAGCCATCAAAGAAGCAATCTTGGCATTTTCAGCCACTAGATCAGATCAAAGCTGTACCAGATCATCTTCCAATCTACAAGAATACGAAGAAGTTGCAATTGGAACATCATGCACTGAGCCCATGCCTAAAGCCCCGTCCTTTCTTTTTTGGAACAACCTTTTCGCAAAAATTCCAGAGGAATCTTCGTATCCCCCATCTTTTTTGCGAACATTCCCGAGAAATCTTCGCAGGTCTGAGTAGGGGCATTTTTGGAAAAGAAAATACTAGGGTTTTAGGCCAGAAGCTGAAGAGTCGCCTAGACCAGAAGCTGAAACATCGCATTTTTCTATATAAAGATGGTCGATGCTGCTCATTTCCTAACTTCTTCATCTGAACCCAAAGGTAATTCTCTCTAAACTCACTTTTCTGATCTTCATTTACTTATCACATCGCCTTTTGATTATGGCTTAGCTCCGCCATGATTTAGATTATAATCCGGCGGAAGCTTGTGCGGTAGTCGATAATCTCCATGCTTCTCGATTCAGTTTTGGTCTCACGGATCATCTTCGACTGGTTTTGTCCTGGCTATGACTCAGTGAGGGATTGGTTCCAAATTTCGACTAGTTTGTGAAGGTCTTCCTAACTTCAAAGGGTCTCTCTAACATGAATCATGCACGCCCTTCATTAAAGCACGACACCCAACCTCAGTCAGAATAAGTCCACAAAAGTAACTCGTCAGTCACATATTATCCCAAAAAATGGTGAGTGACACCTTGCTATCATTCAAAAACAAGATGTTCAAACTTCTGCTACTAGGATGTAAACTTTGAAAGGGTAGACAATAATCCAAATCTTACACACGAAATGCTGCAAATTATTAAAAAGTTCCTAAAAAAAAAACTACATCCAATTCCACCCGCGTAAGCATTTCCATGTTCTTACAACTTTGCTTGTGGGTAGGAATACTTCTGCGAGAGAAGTTAAAGGATCTCGAACACACTTAGCTTTTAAATGAAGAATTACTGTTTATTAATGTTTAGAAACTCTCTCGAAACTAAACACTCAAAAGCTCTTAATGTTCTGGATATCAAAGTCACAACTCAGTTTTGATATTTATAGGGATGATAGCACCTCATTTGCTATTCATATTCATATTGCTAATATAAAAAAAAATTCCCTATTCTAATACAATTAGACCATTTCATTTTTAGCCTATCTTATCTTTAACCGACTTGTTAGTGATATCTTGGTCTTTAAGCTATTGAAGCTTATCCAACATCCACCCCTTTAAGCTTCAAGTTAGTTTTCAAGAGGTCTTGAACTCCTACCAAACTCCTCATCTCCTTAACCTTGATCCTTGTTAGGGACTCTGTCAAAATGTCCACCTTCTGCTCAGTTCCCAGTACATGCTCGACTTCAAGTTGATCATCTTTGACACTTTAGTGTAAGTTAATTGCTTTTCCAATCTTGAGATCTCATTACCTTTCTTAAGAGCCTTCTGTTAGGATCATGTAGTGTTATATAATCATGCCTCATTCTAACATCACAACCATGCTTGGTAGCTTGTCCTAAACTTAGTATATTGCTCTTTAACACCGGAATGAAATAGATGTTGGTTAGAAGTCTATATTCCCCTGTTTTTCCTTGAAAAATGATTGATCTTTTTCCTTCAATGTTAACACAAGATTCATCTCCAAACATCAATTTTCCCTTTATCTTCTTGGACGCGTAATGGCCAGGTTTATCACATCGATAACAAATTATTTTAAATATATCCTTCTTTTCTTTCGTTTGATCTTGATCTATTTGATTTGTTATTCTGTCTTGTGAGTTAAACCTTCCTCTGCCTTGTCCTCTAAATCCTCGTCCTCCTCTACCTCGTGATGTCGCAAAGTTTTGGTGATATGTATTTGCGTATAAAAGCTCACTTTGTGTGTCTCCACTATTCTCCTCATCAAGAATTCTTTATCCGTATGTTTTTAATCTTCCAATAGTATCTTCAAAACTTTTTGTGTTCAAGTCCAAAACTTGCTCGAGAGAGGCTATGATTTGAATGTACTTGCTCCTTGGTAAACTGTTAAGAAATTTCTCCATCATTTTTTATTCTTCAATAGTTTCACCTAGGGCCACAACTTTTGAGGTTAATTCTGATATCTTCCCCACAAAGGTATCGATTGTGTTTGAGTCTTTCATCTTCATTCGTTCAAACTCGGACATTAGGCTTTGGAGTCTAGCTTCTTTAACTCTATCTGCTCCAAGGTGTCTTGATTTGATTGCATGTCATATACTTTTTTGTGAGTCTTGATCACCAACTTGTAATATTACAGTTTTGGGTATGGATTGAAACAACAAAGCAATTGCTATATCGTTTTTCTCGGCTTTGGTTGAACCGGGATCAATTATCTCTCATACTTTGTGAACACGCAAAAGCACCTTCATCCTCATCGATCACACCATGTAGTTTGATTGAGTTTAACATCGGACACTGTACTGATGATGGTACAAGGTTCTTTTTCCTTGTTGGATTTTCAGTATCTCCCATAGCTCGGAAATACTCTTTGTTTTCGCCTCTACTTAGGTTGGATCGAAACTAGGTTTGCTTTGATACCAAATAAAGGATCTCGAACACACTTAACTGTTTAAACACTTTGAATCCCCCATATGCAACACTTTTTTCTTTCATTAATATATGCAACTCCGATAACTTTCTTGCAAAATTATCTATTGTGTCTGAATCTTTCATCTTGATTCTCTCAAATTCAGACATTTTGGTTTGTAACCTTGCTTCCTTAACACTGTATGTTCCAAGATTACGAGTTTTGATGGGATCGATTGGAACAATAATTCAGTTGTGATATCGTTCTTGTTAAAATCAGTCGAATCAGGATCAATTGTTTCCCACACCTTGTTGATTCACAATATAAATTTCATCTTCATTGCCCATATTGTGTAATTTGTTGCTTTCAATATAGGGCAATAAATTGATAAAGCAACAACTTCCCTTGGACGAGAAGGAATGGTAACATTTCCCATAGCTCGGTTATATTGGCTATAGGTCTGTATGATCTTCATGATTTCTCCACAAAGATTTGTGATTCCGTGGATTTGTGATCTTCATGATGTCTCCCATAGCTTATCCAACAGAAGTGCTAGTTGTGATTTGAATCAAAAGACTGTCTATATAAAACTTGTATTATATGCTCTCTACCATGTCTTATATATATATATATTACAAATACTGTAGAGTTTGAGTATTAAGACAATTATACACATTCATATGAATAACCAAAATTGTATATGTATGTGGTAATTAACTTTGTATTATTTCTCTGGAAAAAAACATAGCTTCTAAATTTTTGTTTTTTTTTAACCTTAGAAGCTATGTTTTTCCAAATAAATAATACAATGTTATTTACCACATACATATATAATTTTGGTTTATTCATATAGAACATAGCTTCTAAGTTGTAACTGAAAATTTGTTAACGAATCATTCTCTTTTTAAAAATTGGGCTGTTTTCATCACTTGGAAGGCTTGGAATATAAACAATGTAATAAATTGTCGGTCTTGTGACAGGTGGTATATGAACTATTAGATTCGATATATATCAGTCAAAGATGGAGAGCCGATTGATCAAATCATTAATGGTAAGAAATGTGAAATGTCTGATTTATGCAAGTAATCAGAAAACATTTTAATCGACTTCCACCGTTCAAAAAATCCCTCAAATCTTATCAAGGGCCACATAAACATATTCCGTGGACTGAAGTGGAAAACCAACCAAAAGAAATAATCGTTTGAATGAAAAAGATAAATTTATTTCAAACATACGAATATTTAGTTTTTTGCAGAGACTTTAATTAACATAAATTCGACATAACTAAACTCTCTCTCTTTTTTCCGCTTTGTCTTATTGATATTGAGATGAAATGAGTTGCATCATAGAAAAGATCAACAAATAAAATACAAATGGTCTTTCTGGCACCAATGTTTTGGGCTATTTCAATGAGACATTGGTGATACCAAAACGATCTTGTTTCGAGTCTTAACAAGATCAACAAAAAGCAATCCACACAAAAATAACAGATGGACTTGTAGAACTTTTGACGACAACAATTATCATGATTTATATAAGTCTCTCTCTTTGATTGCCTTTGTCAACTTTGTTCTTTGTTCTGGAAGAGGTAGCTTCGGTGAAACCCCGATCTAAACACCGTCCAACAAACTTGAAGTCTTGAACAACTGAATACACCAGATATAATACCAAGGTAATAACGACCAAAAGGACATAACAACGATAACTAATCTTGATTCTTGACCATACCAGGACTAAGAAAAACCACCACATACAATAAAAATGAAAGCTACCACAGTTTTGACATCTCCTAGACTTTCAAAGACGTAACAGATCTGGAGAAAAAAATCCTACTACCGTCTACCACCAGAAAGGTGATGAGATCCAATTGGCAACAATTTTTTTACTGTGTATTCACCTCTCAAGAGGTCGATATGTGGTAGGTCAATGTGCTTAGACATTAGGAGTTATTTTTAATTAACTCTGATTAAAATTAAAAAATATATAACTAAACTCTCTTAGAATCAAAATTGTATTCTATAAAAGACTTATGAAATTATTAACACGTAGCAACGCTGCAACGCCACTCATGGCTCCGTTGTAGTCTTGTAGACATATAGTCAAAGTTAGGTGTGGATAAGTGGACTCATTAAGTCAACTCATTAAATTTTAAATTCTCTACACGGCACTTTTTGACTATTTGCCTCCTAATATTACACTTTCCCCCTAGTTTTTCTCTAAGGCTCAAGAAACATTTTCAAACTACTTAATTTACAGTTTCATCGAATATCATATTTTTCATAGGTATTTTTGTGATTTTGCTCGCACGTTACATAGCTTAACTACACGAGCATTTCATTTTAAAAATTAATTTCTTGGTTTGGGTTTCTATTCCTAAATTTTATGCACAATAAATATAATCATTTTTTAAAACTCGTCATTTATGACAACAGTAATTTTGCACGAGTGATATTGTATGGTACTGTTAAAAACTTAAAATTTAAATAAGCGCCGGTCTTAAAAAAACCAAACAGAGAAACGAAACAAAAGTCTTATTTGCTGTCTCTTAGTTTCAAATATCTTTTTGTCTCTCTATAGATTCAACCTCCTAAAATCACTTCATCTTCTTCCTCTACTTTTTCTTCTTCACCTTGACAAGAAGAACAAAGCCCAAAATACATAAAAACAACATAAAAATGGCTTTGATAAGTTCAAGAACAACACAAGACAACTTTATAGTTCCAAGGAGTTTTAACAACCACCACTCCGGCGAACGGAAAGTCCCCGTCGTTTATTATCTCTACCGGAATGGTCAACTAGATCACCCACACTTCATTGAAGTATCTCTTTCTTCTCACAATGGTCTCTATCTCAGAGGTAAACATTAAAAAAAATCTCATCTTTTGCTCTGTTTTGGATTTTATATTTCATAAAGTTTAGATTTTTTTATTCTTAGATGTGATAAATCGATTGAATGATCTTCGTGGGAAAGGAATGGCTTGTCTTTACTCTTGGTCCTCTAAACGGTAATAAAGCTCTTTCCTCCACCGTCTGATCTAACAAATCATTCTCACCGTCCGATCTTCTCATAATTTTTTGTTAATTCTCTCCTAATTTCAGAATTTACAAGAACGGTTTCGTATGGCACGATTTATCGGAAGAAGATTTCATTTTTCCCGTTCATGGTCAAGAGTATGTTCTCAAAGGCTCTCAAATTCTCGACCTTGGTAATAACTCCGGCAAAGAAATTGATTTTCCCGCCGTTTCTCACCGGCGTAATCAGTCTTGGAGCTCGGTTGAATACAAAGTCTTCAAAGCGTCCGAGTCAAACGCTGAGTCAACTCGTAAGCTTGCGATGGATGCTTCGACTCAGACTGACGATCGCCGGCGGAGGAAAAACCCGGTGAAGGAGGAGGAGGAATCTACGGTGAATGAGATCACTGAGCTGAGTAGAGAAGAGATTGTTTCGCCTCCACCGTCCGATTCGAGCCCTGACACGTTAGAAGCACTAATGAAAGCAGATGGACGGTTGATATTGCTTCCGGAAGATGAGGAATCATCGAATCGGACGGTTGAGAAGATGCGGCCTTCGGCTGTTCTGATGCAGCTGATATCGTGCGGCGCGATGTCGTTTAAAAAATGTGGGCCCACTTTAATGAATGGGCACACGGTGGAACGGGGAACAGGGAATTATAGGCTCGAGAGAGCAGAGAAGGAATTAAGGAGTTTTGGAAGGGTAAAATTGGAAGAGAAGGAGTATTTTAGTGGTAGCTTAATTAATGAGACAAAGAAGGAAGTTGTTCCTGCTTTGAAGAGATCTTCTTCTTACAAAACCTGATAGGTAAACATCAAATGATAACTTTATTTTAACTATAGTTAAAGAACGTCACGCAATTCGCATTGTTATAGTGAAACAGCAAGATGTTTTTATTTATTTATTTTGAATTGCATTTTTAATTTTAGTATACATGCCAACAATTGGTTGTCAGGTTAGTTGATAGAAGAGCTTAAATTGAAAGTGTAGAAGTACGTTTTGGCTTTATTCTCTACGAGAAAGTCTCGTGAATTTTACAATATTATTGAGTAAAAATTTGATTGAACATTATAATAACTAATAACATTATCAGTTTTTGTTGATAACTAAATGTTTTGGGGCATCCAAGCTTTAAGTAGCTAACTGAATCACATGAGTCTTATTAAAGTATATCTTAGACATGAATTTGATATTTACGATAATCGATTTATGTTGTCTTAGGAGTTCAAGGATGGGGTTAACGAGGGCGAAAGATGGAGGAGAGGTGGCTCGGGCAAAGCAATAACTAGGCCAAGCCATGTGTTTGAAAAGTGACAGGAGTGTCATTTCTAGAATGTAGCAAAACTATTTATTTTTTATATTTTTTGGTTGAGTAAACAAACTACAAAGTAGTATTGTTACATGTAAATGTGTTATAGTTTGAGGCTTGGTATTTATTGAGGTCTATATGATGTTATTTTGGAATGATTATTTTGATTGTCCCATGTGGATTTGAGTATTGATTGTGCGGATTCTCTGCTAATAAGCAATACCATCAGAAAAAAATGATTCGCTATTTAGGGAACGAGACTAAATTTGAACCACGACACAATGAGAAATCCAAAACGATAACAACGTTATCTTTTTTCTCAAACCAAACTCTTGTGGCCATGACAAAGTAATTGAGTTAGGGATAAGGTCTGCTGTGGGCTAGTGCCACATATGCAATTGTACATGGCCCAATTTGTTTTCTAATTTTTTTTATAAGTCTAAATTTTATAAAAAAAAAAAAAAATTTCTATTAGGATCTAAATTGATGGTTGAACACATGGCCCACCAAAAATTTAAGCCAAACCTGGCTAAGGGTATGGAAATTTTTAGAACCAATTCAGAGAATAACTCTATATTTTATAGATAAAAAACGTGTAATAGTTCTATAGCGGAAAATGACAATCTAATTTAATTGCAAGAAGTTTGGAGAAATATGATAGCAAACTGTGAAGTATTAGAATATATTGCAAGGAATTAAATAGTCCAAATGATGACTGAATTAATTGGATAAGAGATTTGGTCATTCAATTCATTTTTCCATATGGTTCACTTAATTCTTGTTTTGTAGTTTTGTGGTTCTGTATAGATCAATTTTCTATTCTTTTATCTATGTATATATTGTAACTAGATCAATAGTTAAGGTTCTTAGACAGTATGTACTTTGACGATTAGAAGGGTGTTTTAAGGTTCATTTCCTTTTGACTATTAAGTATTAAAGAACCAAATATCTAATCGTCAAAGTACAAACTATTGAATTATTATATCGAGATTTTTTTTTGAAGTGAATATAAAACCCAAAAATCGATATTTATATCAAGTACGTCGTAATTTTGAGTTGATTAGAATAGAATATATACACAAACATAGGAATTCAAGAACTTCATAAAAAGAACCAGAGCTGGAGAAATCCAACTAGTTTTGATCACATAATATAGAATATCTGTTTCAAATCTTTTTGTCGATGTGTTTGATGAGAAATGTTGGTGTAAACGGTATTTCTTCGTGATGGCAAATATTTCTTTTTAATATAACTATCAAGTATTTTAAGGTTTTCTGCTAAAAAAACCATCGATCTTTTTATATTTTGCAAGATCAACCCTCACCCGAAAGTTGTGCGGGTAAACCCTATCAACTCAAAAGTAGCCCGCTAAACAGCTCTTGCCTATATCATCGACATGTCACCGTCACACGGTGTTAAGAAACTAACAGAATAAACTAAACAATGTCGTATTAAGGCACAAAAACAGCATGATGTTTTCAAAAATTGGTGCTGTTTTTGCTTGGGGCAAAGCTACGTTGTTTTATATTGAAACACAAATTAGGTTAAAATTTGGGAAAAATCGATTTAGGGCTAAAATTAGGGCTTGTTCATCATCTCTCTCTTTCTCGATTGCAATTTGGGGGTTTCTTGGTAAAGGTAGCTGGATTTGATTGTTGAGCTTCGCATCGGTGAATTAGGTAAGTCTTTGGCTCACTCATCTCAATTCGTCTCGGAATTTTGTCAGTCTTCTTCATTTCTTCATTTCTTCATTCACTAGCTTATTTCATCTCAGTCTCATCAAAAATATTTAGGTCAAGCTAAATTTGTCTTGAATTGAGCTTATAAACTGTTTAAATTCATCATTTTAACACTAACTATGCTAATGTAACATCGATTTATAGCTATATAATAAGAGAGTGAACTTGGAGTTAAATTAGGGTTTGTTCTTGCGATTTGGGGATTTCTGGGTATAGATAGTTTGATTCGATTATGTATTTGTTTCAAGTGGATATATATGTGTTCAATTGTTAACTTTTATATATTGTTTTGTTTTTGAAGGTTTGAAGGATATGTTGGACTGTGCCTAGTCGTCCTAAATACATAGTTTTATAGTGAAGATGAGTTTTGATTTATTTTTCCAAGCTGGGGTTACTGGGGTCGAGACGGAAATTACCTAGGAGGACAAGTTGACGCTTGTGGAACTCACTTAGGTGAAGGCTTCAAATTACCTAAGGTATTAAAGTTGCTCCAAGAGATCTTAGGCTATGAAGATAATATGAACAAGATAAGTTGGTTTCCACCTGGTAGTACTGAGAGGGAAGATATTGATGATGAGACATTTTTTTCAGCTGTGCATCATGGGGTTGGTTCAGGGGTTAACACTGTATGTTGTTAGGAGTGGTGATCCTTACATTGATATGCGAATGATAGAAGGTTAAAGATTATGTGATGATGATGATGATGATGCGGCTTATGATGAAGATGAAGATGATGTTGCTGCTGCTGATGGACCGACTAATATTAGTGATGAAGCTGATGTAGTCTCTGATAATGAGGAAAATGCGTACGCGGATATGTAACACTACTACAGTGATAGTGAAGGTGAAGATTAAGGAAGAAGTGAGTTGGATGATACCAAATAAAAGATGTTTGAGGTTGGGCAAGAGTATAAAATGATAGCTAGCTTTAAGAAAGCTATGACCAAGTATGCTGTGAAGAAGAGGAAGAACATCAGGTATCAGAAGACAGATTCCACCCGTGCTCTTACTGTGTGTGCTGAGAAAAGGTGTCCATGGAGAATTTTTAGGTCTATTAACAGCAGCTCGACGAGGGTATTTGTGAGGTCTCTACATGATGAGCACAACTGTACTTGGCATGATACAGTTTCTCTTTTTACAAATACTAGAATAGCTGAGATGTACATTGAAGAGTTAAGAGAGAATCCAGATCTCTCAGCAACACAACTACAAAAAAAGTTGCTTAAACGCAACAACAATGTCGCATGGACAATCTGCAAAAGGACAAGGCTGAAATGTTTGAAGACATTTGACAGAGAACAAGCTGAGTAATTTGCAAGGCTGCATGACTATGTCTATGAGTTGAAGAGATCAAATCCAAACTCAACTGTTGAATGTGAGATTAGACAATCTAAGTTTCATAGATTTTATGTTTGTTTTGCTGGGTTGAGTGATGGTTGGAGAGAGGCTTGTAGGAGAATGTTACATATAAATGGCACATTTTTGAAATGGAGAATGACAAGGATGTTGTTAGTCTCTTGTGGTAGGGATCCGAATGATCAAATGTTCCCTTTGGCATGGGGCAGAGTTGATGTGGAGAGCAAAGACAACTAGGTGTGGATTTTTTGAACATTTAGTTCATAATTTAGACTTAGAGTTTGGGAATGGTTTGACTATAGCCAGTAATCAACAGAAGGGATTGATTGCAGCAGTAAAAGTAGTGTTGCCATATGCTGAACACAGAATATGTGCGAAACATGTTAATGGTTGTTGGTGTAATAACGAACGTGAGCAAGATAACAAAAACGTAAAGAACAAGACACAAATTTATGTGGTTCACCAACGATCACTCTGGGTACGTCTACGGAAAAAAAGGCAGAGTTTATTACTGAAGATAATACACGTTTCATGATACATTAGAGGCTAGAGTTAAGAGAGTATTAATAGTAAAACCCTAATTAACAGAGCCCTAATTAATCCTCAACAGACTGGCCTAATATGGGCCCAACATAACCCTGATTAATCTGAACGGATTGGGCCTAATGTTATGGGCCCAATCTATTCAAGTCACATCTAACAAATCTCCACCTTGACTTGAATCCTCCAAACAGATTTACTAGATGCACTGTTCAAAGTGCCCGATGTATCAGACTTCTCCATCAGACAGTTGTACCAAACTGCACTAACAGCCTGTTGTACCATCAGAAGTTGTGCAATGTCAGATGTACCAGACTTCTCTAGGTGATAAACGTACCCAAATCCTCTTTTTCCTCAGATATCCCATCAGAGACTTGTTTCTTCTTCAGAAACATGTTGCCTCTTCAGAGACTAGATATCATATCTTGGCCAGTTGCTCCATCATGAACTCGCTTGCCTTAATGTTGCATGATGTCTCATTAGAGGACTTTTTGTCTCACTATGGAACAGTGTGCCTTGCCTGAATCTTGATGCTTTACTAGAAGCCTGATGCTTCACCAGAAACCTGATGTTTCACCAGAAGCCTGATGTTTCAACAGAAGCCAGATGCTTTGCAAAGCCAGAATGCCACACTGGAATCAAATGTTCCATCAGGAACTTGCTTCTTCCTCAGAAACCTGATGTCCCTTTAAAGGTCGGATGACCCATCAACGACCATAACACTTTATCAGAAATCAGAATACCTTTCTTTGGGCTAGATGCTCATCTTGAGCCAGATGCTTCATTAGAAGCAAGAATAACTTTCCTTGGGCTAGATGCTCGGTCGAGCCAGAATAACTTTCTTTGGGCGATGCTCGTCTCGAGCCAAATGTTTCATCAGAGGTCAGACACAAAAACCCTGCTGGTTGTTCTGAAACCAGAATGCCTCTCTGAGGCCAGATACTTGGTAACAAGCCAGAATGCCCTACATTGGGCTAAATGCTCTTTCAAGAGCCTGATGCCTCTTCAGAGGCCTGATGCTTTGCCAAAGAACTAGACTGCCTTCCTTGAACTAGATGCTCCTTCACGAGCCTGATCCCACTTCAGAGGCTTGATGTATATTCAATGATATGATGTCCTACCAGGAAAATTGCTGCTCCACCTTGAGCCTGATGTCCCTTCACGGACCTAATGCTCTGCATGCAGCATGATGCCTTGTCAAAAGACCTGATGCTCCGTCAGGAGCCTGATGCCTCTATAGAGGCCTGATGCCCTATCAAGGGCATGTTCTCCCTTCATGGCGACTAACAGCTTGAGATATTCAGCAAGTTCAATCAATGTTTAAACTTGCTCTGAAGAACCGATTTAGTGGACATACCTTCAGGGTTATTAACAATATTAATCCCTTCCATGTTCACTTGAATCCTCATATTGTTTCTCAGGAAATAATATCTCACATCAATATGCTTAGCCCTCTCATGATGGACCTGTTCTTTGGCTAAACAGATCGCACTCAAACTGTCACAGTACACTGTGGCATGATCATGATGCAAACCCAGATCGCTGGTCAATCCTTTCAATGATCTTTTGCTGTCTACATCACATGCATAATCAGAATCATAATAGCCTATAACTAGGCCAACATCAGAAGTACCTCTTAGGTATCTCTTTTCATCTTCAAACTGAGGGACACACACGGTTAGATGAAGACTGACAGTACTCTGTGTATCAATAGTCTTTGCATATGACATGAAAGACCTATCCAACACCTTATGAATATTCAATTTCTTTGACATGAAAAACTTCTTCAAACTTCTGTTCTTGAGACTCTTCAATCCCAAAGATTTATCTGCTACACCCCAAACCTTCATCTCAAACTCAGCACTCATCAAATCTTTCAATCTCTGAGCATCACACGTTTGTTTGACAATTCTTATGTAGCCCAGCTTCATCAAGTACTTGTCAAACCTCTTGTACCACTGTCTAGGAGACTGCTTTATACATATACTTGTTCAACATGCACACGTGATCTTCCTTACTAGGAACTTCAGGATCAGCTGGCTGAGTCTTCATATCAAATTGATCAAGCTTCAGATCATGATGCGCTTTTACTGCTAACAGCGCTCTGATGAAAGTGTTTCTGACCAATATATAGTCCACCCATTCTTTCTGGCTGAAACCTCTAGCAACAACTCGAGCCTTATACTTAACTTCTACTGCCAAGTATATCCCTTCCTTCTTCTTGAAGATGCACTTACAAGTAACAATATTTCTCCCATGTGGTTGTGTGTTCAAAACCCATGTATGATTCCTATGATGATATTTCATTTCATCTCCCACTACAACAACCACCACCTTGACCTCATAATCGTATCTCTGAGTTGGTCCAACTCCAATCCTCCCTATATGATTTTGAGTGATACTCTGGTGTGTATCTTCAGATGGTGTAACCTTTGGTTGTTTTGGTTCTGGTGGACGAGCTTCTGCCTATAGCTCTTGACTCTGTTTGTGTTTCTGCTGACCATCTTCCTACAGCTCCACCTGTTTGTCAACACTACGACTCTCTGTTGTAAAAAAATTTCTAGCATAAGTCTTGCACTGGACACTTGTGTGTGGTCCATAATTAGCCAAGTCACAAACCATGTTTACTGCTTCCTCCCAAAACCTCCTTTCCAACCCAGCATTTAAGAGCATACACCTTGTTCTCTCTAACAATGTCTGATTCAACCATTTGACTACATCACGTTGATGTGATGTATCTACAATTGTATGATGTTGAACAGCTTCAACATCCTTACACAACTGATTGAACTCCAATGACCTAAAACTATAGACCACTAATCCTCCGTAACCTTCTGATCTTCTGACAACATTGAAGATCTACCTCAGACACTTGCATTTCTCCTTCATTTATATGAATCACTGGAGATGCAACAACTAAAACTGAAACTGTGGACACTTGTAACATATACAATGTACCACGCATGACACCCTTCACAATCACATCAGAACCTTGACAGACATTCAGAACTCTGTATCCACCAGAATATTTGAAACCTCTACTATCAAGTAGACTCACATATATCAAATTCTTCTCTATTGACGGAACATGTCTGACATCCTTCGATGTGCAGAGTCTACCATCATGTGTTATGATCTTGATTGAGCCGATTTCAGCAACCTTGCTAACTGAGATGTTGGTTATCTTAATGCTACCACCATCTACCACATTATAAGTTGCAAACCAGTCTCTCCTTGGACACATATGATACAAAGCTCATGTATCAAGAACCCACACATCAAAGGCTTGTGTATTTCTATCAGCAACCAAAGCAACGTCATGTTCAGACTTATTGTCATCTTCTACTACACCAGCAGAACCAAATTGTTTCTTCTTAAGTCATTCAAGCTTCCAATGCCCTTTCTCCTTACAGTAATTATATATATAATCTGGCTTTTGACCTTTAGAAAACAGCCTTTTATTTATGTTATTACTATGTCTCAGCCCATTTTTCTCACTGACTACTAGCCCAGCGGCTTGATTATCTGTAACTATATCAGTTGTCTGATACTTATCAGACCAAATGCTCATCATGGGTCTGATGCATATCACATGCCTAATGGCCCACTGGACCAAATAACCCTAAGAGCCAAACGTCCATTGGACCATATCAGATGTCTGATGCTCATCAGACCAGATGCCCAACACAAGCCAAATGCTCATCATGGGCATGCTGCCTATCATAGGCATGATGGTCCATTGGACCAAATCACCAACTGAGCCAAACGTCCACAGGACTAGATCAGATGTTTGATGCTCATCAGACCAAATGCCCAACACGGGCCTGAAACTGAAACTATTTCTCTCAGAAAACTTGTCGATCTTCACGCTCTTCCCAGATATTTCCTCACCAAGTTACAAGCGCGGAAAATTCCCAGAACCTGATTTTACACGACCATGTTTTTGCACGGACCTGATCCTGCAAGAACTTTCTTCTTCTACACGGATTTTTCACGAACTTCTTCAGCACTGAATTTGTACAGACGTAGAACGAAGAACCTTATGCTCTGATACCAGTTTGTTATAATGGATGTGAGCAAGATAACGGAAACGTAAAGAATAAGACACAGATTTACGTGGTTCACCAACGATCATGTTGGCTACGTCCACGGAAAAAGAGGCAGAGTTTATTACTAGAGATAATACATGTTTCAGGATACATTGGAGGCTAGGATTAAGAGAGTATTAATAGTAAAACCTTAATTAACAGAGCCCTAATTAATATTCAGCGGACTGGGCCTAATATGGGCCCAACAGAACCCTGATTAATCTCAACGGATTAGATCTAATGTTATGGGTCCAATCTATTCAAGTCACATCTAACAGTTGGAAAAAGTGACACGATGGTAGTGAGCTCCAAGACATGTTTTGGGCAGCAGCAGATGCATATTATCCCCTAGCATTTGATAGGAATATGAAAGAGCTTCAATAGTATGTTGATTACACATGTAAGTTTACATATATTATGCAAATCTCAAACCCTTCTATTTATTTCTTATCTAGGGCTTTCTTCACAGGATATTCAAAGTGTGATGCAGTAGAAAACAACTTAGGGGAGTCATTTAATGCAGCATTTTGGATTGCTAGAACAAAGCCAAATGTTGAGATGCTCGAGGAGATACTAACAAGAGTCATGACTGGCAATAACAAGAAATGGCTAGAGGCTGATAAATGTAAGACAGAGTATACTCCTAGGGCAATTTTGTTGCTTGATCATCAGATTTACCAAGCGAAACACTGCATGTCTCTATCTTGTGGCCTTGGTAAGTATGAAGTTACATACAAGAATGTTGATCGATATGTGGTGCATCTTAAGAATGAGGTTAGTTGTTCGTGTAGACATTACCTAGTCTGTGGAATCCCTTGCTCTCACATATGTTCAGCACTAAGGCTTGAAAGAGATGCTGACCAAGATCCTAAAACGTTGATTAGCAACTGGTTTACAACCGATGCCTCCTTGATCCACATTGGTATCCATGTTCTCAGCAAAGTTTATCTCTCTAGGTGGCTGTAAGGTCGAATTTCTAATCTCTTTGTGATTTCTGAATTTTTTAGGTTTTTATCAAGCACGGGTTCCCGAAATTATGTCCGCGAAGATCGATCGATCTCAGGCCGGATCGATCGATCCAGCCCATTTTTAAAATATTTGTTGGAGGGGTAGGATCGACCGATCTCATTTTGCAGGTCAATCCTGAAAAAATCTGGGCCGATCTTTCCATCGAGAAAATAGTGGTTCCCATTGCTGGATCGATCGATCTCAGCGGGCATTTCTGTAAAACTTTCCTCATCCCCGAACAGATCGATGTACTTTGGATATTCTCTGATTTCAGGTTTCCCTGGGAAAGTCCCTGGTAATGCCTTAACCAATTCGGCTGACCTTGCTACTTCGGTTTCCAATATCCGCACATGGGCACCCAAGGATTCAAGCCTCCCATTTAGATCATTGTACATATTATCAACCTTAAGGTTGATCTCTCCAGCAAATTTCTTCTGTCCTTCAATGATTTACTGGAAAAATGATTCAATCTTTCCCATGGAACCAGCATTTCCAGACTGGGGGTTGAATCCAGTTTTACCATAACCAGCATTGTTTTGGAAGTTCCCTTGGTTTTGAGTACTCCGAGATGGATAAAACTGATCTCTTGGGTTCTCAACATTAGTGATGCGGTAGGACAGGTTAGGATGGTTCCTAAAATTTGGGTTAAAACCCCGGTTTGGTAGTTTCCCTGTCCACCGAGAAAATTGATCTCCTCAGTTTGGTCCTCCTCATCATTGAACTCATCACTTTCCAAGAGATTAACAGATCTCTTTTGAGCTCTCATCAGATTGTCCACCTTAACATTAAGCTCCTCTATGATCTAATCACTCACCCGAGTGGGGTTGACTCTCCTATCATAGTCATAAGATCTGTTAGAATCGCTTGCTGTCAGGTTTTCAATGAGCTTCATTGCTTCCTCCAATGTGTTGCTCATGAAGTATCCCCTACTGACTGTGTCCATAGCCATTTGATACTTCATTTCAACTCTATTGTAGAAAAAATTAATCTTGTCTGACTCGGTGTAGTTTCGAGGGGAACAGTCCCTTAGATATTTCTTATAGCGTTCCCAAGCTTCATAGAAGGACTCGGTACCAGCTTGGCGGAATGTGACTATTTTGTTTTTAAGCGTTGCGGATCTAGCTTTGGTGAAAAACTGCTGAATGAAAACAGCTCTGCATTCACCCCAGCTTGTGATAGATCCGGGACTCAAAATTTTAGCCATCTATGAGCCTTGTCAGCGAGGGAAAAGGAAAATAGTATACACGGAGGTAGTCCTGGGGGACTCCGTTGGCCTTGGTGAGTACTAGAGATCTCCTCAAAAATATCAATATGGTCCATTGGATTCTCGTTAGATAGCCCATGAAATTGATTCTGTTTAACCAAGGCGAATATTTGAAGTTTAATCTTATAATCTTGCCTCTGGATAGGAGGGGGAATAATAGCAGATCCGTTCCTATAGTTGGCGTGCGGGGCATCTTGCTCGCCTAAGGTAACCCTGTGTGGCAGGACTTGCAGTCCCGGCACAGCATTCATGCCAACCCCAGCAGCTCCAGCATCATTGAGAGGTCCTCTCTTATCCTGACCCTCTCTCTGTCGGACTGCATCTGCATTCTCACCATCAACAACAGGGGGCACGTTTGTAAGGTTATTAGGATCAGCCATACTAACCTTATCTTTTGCTTTCCTTGTGGTTTTGTTCTTCTTTGTTTCCTTGATCTTCCTTGTAGACTTCCTTATCAACTCCTCTATGCTCAGGTCTTGTAGATCTTTAGAAGCCTTGCTCCTTAATTGCATACACCTGAGAAGTAGAATAAGTTTGAAAGTCAGATCCGGTCAAAAGGGGCACTGGGATCGATCGATCATGAAAGGGATCGGTCGATCTCGAGAGTAAAAGGATCGATCGATCAAAGAAGTATCTATCGATCTTGTACAAATTAGGATAGGTCGGTCGTGCAAAAAGAAGGATAGATCGATCTTGCAAGAAGAAGGATCGATCGATCTTTAGGGATCGGTCGATCTCAGAGACGTAAAATAAAAATGCAGAAAATAAAATATCCTAGACTAGGTTTAAAAACTTAAATCTAAAGGTTACAATTACTCCCCGGCAACGGCGCCAAAAACTTGATGTGATGTTTTATGCATCAGATTTTTACCCAACATCTAAACTCTGCAAGTGCACGGTTGTGCGCGGCAGTATAATGGTGGGATCGATCCATAGAGAGTAAAGAGCGCTATAGATCTCTATATCTAAACAAAGCTAGGATGAAAAATATGGAAAGTTGTCACTTTTGGAAATCCAAATAAAATCCGAAATAAAATCTTTAAATAAGGAAAGAAAAATCAATTTAAAACAAATGTTGGGATTTGGGAAATCGCAGTGATTTAAATAAATAAATAGGATATCTAACTTGATTAGCAATTAAATGATCAAGATCTAGAACACAAACACTATACCAAAAAAAATATTTTTAATAAAAAAAATATTATTCTATCATAAATCCGCTATGACCCTATGATAGCATATTTCGACCTAGTTTGATAGAGTTCACTTGTAGATCCAGCTTCAACTTTTGGAAATCTGGAAATCAAGCCTACAAACTATAGATTCCAGGTAGAATAGCCAACGCTAGCTGTACTATAAAACCCTATGAATCATTTGATAGATTTGTCAACCTAACAAAAGCATCTGATTCATAGAAGTAGAGATCTAATAACCATAATTCTAATATATAACAATACCCTAATTAAACATTAAATCCCTTTGAATATATTCCATCTCCCAACACATAGATCTACTCAACCATGGTAATTGGTTGATAGATCATTATGTTGTATGGTTGAAAATGTAAAGAAAGAGATGAAGACAGAATGTAGATCTTGAAAATGCAATGAAAATACTTTAGATCTGAAAAAAACTAATGTAAAAATTACAAATCTGAAATGAAAAATAAAAATGGCAGAGTAACAGTAAAATTTGTGTCTAGGTCTCTCTGGCCCCTCAGGCAATGAGCATTATTTATAGGGAGTCTTCTAGGTCAAAACTCGGAGTAAATGCTTGATTTGGAGAATATTCGTGACTGGGATCGATCGATCTGCTTGGATTGATCGATCTTCTTCCTCTGATCCGTGCCACCATATAGATTCCTTTGAATGACCGATCTGCTTTGGGATCGATCAATCTACGTGGATCGATCGATCTTCTTCCTCTGATCCGTGCCACCATATAGATTCCTTTGACTGACCGATTTGCTTTAGGATCGGTCGATCCAGGATGTCTCCAAAATCCAGTGATATGTAAAAACGTCCAAAGTTGCTCCATTTTGCTCATTTTAGCTCCAAGGAAGTGAAAACCTGAAAATACACTAAAACCGACCAAAAGAATACAAAACCTAACTTTTACACTCAATAAGACAAGTAAAAAATTGATAAAAATGGGTCAAAATAGACACTTATCAACCCTTTTCGTGGTTTATGGTTTGATTTCTTGTTCACAATTCATTATCTCCAGTGTTGTTTCGTGGCACCCTTTTTCTTTGATATAATATCACAGCAGGATGCAGTGATTTAAGTCTGGGGGAAGGGGTGTCTGTTTTTATATGTTACTAACATTGTGTTTTCTTTTGTTTTCTTGTCAAAAAGAATTTCAAAAGTTTTCAAAAATAAAACTTTTTCATTTTTCTTGAGTCGTTTTATTGAGTCAAAATATGAGACTTTTTTATAATTTTCTTGGTTTCCATTTTATGTTGACATTTATTAGACTTAGTTCAGGAAGATTGGAAATACCATATGTGGATCAACTTTATCAGAAGCGACCTATCCTTTGGAAATCTGAATGATCCAGCGTTGGCTCTATCTAGTTGGACCTTTAACTTGGACTAATCTTCTCACTTAGGGGATCGATATCGCATAAAAGATCATATACATCCGGAGTTCACCCCATTCTTATTGGAGCTCCGGATGGACAAGCTCATTTTTAGCTTGGTTCCACACTTTTACACCCTTTTTCATTCAGACCACAGTCATCTTTCGCAACATTAGGAGCATGTGCAACCAAATGCAAGAACTACGGAGTATGGGACTGGTACAACCAAATGTTCCAAGGATGTTCGAGTAAGCTTTCTAGTATCAGTACTTCATCTATATTAGTTTAGTTTGAGTTGACTATTGGTGCAGTTTTTTGTGGATTGATGTACATGGTTAGGACTGGTTCCAACTTCCTCTTCTTAGAAAAAATGTTCTGGGATCGACCGATCCTATTCAGATCGATCGATATCGGTCGATCCCGTCTCATCCCGATACTCTCTTTCAAAAAAGAAAACAAAAACATGAAAAGAAAGAAAATGGAAAGAAAGAAAAGGGAAAGAAGTCTGAATGAACCAGAATAAAACATTTTTATTTATTTAGTTAGTTATTTGGTTCAGTTATTTATTTTAGCACCAATAGCAACTCTATTATGATCATTATATAGAAGCTTACTTAGAGTCCAAGGTTCAGGAGGTTGTGCACCATCTTTGGTTTCTGTCTCACCATCTTTGGTTTCTGTCTCACCATCATTGGCTTGCATCGGAGTTCATTTGTAATGCCTAACCATCACCCTTAAAATGGCTTTCCGTTAGTAGCCCTTAGCGATTGAGACTCCCTTTGTGAGACTGCACGCAACACTTAATGAATGTTAAAGGGCCAACAATGGAGATTTCAGATGTTCCCTTGGATCTCGGAAGCTAAAGTACGGTAATGTTTGCTATGCTTATGGTAAAGTACATGTTGTACTGCTAAAGTTCAATTAACCTTTCACAAAGTTTCTTTTTGGTTTACATGATCAACATGGTGGATTCTAAAACTAAGCGTAAGTTCCCGTTTTTCAAACATATACTTCTGAACTTTATTTCATTGTCTTGTTGCTTACTTGAGGACAAGCAAGGATTCAAGTCTGGGGGTATTTGATGAGTCTTTATTTTCACTAGTTTTTACTATTGTTTTTACATGTTTTATTGAGTCTAGAGTTAGGTTTTGTGTTCTTCTGGCCGGTTTTAGTGTCTTTTCATGTTTATATTTCATTGGGGCTAAAATGGGCGAAATAGAGCAATTTTGGACGTTTTTACACTTCATTGGATTTTGGAGACATTCTAGAATCGACCAATCCTGAAAAGGATCGATCAAACACAAAGAGGATCGACCGATCCTGAAACAGATCGGTCAGTCAAAGGAATCTATGAGGTGGCACAAATCAAAGGAGGGAGACTCTCCAAATCGCACATTAATTCTGATTTTTGACCTCAAAGACTCTTTATATAAAGGGATCATTTCCTGAGCGGCCCAAAAGCCCTAGACACGATTTTTCTCAGTTACTTTGTATTTTATTTTCATTTTCAGATCTGTAAACTTTACATTGGTTTTTCTCATATATATACTATTTTTCATTGCATTTTCAGATCTACATTCTGTCTTCATCTCTTTCTTTGTATTTTATACCATACAATATCATGATCTATCAACCCATCACCATGGTTGAGTAGATCTGCATGTTGGGAGATGGGATTTATTCAAAGAGATTTAATGTTTAATTAGGTTATTGTTATAGATTAGGGTTATGATTAATAGATCTTTACTTTTATGAAACAAATGTTTTTATTAGGTTGACGAATCTATCAAATGATTCATAGGGTTTTATAATACAAATACCGTTGGTTATTCTACTCGGAATCTATAGTTTGTACGTTTGATTTTCAGTTTCCCAAGAGTTGAGGCTGGATCTACAAATGAACTTTATCAAACTTTTTATTATATGCTAGCATAGGGTCCTAGTGGATTTATGTTATAATAATATTCCGTTTTTTGAAAAGAGGTTTGTTTGGTTGCAGTGTTTGAGTTCTAGATCTAAATCATTAAATTGTTAATCCGGTTAGATATTATTTTTGTTTAATTAAATCTCTGCAATTTTCCAGATCTCAACATTTGTTTTAAATTGATTTTTATTTACTTTTATTTTATTCGGATTTTTTGTGACAAACTTTCCATATTTTTCATCTTAGTTCTATACAGATCTAAAACGTACTTTACTCTCGCCACTATACTAGTGTACACTTGCAAAAACTATTGATTTGGATAAAAGCTAATAATAACTAATATCAGCTATTTAACGAGTTACTTTTGAGTTGATAGAGTTAGATCTGTACGATTTTTGGATAAGGGTTGATTTTGAAAAAATAAAATGGTCGTATGGTTTTTTAGCAGAAAACCAAGTATTTTAATATAATGGATTTTATGCTGTATACATGTTTATCTATTGAGAAATGAATATGAGAGAAGAACTTTTGGATAAAAACCTGTGAAGAGATATGTGTGTGTGCTAAGAGATGAAACCGCGTGGAAATTGTCTTAGAAAGTGACAAATCACAAATCACATTCACGTCACTAGCTCTATCCTTGTCTTATTTTCTTCTGTTTTTTTTTTTGTCGACAATTTTTTTTTTTCTTCTGTTTTGCTTCCAATTGTTGTCTCTAATTTCCGTACAATCACCCTTTCACAATTTTTATTCCTGTTCTATTTTTCTACACGCGCTTCTCGTTTACGTACGTAAGTCGATTTATTAGGAATATTTTAAGGTATGTTTCTACTATTTATAAATGGTTAGAAGTTTTCCTAATATGAAAATGGTTAGAAGTTTTCTTAATATGAAAATGGTTAGAAGTTTTCTTAATATGAAAATGGTTTAGAAGTTGAGATGAACTATAATATATGGCATCCAAACAAATTATGAACGAATAACAATTAATATGGACAATTTCAAGCTAGTGACTGATAGTAATTCAATCGGTCATCTAGAGATATATATCAAGGTGTAGGTATGTTAGTTGTCTTAGTGTGCATTATGCACCCCAGTATAAACTTTACTTGAAAATGTATTTATTACATGTTCGTCCCAACTCCAGAGTGAAGGATACTACGAATTCAAAGAATTCTGAAACTTCTCAAAGAAAAAAACAACAACACATAAAGTCTTGATCAGTTATATTGATCATTGCAAAAAAAAATGCAGTCTTGTAGAAGATTTCTTACGTATAAACCCGTCTTTAATTCGATTTTCGTTAGGAAGAACCAGTTGATTTTAAATTTCAACCCGAATATTTAATATAGTAGTATGTCGTTGTACACAACAGACTTATCCACGGCCGAGTTGATTGATCGACTTCATGCCCGGAATACGAAGCTATTAAAAACTTATAATAAATGCATAAAAGTTTGAATAATATGTGAGGGGTACTCAAATTATTAGAAAAATAAATACCCCCAACAAACAAAGAAATATTATGGATAACTAATAAAATATTGACTACCCAACAAAGAAAATTCTATGATATTGACTGGATATGGCTAAGTTAGCAAGTAGAATATTTAAGTTCAATCACCACAACAACAACAAAAAACAAATCTAGAAGGCTGCTTAAGAATGCACGAATCAGAGGAGAACGCGTGTGAAATTCAGAGACGGTTATAGTAAACTTATTAGATAAAATAATAAGTTCGACGACCAAAAAAAAAAAAAGGAAAAATATAATAAGAACTTGTTCTAGACTTGAAATATTGTAATTTGCGAAGGAAAGCACCAAGAACATTCATTTTATTAATCAACGTAACGTCTATAACGACTATGTTTCCATTTTCCCGAAACAAAGAAGAACATTCCTTTGTGTAACGCGTGACGCAACCCGTGACGCGTTGACGCTGATTTGCACCACTAATTTGCAAGAATACCACTTTCACTTGCTTATGGAGCAAGTTTCAAGGGGTATTATAGTCAATTAATATACGTTATTACTAACCCAATTTCTAGTCTATAAATAAACACGAGATGACCCATCAATCCATCACAAAACACACACAAACTAAAAACAAACCCTAGAAGTCACTCACTGATCAATTCAAAACATGGTTGCGAGAAGTGAAGATAAAATGGAAGACACGGCGGCGAAATGTTTGATGTTGTTATCGAGAGTTGGAGATTGCGGAGGAGGAGGAGATTTAGTAGAGAAACGCGTTTTCACATGCAAGACTTGTATGAAAGAGTTCTCGTCGTTTCAAGCTTTGGGTGGTCACCGTGCAAGCCATAAGAAACAGATTAATAACAGTGATGATCCATTATCACCGACTAAAAAGGAAAAAACGACAACGTCTCATCCTTGTCCGATATGTGGCGTGAACTTTCCTATGGGACAAGCTCTTGGAGGTCACATGAGGAGGCATAGGAACGAAAAGGACTCAAGACCGTTGGTTACACGCTCTTTGTTTCCGGATGTGACTATGGTGATGAAGACTTTGAATAAATCGGGTAGTGGGAAGAGAGTGATGTGTTTGGATTTGGAGTTAGATTCGATGGAGAGTTTTGTTAATTGGAAGTTGGAGTTGGGAAGAACGATTTATTGATTCTTCTTTTTTTTTTTTTCTATATCTCCATAATCGTTAGGTTTTAAGTTTTATAAATAAACATATTGCATACAGTTACATGATTTTGTAGTCTTTATGGATCCATTTATCTTACAGCTATATTGATGTGAATATATTTCGATTTATTATCCGAGATTTCTTTAAGGTTTTGCTGAATTGTTTGGTTTCACGTTATAATTAACCATTGAAGGTTGAGCATGTGAATAATTTAATTAAGTAGTGACTACTATATAAGTGTGGTCAACTAAAGCAATAAAAAACCCCATGGAAGAAGATTAAGAGACAAGACTAAGCTAACACCAAAATCAAACAGACTGCAGGTAAGAAACTGAACCCTTCTCATGACTCAACTAGAGTCTCTCCTAGAGTTTGTGACTTTCAGCTTTAAAGGCGATTGCTTCTTCAACTTTATTCAGTTCTAATTGTTCTTCAAACTGAACTTAGTTAATCTTCATGTTTGGATCATAATCTCACAATATGCATATATTTTAATAAGATAGTTACCATTTGTAGATGTTATCTTAGACTTTGAATGGATATTGAGGATGGAGTAGATTAAACCGTTAGTGAACTAATTCAGCTAATTTTTGGAACGGTCAATAATCCATCGCGGATTGAGTTTATTTTTCGTAATAACGGTTCGTAGTTGGTTTGCTGCTGATTTATTTAGTTTTCCTTTATCTGTTCATACTATTAATTAGATGGTACAATTTATAAATGGTAAAATAAAATGCGATCTAATTCACAAACGGTTTTATCCACTCTATCCGTCACATCCATTTTAAAGCTTAAAGGTATATTCTCTCTGTTTCTAACAGATTGATGTTTTGAGTGTTTTTTCTTATTTTTAAAAAATTGATTTTGTAGATTTTATTTAATATATTTTCTATTTTTAACTTAACCAATGAGTATATTTTTGGAAAAAATGGGAAAATTGAAAAATTGAAAAAGGTGAGAAATATGAAAGTGAAAGGATCACATATATGGAATATAACCTTTAGAAAAATAGAAAACAAAGTCTAACAAAATAATAAAAATTTTAGTAAGTGTGAAAGATCCTAAACATTTCAATTTATTAAAAACAAAAAAAGTACAATAGAGTATTATATAAATTAATTACCGATCATCTAAATCTGTAATCGTCAAACTATAGTATAGAATATAGACCACTGAAATCATTGCATTGGGATTCCGACTATGGGTAGAATGCAAAACAGCTAAAATATATAAATAATCAAAGTAAGATGCTTATAGAAGTATGTGTGTAGGAAATTTCAACAATCAAATATATAAACATTAATAAATTAATACTCGATTTATTACTAATCTCGCTAAATTAATATGCTAGTATGTTTATCTATTTGCTTATCTACTAGGAGATGAATATGAGGGATAAAACTTTGTGGATAAAAACTGTGTGTGCTCTCAGAAGGAACTGCGTGGAATTGAATAAAAAATGTGGCACATCACTATCTCTTTTTCTTATTTTCTTCTGTTTTGCTTCTAAACTTTTCTTACTAGTTTCCGTACCCTTTTCACACTTTTTTCAGTTTCCTTCTAGTTGGTGCATGCAAACCACTCTTGTCACTCATGATGACATAATCATAGATTGAAATGAGATGACAAACTGATCAATACGTACACAGATTAATTTATCAGGAGTGTTATAGTGTTTGTATACGTGGTTTAGAAGTTGTCATCTAGAGAGATAAACATCAGTACATCACCACATACACAAGTTTTGAGCTTCTATTGATCATTTATGATCCATGAGAAATGCAGTCTTTTAAATAAATTGATATTTTAACATAAACTAATTATATAATTAATTCTTTTTAAAGAATTGAAACAATCAATGATGATAGTCGATGAGATTCTCATGATGAGTTCTTATAAAGAATATCGTTTGAGAATTTTTTTTTACCTTACACTCTTTTTTATTTTTCTTTTTATTTTATTATGAGACACTCAAATTGAATACTCCTACTAAAAAGGTTATAAAATAAATAATATGTAATCAGTGTTTATTTATTTATTAAAATGCATAAGATATTAGTAGATGAGTTAAACGAATAAACCGACAATAAAGTTGACATCTAACCAACAAAAAATTTCTAGATGTATGTAGACGGAATATGGATAAGTTTTTCTCTTTTTGGTGATACTGAATATGGATTAAGTTAACAAGTAGATTTACCGAATTAATTACAAAGATTTAAGTAAACAAAAGAAAATTGTAAAAGGCGGCTTAGGATTAGAAGAGCGCGTGGGGGAGAATAAAATTATTAGATAATTACAATAAAAATAAATAATTAAGACTTAGTTTATACAGTCTTCAAATATTGTATATAATTTATGGAAGAAAGCACGAAAGTAGTTTCCTTTTCTTCACAAAATGAATATTTCCATTTTTCAGAGTCTCCTTAGTGTTACTCTAATACGCGTTAACGCTGATTTTCCTATTTCTTTACACCGAAGCTTCCCACTTATTTAACATTTTTCTTATTTAAACCACTTACACTATAGCTTACGCAGCAAGTCACAAAGGGTACTTTCGTCAATTCACACGTCTCTACTCACCCCTAACTCTCTTTTTTTTATAAATAGGAGTAGCCATCACACACACAACACGCAAATTTTATTTCAAAAAACCGACAATAGAAGAAAACGAAAACCCTAGAAGTCACTCAAACTCAAATTCAAAAACAGTGGTTGCGAGAATGAATCAGTCGGTGGATACGGCGGCGAACTGTTTGATGTTGTTATCGAGAGTTGGAGACTACGGCGGCGGAGAAGAATCTTTCGATGAGAAACGAGTTTTCACTTGCAAGACTTGTATGAAAAAGTTCGCGTCGTTTCAAGCTTTAGGAGGCCACCGTGCGAGCCACACGAAACCTGTTTACAGTGCCGATCAGTCACATCTTGGATCAATTAACAAGAAGACGAAAGCTACGACGACGGCGCATACATGTCCGATATGTGCGGTTGAGTTTCCTCTGGGACAAGCTCTTGGTGGTCATATGAGAAGGCATAGGAACGAAAAGGAAAAATTGTCCGAGGCTTTGGTTACACGATCTTTCTTTCCGGAGACGGCGACGAATTTGACGAAATTGAGTAGTGGGAAAAGAGTTGCGTTTTCAGATTTGGATTCGGATTTGGAGAGTATGATCAGTACCAAGTTGGAGTTGGGATTGGGAAGAACGGTTTCTTGATTTCTTGATTTTTCGTATTCGATTGTTAGGGTTTTAGTTTCATCTTGCATAGAGATCTTTACCAATTTTTACGTGGTTTGTGTTTAGTATTTTGTTGATCCATTTATCTTTCCGATCGATGTGAATACAACTTGATAGACTATCCAAGATTTATTGTATTGTTCGCTATTTTCTAATTTTACGTTAAAGAAAGCCCTTGAAGTTTGACCTATGAATGGTTGAGTTGTTTGAAGTAGTGTTGAGAGTTGAAAATATAAAGGTGTGGTCACTGACTCAGCCTAGTTGTTACTTGTTACTTGTTAGTAGTGCAAATCAAATATGTTTTAGTTCGTAATCACTGGATCGAAGAAGCTAACAAAAATTAAATTGTTATAATCAAAGAATCTACAATTTATACTGTTTGGTCGAATCACAACCACAATAATGTAGTTAACAAGATATATAAAACACGAAATTGGGCAATATAAATGGTTGATTATGTCGCTCTCTTTTTAGAAGTAATGTTGAAGAGAAGGCAAATGAAACATAAGAAAAAAGATGATATGATATGAGCAGCAATGATGACCAACAAAACAATTCAGTCACCTTTAAAAAAAAAAGAGTAAAAAAAAAAAAAGTTTCGACTACCTTCATACAAATAGGAAGGGCAAATTAGAACGAATCGGAAATGTTGGCATAAAACAAAAAATTACAGAAGCACCCAACGACATCTTAGTTTTTTTTTCACTTCACCTCCAACTTTTGTTTTTCCACTTAAAACTTCATTTTAAAAAACTTTTTGAACTTCTAAGTTCCACAGCATGCAGACTTCTGTGTGGCCTGCCCGGATCCAGATGCCTGCTCCGTTTGGCTTATCTTGATCGTCGCAGGCTAAAAGTTGACAAAACAAACATGAAACAAAACGTTTTCAGACCGGTGCATTAAAAAGCAACAACGCAGAGATGTGAAAGATGTTACGAACCTCTGCCCTCGAGTCAGTATCTGAGAGCCTCTGCTTAATGTCCCTCCCTATCGAGAAGAAAACTTCTTCCACGTTTAGGTTTGTCTTGGCACTCTGCAACAAGACGCATATATATAGCTATGTAAGCAATGTGAATATTGAGAGAATTGTGAGACTTGAAACTGAAGATTGAGAGGATTGTGAGATTTGAAACTGAAGATTGTGAGAATAGTGAGACTTACGGTTTCGAAGAACTTAATTCCGTACTCATCAGCAAGAGCCTGACCCTTTGCTGTAGGCACCGCCTGAAATTTGTGACAGGACCGAGCAACTATTATTATTAGGATCAATCAGTACTGAATCATGAACAGGGTTAAAAGGAGGTATGATTCATACCCTCTTGCTTTCGTCCATGTCAGCCTTGTTCCCTACCAAGATCTTGTTAACATTATCTGAAGCATGCTGTTCAATGTTACGAATCCAGTTCCTAATGTCTGCAATAACATCAAGAATCTTGTGCGTAAAATAAATGATCATTTCAGGTAAGGAAATTTATAGATACCAGTAAGTGAAAGACTTGATGGAGGGAGATTTTACTGTTGAAGGAAGACTCATCAGTGACATCATACACCAGCAAAATGCCCATTGCCCCACGGTAATAAGCTGTCAAAAATGCAAAAGAAAAAGTAGAGATGAGCAGAAATCCTTCAAACTGATGTGTTGAGAGATGTCAAAACATCAGCCAAACAATATGTAAAATGCTGAAATGCCGATCAAGACTTAGCAAAGTAAGCTATACAAAGGAATAGATCAATATGTAAAATGCCGAAATAGACCAACAAAGTAAGCTATACAAGACCTAGCAAAGTAATCAGCCAAACAGAAGAAAACAGTCAAGTGGCATTGCAAAAATTACATTTCCTTTACAAGAGATCAATCACAGCACCTGTAAGTGGCTATTTAAGACTTGTTATAGGTGTTCATCTCCTCGAGAATCTATCTAAGTTGATTCATAAAGGGATGGTTAATACTCTTTCAACAAGTAACTTCATATGAAAAAGATGAACTCACCAGTGGTGATAGTCCTAAACCGTTCTTGACCAGCAGTATCCCAAATCTGAAGCTTGATACGTTTACCATCAAGCTCAATCGTTCTTATCTTAAAGTCAATACTACATCAAGGCAAAATAGAAAACAAAGACTCTGTGAGACGTCAAAGAACAAAATCATAACATACACCACTTAGTTTAATTTCACCATATAGAGCCGAGAGAACACAAACCCAATGGTGGTAATGAAGCTAGTAGTGAAGGATCCATCAGAGAAACGTAGAAGAAGACAACTTTTACCAACACCTGCAAAAAGAAACGAACCCTAGATTACAGAGATCTCTAAATACAAAGAAGCGATCACACACAAAATCAATATTCCCAGGTCCACACAACGATCTCATTACACACACACACACACAAATCAGAAACATCATAGACTCATAGTGAACAGATCGATTCAATAGAAAACGAATTGAATCAATGGATCCACGTTAATGATCAGTGGATCTCGAGAAATGAAAACATCGAGGAGATTCAGATTCACATACCGCTATCTCCAATCAAAAGAAGCTTTATGAGATAATCGTAATCGGCTCTGGCTCTAGCAGGTGGAGCAGCCATCGAATCTAAAGGTGAAAAAACTCAAAGATCAAAAACTGTATATCTTAGTTTCATCGAAATCGAATTAGATCAAAAAAGAGCAACGAAGAAGAAGATCATGAGAAAACATGTACCGGAGAGAGAGAAGAAACCGTTGTAATCGGAAGAACCAGAGAGAGGAGCAAGCGAAGAGCGAAGGTTATGGCGGACGACTAAAATGCGCCAGTCCCGATTTAGCTTTCCCTCTCTTGTGATTCTTTCCCGGCTTCGTATATTTTACTTCTTCTTCTGCTTCTGCTTCGCGTGCACGATAGGATACACCGCGCACGTTAGCCACTGGAGTGCTTAAAAAGAGAAGGATTTTTTTTGGAGGGCCTTGTAGAAGGCACGAAGCCTTATGGGCCTTTTATTAATTACATTAAATCCATATCAATTAGCTGGAGTAATTTGACAATGCATCCCCGATATGCCACGTGTCATAGTGTATATGGCTAGCCATTTGGGGTGGTGAGCTGGCATCCCAATATCATCTTGAATACCAAGATTTATTGTAAGTTGTGATTTTATTGTGAAATTAATACTGGTTGCTAAAACCATTAATTATTCATTCTGAAGCTAAGTAATGAAACAAATAGGTTAAAGTTGTTGAAGGCTTCGAGTTATTAAAATTTTCAGTATTTTTTTGTTGTTTTTGTCAGCGTTATTCAGTTCTCACGTTTCATTTGATTATGTTAACTCTGAAAATTTGTTTATGAGCGACTTTGAAATTTTCTAACACAACGACAGAATGTAGAAGTTCGATCCGAAAGAAGACTTTTTGTCGGCGGGTCTTCTTCTCGGTTTTGAGAATCAATGGGAATTTCCGAAGAACATTCAACTTTCATTATCAATTGTTTACATAGACATAATATAAATGTAGAAATTTCTTGATTCTAGAACTTAAAGAAGGAACTTTAAATCATCTTTTGATTTTTGAATAATCAAATCGAAGATTCTAATTTAAATGAGTGCATCCAATAATCTACAGATATTTGAGAAAACCGAAAAAGAAAAGTAGGAAATGAGTGCATGAAACAATTTAAGGACAAGGCAAGAGCCAAGAACGATGATTTGCTTCATGAATCGCAAAAGTCTTACGAACTCAAAAACTGAAATTAAATATGTCTACCCTTCTCCAAGTTTAAAGCATCCGAGTCAAAAAAAAGATTAAAAAAAAAAACTAGTTAAAGAAACAGTGAGGTCATTCGAACATCTCACTCCCATCAGATAAGATAGATATAACAAAGCTGCTTCAGTAAAAGAAGCCAAGAACCTTGCCACCAACATTCTTTCTTCTCGCTTCTTCGTGATCCATGATTCCAGCTGAGGTCGTCAAAACAATGTATCCAAACTGCAGAAAGAAACGTGTTAATGATGAAGGAACCAACACAAAGTTGATAATAGCATTTCATTACAAGTATTAAGTCAAACCCTAACGTTCCAAAACATTATTTGCAAGCATTTCAAATTCAACTAGACCACATCTTTAGACAAACCTGTCTTGAAGGAAGTAGACGAGCGGTCCAGCCTTCAACGTCCTTAACACCAACATCGAATCGAGGACTGATAACACCACACTTGTTCAGCCTTCCATTAAGCTCAACAACGATCTTGCCAGATCTGTGGTCATCAACAAACTCAAACTCGCCAATGTAACCTAACACAAACATAAGAAACAAGAACAGAACAAGCATCATTACACTAGAAACATCATTAGGAAACTAAACTAATGAAATCGAGCTAACACTGTAAATTTACAATACCGTGCTTCTGCATGACGACAAGGAACTTGATGATAACTTTAGAACAAGGCCTGATCATAACTTGCCTCTTTCCCCTCTTCTCTGCATTGGACATGCTCCTAAGAGCATCAGCGAGGACACTGATTCTCACCATTCTTCAAAAATTCAAAAACTGCAAATCATTAACCAACAAATATAAGCTTCATCAATTCACTGATGCAATCTAATTTAACAAATATGATATAAAAAAAATGAGCTCAAGCTTCAAAGAACATCTACACTGGAAAATAATCACTGTGATACACTTAAACAATAGAATCCAACACCAAATCTATCAACTAATACGAAATCAAATCATAGAAAGATGAAATAAGCAAAGCTCCATAACTTGAAGCTAGACTCTCCAGAGAATATCATCAAATTGGAGAAATCAACTACGAGCTTGTTCAAAAAGGCAATAAAGCAGATCATAGAATTCGAGCAGAAATGGAGTTTTGAAAATTTCCGAAGATTTTCTAACCTGAAACTCAAGTTGCAGCCGCTCCGACGTCTCTCGATTTGCCTTGAAGTAAGAGATAAACAGAAGAGCTTAAAGGCGGAAACAAAAACTAGGGTTTTCTATTTTATCGCTTCACTGAAGTTAGGAATTATAAATCGGGTAAGATTCATGATCTATTAGGCCCATAGTACATACATAATTAGGCCCATTTCAGCCCATTTTAAATTAATCGCCACCGTTAGCACAATCTAACGGTTTAACACAAACTTGTAAAAGGAATCATATTCATATGGGCCCAATTTAAAAGTGAGACTCTTAAAACATATCTTAGCCGTTGGCTGCATCAGCGGTTTGATCTAATCTAACGGTAGACTACAGTTTCCACGTCACCAATCTTTGTGAAGAAAGAACTAACCAATCACTATGTAACTCATTGTCGTATATATACATCAGCAACCGAATCGATTAAGTAGAGTAGATCACAAACTTGATCTCACGATTATAATCTGAAACTTTCTTTGAATCTTATCTTCTGAGAAAATGGCACCAAAGGCAGAGAAGAAGCCGGCTGAGAAGAAACCAGTGGAGGAGAAATCAAAGGCCGAGAAAGCTCCGGCGGAGAAGAAACCAAAGGCCGGAAAGAAGCTACCCAAGGAAGCTGGTGCTGGAGGCGACAAGAAGAAGAAAATGAAGAAGAAGAGCGTCGAGACCTACAAGATCTACATCTTCAAAGTTCTGAAGCAAGTTCACCCAGATATTGGAATCTCAAGCAAAGCTATGGGCATTATGAACAGTTTCATCAACGATATCTTCGAGAAGCTCGCGTCGGAATCTTCGAAGCTCGCTAGGTATAATAAGAAGCCTACGATTACTTCTCGCGAGATTCAGACTGCTGTTAGACTTGTTCTTCCTGGTGAGCTCGCGAAGCACGCTGTTTCTGAAGGTACCAAGGCCGTCACGAAATTCACAAGCTCTTGAATTGGGATGAATCTCGTTGAATTGAAGATTTGGGGAAGAAGTTGTAAAATTAGGGTTTTTAGATTTAATCGATGTTGTTGACTTTTTAGTTGTTTTTAAATTTGGATTCTGTATCGTTCTCATTTGGGTTTTCGTATCGCGATGTAATCAAATCAGATCTTTTCCACCTCTTAATTCAATCGAACCAAAATGTTTGCTAAATTTTCTCTTCTTCTCTGCAAATGAATCGATTATTCGATTAGTTCTAACTCAACTCAAACGTCGTCGTTTCACTCTTTTTGAAAACGTTGCCGTTTCGCTAAAAGAACTAACCTAGAAAAGACGCATTCGTTATTCAGCTCTGTTGCGGAGATGGCTAAGAGATTCTCAGCTCAGCTCTTCGTAAGCAGTATGTGAATTGTTTGTCAATCTCTGATTTAGATTCTTCCTCCGTGTACTTGCTCAGGTTTCTCAGATTTTGTTTCTCTTTTAGGGTTATCTGCTTACACTACAGATCGATCTCTGAGGCAATTGTTCTCTCCTTTTGGTCAAATTAAAGAAGGTACATAAACGAAATCGAATATGTTTAAGGCTCAATTAGGGTTCTCTTAGTTCTTGAGTAAATAGTGTTATTTGGGTTATTTAGCTCGGCTTATTAGGGATCCAGAAACACAGAGACCTAAAGGATTTGGCTTTATCACCTTTGAGTCTGAAGATGATGCTCGAAAGGCAATGAAAAGCTTGGATGGGAAGGTGAGAAAAATCTAATTGAATTTCAGAGTAGGCTCGTGAATTTTACATATCCGAAAGATCATTTCTTGGCACATTTTATTCCTATCTATTGAATCACTCTAAACCTTGCTAGAGAAATCTGAAGCTATGTTGATTTTGTTCCTTCCATAGTGATTATAATGTTATTGAGCTTCTTTAGAAATGTACTGATGTTTGTATTCGTGTTCTTTGGTTTCAGATTGTAGATGGTAGACTAATATTTGTTGAAGTTGCCAAGAACGTAGAGGAAATGACAACGAATATGAACACTAAGAAAACCGAGGACTGCGAGTGATTTGGGCATAGTTGCTCACTGTTATCATGTAGACTTGTTTACTGAATTGATCTGAGATCATAAGTTCGATGTAACAGATCTAAAACACCGATGCAATTTGTGAGATATGTGATTGTAGAAGAGAACCTTGACACCGTATGTTTCGTTCCCACTTCAAGTTATCTGGGTTCATTTCGTTACCTATGATTTAATATTGGGCTTGATTGGGCTAATGGGCTTTAGCTTTTTTAAGTGGTTAGGCTAACGTCACTTGCCGGTAGGAAACCTGTCGCATAAAGCAAAGTCACCGTCGAAGTTTTAATACCATAAATTTCCACGTGTCTATTTTTGATTGGATTTAAACAGCTCCTCTCTCCGCTGGTTCCCATCACCGCTATAATGAAAGTTGAGCGGAAAAGTGGAGCCAACCGAAAGATGCCGAAGAGCATATGATTCATGGACCTTTCTTGATTTTCTAAATTTAGGAAATATATTCGAGAATTTTATTTTTTTCTACTTTTTCTTTTGCATTCTATACTAAATAGATCATATTTGGCTCTATATTCTTATCAAAAAGAAATATGTGGGACAAGTGTTTGAATCTTAAAGCTTTGAAGTATTAAGTAATTTATATTAGGACTTTTGTAGATGATCTATCAGCAAGACAGCAACCAACTAGAGTATTTAAATTTTGAAACCGATTCATGACGTACCAAGTTAGTTTGTCATTCAAGTGTCTATTATAATTATTGAAAAAATAATTTCTTGAAACAATATAGGACAATAAACGTTTTTTGTAAATGGTCAACAATTCAAGAACCAAAGAGGCCAAAACTCTCGTCGAACTATTTTATAATGTAACCTCCAGTCAATTGCAAAGCATTATTCGAACTAGATTATAATATAATCTAAAGTCAATTGCAACTTTGCAATGCATCATTATTATGTAGTAAATACTCAGTTAGGCGGAAAATGTATTGTAGCCTTTATTTTTGAACTGTTGTTGGATTGTGCCATCGTTCCTTAGTTGTAGAGACTCTCAAGAATGATAATAACTTATCGAAATCATCACATTCCTAACCATTTTACTCCAAAGCAAAATCCAAATATGTTCTTATTATTCTCTAGAAACCGAATTGTTCACTTGTGAGAGTTAGTCAAATCTAGCAAAATCGTTAGTCCAGCGAAATGCAAAATTTCGTCTCGAGGATTCACTTTTATAATTAGTTTTATATTCTTATTTGAAAAATATGTATTTTTTACTTTTTTTAGCCCAAAATAAATAAATGATATATGTCAAAATGAAAGAAAAAATTATTTAATTGAGAAACCTAACCAAAAAAAAAAAGTCTGAATTGAATAAAAAAAACGTAGTATATAATATGGTAAGCTATGTATGGTCTTCCGAATAAAAAGTTGAAGGAAGGAAGAGAAAAGAAATTGAGAAGAAAAAAAAAAAGGAAAGAGAGACCGTATTCTCCGTCGATTATAGCCGCCCGAAGAAATATCTTCTTCTTCTTCCACCATTCGTTTAAGCACGAATCTGCTCTGATACTGTAGTGTTTCCAGCCATGGTGAGCTCAATTTCTCCTCTTATTTTCACCTTCATTTCCTCGATCTAGCGCGCTCCTCTCGATTTGCGTTGCAACTCTTTTTGGTTACTTATCAGATATAAATCATCTGATTACGATTCTGGCTCATCGTGTTCATTCGTTAGATCTAGAAATGCAATTGTTTTTTGGTTTTAGATCTCTGAGATTTGATGTTTATGTGATCGTTTTGTGTGACTGATCTAAAATTAAAAAAATTTGCGAGAACTTCTCTGTTAAGCTTCACTACTTTTTTCGATTCCGATAGATAAAATTGAAATCTATTGTTTCCAGGTGAGATTTTCAGTTGAATTTAGGGTTCCTTAATGTTGAAATCGGTATATCTTAGTTTTCCTGATCACTCATGCTCCAATTGATCTGTAGATCTTTCGATTTTGATGATTTTTTTTGCTTGATGATCTTAATTTGATAATCACAGAATCTCTCTAATTGATGTTTCAATTAATCATAATGTATCATAGAGGTTTCAGAATCATAGCTATGACCTTGAAATGAGTGATTCATGGATTGTGTTTTGAATATGTTCTGTGAAAAAGATGGTTCATATTAGTGTTGCTTTCGGTTTAACAGGCCAACGCTGCATCGGGAATGGCTGTGCATGATGACTGCAAGCTAAGATTTCTGGAACTGAAGGCGAAAAGAACACACCGTTTCATAGTTTACAAGATCGAGGAGAAGCAAAAGCAAGTTGTTGTTGAGAAAGTCGGCGAACCTGTTCAAACCTATGAGGAGTTTGCAGCATGTCTTCCAGCTGATGAATGCCGTTACGCCATTTACGATTTCGACTTTGTCACAGCTGAGAATTGCCAGAAGAGCAAGATCTTCTTCATTGCATGGTAGCTAAGCTAATTGCATAATCTGCTATAAACTTTGTATCTTCCAAAGGTTTTGTTACATTGATGTGATGCAAATTGTGTTTGTATTGCCAAGGTGCCCTGACGTAGCTAAGGTGAGAAGCAAGATGATCTACGCGAGCTCTAAGGACAGGTTCAAGAGGGAACTAGATGGGATTCAAGTAGAGCTTCAAGCAACTGATCCAACGGAGATGGATCTCGATGTTTTCAGAAGCCGTGCCAACTAAAAAGTAAACCTCCAAAGTTTCTCCTTATTATCCCCTTGAGAAAGATCTATTATTCTCTGATTCTGTTATTTTGGGAGTGATGTTACCTTCTTTTTTATATATTTTACATTGTTGTTGTGAAGTTATGAACCTAACAACTTCATTTTATCGGTGGTGTTTGGATATTGTCTCTGGTTCTTAATTGGTGTTTAAGGACCCAAATAGTCTATTGAAGATGAACCCTTTTGGTATCATTTTAATGTTTGCTTTCACAAATGTATAAAACAACTGTCTAGGGCCAGATTGACACCAATACAATATATTGTTTTGGTCCACATGAACATTAACTAGATTATGATTGGATTTGTCGTTTTGACCATTCATTCTTATACTACTTGTTTCGAAAGAATGGTCTTCGGATTGGTTTTGTATTGACTTCAGAATCATTTTAAATTATTGGTAACAAACACATCTTTCACTATTTTTAAACTTGAGAATTTATCACCTAATCGATGACATTTTCTATATAGGTAGGGTAATCTATAAGTACATAATATCAACAGTGTGAAATAGTAAGAGATCAATAAAAATTTTATATTATTCAACAGCAATAACTTTGCTTATCCATAAGCAAATGAAATACGTTTCTATTAAAAAAATATTCGGATAGCTTAGAAATAACGCAGAAGAGAAAAGAAACAGTGAAGGAAAAAAATAAAACAAAAGTCATATTCATATTCTCCTCCATCGTTTTTCGCCGACCGGAGAAAATATTTCTTCAGCTTCTTATTATTCATTTCAGCAGGAATTATCTTTGAAATCGGTTTGATCTAGCCATGGTAAGCCCAATTCTCTCTCGTATCTGTTTTAAGTTCTTCTATTCGAAGCTCCATTCCAGTTCAAATTCGTCTTGGATAATATTGTTTTCGATAACGCTTCTCGTTCGTTAGATCTGGAAATGAATTATATGTATTCGATCTTTGTTATTTATGTTGTGTCATCGGACTTAGTTATCTAGGACTAGGAACTTGTAACTTTTGTTGTGCTTCTTTGCTATAGTTAATCTGAAATCAGAAAAAATCTGGTGTTTGATCACTTGAAGTTCATATGAATTTATCATTAATTCGAAGAATTTTTATTAACCTTTTGCATCAGTGTTAGTCAATTGTTTGATATGTATAGTGCTTCTTGTCTCCTGATTAGTCGCAGTTGAAGCTGCTCTTCCATGTGATGTTAACAATGTTACAGATGATAAAATATAACCCAATTTATGTGTGAAGATCTTTGGTGTAGAAATGTGTATTGAAGAGATGTGAAATCTTTGATATGATAATAGGCAAACGCGGCATCGGGAATGGCTGTGCATGATGATTGCAAGCTAAAGTTCTTGGAACTGAAGGCGAAACGAACTTTTCGTACAATAGTTTACAAGATTGAAGACAAGCAAGTGATTGTAGAGAAACTCGGTGAACCTGAACAATCATATGATGATTTCGCAGCAAGTCTTCCAGATAATGAATGTCGATATTGCATTTATGATTTCGACTTTGTCACTGAGGAGAATTGCCAGAAGAGCAAGATCTTCTTCATCGCGTGGTAAAAATTAATTTAGTACTAACTTGTTCATATCTTTGATTTTCTTATGTATCATCATTGTATGGTGTGTGTTTGTTATGTGCTAAGGTCTCCGGATACTGCGAAAGTAAGAGACAAGATGATTTATGCTAGCTCTAAGGATAGGTTTAAGAGAGAACTTGATGGAATTCAAGTGGAGCTTCAAGCTACTGATCCAACCGAAATGGGTCTTGATGTTTTCAAAAGCCGCACCAACTAAGAAGAAAAAACCCCTTTGCAAGGGACTTGAATAAATTTGTTTATGGAGTGATTGATATGTTTCATCTGACAGTTTATGAAACACTTTTTAACACCGTCACCTTCATTTTATTTGGTATTTTTCAACTATGAGATTTGTGTTGGTTTGTTATGTACAATACTTAAAAAAATAAATCAAATTGGTGTTATTGATAGTGTTGTGGGTTAAAGCCTTGATCTCGACTCCTTCTACTAGCCTAATGTTTTGGTTACAGACTTACAGAGGTTTAACTTGTTCAGCTATGGCGGAATTTTGGCATCGTAAATAGTTAATTCGGTTCAGTTCACTAATGTGAACCGATTCACAAGGAGTCGAAGAACCAGCTAAACCGGGTCAGATAAGGAAAACTGACATGTCAGCGATTCTTATTGTGGAGCTACCTTTTCTTTTAGACCGTTGATTTAAAATAATCAACGGATACAATGTCTCGTTATTGATAGCGTTTAAAAGAAGCACAAAACTCATATCTTTTTTTCCTCAGTGCTTCTCTACTCACTCTTCTTCAGTTTTGCCTTTACCATTTTTTCTCTCTTCTAAAAACAATGGAGCAAGTGGAGCGAGTTGGATTCACTTACAAACTCATACCAGACGAAGCTAAATTCCAGAAATTCACAACAAGATACCATATAGTGTTGATCGCAACACTCTATTGTCTATTGAGTTTCGTTTTCTTAAAAGGAGAATATGAGATCTTCAATTTGAAAACTTTTTCGATTTCGAAACTAAGTTTCAGTTGGATGATGGGAGTATTGGCTTCTATGATGGCTTCTGCTTATCTGATGTCTCTCTTCGTCCGTGCTTACTTCAACGCCGTTGGTTCAAGTTACAGGACTTATGAAGAGATGGCTATGATCTATGGTTTCTTAACTTTACTCTTCTTTGTGATGAACTTGTATAGTTTCTGGGGATTTATTATATGTGTTTCACTTCTGATTGCTCCTTTGGGTTTTGCAAGTTACAAGAATCTGTTGTTTCAGAGAGGTTAAAACGCTGATCAAAACAAAAGTGTGGTTAATTCTCTTTAAGATGTTGAGATGTGTTTTTGTTAATTTTATTATGTTGTGTGTTGCTATAATTGTTCATTATTAAGTTTAGGTGGTATGATTTTGATTGTAAACAGTGTTTACGTATTTTTTTGGCTAAAACTTTGATTTACAGTTAATTATGGAGCTCTCTTTACATTTTGTACGTAATGTTGAATCAGTAAATCAAAACTTGGACCACAACTATATCAATTCATTGTGTTTTTGGTGAATTGGAAAAGCTTGATCTGGAAAATAATATTAATAACCGTTTATATAAAGTGGGAGTATTAGTAACGTGAAGGCAGTTTGATATGTCGGGAAAATTATAGTATACTTTATGGTCCTAACGGAAATTAGATAAAGTAAAATATTGTTTCATCATTTTTACAAAAAGTTCGGTTTCTGAACTGATGAAACGCAATCACGAAAACAATATCTCAGATTTAAGGAGTTTCATTTTTGTTGTTAAATACTTGTTTCATTTCTTGTCAACTATTGTATTAATCTGACAATATTTTTTGAGGAAACTATAATGTTTGTGGTTTTATTTCTTTAAATTATTTTATTTTTGGTATTTTAGTTTCTTTAAGTCCTGATCGCTCTTCAAATACTAAACGACCCATGTATCGTGAGAGAAGAAAGGCACCAAGCCACCAACCAAGCAGAGTCCGTCCTTAGAAATTTGGGGCCCCAAACGAAACAAATAAACTAACATTCAGTTTTTATAATATAAATATTTTTCTTCAATTAGTTAACACATAAAAAATATTTCAGTTTCGATAAAACTAAAGTTAAAGAAAAAACTACAATAATATCTTTTAAAAAATACTCATAATTTAAAGCTTATAAAATTAATTTTTTTTGTATTTTTCTCTACGAAATCATTCATCAAATTTATATAATTAAGATTTTTAACTGTGGTCATTTTTATCGATATCATACCTAATCTATTTAACCAAATATTCAGTTTGGTTAATTATACATCCAAATATTTAATTTAGTTAATGATGCATAAACAAAAAAATTAACACAAATAAAGAAAATAAACATAAAATAAAATTCAAACAGTTCTTTGTTTAAGAATAAATAAAGACTTCATATTTTTTTGAGCAAAATTGATTTCTAGTTCTTTTTTTCAATTAACAAAAAAATAATAGAGAAATCACATGAAAAATGTAAGGTTAACTCAAATATTTTTTTATAGAAAATAAGTAATATATTATAATATTGAATAATAACATTTTGGGATCCCACACAATATTTATCAATTTATTTTACGAAACTAATACATTATTTAGTTTTCATATATAATTTGTTTTTCTATTTTTTTTATGTCATTTGTTTTTATAGGACCCCCTAAAATGTTGAACCTCATTCAAATGTTTCATAAAATTGTCGTAAGTCCCGACTCTGCAATCGAGTTATCATGTTCACTGCGAGTAACGCCTTTGTTTTCTTGTGTTTTTTTTTTTATAATTTAAAACGCCTTTGATGGACTCTTATAGAACAAACATGAAGGTGATGGCGATCAATGATTGCAGGGTTCTTATCTGGAACCGAGGTTGATGTCTCAGAGCTGTCAGTGAAGGTGGAGTGAAAATATAAAGGGATGGTTCATGCTATTAGAATGATATATCATATATATATGCAGATAAAGGATTAGTGGCTTTATGGAGAGGATTATTGCGCGAGGACAAGCCACTATGTGGGCTGTTGCTGATCAAGTCACTGGTCCTTAATAGACAAGACACAAGTCATAGTTTAATCAGTGTTTTTTTATTGGTTTATTTACTGTCACTTTTCTTATGATTTGGGTTTGATCAAGAAAAACAAAACAAATTATAACGATTTTAATATAATAACCATCGAAACCTGCAGCCTAAATGTATAAGTTGGTGTTGGTGTATAGAAAGAATTTGCGTGAAAGGGTGTCACTGAGATCAATATATATATAGATTACCTTGGAATATAAGACCTCATGTTTATGGAGTAGCGTACAAGTAAGGTTTCAACATTCATGCCTTAAGTTATATATAGACTCAAACCTAGATTTCGTTTTCCCTTTTTATGCAAATTGATTCCCAATATTTGAAACCTTTTTGCCACTCTTTGTTGTGTAGGTTGTAATTAAGAGAAGTCGTGCTGGGTACTTTGTTTGTGATTTCGTGCAAGACAAGTAGTAACTATTTGAAAAAGAAATTGCAGAGTCGTATAATATCAATGCAAAAACGTAGAATAGAAAATTGAGTTACAAAATTATTAAGCAAAAAACATCCATATGCTATTTTATAGGTAACTTTAAAAAAAAAAAACCAAGAGTTGCGAGTAGTAAATTAATGATAAAAGTTACACAGGAGATTCAGAATTGGGACACCACTTCTTAAGTAGCGGAGGGCAAAACCTCATGGAAGCCAAAACCAAGATGGCGATGCCGGAAACAATGCCGCAAACTTCTCCCCATTCAGACGCGTTCATCTTCTTCTTCACCACACCACCAATCTCTAATCCTTCTAAACTTTGTTTTAATTCTTCTTCTTCTTTTTCTCGGGTACACAATATACTTATATACATGTATTGTCGACACTAACTTTACATTTTTTTGTAAACACATCAGCAATATTTGGTAAGTTTACATTTTTCTTCACTAAGGAATATCATATAAACTAGGGAAATTTCGAAGTTTTACATTTAGAAAAAAGTCAAAATTTTTACATTTTGTTATTAATAAATATATGAACTATGAAAAATTGGAAATGTTTACATTTATTGATTGTTACATCGTATGATTCTTTCTAAATTACCACAAAGACTAAAATTGTGATATTTACTAGTAAAAATATCCTTTTTTCATATTGCTGAAGTCGAATTTTTTACATTTTGTTATTAATAAATATCCGAACTAGGAAAAATTGAAATTTTTTACATTTATTGATTATCACATCGCAAGATTCTTTCTAAATTACTCAAAAGACTAAAATTGTGATATTTAGTACTAGTAAAAATATCCTTTTTTCATACTGATGGTTTACATAAATATAAGAGATCATTGGTCTCTAAAATGGAATACATTGCGTGGATAATTTGTAACTGGACCGACATATTATATGGGCTGCATTTGGAACAGAGAGGCCCACATCTTTCAATCGCCGTTAATTCCTCTGCACCCAAACTTTACTTTGCATTTGTCTTAAAAACATTTTAACATTAACATATGACAGACAACCCAAATGCAACCTTACCTGTAGATCATTGACCTTTCAAAATGGCTTGAATTTGACTCCAAGCTCTCCTTTTCCAAACAAATACATTGATGTGAGGGAAGCACCCAATTTTGAGATATTAATTTTGTCATCCCAATTTTGTAACTTGTCAACCAAGTAATCACCTGGGATCAGATGATCAGAAAAGACTTATCAAATAAAACCATAGAAAGTCACTCTTTTTCAAAATTCCTTGCTCTATAACCAGATAAAAGTTTTTATTAGATGAGAAACTGAAGTTTATGTTAGATGCTAAGAGTTTCTATTTTCTAGCCAATAACAATTATATTGTAGGTCCATTCTGTTGATACTAGATCCTGCACCGAGGATCCATCACCATAAAAGACGTAAGACACGTGTCAGCCGAGTCATCATAACAAGCAAGAGACAGTCCGACTCGTGTAAATAGGTTTTGAGATAAGAAAAAGCATCAGCGGATTGATAGAAAGCCAAAGTAACGAGCTCAAAGAGTTCGATTATTTATAGAAGATCAGAAGAGATAAAGAGCTCGCGTTAAGAAATATAGTCATAAAGTCAAGGAAATGAGCTATTTTAAAGTACCGAGCGTTACAACATTTAAGACCAAATCAAAACCGACATATTTAATTAAAATCATACAATTTTTTATAATTTATTGATAGCATTAATAGTCAAAAACATGTATAAAGGGATTTTTTTTCAATTCGAGAAGGGAGATATTTCTCAGAGCGAATACAACTTTTTTGAGTTAACTTATTTTTTACTAAATTATTGGGTGTGGATCCTGTATCCACATTTTGGCGCTAGAAGGATGGCGATCTTGAAGCTAAACAAGGAATCTTTCGATAATTAAGATAAGAGATCTTCACATACCAAACCATGGGTGACATTACTGACGCTTTGACAAAAATCAACGACAATTTGACAAGTTTGACCGTAAGTCTTGTTACCATGCAACAAGATATACAACAGCTAAAACTTGTCAGGTAACTCTTACTGCTCGTGTAGATGCTTCAACTGCAGGTACTAGGCGCAAGTATTCTCACCAGCGAATCTTGTTCCAAACACCTGTGGCAACTGCTTCTTCAAATCAGACCGCGGATGGAACACCACAACCGGAGGAAGCGGAGCAGAGCTAGGAGGATAATCAAGGAATGCAGGAAGAGCTCCAATTATACTAAACCTTTCCCATCAAACCAGCGGTCAAGGCGTCTATCTTCTCTCGATGACGCTGCCCAACAACATCGATTTCTTCCTTCAGATCTTTTTGGGCCGCCTCTCTTTCTTTCCTCTCACAGCGGTTTATACGATTGTTGGGAAAAACATCAAGAGCAGGGTCCCGAGCTCAAAGAGTTCTACCCCTCATGAATTTTTCTGACAAGTGAAGTCTGTCAAGAGTAAAGGAATTCAATGTGGTGTTTCCTCCGGTAACAATGGTGAAAAATTCCAAGAATCCTTGCCAGGAAGCAGGACGAGGTTTGGATACTACAAAAGAATTGATACCAAAAGTTTAAAAATAAGCAATCAGAGAAACAATAAGCCAAGGAGCAACCATAAAAGTGTCTACCAGGGGACGAAGCCCAGGAAGAATATAACATTTCGGATAACCCATTAACCGAGGCAGCATGGATCTTAACAAACAACCAAGAATGTCGCCAGTGCTCATCCTTATCAGGGAATCCGGTGACCAGAGCTCTATCAAAGTGGGGATAACACGCGTAGAAGCCCGAACCACTCTTATTGGATAAGCGAACACTAAAAAGTTTGAAAAGATCACCAACACTTAGAGCGTATCCGGCCTCCGCGGCAACAGCAAGAACAGAAAGAATGACACGAAGCATATTCGGTGTCATCTGAGGAAACACCAGCCCAAGGGCATGAATATAGAGAAGGAGAATTTCAGGGATAGGAAAAGATAAACCGCACCCAGTGAGGTAAACCGAATAGATATAGAACAAGCCAGGACGGCCCGATTCAGGGGATTCCTCCGGAGTCAGGAGAGAGAATTCGACCGCCGACGGAACGCGGCAAAGGGTCTTCAAAATCTGGAGATGTTCCTCCTCCTTGATTATCGATTAAGGATGAGGACCGAATTTATCACTTGATCTTGAAGGACGGTTAACCGAGGATTTCAACCACTAGCCATTATTGAAGAAAGTCGAAGAAATTGAAGAGATTGCAAAAGATGAACATTTTTACAGACGACGAGTAAAAAGAAGAGGTAAGGAGTCAGTAAGTGAGAAGGAGAAAGAGAAATTATCTTATTAAACGAGTGGATGAAAACTGCCTCGAAATTGGTGGGGGAAGTGGAGAAGTCTCTCCAATTTTTAAATAATATTCAGAGTAAAGGATAACGTGTGTCAGGGCAATTACATCAAATAATTACGAAATCCAAGGGATTTGATTGGAGAATAAGGAAACAAAAGTTGATACTTATCACTTAAGTCTTGAGAATCAGCTTGCAAGACTTGGGGGACAAATGTTGATACCAGATCATGCACTGAGGATCCATCACCTTAAAAGACGTAGGACACATGTTAGCCGAGTCATCATAACAAGCAAGAGACAGTCCGACTCGTGCAAATAGGTTTTAAGATAAGAAGAAGCATCTGCGAAATTATAGAAAGCCGAAGTAACGAGCGCAAAAAGTTCGATAGTTTATAGAAGATCGGAAGAGATAAAGAGCTCACGTAAAGGAATATAGTTATAAAGTCAAGGAAAAAAGCTATTTCAAAATACCGAGCGTTATAATATTTAAGACCAAATCAAAATCGATATATTTAGTTAGAATCATACAATTTATTGTAATTTATCGGTAGCATTAATAATCAAAAACATGTATAAATAGGAAAAAAGGTATTGTAAAAAGATTTTTTTTCAATTCGAGAAGGGAAATATTTTTCAGAGCGAATATAACTTTTTTGAGTTAACTTATATTTTACTAAATTATTGGATTTTATTGTATTTGAAGCACAAACTGTTTGTATATCAATTGATTTGTTTCTCTCTTTTTTCTTATTTATTTAACGTCAAATGGTAACTTTCGTTTACATAATCGCTAAACAAATTATCCCTTATACAAAGTGGGGGAAAATAAAAAAAATCGGAGAAATATGGTGTTGTCATCGGCCACTTTGTTGCATATTTGGGAAATACCAAAAATCAAATCTTTGAAAATGATCCGTCCAACTGCAGATGTCTATAATGATGAGCTATATAATTATATCCGTTGTAAGGTGGTTTAAGACATCATATAGAAGTCTACAATCTCCTTCAACGATTACCTAACCTCAACGTCAAGCCGATTATAAAGCATGGAGTACCACTTTGGCTTCTGCTTGAATTGGTAAAGCAGCTTGGCCTAACCTAGTGCTGCCAGCAAAGCCAAAAAAAAATCATTTCTCACCATGAATAACACATCATGCGCCAACAAAGTAGTTTGATGACTGAAAACTTCTATCAACATTCAATTTAACATAGTCTGTTGGTGGACATTTCCATCGTTGTTCCGCGGTTTGTTTTCTATGCACACTATTCAGAGAGGTAACACTTAAAAAAAAAACTCAACTGAAAAAACCACACACATGACCAACACACCTTGCCTCGGCCGGGTTCAAATCACTTCAGCTCGGATGTGGTCGTACTTTATAAACATGGGCCTTATAAAGCCCATTTAAAATATAAGAGTTAGCGGGAACGGAGATTTTTAACGCCGCGCTTAAAAGTACACCCAAAACGTGACATGTCAGCGATCTCTGCACCACATTCTAATAAACCGTCGATTAAAAATAATATCAACGGCACGGATCTTCCACAGCTCATCGATCCTCGTCAATACCAAAGAACCAATCATTTCAATTATCCGATATACTATAAAACCAAAACACATCTTCATCAATTAAGATATCATAATCACTCCAAAACCATTGAGATCTGAGTTTGTTGCTTACCTAAAAAAAAAGTCAAAGCAATGGCGCCGAAAGCAGAGAAGAAGCCGGCAGAGAAGAAACCAGTAGAGGAGAAATCAAAAGCCGAGAAAGCTCCGGCGGAGAAGAAACCAAAGGCTGGGAAGAAGCTCCCCAAGGAAGCTGGCGCAGGAGGCGAGAAGAAGAAGAAAATGAAGAAGAAGAGCGTCGAGACATACAAGATCTACATCTTCAAGGTTCTGAAGCAAGTTCATCCAGATATTGGAATCTCAAGCAAAGCTATGGGGATTATGAACAGTTTCATCAACGATATCTTCGAGAAACTCGCATCGGAATCTTCTAAACTCGCTAGGTATAATAAGAAGCCTACGATTACTTCTCGCGAGATTCAGACTGCTGTTAGACTTGTTCTTCCTGGTGAGCTCGCAAAGCACGCCGTCTCTGAAGGTACCAAGGCCGTCACGAAATTCACCAGCTCTTGAATTAGGGATTTAGGGTTTCGTATCTCGAATTTGAGTCCAATTCGGACTGTGGTGAATTTTAGAAATGGATTAGGGTTTCTATTTCCGTTTTCTTATCAAATTTTAATTATCTGTCTCTCAGTCTGTAATTAGTGTTATGAATCTGTCTGGAATCAAAAAATTTCGTTTTCGGCTAATGTTTCAATGTTTCAAAATCGAATTAATTCCAATCTGTTACTGATATTAGTAAATTGTGAAATGATTATGTTGCTCTTGAATTAGGGTTTCGTTTCTCTAAATTTCCAATGTTGTCTCTAAGGATTGTGGAGAATTAGGTTTCTGTTTTTCGTTTTATGAATTTTAATTATCGTTTCTCTGTTGTAATTAGTGTTTGGAATCAGCATTGTCTGCTTATGTTTCACAATTAGAATATATACCCAATCTGAAAATGGTTTATGTTACTAATTTTGTTTAATCGTTAGATTATACATTCTCGTATTGTTTCATACACTCAATGAAATAAACAAAGACTGTTACATATAGAATAAGATTGTCGTGTTGTGTTGTGTAGCCTAATTTTGACTAAGTCATTTCCAAATGTGGGTATCGCAAGGATCACAACCTTCTTGAGCAATATCAGTGATCTGAACACCAGCGTCATAGTTCTTACCAGCTTCCCAGTTAACCGGAAGAACTTTCTCCGACCAAACTATTTTACCATCGTAGCCACCTGTAACAACAAACCTAAACTGTAAAGCTCCGGTTGGTACTTTATCAGTAACCCAAACAGCTCCATGGCTTCTTGTCATGTAGCTCCAACGTGAAGAACCAACTTGAGCAATATCAATAGCTACGACTTCTGTTTGACCTCCTTGATACAAAAGCTTTATAGCTAAATAGTTTGGCTTTTGACTTGATTCTTCAACTCTCACATTCATCTTCTTGTTTCCATAATCACAAAGAACTCTGTTTTTTTTTCATATTACTAAAAAAATGTAAATCAAACTGATTTAAGAAGAAAACCAAAGAGTTTATATTGTGTTGTTTAAAAGAATCGAACCTTTTGTATTCAATGTCGACTAAGCCTTGTTTGAGAAGAGCTTTATCAGCACCAAGAATAGGTTTAGCCATAGCTCTAAAGGCTCTACTACTAAGGACAAGATCGGTTTCGTTGCTTTTGTTCAAGTCTGTGATCATCACTGTTGTTCCTTTGGGGTTGCATAGTGTAGTGTTCTTGCATCTGACTTGGAAACAAGCTCCGCAGCCAGCTCCGTCTTTGTAGATTGAAGGTATAGCTGCGGCTATGTGTCCGGCGAAGAAAGTTGTAGCCATTGAGCCATAAGAACAAGCTCCAGCTGCAAAGACAACATTACAAGAAATGAGAAAAGAAAGAAACTAATAGTATAAGGAAGAAATGAGAAGAAGAAGATGTGAATGTTTTTTACATGAGAGAGTAGAGGCAGATGAGAAATAAGCTGCTTTAGAATGGCGAAGACATCGGTCACATGCGTCAATAGATGATGAGAAGAAGAAGAAGATGACTACTCCCAGGAAGAAGAGAAAGCTTCTCATTTTTTCTTCTGTTCTTGAAAAGATAATTTAATATCTATATGATCGATTAAACATGAATGGAGAAGAGAGGACTAAGAAGGGACTTATATAATAGTGAAGAAAAAGAAGAAGATTGAAGAGAGTTGATGCCAGCTCAGCATCTTCAATATCTAAACACACGTCACATCATAGCTGGCTATGTGTATCTTCCCATTTACGCGTTTTACTCTAATGTTAAAATGACATCTTTCATTTAAATTAAAATTATTTATTCTTCCCAAGTGCCAAATATTGAGTCATGGGTGGATGACGTGGCATTTCACCGACTGACTCTTTTGTCTAATAAGAGAGCTGTTGTGTTTTGGACATGTCGGTCTCCTCTTTTCTACTCTTTCTTTACTGTATAACATATGTTGACTACTATGGAAGACACATACTATAATATATGTTGTGTTACATTACATACTAATTTGTGCCATCATGGTAAGATCAACATACTATAACATTTGTTGTTAATCGGCGCGTTTTTTATTGTTTAATCCACATATTTTATTTTAATATCAGTGAGTATATCCATAAACATAACCCTACATAATAAACACATCTTATAAAGTTAAAAGAATGAATTTAATAATAGAGAGAAAACAAAGAGGGATGGCTTTGGGAAAGATAAGAACAAATACTAAACCCAATTTCACTTTCTTTCTTTTTGTCCTAAACCCTTTTCATTACTTCGTCCACAAACACGTTTTTGCATCAATTGGTTAAGTTAAATGAAGAATCTTAGAGAATATATTGTTGAAAAGATGATTTCTATTGAAATGTTTTACAACAAATATATACAGCTGACAGATTCTAGAGAGCTCTAATTACAACATATATACTTGATATACACAGCTTGGTGACTGATCCTTGTTCATATCGTTGATTAATCCTTAATTAATCTTTGATTGATCCTTGATAGTCATATCGTTGATACATTACCCATGCATTTTAGGTCGTCTCCCATATCTTATTTGCTTTAAATTGTTTTTTTTTTTTTTTTAATTTGTTTGTTGTTGTAAGAAGTCAAAAGGAAACGAGCGTGTAAGAACTCAAAAGTGATTTAAGTTTATGTCCATTACAGCTCATTTCCACTAATAAACCAGTGTATAAACTATAAAGTCTAACACATATAATAATTAGACTTAGAGCACTAGCCCCTCCTCATTTTAAGTGATTTTATCACTAAACTTAGTATCTACTTGTATTAGTACATCAATCATAAATCGGTTCGGACATGTCAATTGTTAAAAGTTTGTTTGTTAAATTGTTTGATTTGAGTCAATGAAATCTTCAAAAATATTCAACAGATTCGTAAGCATCAAACATCTTATGTGACAACGACTTTGTTTGTAAAATCGTTTGATTTGAGTCAATGAAATCTTCAAAAATATTTTCAACAGATTGGTGAACTATTAAACATCTCATGTGAGAATAACTCTGTCACACCCACGGCATTTATTACTTACATGTGAATATATATCTTCAAATGCCTCCATCCCTTATTTTTTTTGTTTCATTGTCGGGTTTATATATACACCTTATAAGATTACAGTGTGTCTAGATTGTATATTAATTATTGTTTTTTTTAATGATGCATATCAAAATAAATGAAATATATTAATGTCTTCTTGAGCTTAGTGCTAAATGGGATTTGGTAAAATGCTAGTAATGTCTAGAACAAGAAGAGTGTAATACCAATTGAGGTGAGGTGAGCTTTAAGTGGTGGGGCTGTAGGAGTCTATTGAGGTGAGCATGACCAATACCAAACCCATACAATTCATACCAAATCTTAGCACTCTAATCAGTATTCAAATTAAACTTTATTTTTCTAATGTCCTACCAATTGAAACTGAACTCTTTTTTATTTGCTGTCGTTTTTGGATAACGTGGACTGCCCACAGAGACCATACATTGGTCGGTGAAACGCAGAGTATTCAGACATTTTGTACTAGATATGTTAGAATATTATACTTTCCAATGAACCAAAGCCTTGTTCTGATCAAAGCTATGGGCCTTAAAATATAGACTTAATTGTTAGTACATTTTGCTGGCAACACTTTGGTTGAATTGGGTCTAGATGTTTTCATATGCATACGTTTGTTCATTGGAAAGGAATTAATACTATAATGAAGTTAAAAACTTGAATTATTATTTCAACTGTTGAAATATAGATTCAAATCTTAGTAGACGTTTCATTTAAATTTAGAGTCAAGCCTGCTTATTATATTTTTAGGAAAAAGAGGTAAATGTTAAAAACAAAAGATAATGGGGGAAAATAAAATAAAAAGGGGGTAATGGCTTCGCCCGGGTTCGAACCGGAGACCTTCAGTGTGTTAGACTGACGTGATAACCAACTACACCACGAAACCTTTTTGGTTACATTTCATTTCTTAACTTCATAGATACATAAATTATACATAGAACTCTTAACATTTTTACCAAAAAAAAAAAATACATAGAACAAAGTCCAAACATCTGAACAAAAGAAGACATCAAGATGAGACGTCAAGAAGAAAAAAAAGACATCAAGATGAATTTCTAAGTTTCAATTCCACCTTTTGAAGCTCTTCTTCTCAATAGCAAATAAACATTATGATTTTTTGAAATATAGTAATTTCTTCTAGTATGTAACCTAGAACAGAATTTAAAATCGTTTGTTGACTGCTTTTGTCCCATTTTTAGTTTTGATTAAGTAATTGTTTAAGCCTGCAAACGGAAATTATCTCTTTTGATTGGAAACTGTTATTTCAATGGCAAATAAGCAGGTTAGGCAAATCAGGTTTAGTTTCAAAGTTGTGATTTGGTCCATAGTTGTTAGGACATTTTATGGTTTTTCTTTGTAGAATCACCTCATCTTTTGATGTCTTGTTCTTCATAAGTTGTTTTCTTACTTTGATTAAACTTCTGACGGCTTTCTTATCCCAAGTTGGTCACAACATTGTTCTATTGTCCCTTTTCTTGATAGTGAATAAAACTTAAGCAAGATCATGGTATTTATTTCCTTATTGGTCAACCTCTATACTGTGATTAAATCAAGTAAACTTGATTTTGTATGAACTTTGAAATAAGGTTATTAAAACCAAGATATGAAACACGATCAGAGATTGTATATACTAATTAATCAAAAGCCAATATTATATATTGAGGATTAGGCCTCTACTGATTTACCAATAGCAAAACGGGTAAAAGAATTTACATGAACCAAAAAGCAATAAGACAACCGAAGGCATCACATGGCACTACAATCCTAATTTTGGTTTAACTAGTCTTTGTGTTTTGCATTATTTTGTTTCCTCTAGTAATTTCTAAACTTAAATCTTGTCAATCCGTTAGAATTTGTCAATTTATCACTTCTGTTTTTTTCTTCTTCATGTCTTGAATATCTAATATGCATGTTTTCTTCTTATACGTGTCTTCACATTGTCAACCTTGGTCGATTCATGATCTTGGAAAAATAAAAGTTTTCTTGGTGGTATATGACAATTTTCTTGGTGGTATATGAATTATTAACACACTAACAAAAGATGTAAGTTTGTACACATCCAAATTTTGTCCTAGTTAGGTGACTTGGATAGCTGTAATCAATCACAATTCACAAGTCTCCTAAATTGAGAAAGAGGACTCATATGGACTCAGACATGCATTATATTAGGTAGTTTTAACATCTTCTGATAAATGTAAAAGTTCTCTTTAATTCTCCTTCACTTCTTATTACAGAACAGAGTTTTAAGTGTAGAGTTATCTATCACTACCAAACTGAACAATGGCTTCTCTTTCTCTTCTTCTTCTTCTAGGTTTTATCCTCTGCTTCTCAACTCTCCAATGTTCCAACGCCATCGGCAAAGGCTACCGTTTGATCTCCTTCGAAAAATCTCCCGATGATGATGACAGCTTCATTGGTTATCTCCAAGTCAAACAGAGAAACAAAGTCTACGGCTCTGATATAACCATCCTACGGCTCTTCGTTAAGTACGAAGTTTTATTTTCCTCTGCTTCGCACGGTCGCACCCCACATCACCTCATCAATTTCTGACCGTTGGATTTAATTTTTGCAGGCACGAAACAAATCACCGCCTTCGTGTTCACATCACAGACGCTAAGAAGCAACGATGGGAGGTTCAGTACAATCTCCTCCGACGAGAACAACCACCGCCGGTGACCGGAAAATGGAAAAAATCTCCGGTTACAATCCAAGAAATCTCGGGACCGGAGCTGATTTTCAGCTTCACTATCGATCCCTTCAGTTTCGCCGTGAGAAGAAGATCAAACGGCGAGACGATTTTCAACACCACCAGCTCCGATGAAGCCTTCGGGGAGATGGTTTTCAAAGACCAATACCTCGAGATCTCAACTTCGTTACCTAAAGAAGCATCACTGTACGGATTAGGTGAAAACTCACGAGCCAATGGAATCAAACTAAACCCTAATGAGCCTTACACTCTCTTCACTGAAGACGTCTCGGCGTTTAAACTCAATACTGATTTATACGGTTCACACCCGGTTTATATGGATCTTAGAAACGACGTCGTCGGGGGTAAATCTTACGCTCACGCTGTTCTGCTTCTCAACAGTAACGGTATGGATGTGTTTTACAGAGGTAGTTCCTTGACGTACAAGGTAATTGGAGGAGTTCTTGATTTCTATTTCTTCGATGGACCTTCACCTCTCAACGTCGTTGATCAATACACTTCGTTAATTGGACGGCCAGCGGCAATGCCGTATTGGTCTCTAGGTAATTAAATCTCACCTATTCTCTGTAAATTTTTATGTAGTTTTTTAACTAATGTTTTAAAACCTAATTTTTGCTTTTAGGGTTTCATCAATGTAGATGGGGTTACCGTAACGTATCAGTAGTTGAAGATGTGGTGGATAATTACCAAAAGGCTAAGATCCCTCTTGATGTGATTTGGAACGATGCTGATTACATGGATGGTTACAAAGACTTCACATTGGATCTTGTGAACTTTCCTCGTGCTAAATTGTTGGCTTTCTTGGATAAAATCCATAAGATGGGAATGAAGTATGTTGTGATCACTGATCCTGGTATTGGTGTTAACTCGAGCTATGGTGTATACCAAAGAGGTATGGCTAATGATGTGTTTATCAAATATGAAGGAAAGCCTTTCTTGGCTCAAGTGTGGCCTGGCCCGGTTTATTTCCCTGATTTTCTTAACCCGAAAACGGTTTCTTGGTGGGGCGATGAGATTCGACGTTTTAATGAGTTAGTCCCCATTGATGGTCTTTGGATTGATATGAACGAACTCTCTAACTTTTGCTCTGGTTTGTGCACAATCCCAAAGGGGAAAGAGTGTCCGAGTAGGGAAGGAGGACCTGTTGTGTCGTGTTGCTTGGACTGCAAGGATATAACAAAGACGAAATGGGATGATCCACCTTACAAGATTAATGCTACTGGATTCAAAGCTCCTCTTGGGTTCAAGACTATTGCCACAAGTGCTTACCACTACAATGGTGTTCGAGAGTACGATGCTCACAGTATCTACGGATTCTCTGAAGCAATTGCGACTCACAAGGCTTTACTTGCTTCCCAAGGCAAACGTCCCTTCGTATTATCCCGGTCTACTTTTGTTGGTTCAGGTAAATATGCTGCTCATTGGACCGGAGATAACCAAGGAACATGGGAGAGCTTGCAAGTATCAATCTCAACGATGTTGAATTTTGGAATATTTGGAGTTCCTATGGTTGGTTCAGACATATGTGGTTTCTTCCCTCCAACACTTGAAGAACTCTGTAACCGTTGGATTCAAGTCGGTGCGTTTTACCCGTTTTCAAGAAATCATGCTGATTACTACGCTCCAAGAAAAGAGCTTTACCAATGGGAAACAGTTGCAGAGTCAGCTCGTAACGCTCTTGGGATGAGATACAAACTTCTTCCTTTTCTCTATACTCTTAACTACGAAGCTCATATCACCGGTGCACCAATCGCTAGACCGCTCTTCTTCTCTTTCCCTGATTATACTGAATGCTACGGTTTGAGTAGACAGTTCTTGCTTGGGAGTAGCGTAATGATATCACCGGTTCTTGAACAAGGCCAAACACAAGTGGAAGCACTGTTCCCACCAGGTTCTTGGTACTATATGTTTGACATGAGTCAGGTCGTTGTTTCCAAGAACGGGAAGCGTGTGACTCTCCCAGCTCCGTTGAACGTCGTGAACGTTCATCTTTACCAGAACACTATATTACCTATGCAACAAGGTGGGTTGATTTCCAAAGAGGCGAGAACGACGCCGTTTAGTTTGGTCGTCACTTTTCCGGCGGGAGAAACAGAGGGATACGCCACCGGGAAACTCTTTATTGATGAGGATGAGCTTCCGGAGATGAAACTTGGAAACGGGCAGTCAACGTACGTTGACTTCTACGCATTGGTTGGGGATGAGAGAGTGAAGATATGGTCGCAAGTGAAGGAAGGTGAGTTTGCTTTGAGTAGAGGTTGGGTGATTGAGAAAGTGACTGTTTTGGGACTTCAAGGAACAGGACAAGCTTCTGAAGTACATCTCAATGGAAATCCAATCTCGAACGCGACCAAGACGACTGAGGTAAGCTTCAAGGAGCAGAAGTATGTGGTGGATTCGGAAGATGAAGGTGGGAGTAAAAGCTTCATGGTTGAGCTTAAGGGCCTTGAGATGCTAGTGGGTCAGGACTTCGACATATCTTGGAAAATGGCTAGTGGATTGGTAAAAGATGCAGAGAATGTGTTAAAAAAATATTGACAATGAAGTTGATCTTAGTAACATACTTCAAAGAAACAAGGGTGCGGTCACCCAAAGAGAGAATAATAGAGGTTTGGAAAATTAATTATGAGGTTTCTTGTTGAAAAAGTTACCAAAGCCTAACATATATATTCACCTTTTCTTTTGACCATGTACTCATTCAAATCCAATATCTTATCCAATAAAGATTCGTGTGTAATCGGGTTTGAGCTCAAAAAAGAATCTCAATGTTTCGGTGCTATAAAAACTCATAAGGTTGGGACTGGGAATACTTGTCTCGGTGCTATAAAAACTCATAAGGTTGGGACTTGGGAATACATTTCTCGGTGCTATAAAAGCTCATTTAGTTATTTTTACAAAGTCATAGAAAATCTTCATACTAAGTAGAACATAATCGTAATTCATAGTCCTAATCTACAAAGATTTATTTGATGTTTTTTCCTACAATTGAAATCGCGGCAGGAGCCAAGTTTGGGCTCTATCTGACTCGGTACGATACTTCTTGTGGGGAAATAGATCGTTTTCCCATAAAATAAATAACCATAAATACTATGAGTAAAGACAGCCGCATGCATGAAACTACGGTTTGGCCATGATAGATTGATAGAGAGAAGCTCCCGTCGCAACCATTGTCAAAAACAAGAGAACTACGGCGGCTGTGGTAGCTGCTCCGGTCAAACAATCGCTGAAGTAGACTTTCCTGAGTTTGGCGGAAAACCTATTTCTACGAGATTTACTGTGAGCTCTAAGTTTCATGGCTACGCCATGATAAACAGTGGATTCTGGGAGCCGCACTCCTACGCCTAACTCGTTAATCATCTTCACCACCAAGCTTGGCCGCCCAATACCATTTGCTATCAGCCCTTAATTTGTTCAAGCAACACATGTTCGTAATCAGTCATCAAATTAATCATATATATACAAATAGGAAATTAATAGAGTCGTACTCGTACCTCTGGCATCTAGTAGCTCGACGTCTCTATCGGTGGTAACAAGGAAATTCATGAGATATATATATATATATATTCAGAAGTCAAGGCATTTTCAAGAACATGACACTGCTCATATGCAATCACATTTCTTAAAATGATATCAGAATTTTCATCCGCTGGGAAACTTGGCATCATTAAGAAACCTTCCTTAAATGCTACGTCCAACGAATAATCATCCTTCCATACCTTGAATTTCACTCCTACGTGGGATAGTTTCTCGGCGTTCTTGGTATGAGTTTTCCCTTTCGGGCCCTTAAGATCCGGGTTCTGGTCAAGCGATTCCTCGTAAACACACCGGTGCATGTCTGTAAAATGCTTGAACGTGGCATTTTCTTTGATTTTACCAACCTTGGAAAATAAATTCATGATAAGTTGGTAAAGCGTCACATTTCCACACAAATCTCTTCTAACGGGATCGAACAACTCTTCCAAAATGAAATAAGGAAGTTGATTCTCGAGCAAGATGAGATCTTCGATCACCGTTGAAGTGAAAAAGGATTTGTCCACAGTCAGATCACGACATGTAATAGTATCAGGGTCCATTGACGTAGAAGGTTGGGCTGTTATGTTTTTTTTATCCCAATGTCTGAGACTGAGCTCCAAGATGAATATTGAATCGCCAAGGATAAGGTCTATGAAGTCAGGAGATGAAATCCATAACGTAGGTACTGCATGGCTTGCCCGAATCTTCTCTATACCAGCTTGTATGGTTCTCTTCATTTTGTCAACACTGTTTTGCCCAACTCTTTTGATGAAAGCTTCCATGTACCTCTTCTTTTGGCCCTCCATCATCAGATATTCTAGATACCTAATAAACATCGACGTATACATTAATCTATGTATTATAAGCCAGTAAAACTTATAAAAATGATTCCAAACTTCTCATTTATAAAAGATGATTCGAAATCATAATTCTAGATCTTTTTCCTTTTAACGTGTTTGTTGCAAAAAGTTTTAAACTTATGTTTTTTTTCTAGTAAAATAAACATAATATTTAAAATTGTAAACAGAAACAAAATGCAAAGAAAAGATAAATCTCGATATCTGTGTGGTATATGCACCTTGAATTGCTATATTTAAGGTCCTCCATAAGCATATTTGCTTCAATGTCGTCATTGTAAGCTCTGGGTTTGACAGAATGATGAAGTGGCCCGATGAGGACCATCCGAGGTGTATAAGCTTCGGGTTTCACTTCACGCAATGGGCTTGGTACCCTGTAAATGCAACATTCTTGAGATCCCATCTTCGATATTTATATAGTACGTAGTACGGTCGAACAATATAACATTCATGTACAAAGTGAAAGTACTTTGAATTCCCCCGATCGATTATGGTACATTGAATATTTGAATTCCATTTGAACATGAGTGTTATAATTATCATCTTTACTCTCTCCATATGTTTTATACACATAAACAAATATCAAAGGAGAAAAAATGGACGAAGAAGTGGAAGAGCTTACTGTAATGAATGAGCTATGGAAGGAAGATTGAAGTCTCTTACAGGTTACAACCTTATAATCGTTTCGAACCAAAAACAAAATAATTAGATCGTTCTATAGAAAAAATAAGACAGAGCTCTTCTATGATCTAACTCTAATGAACTTTTATAGATGAGAAGGAGCTCTTATTCTATATATGAATAAACATATAAAATGGTGCAACTTGCGATTAGAAAAACAGGATGCTGCAGTTGTGTGACTAATTTTAAAAACAAGAAATAATTTTTTGGATGCGAATTCGCTAATATCTTCAACAGTTTAGATAGATCCGCGGAAAATAGAAAATATTATAAAATGACCAAAATTTTAAATATTAAACTGCAGAATAAATATAATTTAAAGTATTGATTTACAAAATCTCAAATATAAAATCTCAAATCTCCAAGCATCATGAATTACATAAAATCCAGGTGACAATAGAGGAACTAAAGTGTGTTTAAAAGTCTTCTTTCGTAGATCCAAAAATCCAGACACATTAACAAGTCAAGGCGAGTGATCTAAGTCTCCCGGAGGATAAACAACATACGAAAGTGTATAAAACAAGTATCTTTTTTTTCTTTTTCTTTTTCTTCCACATCTATATTGGGTGACTGATCACAACATGGATAGCATAATGAGAAAATGATTTTAAGGGATAAATATTACTAATGCTTGGGAAGCTTTCTTACGTCTTCTTATCACTTCACGTTTCTGATAACTCAGGATCAATAATTTTGTACTCAACTTCTAGTAATTTTGTAGACACTACGTGCTCACCACACTGATATTTCTTTAATGTCGTCACTATAATTAACAAATTCAAAATGCGGGAAGTTCCTATGGTAATAAATTTTCCATAAACATTTTTACAAAATAGGACATTCAAAGCAAGTAGCTTCATTGTTAAATTAAGATCCCGACCGGCGATCACCCAAATCTAATAGTATTTATTTATTTCTACATCATGGCTACACACTTTGATAGAATGTCCAATTAATATTATATGCAACTTTACATCATGTAATATACATATTTTCACAAAATGATGTCTTTGCTTTGGACAATTAGCGAAAAGCTTCGATTTCAGTAGAACATTTTTGATAAAAGTAGTATCCCTTTAAATGATCAGCTTGACTAGGCACCTACTAAAATGATCTTGACCCGATCTGCAGGATTTCTAGCTAGCCATGCCCATGCAGGTGTTACAAAAAAATGGTTTTGTGTAGGAACGATTTTTGTATCTACCATCGGTTGAATTTATTCATAAGACAACATGATCGTCGTTGAGACTTGGTGAAACTTATTCATAAGCTACCGGGGAGGGGGAACCTATAACTCAACTCCTCTCTGTACACGGGATTTGACCTTTTCCTTCAGTTGCTGTTTGTAAATGTTTTCCCACGAAATAGTAACACCGTCAACCTGGTCTCCGAAAGATAGAAATGCATTTATCTTCGTTAAGATTCTCCGACATTCAAAGTAAAAAAATGGCAACATTAACATAATGGTTTGGAAAGCCAAGTTTTCCAAGAGAAATGAGTGTGGGTTTAATTATGGCCCAATATGTTTTGTGAGTTTTAGATAGGATTATGATGGGAAGTTTTTGGAGTGGGGTTGGAGTTTTGTGAGTTTTAGATAATGGTTTGGCTTTCCAAACCATTATGTTAATGTTGCCATTTTTTTACCTGGTCGAGAAGTGAATATAGGCCCAATATGGTGTTTTGTGAGTTTTAGATAGATTATGATGAGAAGTTTTTGGAGTGGGGTTGGAGTTTTCCCATCAGAGATTTTGATCAAAGACGTTAATTCAAAATTTAATAGTGTCCTATTATTCGTTTAAACTTTTATGATTTTTAAAAATAATTTTCCTACTTAGTTTTTACTAAAAGTCATTATATATTGGTCATTAACATTTTTCTTCTACTAGTGTTATAGATTATATGTATGACTAGAATCGAACCTGCGGTACACTGCGGATCAATTGTTTTCATAAAAAATTATAATATTTTGTAAATTTATTTAGTGTTTATAAATATTAGGCTTTTAAACTTATTATAACTTTCTATGTATAAATTTAACTTATTAATTTGTTTTCTTTAGTGTTTATGAATACTTTTATTTTGTTTGTTTAATATATTTTTGTTTATTTAATGTGGGTTTGTAATCGAGTTATAGTATTTTCATGTAGTTTTAATATTTATAAGTTTAAATTTTTTGTAATATTTTAAACTTTTAAAACAGTTAAATTTGTTCAACTAAAATTAAACTGAATAAAAAAAATTTTAAAATTGGATGCATTATAAGTCAAACTTCATGCTCATTTTTATTTGTAATCATTTTGATCATTTTTATAATATTACTCTGAACCATTGTCCAATTCTTTAGCTGATATAGCACATTGAACACACAAGTATTTCTTCATCGATTGAGTAATATATATATATATATATTGGTTTTAAAAATTTAAATCAAAAAAACATATGCATGAAAAAAAATTAAACTTCTAATAATTATATGTGTTATGTAATCATTCAAAATTATATAAAAATAAGATCAAACAAAACTGATATAAGAATTATAATTCATACTATTAAATTACAATATTAGATAAGGAAATCATTGTATTTGGTAGTAAGGATTATAAAAAATTAATTAGAAATTGTTTGGATACATGAATAATTTTTGACATTGAACAAGCAACTTTTTCATTGATTATCGAGTAATATATGTCTGTCTTTAAAAATATGAATCACAACACATGGAGATAAAGATTCTAAAATTTATTAATTGTATATACTATATAATAATTTAAAATAATTTAAAACCAAAATAAAATAAAGGTGAAAGAGGAATCATATTTTTCCATGTATAGAGTTAAATTAGGTAGAATATTTTAAGAAATTTGAAATTAATGTTAGTTTCAATAATATCAATATATAGGTGATTGTTTGGATGTAAGAACAAGAATAAAGTGTTTGGCAACATGAATAACCCAAATTTGTACTTCAGTTTTATTGTATAAGATGTATGACTAGATTCGAACATGCAGTATACCGCATGTCAATTGTTTTCCTATAAAATTATAATATTTTGTTAATTTATTTACTGTTTATAAATATTGGGGTGTTAAACTTATTATAACTTTCTATGTATAAATTTAAATTATTAATTTGTTTTCTTTAGTGTTTATGAATACTTTTATTTTGTTTGTTTAATATATTTTTGTTTACTTAATGTGGGTTTGTCATCAAATTATAGTGTTTTCATGTAGTTTAAATATTTATAAGTTTAAATTTTAAAATTTATGTAATATTTTAAAATTTTAAAATGGTAAAATTTGTTCAACTAAAATTAAACTGAATAAAAAATATTTAAAATTGAATGCATTATAAGTCAAGCTTCATGCTCATTTTTATTTGTAATCACTTTTATCATTTTTATAATATGACTCTGAACCATTGTCCAATTCTTTAGCTGATATAGCATATTGAAAACACAAGTATTTCTTCATCGATTGAGTAATATATATATATATATATATATATATATATATATATATATATATATTGGTTTTAGAAATTTAAAGCACGATATATGCATGAAAAAATTAAACTTCTAATAATTATATGTGTTATGTAATCATTCAAAATTATATAAAAATAAGATCAAACAAAACTGATATAGAATTATAATTCATACTATTAAATTATAATATTAGATAAGGAAATCATTGTATTTTATTTGGTTGTAAGGATTATAAAGAATTAATTAGAAATTGTTTGGATACATGAATAATTAATGACATTGAACAAACAATTTTTTCATTGATTATCGAGTAATATATGTCTGTTTTTTAAAATATGAATCACAACACATGGAGATAAAGATTCTAAAATTTATTAATTGTATGTACTATATAATAATTTAAAATAATTTATAAATAAAATAAAATAAAGGTGAAAGGGGAATCATATTTTTCCATGTATAAATTTAAATTAGGTAGAATATTTTAAGAAATTTGAAATTAATGTTAGTTTCCATAATATCAATATATAGGTGATTGTTTGGATGTAAGAATATGAATAAAATGTTTGGCAACATGAATAAACCAAATTTGCACTTCAGTTTTAATAGGTGCTAGATACTGACACATTCGGTACCGAATGAACAATGTTTTAAGATAAAAGTTTTTCGTTTGTATTTATTTGTTAAATCTGAAATGTTAGCCCTTACAAATGAACGGGCTAATTTTGACAATATAAAATTTGTTGTTTGTGTAAATCATTAAATGTACAATGTTATTATTTACTGTTTCTTTGATAATTTGATTCGCTTTCGAGTTATAGAATAGTAAAGTAATGTAATTTATTTGGAGATTGAGTTATATAATATTAGGATATTGTAATGTGTTTGAGGTTCAAATCTTTATATTCAATGATGAAAAAACTAATTATAGTTTGAATAAGTATTAAATTAGTGGATATGTTTTCAATAATATAGATTATATTGCAATAATTAATAGGTGTTTGAGAATTCGATTATATTTTTTAGTTATACAGTTTGATTATATTTTTTAGTTAGACAGTTTGATTTTATTATTAATTTGAATTTAGGAAAATCTGGATAATATTTAACCACACATTTGAATTTAGAAAAAACCAGATTTAATATTTATGAGATTTTAATGTTAATATATTATTTATGTTTTAGACATTTATTTCCTTAACTATAAAATATATAAAAATCCCATTATATTTTGTAAGGATCCTCATCTTTTTACGTATATAAATTTTTTTCTCATATTTCATATTTAAGAAAATAATTTTGAAACTACATATTTACAAAATTAAGAATCATCTGTAAATATCCGTGTATTTTTACATATTTAAAGATATTCACATATTTTCGGATTTTAAGGAAGTTAAAAATTTTTTTTTAATACATTTTTTTCTTATGTTATAAAATATTCTCTCTTTTCTTCTGGTGTTACAACTCCACATTTTTTTCTTCAGAAATACTCTTTCTTCATATTCCTTTTTAATATATATTTTCATACTTTTTCTATATATTTAAAATAATTTATTTGTGCTCCATATATCTCAATCATCTTTTCTCTGGATCATATATTTTATTTATTCATTTTTTTTCTTTCTATATCTTTTTATTCCATTTTCCCCTCTCTTTGTCTTCTTTTTCCTATTTTATTTTTTCCTTTTTTTCCACAACAAAAACAAATAAATGAATTTACTTTCTTTTCTAATTATTTTTTTGCATATTTTGTTCTTCTTTTTCTTTCTGCACAATACTGATGAAGTGATAATTTTCATGATTTATGGAGTTTTAGATTTATGAATTTTTGAGTTTATAGATATCTGGCATTTTGGTAATTTTTGACGTTAACAATATAGTATACATACACAATATTTCTGATGTAGAAATTTTTGATATGTTATTTACCTTATATATGATAAAAAAGTTTTTTAAATACTTAAATATTTAATGAAAAAAGGTTTCATAAAATGTAGTATATATATTTTGTCTCTATAATATAAATAATAAATTTCAAACTTAAAGAAACAAATAATTTATATTTTTGTTTTTGAATTTGATAACTTAGTTTATTAATTTTTGGAATTTAACAGATTTTTTAAAGATTTAAAAGACTTTTAAGAATTAATTTCGAGTTTTGGAAATTAATTTATATTTTAAATATTAATTTTGTTAAAACATTTTGAAAAAATATATTTTATGTAAAATTGGAAGTGTCACTGAATAAAATGACATATATAGTGAAGAAGAGAGTCATTTAGGACGTTTTAGAAAATAACATTCTCTTTAACTTATTCTGAAAGTTTTTTTTTGTTAGTTATTAATAATTAAATAAATTAAAAATGTGAACATTAACTTTAAATTAAATATTTGAATTTAGATTGTGTTTGATCTAAATATTAATAAGAATTTTAAAAAATCCGGATGATATCTAATCATTCATTTGAATTTAGGAAAATATGGATTTAAATATTTTATAAATATATATTGTTTTAATATATAATTATTGTTTAGATTTTATTCTCTTAACTACAAAATTTGTGAAAATCTCATTAAATAAAGAATTATTTTTAGGAAATTATTGATTATATTTATTTACTCATTTGAGTTTAGGAAAATCCAAATTATAATATTTTAGGAATATTAATTGTTTAAATGTTTGTTCCCTTAACTACAAAATCTGTGAAAATCTCATTAAATAAAAAATTAATTATAAAGATCCACATGTTTTTTAAATCGGGTCGTAATTTTTTGGTTTATCTATTCGAATATTTTTAAATCTTTTCAATGAATCATATGATATACAATTAAAAAACAAAAAAAAATTAAGAATGAACTTACTTTTGTGATAACGAATTGACTTAGAATTTGATTTTTATCACTTGTGAATTGTTAGATCATCTCAAAAGAATTCCAACTGAACCTGAAACAAAATCAAATCATGTAAAAATATAGCAAAATAAGGTTTCTTATATGTTTCTGATAATTGATTTAGAAAAAATGAATATAAACATACATTTGCATCACAAATGAATTCATTGGAATCACCATAATTGTTTTATTGCTTTCACCATAAAACTGATATCAACCATCATAAATAAAAAAAATCAATATTAGTCATCGATATTCACATCTATAAAATGATATAATAAATATGTAAGACAATGAACAAAGCAATGCCAAAAAAAGAAAAACAGAAAAAGCTTGAAGAAAAAAGTGGATGTGTCATTGAATAAAATGACATAATATATATAGTAAAAAAAAGAGTCATTTAGGATTTTTTAGAAAGAATATTCTCTTTAACTCTGAAAGGTTTTTTGTTAGTTATTAATAATTAAATAAATTAAAAACATGAACACTAACTTTAAATTGAAAATTTAATATTTAATAGTATTAATTGAATTTTGATTTAATTATTAATATGAATTTAGGAAAATCCGGATGATATTTAATCATCCATTTGAATTTAGGAAAATCTGAATTTAAATATTTTATAAATATCTATTGTTTAAATATATAATTATTGTTTAGATTTATTCTCTTAACTACAAAATTTGTGAAAATCTCATTAGATAAGGAATCAATTTTAGGAAAATACTGATTATATTTAATTACCCATTTGAGTTTAGGAAAATCTTGATTAGAATATTTTAGAAATATTTATTGTTTAGATATTTATTCACTTAGCAACAAAATCTGTGAAAATCTCATTAAATACGAAATTAATTACAAAGATCCACATGTTTTTTAAATCGGGCGGATTTTCTTTGGTTTTATCTGTTCGGATCTTTTTTTAATATTTTCAATGAATCATAAAATATACAATTAAAATCAAATTTGATATATTTTCTAAGACATATTTGTTATTCCTGATTTCAGAATTCATTTTAGAAAGTTGATAATTGAGTGGCAATTTACGTAATAATAAGCATATTTGAAGCTTTACATAAATATATGCTCTCCGATTATAGATATAAGATACTTTTTATTTTTGCATTTTACCAATTTGGAAGCGAAGATTTTGTTCTTTCTCTGTCAATTGTACGATTACATTTTTCGGTTGATTTTGTTAGCTGGTTTCGAGAATATTGTATAATTTTAAAGCTTGGGTCCATGGTGGGGTGTTAATTTGGTAGTGACCGAGTGCCATAGAACTAGGGTTGAAACTTGAAGCAAATGGCCAGAGTTGTTGGCTGATATTTACGGAAAGTGTGGACTGGTCAAAGATGCAGAGAATGCGTTCCAAAAATATGGACAATGAAGTTGATTTAAATATCATCTATTTGTTGCATTGAAACCAAAACCAATAGTAAATAACCAAAAGGCATACCATAGATGATGACAGGATTAGGTCACTTAGCGGTACATATTTACTCTTCAATTCGCCAACCCATCAACGTTCTTCTCACTTTATTAGCAATCTCATTCCTAGCAGAAGTGCTACGGAGCTGGAACAAACAGTTTTCATCCAGAAGAAATCTGTACACTTCCCATTCTCGGTCACTAGCCGAGTATCTTCTTATTTCAGCCTGAGATAGAAGAAACAAAAGACGAAAAAGTTCATAGTCAGAGTCAGTGATTGTAGGATTTTTCTATCTGATGGTTTTGTTTCTTACCGAGAAAACGCAGATTTCAAGCACTTTTAGTGAAAGGGTAACGTCATAGAAAAAGTTCAGTGTCTGGCCCTCGGTTTGTTGAATGACACGTAAAGGGTGAAGCATTTTAGCTTTCAGTCGTGAACATAACGAGTTTTGTTTATCAGGATCAACAATCTTGTTCCCATCTTTCCCAGATCACGATGACCTTGTGTTTGAGGTGAGAACCTGCCATAAGACATCTGCAGAAACAGATCACAAAATGAGATAACACAAGGAAAGCTGGTTGTACTAAATATCTTGAAATCTGATCAAAGATGTATATGTGTTTCCCCATTACCTTAATGTCGAAGTCTTTCAAGGTTCTTAATACATCATAGAGAAGGCCTCTGTGATCAACACAGCGTATCTGGAGTAATGTGTGAACCGGGGTTAAGGAGTTGTCAACTGTTACACTCGAACTCTTCAGCTTTGTCATATCGTCACTAAGAACCTGAACACGATCGATGAGCTGCTCAGACGTAAACAGTTCCTCAGCCACAGCTGGAGAGAAAGATGGAATATTCTGATGACATTCATACTCACAGCTTATACATGATTCTCCTAAAACAGAACGAAACTGATCTCGTACCTCATCTTGACGCTCTTCTGTGTGTAACCGATCCCTAGAAGCCAATGGTAAACAATACTAAGAATTACCATTCGAATACTTCAAAGAGCAGATTGTCTAACGCACTGAAGAAAAGGTCAAGAACTCTTCCATCTGGTGTTGTAGTCACCTTCACGGTTTGAATTGAGAACTAATCATTTAGATATTTTCATATGTCAAATTATAAAAATATATATAAAAAGAAACTAATAAAAAAGAAATTTAGTAATTGTTAATATATCAATTTATCAATTAAAATTCATAAATCCAAACAAAAAACGGAAAATATGAAATTTTTTAAAAAACGAAAAAAAGGAATCACAAAAATATTAAATTATCTAATAAATAAATAAATTTTAAAAATACATTTAAAAGAAATACAAAAAGGAAAAAATGTAATTTTTTAGAAAAGGAAAAAAAGAAATCACAAAATTTTTTATTTAACTAATAAATAACTAAAATTAAAAATATATCAAAACAAAAATTTTATCCTAAATTTAGTTTATTTGCAATATTAGTTTTCCAAGTTCCATGGTTTTCTACTAAACTACTAATACTGTTGTTATTTATTTTTAAATTATTTTATAATATTAATTATAGATTGATATTTGTATGATATCATACATATTATTTTGATATAAAAGTTTTGACTTCTATTAATTTATATGTAGTATACATGAGGTTAGAGTAAGATTTTAAGATAATTAAAATTCAAGTTAAATTGTATAACAAAATCAATTGTATATGAAGAAAACCTGATTTAACAAAGAGATAATAACCTAGATCTTTCAGATAATTTGGTTAATTTTAGGTATTTTAGTTATTTGATATAAATATAATTGATATTTTTGGGTTTATAATTGTTGAGTAATTGAGTTATATCAAGTCTAAATATTATTAATATTTTTGGGTATATAATTGTATTTTGAGTATTTTGGGTATACATTCGGTTCTCGGTTCGGTTCATTTCATGTTTGGTCTTTCGGATATAGGAGTCTAGGATCTATTTGGATTTTTTTTGGATAGTATCCTTTTTTGGATTGGATTTGATTTAGTTTTTTGGATTTCTGATATTTTGATACTAAAAAAGGAAACAACTAGTGAGAACCAAAATCTTTTGGATATTACAGTAAAACCTCTATAGAGAGTTTTCCCAAATTTCAGAAAATGTTATATAGAAAGTAGAAAAATAAAGACAATACTTCGATATGTTTTAATACATTTACACATTAAAAAATAATTATTGTATATAATTTTTTATATATTATTGATGCAGTTCAAGAAAATAATATCATATATTTTTGATATTTTAAGAAAAAGTATAGATAAACTCCAACAAAATTACAAGTTTACGAATAAATAAACAATACTAGAATCATATTTCACTAAAATATTATATATATATATATATACGATTAATAATTTATGTTATTAATGGGACCATATGTTAACATAGAGATTTCAAAAAAAAAATTATCTTATTATTTTATCGAAATGTTTTAATTATTACACCAATCTAACTTAGGACCGAGACAATATATTAATTTAGAAAGGTTATTAATTTATCGAGTATTAATTTATAGAGGTTCTACTATATATAGTTTTTTAAATATTTTTTATAAGAAAATTTAAATATAGAATGTTATTTATTTTATGTAGAAACCTAAAATTTTGTAAATAACTATTTTATCTAACAAAATATGATTTTTATTTTTTTCTTAAAACAATTTAAGACATATTATTAATAACAAATATTTAATTAAATAAAAATAATTTATTTTAATTTATTTTAAAATTTAAAACTTGTCTATCGGATTGGTTCTAATCTAGTTCTTCATAAACCAGCGTTTATATTATAATGATTGAGAAGAATTTCACTTTTATATGATTTGACAATTTTCAAATTTGTTTTTAAACTTCCAAAAGTAATTTGATTTAGTTTCTAATTTAGCAAATTCGGTATGAGCATAATGTTTCTAATTTAGTAATTCTGAAACCGATGATCAGAATTTCAATTAAACCGATCCGGTTATTATCAGTAACAACAAAATTGAATTGTTTTATGTTCTGATATCGGTTACACGCCTACCCGATGATCGCGGTTCGGTTTATAGGCCAGTTTTTGTTATCAGTATTTCGATTAAACAGATCCGGTTCCATTTAGATGATGCGTCGAAGCTTCGTTTTCGAAGGAACAAAACAAGCATTGAAGCTGTAATTACGAAAAGAGGAACACAATTGATTCGAGAATACATCACAAAATTGGATCACAGATGATTTGAGACTACATCAGGAAATTGCAACTACATCCTAAATTTCTGCTTTTCTTGAGATCTAACACCAAATCCGAAAATAACATTCCAATAAAAGTTGAAAGACAAAGGAACAATAAAACCCTAGCCGCCGAATCCGTAGAGAGTCCTTCCTTGTCTCTTAAGAGCATAAACCACATCCATGGCAGTCACCGTCTTCCTCCGTGCGTGCTCGGTGTAAGTGACGGCGTCACGGATGACATTCTCCAAAAAGATCTTGAGAACGCCACGTGTCTCCTCGTAGATCAGACCACTAATACGCTTGACTCCTCCTCTACGAGCCAATCTCCGAATCGCTGGCTTAGTGATTCCTTGGATGTTGTCTCTGAGAACCTTCCTGTGACGCTTGGCTCCTCCCTTTCCCAAACCCTTACCTCCCTTTCCACGACCAGACATTTTCTCAGGAAACTTGACTTTTCTCGGGAAAGATAGTGTAGAAGATTTACTGTGTAAGAAGATTGAGATGAATTGAGAATTGCAATTAGGCGGAGGTGATTTTATATGGAAGACGGATCCTTTTCATTTGAGCCTTCAGATCTTTTAATTGATCTAACGGTTGTAAATATCGATCAGGGTGAACAGTAAGATAACATATTGGCCGTTGATTTATTTTTATCGACGGTTTGAATTGTCGATCCGCGTGATGCCAGTAAGTGAAATTAAAATTTCATGAAGCGCCACAGATAGGGAAAGTAGCGCCAAGTTTATTTTACCGCTCATTAGTTTTTCCAAATTTTAACTGAAATAAACAATTCTTAATACAAATAAATATTATAGGGAGGTTGTACATAATTTTATATGTAAATAGATATATAAATTAAATATGTAAGTTAATAACATAAGTTGAGTTTGGTCTAGTGATCTCCCTCTATGAATTATAATAAAAAATACTGAATTTGAATTCAGCTATCGATGTTTTTATTTATTTTCAAATTTAATGAGTTGGAAAAGACATATATACCTTCATCTTTTTTCTTGGTTCTGCAACATGTAACCTAATTTTGCAGCCGCCATTTGTTGTCACCTTTTTTTATATGTTTTTTACTCTCTAATGACAGATATAATCTAAAAATATGATTTCGAACTCAATTAGTCAAAGCAACTTCCAAAGAATCAGACATCTCACTACTATTAGTGAAAGCAAGTCGTCCTTGTTTGAAATTGAAGTTATTAAAATGCAGAATTGATCAACCAATTTTTAAGTGAAATGCGAATATATATAACATATTAACTCCTCAATAGAAGACGAATTAGTAGCATATGAAATGTGAACATCAGAGTCTTCGACACTGTCCACATTGTTTGCCTCATTACCCAACCAAACGTAGGAAACCTTGTAAGTGGCATTCTCTTCATTGATGTTAGCATTTTCAATGCTAACCAGTAACTGAAAGGCTTTTCCAACCAAGGCTCACAAAGGCTGTGGTATATTTTTTGAGTTTTGAATCTGTCAAAGTTTATGTTAAAGTAAAAAATGACATATGGAGTTAGATTTAGTTTATATGATTATATTATGATTTTTACATCCCTCCAATTGCCATCCAAAATATCATTGTCAGACTTACCAATGATCTCAAATGCATTGTTGTCAAACAAAATACACTTAGTGTCACATGTGGTATCCATTACACCAACAACTAATATGTGCTTATAACTAAGAGTCAAAATTAGAATTTTGTAAACTAAAACTTTCAAAATTATATGAAAATAGTATTTGAAATACTTATCTTGGTACAACCTTATGTGTGTCTACATTACAACTTCGAAAATGAAATGTTGGCTTCTTCTCTTTCTTGACAATCTCATTCTTCTTTTTAGGAATCAAATCAGCTGTCTTGTTACACTTTTATAACACAGTGCCTAAATGAAATATTTTATTAATTGTAAGTTGGTAACTGCAAGATCATGTGTGCAATCAACACAATTGATACCTAGTTTCCTTGGTATTATTTTCAATGTTTGAAGTGGAACACGACAGCTGATTTGATTCCTAAAAATGAGAAAGAGATTGTCAAGAAAGGGAAGAAACCAACATTCCATTGTCGACGTCGTAATGAAGACACAAAGAAGATTGTACCAAGGTAACTATTTCAAATACTATTTATTTAATTTTGAAAGTTTTATTTTTAAAAAAATCTAATTTCGACTTTTAATTATAGGTACAGATTACTTGTTGGTGTAATGGATACCACATGTGATACTAAGTGTATGTTGTTTGACAACAATGCATTCGAGATAATTAAGTCTGCCAATAATCTTTTGGAAGGCAACTGGAGGGAGGTAAAAATCACAATATAATAATATAAACTAAATCTAACTCCATTGGTCATTTTTTACTTAACATAACAATTTACAGATTCAAGACCCAACAAATATACCACAGTCTTTGTGAGCCTTGGTTGGAAAAACTTTTCAGTTACTGGTTAGCATTGAAAATGCTAACATCAATGAAGAAAATGATACTTACAAGGTTTCCTACGTTTGGTTGGGTAATGAGGCAAACAATGTGGACAGTGTCGAAGACTCTGATGTTCAAGTTTCATATGTTACTAATTCATCTTCTGTTGAGAATGTAATATGTTATATATATATATATTCACATTTCTCTTAAAAATTGATTGATCAATTCTGCCTTTTAATGACTTCAATTTAAAACAGGGACAACTTGTTTTGACTAATAGAAGTGAAATGTCTTATTCTTTGGAATTTGCTTCAACTACTCCTTCCTAAAAGAGAAGAACAGCTGATGGCACAAATAATGCATCAGAGCAGTCTTCATCTTCCAAAAAACCATGTGTTACTTCGATCAAAGGTGTTATTGAGAAGGAGATGGGTGAACGTGAAAAAGAGAGATCACGAATGATAGTGAAAATGAGGTGATGGTAGGTCAAAATAACAAAGACATTGCCGAAGGAAACTGATTTTAAATGGAGCAAAAAAAAGGATCGAGTTTATGTTTCAAGTTTTTTCATGATTTTCCGTTTTTATAATTATCATATTTCAGTTTTTTTAAGGACCACCAATAATGCCTTTATTCTCAAATGTTTAAGTTTTTAATATTTGATTTTATTTATCTTCTTTTATGTTCTTTCTATTTTAAATTCAAAACTTAAGCTTTACTTTTATTTTGTGGAATAAACAGATTTTGTTCAGACCAAAAACAAAGATATGAAATTCAGTATGCACCTTGTCATAAATGGTTGGACGCTAAATACGTCTTCGCCGTCATAATGTCATATCTTTCGCGGTAGGTAAATAATTCCCAAACCTGTATCTGCAAGAAACAATATACAACATGTTATAGTGATCAATTTCAAATAAATACTAATACTGAAGACTAAATTTTCAGGAGAACCATGAAATTCTAAACTCAACTTTAGGTTATTTAAAATTTGATGCAGCTATTTTTTTTGCTAATATCTAGGCTAACAAAAAAATGTATATCATATATTATGCTAGTACTATGTATACTTGCAGCCTAATAGTAGATATTTTCTTAACAAAAAGCTATGCGATTTATAAATGTGGTATATTTACTACTATAAAACCAAAAGTTTATTTTTAAAACATGGAAAGATATATATCACATACCTAATAAATTTATTTTCAGTTATAAAAAATTGTACTCAATTTCTTTGTTCAAATTGTAGAGCAATCATCCATTATATATCATGAGTTTTGATAATCTAGATATTAGCATACTGATTTCGATTTGCAGAATGAAGCGAAAGAAAATTGATTATGTTAATAGAAAGAACAAGGTTAGCAATCAAGATAACCAAAAATGTTTTAGACCAGAGGAAAATGATGAAAACCATAATCCAAATACACCTCCACATACTGGCAGCAGTGATGTCCAAGTCAAGTCAATTTTCAAGAGACTATTAGTTGGTATAAATAACATACCTCAGAAGGAAGATGAAGCTCGACCCTTTCATGACAATACTCTTTCTGTTAAGAGAAGAAAATGTTCATAATGAGGAATATCTTCTCATGAAATACATAAGTGATCTATACTATATTAAGTATTACACACCTTTCAAAAAACAGTACGGTTTTTTTTTTGTTAGATGAATCTCATATTACTTCTACAATATCTCTAAGATCAGCTAAGAAATATGCAAGAACATTAGGACCAATATCAAACAGAGATACTAATATGATGAATTCACGGAGATAACCATTTTGAGTGTTGGAGAATCTGACAGACATAGCTGATCCAACTAATGCTGTTGGCAAAACATCTCCATCTGTTAGAGAAAAGTGTAAGAAGATATACTCTTCCATCTGTTAACGGCAAGCAAGGTAAACCTTATTGGTAGCTAATTATAATCGTCTAATTATGAACTTCTCTGTCATGAAATTATAATTCTCTTAGATACACATTAAGTATAATCCTGATTACTAAATCATATTTCAGCTATAAATACATAGGACTTTGTACTTACTCCTCCAAGAGGATCTCTGAGATTAGCAAAGTCTCTTGCAAGTGAGAGGATACCAACTGATAGAGTATCCTTTGCAAGCACAAGTATGTTTCCTGATGGAATATTGTATTCAGAAAAAATAACATTGTTAGTGACGGTGAATTTGCAAATAACGATGAACAAGTTTATGAGTGTAGTAGCGAGGATGATGATTATTCAGAAATATCAACAAATAATTCAGAAATAAAACATTCCAGAAGAAATGAAAGAAAGATTTGAGGTTTTATAAATGTTAGATGAAGGCTTAACAAAAGGTTTTGGTAATAACATAACTACTCCAAAAAAGTAAAACCACATAAACATGTACACTATATATTTTGATTGTGTCTATTACGTGATCTAAATAATAATTATATTATACTGATCATAATGCATTTTCTGTAATTTCTGTTTGATGATTTGCAGAATATCTTGACCATGGTGATCCAATATATTCATGTCCATTTTGTGGTGCTATTATGTGGTATGATGAGCGCATTAATAGACAAAATAGAGATCATAATCCTAAATATACACAATGTTGTTTGCAAGGTTTTTTGAAGTTGTCTTTTCTACATGATCAGCCAGAATTGTTGTTTGCTTTGCTAACAAATGATGATGAAATGAGTAAACATTACAAAGAGAATATCAGAGCCTATAACATGATATTCTCATTTACTTCACTTGGTGGTAAGTGTGATAACTCTAATGCTAAAGGTCGTGGTCCTAATATGTTTTAAATATAAGGAGAGAATTATCACTTGATTGGAAGTTTGAAAACAGAGGATGGAGACTTTCCAAAGCTCTCCCAGCTATATTTTGTTGATACGGAGAGTGAGGTTCAAAATAGAGCAGGAATTTTGAGGTTAGATTGTAATCATATGAAGAATTTTCTCCATTTACGTGACATCATATTATATTCCCATTCTAACACTTTCGAACTATCTTCATTTGCAACAAAGGAAAACATGATGGGAAGTATAAGAAAGGAAGTCATTGAAGCTATAATCAAAGTGTTAGACGAAGTGAACCCATATATCGCAAATTTTAGGTCAGCTCGAGACAAGTTAGATACTAATCCTCCAGAAAGCTTTCACATGAGAATTGTAGGTGACATAAAGACAGATGGAAGAACATATGCAGTTCCAACAGCATCAGAGGTTGCTGCATTGATCCCAATGATTTTCATGTAGATATGCTAAGTCGTGATGTGAAGAAAAACCAGGATCCTTAAAAAGGATAAGTGAAATTCATCCTTCTTATCTTGCTCTACAATATCCATTGTTATTTTCTAATGGTGAGGATGGATTCAGGCCAGAAATTCTGAAAGGAAAAACTAAAGCTAAAAAAAAAGAAGGATGGTGAAACAACTAAAGAGAATAAATGCATAAGTTTGCGTCAATGGTTTGCATTCATAATACAAGAGAGAGAGAGAATGAGTCACATAATTTGCTGTTGTCTAAACTGTTGTTCCAGCAGTTCTTGGTTGATGCTTTCATAGCTATTGAATATAATTGCCTAAGTTATTTCAAGCTAAATCAGTCAAGTCTGAGGGTTGATAATTATGATTCAGTTAAAGCGGCATCTACTAATAGAAAGACTGATATGAATGATCAAGGCAACAAAATTTATTTACCAGCTACTTTCGTTGGTGGGCCTAGATATATGAAGAATATGTACTTTGATGCAATGGCTATTATGTAATGCAAGGAAATTGAACTCTGATTACAGGCCTGAGATTATAAGCAGGCTACTCAATATGAAGCTGAATTCTCTAATGGATGATCTAACCAAAAAAATATATTAGAGAAGACTGTTTCGTGTAAGTACTCGCCCTTTGTCTTTTATTTGTTTTATTGTGACTTATGTTATTGCTATATAAGAAGCTAATAATATATATTTTTAAAATTGTATGCAGCCATGTATACCATTGAGTTTCAGAAACAAGGTTTACCTCATGCACAGATTTTAATTTGGATACATCCAGATTATAAATTTCCAAAACCAGAAGACATTGACAAAATCATTTCAGCTGAAATTCCTGAAAAAAACAAAGAACCATAGCTTTATGGATAGTTAAGGAGATGATGATTCATGGACCATGTGGTGTTATCAACAAGTATTCACCGTGTATGGTGGATGAGACATGTTCTATGTTTTATCCAAAGAAACATATAGAACGTACTATAGTTGATAAGGAGGGTTTTCCAGTTGACAGGAGAAGGAAAAAAAATCACTACGTGGAGAAGAACAGGTTTAAGTGTGACAATCGATATGTTATTCCATATAACAAAAAGTTGTCACTATGCTACAGATCTCATATTAATGTTGAGTGGTGCAACCAAACCGGTTCTCTCAAATACTTATTTAAGTATATCACTAAAGGGCAAGATTGTGTTTCTATTGTTGTTGAGCCTAACCTACATTCTACAGAACCAAAAAATAGGAAAGGGAAATTTAAGGATTCTACTACAGGCGCCAAGACTGAAAATGAGATAAAAGACTTTTTTGATTACAGTTTTGTACATATTTATGATAATTTTCTTATTATTTTATAAAATAAATGTAGTTATGATAATTTAACTAATTGATTGTGAGAGATATGTATCTGCCGCTGAAGCAAGATGGAGGATTTTGAAAATGCCTATACATTATAGATCAATATCAGTAATGAGGTTATATTTCCATCTACCAGGGAAACAAATATTTTAAGGGTGATTATCAAGTACAACTGGTTTTGAATAAGCCAGAGTCATAGAATTCTATGTTTATGGCTTGGTTTGAACTGAACAAGGTTAATTCTTTAGCAAGAGAGCTAACATATGTTCAGATTCCTGAATTTTTTACTTGGGATGGGAAAGAAAAAGAGTTTAACGAACGAAAACGACCAGGGAGCACTATCCGGAGAATCAACTATGTTCCACTTAAAATGGAAGCAGGGTATTATGCAAGAGTACTCCTTAATCATCAGAAAGGTCCAAGAAATTTTGATGAACTCGAAACTGTTAATGGTGTGGTTTATAAAAAATACAAAAAAGCATGTTATGCTCTAGGTTTGCTAGACAATGACCAGAAGTATATAGATGACCTAGGTAGAACAAGTTTTTGGAGTATGGGAAATTTCATACGTCGTCTGTTTAATGTCATGCTTACATCTATGAGTTTATCTCAACCAGAAATTGTTTGGGAAAAAACATAGGAAGCTCTTTCGGAAGGCATTGAAAAATAAAGGAGAACAGGTAATAACAATTTCAATTATTGTAAATGGTATGACAATTTACATGACTCTTATTTATTTATTTTGTGTGTGTGTTTTAATAATATTTTGCATAACTAATTCTATCTGATGAAGATAAAAAGCTATATATATGCACTCAGAGATATTGATAGAATGTTAAGAAGCAAATGAACTTCTCTATCATCTTTTCAAACTATGCCACAAATACCTTCAGAGTTTGATGATGAGGAAAATGTGTTGATACTTGATGAAAAAAACTATGATCAAGAAGGTTTGAAAGATAACCTAAACAAATGGCAAAACATGATGACTGAGGAACATATGAAAATCTATGATGACATCATTAAAGCAGTAGAACTTGACACGGGTGGTTTATTCTTTGTTTATGGTTTTGGAGGAACTGGGAAGACATTTGTTTATGGAACTCTTTCAGCCAAACTACGATCTGAAGGAAAAATTGTGCTCAACATAGCTTTCATTTGTATTGCTTCTTTACTGTTCCCAGGTGGTAGGACAGCGCACTCTAGGTTTGGTACAGCGATCTGAAGGAAAATCTGATCAACAAAATTATAGAAAACAGGATTAAACTAACTTTTGAATAGTAAAGCCAACTCCTTATTTGTTCATCATATCTCTAATTGGCTAATATTTTCCTCACCTGAAATCAAATAATTTTATTAGATGAAAAATGCTCCAAATAAACTTGACAGATTTTAATTTTACAAACTCGGAACAATTTAAGATATTAGAATCTTATCTTTTGGTGTTAACTTTAAAGATAACAAAGACTTGAGGACACCGTAGCAAAATGCTTCATAGATCGAATATTGATCCTCATATGTAGAAATAAAAAAATAGATGATGAGATATGTAAACATATTGATAAAAGGTTTATCGGATACATGTGTTGAAAAAATTACAAGTTAGTTCACTACTAATAACTGATATAATATATAAATCAAATAAACTTATCTGACCTGAATTGAATGAATTGGATGCACAAAATTGACCATGGATTTGCAAGAGATTCGATAATCGGACACAAAAATCATTATTATTACTGAAGTTTCTTGAAGATAGGATGAAGAAGATTACACTCGAAGACAAAATTAGTGAGATTTTGGAACCGGGAAGATAAGAATTTTGTCGGATCTTTGATTGTTTAGACGACATTTTTGTCCCTGAAATTTGTTTATTTTCTTTTTTACAAACATATATAATAATAATAACAACAAAAATTGTCAGCTTAACTAATGGGCTTTCAACCCAAATAAATAAAAGTTTAATTCATGGCTCATTTATTTAACTTATCTAATGGATCTTTTATGGTCCAATTAATTTAATTCAAATAATAGTAATTTATATAATTTTACAAATAAAGTATACTTATCTCATAAATATTACCATAATATTCAAAACGAGATTTAAAAAAATCAGAATATTTTTTGTCAATCTTATTAAGGACATTACCAGATCATATTCTTTTGTGTATATCATTTTAGAATTATAATAAGCAAGAAAATAAAATAAAAATCTAATATCAAATAAAAATCATATATATTTTGTAGCATATTTAAGAAAATCTAATCAATGAGAATATACCAAATTTTATTCCCTTTCCTCGAATACAATATCTATAAATATAACATTTCATTCTCAGAATTATCAAAACAAACAAATCATTTTACCAAACAATTTTTTCAATACAAAAGATGGCTGAAAACGTCGATGAAATAACTGGACATGTTAGAGATTCAATGAAATCATATCCACATAATTTCATATCCTGTAACAAGATAATATCATTACTTATCTTCCTGGTAAGTGTAATAACTCTGTTGCTAAAGCTGGTGGTCAAAATGATCACTTGATTACAACATTGAAACCAGAAAATAGACACTTTCCAAATGTTACTGAACAATATATCATTGGTACAAACAATGATGTTCAAGAAACAGAATGATTTTCAAGGTTATATTTCTAATCATATGAATAATTTTTGCACATCATTTAATATTTTTATTCTAATTCTTATACAAATTTTATTTTATATGACTTGAAGGAAAATGAGCTTCAATTGTTGGGAAAAAAAGTATTTGCTGGGAGATCCTAATTGTTGGAGCAAAAAAAAGAGCCTCAGTTTTATCTTCTCAAATTTATTCAATAGTATTTTATATTTCTGTTTTCAAGTTTCACAGTTTACTATTATAGACAATGAATAATACCTTTGTTACCATTATTAATTATTTTTATTTTTCAGTTTAATATCATTTACATTAATTAAAAAATGAATATACTGTTAACAAAATAATGAAACACTTATCAATGCGAATTATTATTCATATTAATTGCATACATACACATGATTTAAACAACATAAATACCGAACAAATAATCTGACCCATTATAAATCATAAATTTTCTTCATTTACAGATTACAAAACAAAAAATTCTTAAAAAATATAACCGCGGACGCAAGTGCAGTTCTGAATTTAGTATTGTTTAATCATGCAAACCTATGAATAGTTTGATTACTTGTCTATGACTTTGGTTTTAGATGAGATTTCAAAATTTTTGATAATAAAATTCTTAATTCACCAAAATTTAACCAGTTCATCTCAAAACTTATTAAAACTCAAATTTCTCAAAATATTAATTCCAATACAACCCCTAAAAGTGAAGATTTATGATGAGTTTGATAATATAGTCAGTAAAATATTATATTTTAGAACATTTTTTGCAGTTAAATAATTTTAATTATCAATAAGTTTTGTATGGAGACCCAAAAATTTCATGACCAACTCCGATCAAGGCACAAGAGTTTGCAAAAACTGATTGTAGAGATGCACAATATTTTGTTTTTCTTTTATCTAATAGATATAAATGAAACTTTTACGACTTCATAGTTAGTTGATTTAACTACTATTACTATAACTATTACTATAAGCTGGTGTAAGAAACATTTTTGTTTTTAGTGAAAAAGAAACTAAAGCTACTAGCACATCAATCCCATCATATTGATAAATTAATATTATTTTTGATAATTATAAATATCAATGAATTATTTCTAATTTGTGAAGAACATGTACAATTTCATTAATCAATTTCATTTAAATATTAATACTATTTGAATGCATGCATCTTGCAATGACAACTTTCAACATTAATATGCCATCAAAAATAAACAATATTAATGTGTCGGTTTTAGAGATTTGTTTTCAAAATCAGAAGAAAAACAAATAGTTACATATTTTGTTGTTCCTTGTTTACCTTTTATTTTTGGAAAAATAAAAAAATCTAACAACAAGTTCTAGACACTACTATCTCGAAACATGAAAATAGATTCAAAGATGAAAATCAGATCTAACAACCTGAATGCAACTATGTAATCCCCTTGATATCACATTATTAAACCTAACAAAATGTTAAGGGCGGGATAAAATGTAGCTTGTCAATTATCATACAAAATGAACTTCAAACACAAAGTTGACATACAAATAAACTTCAAACACAAACATAAATGTCTTAAACATCTATTTCTCATTCTCATTCTCCTTCTCCTTTTCCTTCCATGTCTTCTCTAGAGAAGTCAAATGGATCAACTGATTCAAATTACAAAAGAACTAAGCAAAACTGATTCATATGACAGAATAAGTAAGCAAAACTGATTCACATGACAAAATAACTAAGAACTTACAAATCTCTTCAAAGACATGTAGCCAATTCCTAGCACATATCAATGCTTGCACATTTGAAGCTTTTAAACGCCATCATATCTAAAGTCGGCTCATCCAAATACTTGTCTAAAGCTGATTTTCCATTAGCAGAAACCCTTTGGGACATAAAAGCATAAATTCCTTGAAAAATAAAAGTACTAAACAGTTAAGAAAGATGATCCAAAAGTTACAGCTTTGATGCAATAAGCTGAACTTTTCAGCTCATTGGCACAAAAGGTTAATGCAGACAACACATAACAAAGCATGGATAATTCTTGGAAGGTATAAACCAAGAAACCACAACTTCAGACCTTGTAAACAATCAACCATCAGAGCATATCTACTTAATTCAGAGCATAACTACTTAACTAGTTCAACTAATAATTCAGAGCAATGAAAAGTTTCAGTGATAACAACTTACATCATAACCGGCAAGAATGTTCTGTTCCAATGTGTTTGCTTGAGAACTTCCTGCAGTTTTCTTTGGATTCTTCATGTAAACCTCAAAAAGCTTCTTCAGCTTCTCACACATATTATCTAACTTAGATTGACTAGTTGATGTATCTAGAGTATTGCTTGGAAAGTGAAATTTAGCCTAGGATCAAAGTCCTCCCAGTATTTGTCAAACTTCTCTTTCATATTTGTCACCATCTGAGAAATAACACTATTCAAATAAAACTCATGATCGTTCAACCATCTTTACATTTTCCACACTTGCATAAAATACAAATTAATTGTTGGATATGCTGAGCTCGAGATTAAGTTAGTCATCCCTGCAAACGGGGTCAGAAACTCATGAATCAATACTGCTCTTGTCCACTCAGATTCTGTTGGAAACGTTTGAAATTTGAATCAACCTCAGCCAGATTGCTGAAGGCTTCTTTATACATGATGGCTCTCTCTAGCATCAAATGAGTTGAGTTCCAGCGAGTTACAACATCTAAAAACTCCAGCCTTAGCTTCAATTCCCAATGTTTTGATACAACCTTGAAAAAATAATTCTCTAGTTTCAGATGCCTTCATATACTATACACTGTCTATAACTTTTTCCAAAGCTGCATCAATGACATTCAGCCCACTTTGCATACTAAGATTTAATATATGTGTTGCACATCTCACGTGAAAGAACTTACCATTGCACACCAAGTTTCTCTTAAGTTATCTTTTGAGAATTCCTTGCATATTGTCATTTGATGAAGCGTTGTCTACAATAATTGTAAACATCCTCAATCCTTTAACAGCGCTCTTTGGCTATAGCAGCACCGGTATACGGAGGAGGAAAGGCGCAGAATGACAATATTTTGCTCTTCAAATTCCAGCTACTATCTATGTAATGGGCAGTCAAACACATGTAGCCTTCTATAGTCAAAGATCTCCATAGATCCACAGTAAAGCAAATCCTCCCGGGAACATCATCCAAGGCTCTCTTAAGCTTCACTTTGTCTTTCTCATCGATTTTGAAACAATCAGCTGCCGATGTGTTTCTTCTCCAGAATTCTATATTAGAATTAACATAGTAAAAAGCATCTCTAATCTTTTTATATTCAACAAATGCATAAGGCAGACCATGCTCAATAATTGTTAATTCTATCATTTCCCTAAAAACTGTCATATCTAGTTTCTTGTTTCCGGATGAAGGAGTATGTCCTGGACCAGAAGTCTTCGACCACACATTCATGTGACTCAGCATAGAATTCGTGCCATTCCTACGTAGATCAATGATGTATGTGTGCTTGCAATGATTGCATCTAACATCACTTTTACCATCTGGATTTTTATCTCTAATGATCTTATAATGCTTCCAAGACTTTGATCGCTTTCGCTTAATTCCTGACTTGTTCCCAGTCGTACTCTCAGTCTCATCTTTTTCTACCAGATCCTCTATATTCTGATTCTGTTCTTCTAGTAGATTCTCATCCCCACTCATATAATCATCATCTCACACGTTTAAAGCATCCTCGTTATCTAGTTGATAAGAATCCATCTGAAAAGGATTAAAAGCTCATTAAAAACGATGGAACATCAAACTCAAAGAAGAAGAAAAAGCTCAATAACACAGATGCCTTCACATACTTTACACTATCTCTAAATAAGCTCTCGAAACTATCACTCGATTCTACTAAGCTCATTAACAACAGTGTAACAACACAAACTCAAAAGAAAACAAAAGCTCAATATCACAGTAAACAGATCCGGTGAAAACTTTGAACTCCTAAAGAAGTAAAGCTACTAGAACTCGCGAATCACCAGAACCAAAACCCAGAAAATATCAATCGATTCTACTAGAACTCAAACCAAGAACTCTCGAATCAAACCCACCAAGGATTCTACAAGAACTCGTGAACCAAAACCCAGAAAACATCAATCGATTCTACTAGAACTCAAACAATAACTCTCAAATCAAACCCATCAAGAATCCTACTATAACTCGTGAACCAAAACCCAGAAAAACATCAATTGATTCTACTAGAACTCAAACCAATAACTCTCGAATCAAACCCATCAAGGATTGAAGGATATTTTACCTAAGAAAAGGACGATGAAGGAGATTGAAAAAGAAGGAGATGAAGACAATGACGGAGAATGAAGAAATCGTTGGAGAAATCACCAAAAATCACCAAAAACTGAAAAAATTATGAATGAATTAGGTTTTAAGGAAAATTGGAGAAAATTGATGTTGATCAAAGTTTTTTAAACCCATGGTTCATCAGTGTCCTTCTAATATTTTCTATGGACCAAATTGGATGTAAAGCATTTTGGTTTGCTTCGTAAATGGGTTGTTCAAAGACGTTTCATAATTTATTGAACATGCACAAATCACGGACGGTCTCCCAATTTTAACACCCCTATGAATGTATGTGAATGCCACAGAGGTCAAACCGTCGGGGTTAAATCAAAAAGTTTAAAAGTAGTTTGGCCCAAATATATGAAAATTATGGATTAGTCAAAAAATATAAACAAATTTAAATTTATAAGCAAACTTAGTTTCACATTAAGGCCATTAAGTTTTCTGTATCACATGAAAGAGATTAGCAAAAAAACTGCAAGAAATTAAGAACTTTGGCACCCAAACTTAACCCATCATTATCGGTTTTTATATTTGAGAGGCAACATAGGGAAAAATACCGTTGCAACCGCAGCGTAAACATATTAAAGTCTCTTTAACTACAGTCTACAAACAAAAACATATTAAAGTCTAAGTGTTTGAATGCAAATAAAGAGATAAATTAGTTAGGGACAAATGTTATCATGTGCTTGTGGGAGGTGGAGATTGGTCGGGTCCGTGATATGATTTTGATCTTCTTGTTGCATTCAAGAGACCAAACCTCTCTTTATCTACATGGTCCAGTCTCATTCAAGTCAGACAACAACTACTCATTACGCATATTATTTATATAACTATTATGTGGAACCAAAACAATTACTGAAATTTTCTAATCCAATTGTGCTATGCTTATGAAAAAAAAAAAAAAAAATCCAACTAGATGTATTTTCTATTGTGTAATCAGATCTTTAATCTCAAAGTCAGACTAATAAGCATGTGATGGTAATCCTTAATCTAAGTTACAATAATTTACATTATTCTTTAGAAAATGTGATATAAAACCTGCAAAACAACAAAGTTGGAAAGCATAAACTAACAATTGATTGTACTTGAATCTTTTTGTCTCCTTTGATCCAGAAATTGAATGTATTGTATAATCTCTGTCATATCAGATTTAAACTTTGATGTGATTTTATCTCTTAATCAAATCGATTTTTGTATATTTTAATTAATATTCGTCAATCTGAATACATCAAAAGTGACATTTCCTTTCTGATTAAAAAAAGGTTCAAAAAATATAAAAATTGTCTTTTCTTAGAATCTTTTCTCTGAGCTCACAAAAATGGCGACTGTTCCTGAAGCCGCTGAAGAAGAGAGATTGAGAATGAGAACCGTCATTGAAGAAGACGACGAGCATGAATTGAAGAAATTAACAAAGTCATTTCTAGGTTTAAGCTTCTCATTGATGTTAGCTCATCTCCCAATCGACTCAATCTCTCTAATCCCACGATTAACATCGGAAATCAAAGAGCTGAAAAGACGGCTCACGACGGCGGAAGATCAAGTCCGTCAGATGAAATCTCGGCGCGTGGAAGACTCGAAAGCAAACGCGCGTGTAGTAGAGATCTTCGCTAGTCACAGAAACGCGTGGCAAGAGGAAGAGAAACGATTGCTTAATCGGATTCATGAAATGGAAGAAGATAGAGAAGAGTTTATGAATAGGATTAACGAATTGGAAAGAGAAGTTAGTGAAAGAGATGAAATGATTGGGTTTATGTCTAGAAGAGGTATTGAAGAAGAAGAAGAAGATGAAACTGAAGAAGGAGATAGGTCTGTTGAACGTTACGGTGTAGATCATCACCTCACTGTATCTTCTTCTCCTTCAGCTTATGGGATCACTCCAAGTTCTCATTTCTGGACTGAATCTAATACTAATCCTTTCCAGGTTTTGGATTTTGAGCTGAGCTTCTTGAATTCATCATTGAGACTTGAGAGTGTTTTGATAATTTTAGGTTATGTTTTGTAGGATGTACAGTATGAATCTTTGGAATCTTTATACCGTATGAAGCATTTTGTGCCAAGGTAATAGAGATTTGTGTAATGATGATGATGATTAGTAATGTAAATGACTTTATATTTTGATTTCATTAGAAGGGAATCACCATGGAAGATTGATAGTGAAGCGACTGGTGTATCTGCGAAATTGAGGTTACTAGAAGAGGAATTACTAAATCTTGAGAAAGTTTGTGGTAGTGATATTTCGAAAGTTCCATCTTTGTTGAGGAAGCAAGCTAAGAGGTATCAAGCTCTTTCAGGGAAGATTGATGATCTTTGTAGAAGAATGGTTTGTTTCGTACTCTCTAAAACACATACTTGAGTTAGTTTACTGAAGGGTTAAAAAGTTTTTACCTTTCTTGTTTTTTTTTTCAGCAGAGTAGTGATCCGTGTGATGCGACATTAGGACCTGAGTTTAGGACGCAGAGACAAACCGAGTTTTTACTCGAGTGTTTAAGACTTCAGCAACGAGCGTCAGAGACAGGGCAGAAGCTAGTTTCGTTGCAGACGGAGATCACTAGGAGTAATCAAGGAGATCAGTTAAACAAAGGTAAGATGAATATAAGAAGGTCATTGGATTTGATCAAGAACAATTTGAAAGAAGTTCAGAGAAACTTGGAGATTTGGTTGGCTAGGATCATTGGTGATCTTGAAGGCATTCTTGCTAGAGACGGAGCTTCGCGTGTAAGAGAATTCTACGTTGCTCGATACCCGTTTGTTCAGTAGAATGAGAGAACTCTGTATCTTTCTAAGGCTAACTCGCCATTCTTTTGTCTTGTGTGTGTTTGTAACTGTGGTTTAACACTTACATAAGATCACTGTAGAAGTCTAGATTTTATTTGATAAATAATGATGACAACGTTGCTAAGACTCTCAAATGTTAATTAAAATTGTGTTTAAAGCTCATACGTCTTCTATGAGACGACACTGGAGAGGAACGATAAGACTACATTGGAGAGGAAGGTGATCTATAATACGATACATGAGTACTGTCAAGGAGGAAGCCTTGCGAATCACATCAAAAGACACAATGGAAACATACCAAAAGAAGATGTGACGCAATTCGCTAGTGATATATTGTATGGTCTCAAGTATATCCATGGAGAGAAGATTATTCACTGTGACATCAAACCTAAGAAAATCTTACTTGCGCGTGACAATCCTGATGGGTTTATGGCTAAGATCTCTGGTTTTGGAAAGCTATGGAGAAAGGTTCGGTTGAGTATGGTGATGGATTAGGTCATAGGAGAGGCTCTGTAAGGTATTTGTCACCGGAGGAGCTTAGAGGAGACATGGTTTTGGATTATGGTTCGGATGTGTGGGCTTATGGGTGTTTGGTTCTTCAGATGTTGACTGGAGAAAGGGTTTGGGAAGAGTATGGCAAGCTTGGTTGGGAAGGTATGGTTAGTCTCATTGGTGAATGTGATGTTGTTCCTCGTATCCCTGATTACTTGTCTGAAAAGGCTAAAGATTTTCTCTCAAAGTGTTTGGAGAGAGATCCTGCTAAGAGGTGGTCCTGCTGATAATTTACTCCAACATCAGTATCTTAAATGGAATGATGAAGAATTTGCAGAGGAAGAAGAAGATGAAGAAACTGAACTAGATAAAGCGTTGGATTCGGAAGATGATCTGTACAAAGATAGAAAAGTGATTTAAATTTGGATCTTATTTCATTATTTGTTTGATATTGCATGCTTAAATAAAATATGTTTGACTTGCACTGAATTGATTGAATTTCGAAAAAGAGGAACCATGAGTAATTTTTTTAGATGATTCCAATCTTTTTTTGCAGCATCCAATCCGATGGTGAACATCACATATTCTTCTTGGATCAAAGTGTTTACTTTCTTGATCTGGTTGTCATATGTCTTATTGACAGCATCTTAATTATTCTTCTTGTCAGCTCAGGTGTGAGGCAACGAGTACAAGACTATTGTTGTCTTCGATCATCTTTATCTCAGTCTCTGTAGTGAGTAAGAATGTAAGTGAGGATTTGGTACTCATCAAGCTTGTTTCTGCGTATTTTTGTCTGTGAAAATATGACTTTGGCCTTCTTGGTAATGTCGCTTGCAATTATTTAGAACTGTAAACCATAAGCAATTTAGTCTAAAATAACAACAGTAGAAAATAGACAATCATACATTAATAAAAATACCACTAAGCCTAATCAACTTTTAAGTGAACTTAGTATCTTTTGAACAAGTTTCAAGGGAAAAGAGACATTAACACAAATCACAAGAATTACCAACTGCAAATGATTCCAGATGTTATGCAGCAAATTTAGATATGGGGATCTTCACTAAAGTTGAGTAAAAGTTCTTTTGGTTATTATTTTGTTTCATGGTAGTTCAAACATCAAAACAACCATATCAACCATATTGGAGCATGACTTATGCAATTTGAGAAATTATTTTGTTGCATAGTTTTTTCTTGGTTCTCCATGTCTATAATGTTTTGTTTTTGTGGGATAATAGGGCTACTACACAAATTTGAGAACAATTATATTTTCCAGCAGCAAGATAAATAAATTAGATAGTTAAATACATGAGTTACATACATGTTCAAATTAAACGTCTAAAATCAATCTTATAAAAAAATATGGACACTAATGAGCAAGATATAACTTTTTATCTTTGTTTATTTGAAGGGGAGGGGACAATTGATTTGGCTTAGAATTTGTTTTTTTTTTTTTTTAGAAATTTGTTTTTATTTTAATCTTTAAAGTGACAGCTGTAGATTGTGATAGGATTTTATAAAGAAATTAGAGTTGAACCTGCACTACACCGCGGATCAATGTTTTCTTAATTAATGTTACAAATTACAAACGTTTATAGTTTATTGTTTAATAATTTTTAGTCAGTTTTCCATATAATTTATATTTTTTTAGATTTTGTTGGTTTTGTTTATATAATTATTATTCTTTTACTTATATGTAATTTTAAATTCATTAAATTATAAAGTGTTAGTCTTGTTAGTTAGTTAACCTATTTCTATTGATTTTTTTTTGTAAATAGCTCTTATGTCTAAACGTGTCCCACTATGTTCACTGGATAGCGAGTTGGCTCAGAGATTTGATTAATTTTTTAATTTAAATATATATTTTTTTTAAGATAAACAATTTTTTGAGTAGAAATATTTTTAATATTCTTTTTTGTTAATATTCTAATCATAAGACTATTTATATTTCACATATCTCATATATTATTTTCATCAACTATACACAATTATTAATTTTATATATAATTTACTTATTTTTATTCAAATTTGGTAGTTTGAATAGACCGATCTTCTAATTTTCGGACAAAATCTGATATATCCGCGGTCAACAAAGGCTATGTCGGATTTACTTGTATCTATCTTGCGGATCACAATGTATTTGGCATTTCTACCGATATGAAATGTTGAACATACATTTTTCTTTTATTGATTGAGTAATATAGATTCATTTATAAAAATTTAAATCACAATACATGCAGAAAAATCTAAGAGTTTATTAATTGTATTGATAATATAATAATTTAAAATAATATGAAAATAAAATTAAACAAAGATGATAAAAGAATAAAAACTCATATAATAAAAACAAATATTAGATAAGGAAATGATTGTAGAAAATTAATTTAATATTTATTTAGAAAGAAGAAAATATAGAAACTAAATATTGAAATGATTGGATACATTAATAATTATTATGTGTTTGGATGTAAGAATAGGTTTTAGGGTGTTTGGAAACATGAATAACCCAAATTTGTATTTCAATTTTAATAGTATAAGACTAGTATTAAATCAGTACTATTGTACAGGAAAATTAATTTGATAAAAAAAAAAAAATTAGTATATTTACTGGTTAATGTATTTTTCCTATGGTAAAAAGTAACAAAAAGTAATCTTTAATTAGATTAAAGATTCAAATAATAGATTAAAATTTAACATTTAAGAGTTTGAAAAAGAACATAAATGAACTAGAATATTTTTAAATATACTACAGTTTCAACATGCAAAAAGTTAATATAAATGTACCTTAAAAATATATAAAACTCTCATGATGAATTTAAAAATAGAATTAGTCTTGTTCGCGTGCTCTATCTGGCAATTTTGTTTCTTTCCATGCTTGTCTTCAAGCATAACTGATCTTGATTGAGAAAAAAGAGTGATGATGTTTTCATAATCTGATTTTAATTAGAAAAAAAAATGTTAAGAATGAAACTAACAAAATGATTTGATTTCAATATATACATATATAAATAAAAGAGAGGGAAGTTAAAATTAAAAAGTTGTGGAAAAGCTGTGAGATAAAAAAGTAATGATGGAAACTATAAAAAAGTTTTGTTTGATTTTTTATTTTTGTTTGATAAAAGATATTTATGTGGTAGAATTTTTAAAAAAATATATATGTGACATTATTTAATTGGTCAGATAATATGTACTGGATTAATATACTATAATATTTCTATTTAAAATTAACTTTGTTTAGAATTAATATTCTAATTTAGAGTTTGTTTTATTAATCTTTTAAAGTGACAGTTGTAAATGGTGATAAGATTTTGTTATATAGTAAAAATTTTCCAAGCAGAAATAAAATATTTTTCTTATGTTTCATAAAAATGGGTCGGGTCATGTTTGGTTTTACTACATTCGTTTATCATAAATATTGGTTATGTATTTAATTTAACCAAATTTAGACCATACCTATAATTCAATTAGAAACCAAGATCCACCCACCCACAAAATCAATTGAGAGGATCTATTTACGGGACGCGGTTCCTCTTTAGTTTGTGAGAATTTTTTTGTTTTCTCGGTAATTAGTGTAAGATTAGTCAATGATTAGTAAAAGTCAAAATTAAAATTGAAATTAAATTTTTATTAGTCAAATTTAGCTTTTTCAATTTCAGAATTCATTTTAGAAATTAACTAATTGAATGACAACTGATGTAAATAAGTAATTGATTTTGAATATTCTCTTAATTAACTGCTTAACTGTAAAACTAAACTAATCTGTTGGTACACTGAATCATGAATCTCTTATGACTCTTTTTTTTTCCTCGAAGCAAGCAATCGTACAGGCCGAGGCCCAAACTTTAACTCCTGCCATAGTGCAAACAGGCTTAGGAGAAGTTGCAACAAACTAAAAGATAACCACAAGAAGAAAAAAAAAATCTCTGATGACTCTAAAATGAAATATTTGTTTATTTTTAATGTATGGAGGAAATTTAGAAACTAAATCTAACGTTCATCTTTGATATCTCCTGAATCCACAAGAAAAAAAAAAAAAAAAAAAACTATAATGTTGACCAGGTCAAACACAAAGTTTATCTTAACGGTTTAACAGCTGGATTATCACCGAACCTAGAGGCTCGGGTTTTGCTTTGGACACCAGACGTAAGTAAAAAAGGAAAAACAGAACAAGAAAAGGAAACTTGAATCCCAAGTAGTAAAACCAAACACTGATGTGAGTTTATAAATAGAGAGAGCCTCTCGCTTCCTCTCTTCATCTCTGTGTGTTTACAGTTTTAGTTTTACAATTCACAGAGAAAAGAAAAGGATTCCGAGAGAAACAGAATGGAAATATCTCCTTTGCCTAGGGCTAGATCTACTTCTTCTGACCGACTTGGTCGGCGGGACGACGAAGACTGGAACCGTCCTCACAAGAAACCTAAATATTCTCAAGAAAGCCCTAATTTCTCCAAGACAGAGGACGACGCTGATTCATCATCGATCATAAACAGTCCACAGAGCAGTCGGTGGATCGTGACTCATAATCTTGGTGAATCCTCACAATACTCTGTTTACTTAGCAGAGTGTACGGTCGACGGAGACGAAGATGATCTTCCTCTCGAGATGGTTATTAAATCTACTGACATGTTAAAATCGGATCTTCTAGAGAACGAGGAAAGATTCTTAAGCCAACTCAAAAGCCCATTCGTTGTCTCCTTCTATGGCTACGAGAAGACTACATTCGAGAGGAAGTTGATCTATAATACGATACATGAGTACTGTGGAAGAGGAAGCCTTGCGAATCACATCGAAAGACACAATGGAAACATGCCAAAAGAACAAGCGAGGGAATTCGCTAGTGGTATATTGGTTGGTCTTGAGTCTATCCATAGAGAGAAGATTATTCACTGTGACATCAAGCCACAGAACATCTTACTCACTCATGAGTTTATGGCTAAGATCTCTGGTTTTGGAAAAGCTATAGAGAAAGGTTCGGTTGAGTATGGTAATGGATTGGGTCATAGGAGAGGCTCTGTAAGGTATTATTTGTCACCGGAGGAGCTTAGAGGAGACATGGTTTTGGACTATGGTTCGGATGTGTGGGCTTATGGGTGTTTGGTTCTTCAGATGTTGACTGGAAAACGAGTTTGGGAAGAGTATGGTGAGCTTGGATGGGAAGGTATGGTTAGTCTCGTTGGTGAATGTGATGTTGATCCTCGTATCCCTGATTACTTGCCTGAAAAGGCTAAAGATTTTCTCTCAAAGTGTTTGGAAAGAGATCCTGCTAAGAGGTGGTCTGTTGATAGTTTGCTTGAGCATCAGTATCTTAAATGGATTCCTGAGGAGGAGGGAGAATTTGAAGAAGAAGAAGAAGAAGAAGCATATGAAGAAGATGAAGATGCATTTCAAAAAGAAGAAGAAGAAGAAATTGAACTTGATGAAGACTATCCTAAAGCAGCGGATTCCGAAGATGATGATCTATGATGGACAATTTTTCTATATCTTATTTCGTTATTTGATTGAAGTTTTTAAATCAACAATGTTTAAACATTGTAAGGCTAACTCGCCATTCTTTTGTTTCTTGTCTTGTGTGTGTTTTGTAACTGTGGTTTTATCACTGTAGAAATCTAGTTTTGATCTGATTAATAAACAACATTTTGTGATAAACTTATATATATGAATCATTCCAAATTTCGTGTGAGTCAAGTGTGAAAAATATCGAGCATGATTGTAAGTCACAATATTCTTAATAAATAAGATTATAAACAAACGAATCTTCTCACTTACAATGTTTTCAATGGCAGATGAAACAGAGACAATGTGAAATCAGATGTAATACAAGATGCATTGGCCCTGGTTTTGACTTTTGCTTTTAAGTTGATGAGCTGGAAGGAGAAGATAAGGTTTCACGATCATAACCTAGGCGGATTCTGTTTGGTTGAGGTCTAGCTATCAGTCCTTCAGTGACCCAACCCACTGATTCGCTGTCTTCTTTGGCGTGTTCAAACTCTCTTCGCACATAATCTAAAGAAATGTGAAGGCGACCGCCCGGTTTGCAGTCTGAGTAAGTGCTTGTAGCTTCGATGCCAGCATTCTTCTCTAGCCAGTAGAGATAGTTCACTTGAAACAACGACCTGAGCATGTCTTGTGGCGACGCGCTTTCCTTGAGCATTACCTGACAAGATGGAAATGGTGAGAGATTTCGCTTGATAATAATGATGAGAAGGTTTGTTATTGGCTTGCTTACGCAGAATCTGCCTTTGTGTTCTGTAAGGATGTAGCCTTCATTGCGATATAATTCAAAGAGTGCTACTGCTTCTTCTTTGTTGTGGATAACATCACTGAGCTTTGATCCTAGTTGAAGCCGTTCCTCTATGTCTGCTGCTGCTGCTTTTGCCTCTGATGATAAGACAAAATCTTGCCGCTGAATAAATCACATTAAACGAATCATCAGGCTAAGCATTGCTTTTTCATCCGGTAAAGTTTGGATTTTGAACTAAGGAGAATAATGACATTGTCACCTTTTCTGGAGATTTAATGTTTAAAAACCGAACAGCTGGGAAGAGTGGTTCTTCGTCGTTGACCTCTTTGATTAGAGGAGCTTGGCCGCTGATTAGATATTCACTAAAAACCAAACCTGTATAGTAAACAGAGAGATGTTATATTCGTTGTCAGAAGAATCCGAATGACTTGGGGAGCTGCAGGAGAGGGATTTACTTGCACGATACGGGTTTAGAGTCCGGAGTTGGATGCATTGGTAAGACTTGAGATTAGTATACATATGGATCACTGTCACAACACCAAACGAAGCAAGGGCAAGACTTGTAGAAGTTCCTATACAATTAGCAACCACTATTCCAAGCAAGATACCCATTGACTTGCTCACCATTCCTTGAGCTTCACCTTTGGCAATTACCTACAAAAGAAGCTGTTTATACATACCCTAAGACAAAGCAAATAGCTTTGGCGGTTTCAATAACATGTAGATAAGTGATAAAAGACTTGAAGAAGACCTCAGCAAAGTTCCTTTGAGAAGCAAAGCCAGCATTAAAGCAACTCCTAGTAGCAGCCTGAAGACGAGTAAATGATAAATTCAGTAGAAAATACACAATGCTGCACTTAAGCTATGCATATAGAGCTTCCACGGACGAGAAGAGAACCTGAATCAATGCAGCAGCAGAACGCCCAGCACCAGCAGCAGCACCAATCATAACAAAGAACTGAGGGAACACCGGTGTCAGCATCTCCATACCATAAGCAGCATTTTCAAGAAGATCAGCAAATAGTCTCCATCCTTTAGGATGAACATCGAAATGTCGTCCGTATTTCGATAACATTATCTTACTAAGATACCCAATTCCATCTTTAAGAACCCAATTGATAGCTGCAGCTGTAGGAATTGCTCCTTTACCTAACCCAACTGCATAAAGCAAAGACTACCAAAAAAGAGAAAAAATGAACAACAGGTGTTTGTGAAAATGCCTAAGAGAGAATGATAAGCTTAGTCATCTACCTGAGTAGCAAGAACACCGCTGATTTGACTGGCTATTCCTTGAACACCTCTCCAAAGAGAGTAATCAAGGTAATCGGAAGTGACACTATTGGGGAAACCTTCAGGAAGAAGGAATTGAGTCAGGAGGTTTCTACATTGAGCTAAGAGATTCTCAGGAGTTAGAGAAGATGATAATTCGAAAGGAGATTCCTCGGAGATGAACTCGTCTCTGGCTAAATCGGGAACAAGTCTCTTCCTTTTGCTTCCTCTCACTTCCCAAACCGTTTCTTTCTCTGTATCTCCGTTACTATCCGAATCCTGAGTTTTAGCTATGGCGGAAGCTGATGATAATCGGAAATGGAAGAAGCAGGACAATACCAATACAAGAATCCAGACAAATTTCAAATGGTTAGATGAGTTATCAGAGTTATCTCCGTTGCCGTTAAACCACCAACCACCGTCTCCGCCTTTACCATTTCCATTATCATTGTCTCCGTTACTTCCGCCGTTATCTCCAATTAACAGTGAAGCAAAGCAATTTCTCGTCACGAGAGATTGATTACTGAAGTTATCATTTACAGTGGCGACTAATCGGACGCATCGGGAAAGAGAAGGAAGCGATTGTTGCCGTGGGAGAAATAAACGCTGCCGGGAAGTGATATCACTCCACCGCCGTGAAGCGACGGTGACGGAAGCCTCACCAGAAATTAGATATGAACAACTCATCTTCTTCTACTTCTATTTCTTCGATATTTTTAAATCCTATTTTATAACAAACAGTTTTTTTTAATATAAATTAGGGTTCTTGGTTATGTATTAAAAACCCCCAAATCATCCCGCCATTTTTTCTATGAGAAATTAGGGATTTCAATGGCTAAGGATATTCAGAATTTGTGGAGAGAAGTGAGGGAATTGAGTTTAGGAACTAAAATCGATCATCTTGATTCACCTCCGTCTCCGGTGAAGTTTCTCCGAGACTACGTGTCTCAGAGCAAGCCTTGTGTAATCTCCAACGCTATAGCTCATTGGCCAGCTCTAAAACTCTGGTCAGATCCAGCGTATCTCACCGGAGCTTTATCAAATGATCTTGTCTCACTACATCTCACACCTAACGGCTGCGCCGACGCCGTCACTCCGATCAGTAGCACCGGAGATAGAGATCTCTGTTTCGCTTCTGCTCACGTTGAGAAAGTTCCGTTCCCAGAGGCTCTTGAAGCTGTTCAATCGTCTTCTAAGGGACAAAAGATTGGTTATTTACAACAGCAAAATGATTGTTTCAGAACGGAGTATTCGACGGTTGCTTTAGACTGTGACGGCGACGTTTCGTGGGCTACGGAGGCGCTTGGTTGTTCGCCGGAAGCTGTAAATCTTTGGATAGGTACTGATCTCTCTGTGACTTCTTTCCACAAAGATCACTACGAGAATCTATACGCTGTCGTTTCAGGGGAGAAACATTTCCTTCTTCTTCCTCCGACTGATGTACATCGCCTCTATGTTCAGCAATATCCAGCAGCTAATTATTCTTACCATCGCGTCTGTGAGATTCTTAGATTTGAGTATCAGTGATTGTGGTTTGTGTTGAATGATGTTAAGTGAGAAAAAGTTTGAATCTTTTGTAGGATACTGAAGTGTTCAAGCTTGAGATAGATCAGCCGTTGAGGCATGTGCCTTGGTGTAGTGTTGATCCGTATCCTTCACCAGAAAATGAAGCAAGTGAGAGATTGAAATATCCATTGTTCTTTAATGGCCCAGAGCCGTTTCATTGTACTGTCAAGGCTGGGGAAATTCTTTACCTGTAAGCATCTCTCAATCCCTTTGCTCTACAGAAATGGATTTTTCAGTTGTGATTACGGGACATAATTGATCTAAATGTTGCAGGCCAAGCATGTGGTTTCACCATGTTAGTCAAACCCCAGGAGATGGTGGCTACACCATTGCGGTGAACTATTGTAAGAGTTTAAGTTTTGCTTCCATTCTCTGTTTGTCTCCAGGTGGCAAACTAGTGTGTTTTAGACATTCCGGCCTCTAATAATATATGTTTGCATCTAATTTGCAGGGTATGACATGCAATTTGACATCAAGTATGCTTATTTCAACTTCTTGCAATCAGTATCATACAAGTCATCTTCACTGAATCCACTTCTGTCTTGGAGAGAAGACGAAGATTCGGAATCCAGTGATACAGAGGTATGAAGAGAAGAGATGAAACAACATTTGCTTGTTGAGTTCAAGTTTCTCAGTCATAGTAAAAAGCCTGGAGAAGATTGTAAGTTGTTTACATTTGGTAGAAATTTTCTATTTGCTGTTTACTTCACCTCTTGTCATGTCCATTGGTACATTCTCCACTATTTCTTGAGTTTTGTCTCTCAGGAGTTGTAAGGAACCAAAAGATAATAGATAAGCTCTAAAAAAAAATCATCTGAATTGAATCTCTTTTGTTGATTATTTCATTTTTGTATCAGCTGTTCCTTGAATCATCTCTGAAGCCATCATCTATCTAAATATCAAAGTCTAGGATATGCTCTTAAAACTGTTGATGTCTATTTACTTTTAGAAAAGTAAAATAACCACTCGTCTCCGCAAAAAGAGATGAAGAATACATGGCCCAAGTTATTTCAAGAAGTGTGTGAACATTTGGTTCAATCAGCAGATTTTGGTGAAGAGATGGGATTGTTTGTGAACAAATGTCCAATTGGGTTGTTCTTCTGGTCCTTGTAGATCAATGGTTCTGCTTCCTTTGTGGTAACGGGGATGATACTTGTTGTTGATGCTGCTGCTTTCTTTTCTTTGTAAGACGCCCAGGTAACACTGTAAAGACCTGCGATGATTGCACATCCGCCTAAAATGCTAAGGAAGAAGGAGAAAAAACCGAGTCAGTCACGTCCCATCCCATCAATGGCTGAGAATAAACCAAGAGAAAAGGAGAAAGAGTTTTAAACCTCCCCAAGTAGATAGGACTTCCAAGGAAGATTCTAGACAAGAAAGCTGAGGCTGCAGGTTGAAGAGGATTGTAGAGAGCAACCAAGGAAGGTCCCAAGATCTTATTTGACCACGTCAAGAGACCATAGTTGAGGGCAGAGGCTATTACTCCCTGCACAGAAGCAACCGCAGTAGAGTTAAACAACGCAAAAGCCATGCAGCAAGGATATGATGTGAGGAACTTACTGCGTAGACAACTGCAAAGAACTCAGATCTTGTGAGACTCCAGCTCGTCGTCTCATTGGTCATGAAAAAAGCAGATGTTACCATAAACATGGTCCCAAAGAAATACGAGTATGCTGTCACTGAAAGATTAGCCGGATACTTCTTTAAGACTGGAGCCTGATCATATGTTTATTACAATGTGATGTCAGTCCAAAGACTGAAAGTGTTTGGATCATGTGGAAGCAAAACGACATACCTGAATAGCAAGAAAAGCAGCCATGCAAGTACAATTCCCAATCAAACACAAAACTCCCAAATTCCATCTCCCAAGTCCATAGAGAAAGCTTCCTGATGTTTCAGAGTTTCTTGTGTCACCATGACTCAAGAACTCAGCCTCTGTTTCCCCAAACAAAGCTGGCCCTCGAAACAAAACCATCAAAACCGCCCCAAGGACACAAATCACTGTACCTCCTACCTTAGCTTGACCTTCTAGTTTAAATAAATTCAATCTCTCTGTTCTGCAAAAACCACACTTTGATTGATTCACTAGTTTTGCCAAGAGAGAGAAGTAAAGAGAGAAACCAGATCGAGTCACTACCCCATAATGAGAGCCAAGATGAAAGTAAAGACCGGAATCGAAGGTTGAATAGCTGCTGCATAAGTAGGATTGGTGTAATTGAGACCAATGAGAAACAAAAGCTGATTACCAAATATCCTAAATCCACACCAAAAAGACAATATTTTGATAATGGTTACAATCACAAAGATACTGAGACTTTGGTTGAAAGAACAAAACTTTACTTTACCCTGTTAAGCCAAGGAAGAAGAAAGCTAAAAGAAAGCTTCGATTCAAAGGAGGTCTTGTCCTTTTATCACGAAGATAAGCTATAGGAGCAAGAATAGAGAGAGCAATGAGATCACGGTAGAGACAGAAGACAAGTTGGTTTACACCAACGTTGAGAGCCACTTTGGTAATGACGTGATATCCTCCGTTGAACAATTGTACACCGATCATTGCCACGTGTGCTTTCCATGCCTCTCTTTCCATTGCATTCTCCATCGCCCGGTTTCTTTTTCTCCGACGATTCCTGTTCCCGGAGAAAGAGATTAGAGCCAGGGTTGAGGAGTGGGTGAAGAAGATTAAATCTTGAAATTGATTTGGTTTGATTGTCACTTTTCGAATCTAGCTCTTCTGTCAAAATGTGTGTGTTTTTTGTTTGGATCGAATGAGACAGGGGAACAACAAATGATGACGTCATGCTTCGGACACAAGTATGCGTTACGATTGATCCTATTTACCCGCCATTCCAGCATCACTAGACTTGACTTAATTTTCTTATATATTTATTATTTAAGTTTTTGTGCCCACATATTTTCATCAAGGTCACAAATATCATTTTTATTAAAAGATAATTTGTTTATATAACATAAATTTTCTAACTTCATATTTTTAAAGTATAACTTCATATTTTTAAGCTTTAGCATTTATGGTTACGGTTAGAAAACCCAAAATTCGAAAACAATTAACCCAAACAAAAAAGTTAAATTATACTCCATCCGTTTAGAATTAAGTGACATTTTAGATCTTATTTTTTGTTTTCAATTAAGTGACGTTTTACATTTTCAATACAATTTTTGACATAATTTATAGTTTTACGCCCATTCTATTAATTTGTAAACCAATAAAATTTTTATATGATTTATTAATATAGAATAAAACAGAAAATTTAAGTATTTTCTTAATATATGTATAAACCTTAACGACATTATTTTTAAACAGAGGGAATGCACTTTATAAAATGCTATTTGTGACATAAAAAATATGTGCTAAATGTGGAAAAAAAATCATTTAATATTATTTTAAAGAATTTATTTATTTTATTGGTTCATCACATTTAAATTAAATTAATATAAGAAAAATAGTAGAAATAAGCAAGATACACATGTCTTAAATAGATGTCAATAAACAAGCAAGATACACATGTCAATAAACAAACAAGATATAAAAAAAAAACATGACTTTTACATTAAAAGAAAATAATACATATTAATTAGTATAAGATAATAACAGAGGGGTTGAAACATGCCTCTCTCTTCTCACACATGCTCACATACCGGTAACCTATTGGACGTACGCCTTTGCCACAGCCGTTGATCTTATCAACCGTATGGCGACCAAAAAACTCGACATGGAATCTCCGTTCACACGCCTCTTCTCAACAACACCAAACTACATGAAACTTCGTATATTAGGCTGCCTTTGTTATCCATGACTGCGGCCGTAAACGACGAACAAGCTTGAGCCACGCTCCGTTCCATGCGTTTTCATTGGTTACAGTCTCACTCAAAGTGCTTACTTATGTCTTGATCGCACCATTTCCCGTATTTTTTTTCTCGCCATGTTCAATTCTGTGAAAATATCTTTCCCTTTTCTCGTCTTTCTAACCTGCATACAAAAGATTTTGATGAGCAAGAGGAGGCTTGGGTACCATCGGTCTCACTGCTAAGTCATCATAGTGAGCCACTTGCAACCACATTCTCTTCCCCTACAGAGGGAGAACCATTAGCAGAACCGTCACCTGACATGGCACCACCATTACCGACATCACCGCTCAGTCCAACATTGTCGGTAACGTCTCCAGTGTTGCCTACAATCTCACCTGTCATACCAGCCGCAGCTCCTCCTCCACCAGCACAAGAACATCGCATGGTCACTAGGTCTCAAAATAACATCAGAAAGCCTAATCCAAAATATCTCATGTCGGCTAATCTATCAATCTATGTTGAGCCCAATACCATTCAACAGGCTCTCGCTGATGAAAGGTGGCATCAAGCTGTAAGTAATGAGTTTAATGCATGTATTGCTAATGCTACTTGGGAGCTTGTTCCCGCAGATGAAGCTCCAAACATAGTCGGATGCAAGTGGGTGTTTCGCATCAAGTTTCTTAAGGATGGCTCGTTTGATAAGTTCTAAGCACGAATTATCGCAAAAGGATTTCATCAATGTCCGGGCATTGAATATCGTGAAACTTTCAGTCAAGTGGTGAAATATCCAACTATACGCATTGTTCTTAGTGTGGCTACATCCCGCGACTGGCCAATCAAACAACTCGATGTCAACAACGCATTTCTTCAAGGTACATTTACCGATGAAGTTTATATGCAACAACCTGCGGGTTTCATTGACAAAGACCGTCCATCACATGTTTGCCGCCTCAAGAAAGCGATTTATGGTTTCAAGCAAGCACCTAGGGCTTGGTACAATGAACTCAAGCAATATCTTCTCAGTTTGGGATTCTTTAACTCGCTTGCCGATGCATCATTATTCATCATACACAACAGTGAGGTTACACTCTATGACCTTGTTTATGTTGATGACATTATCATTACAGGAAGCTTTCAATCAAGGATCAATGATCTTCTTGCATCTCCCTCCGCGCAGTTCTCTCTCAAAGACCTTGGCGAGCTTTCATATTTTTTGGGCATTTAAGCCACTCAGAGTCCTGATGGTCTCCTACTTACACAAATAAAGTACATTGTTGATCTTCTTTACCGCACCAACATGATAGACGCCAAACCAATGCCAACACCCATGTGTACGTCTTCCTCTTTGACACTTGATGATGGTGATGCTCTTGAATATGGCACTGAATATAGGACTGTTTTTGGGAGTCTTCAATATCTCTCTTTAACACGTACAGATCTTGCTTTCGCGGTAAATAAGCTATCTCAATTTATGCATCGTCCTACTACTATTCATTGGCTTGCAGTCAAACGTGTTCTTTGTTACTTGGCGGGTACGTTATCCATGGGTGTGTTCTTCTCTCGCAAGAATGAAACAATCCTTCATGCTTTCTCAGATGCCAACTGGGGTGGGAACAAAGATGATTACACATCTACGGGGGCCTATACGTGATTTTCTTTGGCAAACATCCAGCCTTGTGGTCCGCTAAGAAACAAACTGGTGTTGCTAGATCATCTACGGAGGCTGAGTATCGTTCAGTTGCCAACAATGCCTCCGAAGTTAGAAGGATTCACTCAATCATGCGTGAGCTCGGACTCTCTATACCTGTTGCACCGGTAATATATTGTGACAATGTTGGAGCAACATATCTTTGTGCCAATCCGGTATTTCTTTCAAGGATGAAACACGTTGCTCTTGACTTCCATTTGATTCGCGAGCAAGTACAGTCTGGTTACTTACGTGTAGCCCATGTTTCATCCAAGGATCAACTTGCCGATGCATTCACCAAACCTTTGACTCGAGCTCGGTTTCAGCTTATCTTCACCAGGATTGGACTTCTCAACCGCCATCTATCACTCTAGAACATTCTAACTTCTTCTCCAAGCTACAAGATATGTGTATCATACTGAAAATTCTCTTGTGTATATGTATAAATATGTTGTAATCTTCTCAAAATAATATATCGAATCATTCAGTTCTATAGAAAAAGGTTTATCTTTTAGTTTTCAGCAGATTCTATTGGACATATTATTTGGAAGAATAAAAAGCAACAAACAATTTCGTTAACAGAAATGAAGTAATTCGTCAATGAAGAATCAAAAAGTAGAGAAGAAACAAAATTTGTCACTTTTCAGACAGATGTATAAAAGCAAAAGATTAATTTTCTTTTCTGCAAAAGTAAAAAAAGGAAATGCAACCAGTCATTTTTTAATAATTATAAAGCTGACAATATAAATGTAAGCAATATGTTTAAATTTTATGTAATTTTTTTTGAACTAATTCTAATTGTTTTTAAATTATATATCATAATTCCATAATTTTTAAACATGATTTTTCTTATCATAAGTTGAGTTCTAATATGACAAAAAAAATTAATGACTCTCTACTTGCAAAACAAGCATGGCGTCTACTGAAACATCCTGAGTGTCTGTTAGCCAAGGTTTTAAAGAGTCGTTACTATTCAGAGTCGGATATCCAAAACGCAGGTCTTGGTGTAAAACCATCACATGGCTGGGGTTCGATCCTCTGTGGTCGTGACCTCTTATTACATGGTCTATGATATCAAGTTGGATTCCGGTTATAGATAAGTAGATTCTAACACATCCTTTGAGAGTAATATCTAATTTTTCGGGTCCCCGGAATTCAACAATAGCGGATCTAAGGCTGCCTAATGGACGTCAATGGGATACACATAAATTAAGTCAGTGGTTATCACCAGAAGATGCGGATATAGTTAAGTGGATTTATATCCCCCAGCATGTCTGTGAAGATCAACTAATCAGGCATTACACCAAAGATGGTATCGATAAAATAAGTGTTGTCCATGGATCCAGCTTGAATAGTCTTTAAAGGAGTTGGAGAGAACCAGTAATCAAAGGTTGGACATGTCATTGTTTTAATTTATGTAGCAGACTCAAAATAAATTTGGTAATCGTGGTCAGCTGGTCTAATAGATTTCCAGTTACATGAGATTTATGATTTTCGAAAATAATAGATTTTAGTTATGGCAGATTTGTGAACTTTCTTTACCACAAATAGTTTTTGAGGTAGAATAACTTTTTTAGTGGCCGTAGATTTACAATGGTAGAGTTTTGATAACCATGTTACCGCAAATTTGTTGTCACATATATGATACAATGACACTGCAGATTTCTCTTATTTTTTTCTCTAATTAATGACAAAATTAAGAAAAAAATTCCTAATAATGGTAAGTTGAAGCACAATTTTTAGGGGTTTTCATCAACCTCTTTCCTCTTCTTACATAATCATTCATTCAGTTCCATCTTCATTCACAAGTTATTCTCTTTTATAAATTTTCATCTAATTCTTTCTTATTTACCTAGATTTACATTTTACCTAAATTTCTTATTGACAACGGCGGTTTCGCAGCTGAAAAAGTTTATAAAAAAGGCAGGTTTTGTCGTGAGCTAACTTAGGAAAAAGAGTGGATATGTTTTGTAACATGATTTTAAAATTGTTTAATTAGTTAAAATTTTTTATTTTACACATAATTGTTTAAATTTATTTTACTAAAATGTAATAATTAATTTGATTTTCTCTTATTTTAATTGTAATGGTTTAATTTTATTTTCTGTTCCTTTTTTTAATTGTGGCATTATAATTTATTTTATTTTCTCTTTTTTAATTGTAATGGCTTACTTTTATATTATGTTCCATTTTTTAATTGTAATGGCACTATTGTCTTTTTACACAAAATTAAGGTTATAATATATTAGCAAAATCCATTTTGAAAAAGTTATTCTAGCAGTTAACATGAAAATAGAGTTATTCTAGTGTATTTAGTACTAGATTAAGACTCGTCCGATTGTCGGGTTTTTAAATATTAAAATAAATTAAATTTTCAAAAAATTAAATTAAAATTTATTATAGTTGATGTATCTTAGTATATATTTTTGTGCATGTCTTGAGTTATATACCTGAAAATAATTGATTTCCACAATTTTTTTCATTCTCTATTAGTTGATTCTTATCCACCACATCATTTTCAATCTTTAATAGACACCCCACCATCTTCATCACTCTTTCGGATACATATTTGTACATGCAAAATGATTATGATGTAATAATCTCTTAAAGTGGATCCATGTCTCTTGTTTGTTTCTCCTCTCTTTGGAAGAGATCAATTATGATGTCTTCCCTTTGGTTAGTCTTTCCATTTTCATTAATCCCTAGTAAAATCATCTCCTCTGCAACTTTGGCTCTTCTTGGCTTGGCCTACCTAGATTTTTTTCAAATGCATCTCTGCTACCAAAGTGATATTTGGGGATGATATCTTAATCTCAATCTTCCTTTTTTTAACTGTTTTCAAGGCTCAAAATTTTGGAAAGGTTGCAGACCCTCTGCTTGAAGAATTCCACAATGCTATGAATCCAGGAACACTGCCACTTTGAGACACCAATAGCTACAATTTACCAAACCTACCAACTATTAGCAAATCACCGAGCAGACGACTCTCACCAATCATTGATGATATGCCAAGCCCGCTCAAAAGCTCCAACGTACACTTCACACTAGCAGATTGATTCAGCCAGGAACTGAGCCAAGTCAAGTCAACGAGTCGACCAACAAGGGAGTAACTAATAGCCGTTGGTGAGTTAGCTCGTGCTGAATTACATACTGGTTAAAAGTCTAAAATCATGTTTTCTTTCTTTAGTGTTGATTTTTTCTTCTTTGAATCGATCCTCAGTTTTCAGAGGTACGTCGGAAGTGAAAAGAAGAACTCTACGAAGACCTTAAGACCATCTCCATCCATAATATCTAAAAGGGGTTCTAATAATAAAAAATATTTGAAAAAGATGAAAGAGAGTCTCTTAAATAAGATACAATGACACTGCAGATTTAAAAGTTTTAATACTATTGGTTACTTTTATTTTCAAATAAAATTTAATTAAATAACACAATTATATTTAAAAGTAGTACTATTTTATTTTTTAGATATTCTTGTGATATTTATACCGATGGAGATGCTTTGAGATGAATTGAGGCAAGGTTTTTTCTTGTCATTTTAAACAAATGTTTAAGAATTTTAAAACATTTTTGCTTATTGAGAAAACTCTGTGCAGAGAATCTGTGTCACGCTGGTGCAGGAGGGAAGACTCTATTATAAGCACATAAAGGATTGTAAACGGCTAAGGGAAGAACTGTATGTTACTTTCTTATCTAGAGACTACTAATACGTGTTATTTTTCTCTCCCAACGCGTCATTTACTGTGAAAACGCATAAAACTTCTCTAAGTTTCCTTATTGAAATTTGAAAATTAAGTTTCTCTATATTGAAACTTGTTTCCAGGTTTTAGAAATCATAGTTTCCATTGGATTCCTCGTGGTCCTGTAACTATTTTTTTCCTGATTAGTTCTCAGTTGCAATAGGATTTATTGTCAGGAGTCTCATTTCTAGCTATTGATCTCCTCTATTCATAGCTTTTAATTGTTTATGAGTTTTAACATGTTTGCACCTAAGATGAATTTAGTATTATTGAATTTAAATACTTTACAAGAAAAGAAAAAAAATGCATTTTGATGGTCAACACCAACAAAGATTCGTTCAACAATGAAATACTTACAGAAGCTTTTAGAAGTTTGAATGACAAGTTTAAACTTTTAAAAGGCATATAAGAATACATGTTATAAGAGATAAGTTTCGGTATCCCAAAACGTTGATATATTATTCAAAACCAATCTTTAAGAGAAAAACAAGTAAAGTATTATAAATAAATTTCACAATGTTCAGATCAGTAAAAATATATCAAGCATGACCAGAAAAAAAGAAACATGAGAAGATAGTGAAAATTAAGTATAAAGCGGGTGAATATGTTGTATATGGTTTAATCTTTTATAGGTTGTTCACTGTAAGCGGTCTTTCTTTCTTTCTGCATTTACGACAATGTTTCCCATCAAGAACATCTTCTCAGCATCTTACTCATTATTGATTGACAAGATTTGCTCCATTTTATTTTCCAATACCATATAATTTGGAGTCTCATGAAAAAAAGTCAAAGCTTCAGAATCTTTTCAGTTGGGCATCAGTCTCAAGGTGTAAGTGTTGGATATAAAGATCATGATTCATTGTCTAAGCTTTAATTTATTTGTTACAGATGAACGATTACAAGATAATAGTATAACCCTTATATAACAAGATAATAGTATAACCCTTATATAACCTGATTCGATACATCATAATTTCTATATTGCAGGGAAGTATAATTCCTCAATATGGGTAATAAATCTTATATATAATCGTTTTTGTTAGAGGTTCTGATTTTGATTCTTTGTTGAATAAAAACGATAAAAGCAAGACACACATACATAAATCATAAGGTTAAAAATATACGAAAATTCTCAAACACCAAAAATCACAATATACCAAGAAAAAAAATGAAGAACTCTAATATTGACTAACAATCATCTAAATCTCTAATCAAAACTTCACCCGAGAGACGGGTCACCCACTAGTGATGATTAAAACTCAAAACATTGGATAAGCGAAATGAAATTATTCACAATTTTAGGAGAGACATCACATGTGAGTTTTTAAAAGACTTTATTAAGTCTTATTCATTCATTATGAAATTAGCATTGGTTTGATCCATAATATTTTCATTTTCAATGCAATAGTGATCAGATAAACATATTTTTCATTTTCAATACAAATACTACAAAAAGAACATTTGTATAATCAAACACATTTGCCAATAAATTTGGTATTTCAAAATCACACATTATTTAAAATTTTATAAATACTAAAACAATTGTGCAGATTACAGAGAAAATAGACTAGTAAAAATAATAAATTAAATAATACTAAAACAATTAACAAAAACATAAAAAATGCAACAATAAAAACAACATTACAGGGATTTGCTAGAGAAAAAGTCTATTAATTGTTTGGGACTAGCCTAATAATTTGCTAGAGAAAAAGCATATATAAAGAGAACTTTTCCAAATCCAAACAATACATTAACGATCTTTGGCCCATCAATAGATAAAATGTAATAGCTTTTTTTTCCGAGCCCAAACAACAGCATTTTCGAGCCCAAACAATAACTCTTTTCGAGAGCGTAGAAGACCATTAGGTTTAACTTTTTCATTTATCTTCTTCTTCTTTATCTATATCTCTCGTTAGTTTCTCCGCCGCTTTTCAATGTTTCATCATTTCTACATCCGAGTTGGCCGTTATTCTAGAGGTGCGTGAGATGATAGTTCTATTAAATTGTGGGTTTTCTTTGGAGATAACACAATCTACTTAAGGTTTATTTTTTCTTACTTTCTTCTTGAACAGCTTTAATGCTTTCTGATTTCGAATATATCTTTTAGTTTTGGTTCATGTAAATTTCTGTAATTGTTGATTTTTGAATCCGATGTAATAGTATTTAAGTAAAATTGCTTGGGTAGATTTGGTTTTAGATATTCACAGTAAACAATCGTAGTGATTAGATCTTCATCTATATTTATAACTATTTGGTTTCTCTGTAAAATAAAATTATCCATCTATTTTTTTCTTGTTTTGGTTCTTGTTAAATCCGTTAATATACTAGTTAAATTCGATATTTATTTCTCTCTTTTAACATATATTTTTTAAAATATGTGCATATTGTGGTGTGAGTTAATCGCATGTATAGAGTTAGTGGCATATATAGATAAAATCCAAAGTAGAAATTTCCACAGAATATCGAATAATAGTGATGAAAAAAAGGTTTAGGAGATGAATTTTCAAAGAAAAAGATGTTATCTATAAGAACGATTGATGATCATCAATCATGATGATGATGATGATCGAAGAGAATGGATAGAAAGTTGAGAGAAGAAGAATAAATACAATCTAATTTTGATTGATTTAAGGTTTCTCGGAAGGATATGGTGGCTGAAGGATTGATTAACCAGGACTACATTTTCTCGGTTTAAACACAATGAAACCAAAACTATACATTAAAAAGATTAAACCAAACGAAATAAGATGAAAAATGATTTGGTTTAATGCCTGGTTTATCTCTTCTCAATCTGATTTCGTTTGGTTTAATATTATTAATTTGTAATCTTGGTTTAATTGTGTCTAAACCGAGAAAATATAGGTTTGGACCGTCTGGTTAATGCTTATGTATCCTTCAGCCACCATATCCTTCCGAGAAAGCTTAAATCAGTCAAAATCTCGATTCTCTTCAATCATCAGTCTATCATCAATTCATCATTCATCATACATCATCATCATCAATCCTATATCCCAGACTTTTTTTCGTCTCTGTTCTTCAATTTCTGTGGATTTTTGTTTGGATTTTATCTTTCGATCAACAACAGAGTAAAACCTAACAATCTCCTCGGAGATTTTAGCCGCCGATCTCTGGAACGCCATCTCCAATGAGGTAAATCATCAGATCTGCTTTAAATGCCTCATTTTTTTCTTCTGGTTGTGTATTCGTTTTTTTGTCTTTCTTTGTGAAGAAATTGTCAGATGAAATTGTATTTAGGTTCATTTTCTTCTTATAAGCTTAACTTCTTCCATGATAATTCGTTGATCTTTCTGTCGCTAAAAGCCTCGAAATTAGAGTTTGATTAGGATTTAAAACTTTAAAATTTAGTCTTTACAAAATGAGAGATTTTTCTTCTTATTGGAAAAGATGATTTTTTTATAAGATTTAGCCCGCAGTGAAATGAAACATCTCTCATTTTGTAAACAAACCTTACACATTATGAAAATGTATTCATTCAAAGAAAAAGGAATCATCATCATCCTTTCTTAGGCATCGCGGCAAGGCGTGTATGTACATTTGTGCCATTGAATTGAACCCTCTCACATCACCAGATCTTAGTAAATTCCCTTTCAATAGCAACAACAAAAGTGTCAAAATTCAGATTTTTAGCAATTCCATAGTATAACTATAAATATAACACTAACCTGAGTCACAGTTAAGAGGACTGTCTGGTTCAGGATGAGCCATCAAAGCTATGATTTAAAACTTTAAGGTTCCTTGTTATAATTTGCACTTATGAAACTGCAAAAAGGTTTCATTTTTATGTATACTTGTAAGCATTAGCGATTGTGGTTCTGAATCAATACTTAGTTTGTGTATTAGACTATCTAACCATTGCCATTCCCATTGTTTTCAATTCTTATTGTTGTGTATAGGAACCCACAAGTTCTTGAAGTTGCTCCTCTCAACAGCTTGCCTTACATCAGTCCATTGGCTGGCCATACTTCTATGTCCAGTCAAAGGACGAATGAGAATGCACTGAGAGGACCACCAGTAGTGATATTGTTGCCGTCTGAATCAACTTCAGAGTCTTCTAACATCATCACTCTGATTAAAAATGGAGTTGCCCTCACTGGAAGTGCAGCCATGGGAAGGATTGGACCAAATGTTGGTCTGATTGATATCGCGGAGTCTGACGACTCCTACTACTTCCGCGTCTCCCTGCCTGGTGTCTCAAGAGATGAAAGTAAGTCTCATAAATCTTTACATCTCTGTTTTGCTATCGAGTATGTTTGTTTACTCAATTATTTATTGTGTGCTTTTTGCTGATATATGACAGAGGACTTCAGCTGTGAGATAGAGCCAGACGGTAAGATTATGATCAAGGGAACAACATCTACGGGAGAGAGGACTGTATGCAAGTACAGTCAGGTCTTCAAGATGCTGTCTCAGAACTTGTGCCTTCCAGGACACTTCACCATCTCTTTCCAGCTTCCAGGTCCTGTGAGCAATGAGGAGTTCAATGGTAATTTTGGGCCTGATGGTGTTTTAGAAGGCGTGGTGAAGAAGGTTTACTATGAAGAATAAACCGAACGTGATGAATTTGTTTAGTTTTTAAGAGTAAGGTAGAAACAATGTGGTTTATGTAGAATTTTCTTTTTGTTCAAGAATGTTATTAATCTTATTGGAACTCTTTCTTTAGGAACCATATCGTTGATTAGTTAATATTAAATATCTTACAAAAAGATCGGCTTCTTCCCCTTTTCTCTCAATTATCGATGGACTAGATTTCTTAATTCTAAAATAAATTAAAATTAAGCATATTTATTTATTTAAATATTTGTTATAAATAATATATCTTAAACTATTTTAGGGAAAAAAGTATAAATTATGTTTTGTTAGAAAAAATAGTTATTTACAAAATTTCAGTTTTTAACATGAATAAATTAATAAATTTTATATATTATTTTTATTATAAACATATTTAAAATCTATATAATGTCTTAAAGCTTTTGGTTTTCACTAATTGTTTCTTTTTTCGACCATCGTATTAGCGTAGACATATCTGAAACCCAAAAGTTCGAACCGAATCCAAAATCCGAAAAAAAAATCCAAATGAGTCCTAGATTCCTATATTCGAAATACCAAACCTGAATTGAACTGAACTGAACTGTGAACCGAATGGATACCCAAAATACTCGAAACACAAATATATACTCAAAAGTATTAATAATATTTAGATTTGATATAACTCAATTACTCTACAATTATGAAACCAAAAATATCAATTATGTTTATATCAAATAACTAAAATATCCAAAATTAACCAAAATATCTGAAAGTTCTTGGTTATTAACTCTTTGTTAAATCAATATTTCTTTCTATACACTTGATTCTGCGATATAACTTAATTTAATCTTCAATCATATTAAAATCTTACGCTAACTTCATATATACTCCATATAAATTAACAGAAGTCAAAAAAATTTATATCAAAATAATATGAATTTTATCAAACAAATATCCATATATAATTAATATTATAAAATAATTAAAACAAATAGAAACACTATTAGTAATTTAGTAGAAAAACATGAAACATGAAACTTTAAAAACTAACATTGAAAATAAACTAAATTTAGGTAAAACATATAAATTTATAATAGATTTGAAATAATATTAGAATCTAAATATCTAAATTTGAAAAAGATTTAATAGAAATAATCAGATTAAATATATAGACGGTATATTAGAAAAATTGGAAAGTTTAATCATGTTACTTATTATTTCTTTATTGTTCTCTTTTTGTTGGTTAAATAGTTAATTAAATATACATAATGTTCTTAAAAAATATATGAACTAAAATTTTAACCTAAATAATACATTTAAATGAATAAAAGTTAAACAATTTTTTGAGGTTAATTTTAAAACACCTAATTGTTTTTTAGACATGTTCAAAGTTATATATTTAAAAATGAAAACTAATTATTATTTATTTGATTATTTATTTGTTTTTCTTCTTTTGTTTTCATTTTGATAATATGTAAAATATGGAAAGTAAATAGTATCTATCTGATTATTTTTATTTGTTGGTTTTTCTTTTTACAAAGTAAATATTTTCTTACATGTGTCATAATCTAATTGAATAATTGACATGTGTCGTGATCTTGTTAATTAAAATTTTGACACATATCAAGCTCTCGTGAGTGTAACCAAGTTTAATTAACATAAAATGGAAACTAAACACTATCTATTTGATTTTTTTTTAATTTTAATAAAATGTAAAATATGGAAAGTAAATAGTATCCATGTGATTATTATTATTATTTGTTGGTTTTATTTTTTGTAAAGATAATATTTTGTTAAACTGATTAGATAAATTAAAAAATTATTGGTTATCTTTTTTCCTTAAGATGTGATTTTATTTTCGTTTTTTATTTTTAGTTTAAATTATTTCTTAATTTAGTTATTGATTAGAAAAATTAACAAATTTGTAGTTTTTTTTTTGAAATTTTTTTTTTTATTTCTGTACTTGATTTTATTAATAATTATTATTGATTAGATTAATTAACAAATTATTGGTTTCCTTTTTTCCTTAAGATATGATTTTATTTTTTGTTTTATTTTATTTTATTTTAGTTATTGATTAGATAAATTAACATATTCTTGGTATCCTTTTTTTCTTTTTAAGATATGGTTTTATTTCTGTATTTTTAGTTTTGTAATAATTATTACTGTAAAATTTGACACATGGTAAGATCTGAATAATTAGTGATACGTGTCAAGATTTTGTGAGTTAGAATTTTGACACGTGTCAGCTTCTGGTGAGTTTAACCCAAGTTTATATAATAAGCCTAGACTAGGATCCGTCTGATGGGCGGGTTTTAATATTTAAGTATTTTTATTGAATTAAATATTGGTTATTTATGATAAATCTTTTAAAAATTAGGGTTAGAAATACAAATCATGTTTTGTTAGAGAAAATAGTTATTTATAAATTTTAGTAACATATTAAAAATCTATATAGTGTCAAAAAACTTTTGGTTCCCACCATGTTAGATAGCGTTGACAAAATATGTGAAACTCCAAAAAACAAACTGAATCCAACCCAAAAAAGGGTCCTACACTCTTGTATTCCAAAAGACCAAACCTGAACTGAACCGAACCGAGAATTGAATGGATACCCAAAATACTCAAAATATAATTATATATCCAAATAATGAAATATTAATAATATTTAGACTTGATATAACTCAATTACCCTACCGTTATAAACCCAAAAATATTAATTATTTTTACATTAAATAACTATAATATCCAAAATTAACCAAAATATCTGAAAAAGTTCATGGTTATTAACTCTTTGTTGAATAAACACAATTGTTACCCTTGTTTATAAGGTTATATGGTCACATTGTTTCAGTTTTGTAGCACTAGTTTCTAGAAGATTATTGGGCTGGAGTTAAGCCTTCTTAAGGATTGTGTTGTTTTGGGTAATAATGATACAATTGGGCTGCAGATGGATTAGGCCCAATTATTAAGTGTTGTGTTGTGTTGGTTAAAGACAAAGACTACTAAGATGTTAGTAGTTAAGAGTGGTTGGTTAGCCGTGCTTGTAAGCTTGGTTATAACCTTAGGGTAATGATATCTAGAGGGAGTAGTTAAAGTAGTTTAAATATGTTTGTCAAGTGATGTAAGAAGATATCCGAAAATAAAGATGTAGACATTAAAGAGTTTTCTCTCTTATGTTCTCGTTAGATCAAGAAACTATAAGGCATGAGAAGAGTAGTGAGACCTAACTTCTAAGAGAGTGAAATAGAGGTTAGGTTGTGAGAATCCCAACAGAACGTCAGCAAAGTTGTTAAAGTAGCTAAACTACAAATTGGCTGGGTTTGTCAAACTCTATTGTTGATCACTTAGTGGAGAAAGAATGCATAGAAAGAGAGCTTGTTGACGTGGAGCATGTACCGGGAACCGAGAAAAAGGCAGATATTTTTACTAAGGCATTGGCGCAGATCAAGTTCAATGAAATGAGAAGCTTGATAGGAGTGCAAGATGTGTCTAGACACAAGCTGAACCTTAAGGCGGTGAATGTTGGATAATCTTCAATAACTTAAGGCCCAAGAAGTCTTTAACAAGACAGTTAAATATGATAGGCTTAAAATGAAATTATCTAATTGTATTAGAATAGGAAAAAAGAGTTTCCTATTTGTAATAGGAATATGAATAGCAAAGGAGGTGCTATCATCCCTATAAATATCAAAGTTGAGTGGTGACTTTGATATCACAAAACATTGAGAGCTTTTGAGTGTTAAGTTTTGAGAGAGTTTCTTAACATTAATAAAGAGAGTTATTCTTTATTTAAAAGCAAACTGTGTTTGAGATCCTTTAATTTCTACGCATTTGGTCTCGCTTTCCATATTTCAAGGTGTCTTTTGTTTGCAGTTATAAAAGGAATCAGCACGGTACCATCTGCTTTTATATTGGTTAATGTGAGTGTCATTCTAGTTTTATGACTATGAAACCAATCTCATTCCAGTTTATTATTAGATGTTGCAAATGTGTTACAAAAATGCAGCAACAAAAAAGAGGCCACACATCTGTTTAAAATCTATACTAATAATAAGCGACGAGGAAGCCTTCTCAAGGTGTCCATGTCGATCATTTTTAAGCCTTCCTCGCTTCCCAGCATGTCCAAGTCACCCTTTTGTTTCCTTTCCTCCTTCCCTGGGCCTTTTAAAAAAAAAATTCTCCTCCACCACCTTTACATGCCCTTATCCACCTTCCCTCTAAGGCTCGTTAAGTCTCAGGCCCGTTAGGTCCTCCCCTCCTCCCACCCGCCTTTTCCTTCTCTCCACGGATGGTGCGGGTAGTTTCCAATGTGCCACGTGGACTTTTTTCCCACGTGTAAGCCCCCACCACTTTCTCTTCTTGCAGCCGCCTTTTCCTTCTCTCCACAAATGCCGCGGGTAGTTTCCAATGTGCCAGGTGGACTTTTTCCCCACGTGTCTGGTTGCTTCATCCAAAAAGATGGCAGGTAGTTTCCAATTTGCCACATGTCCTTTCCCCAGCACACGAGAATCTCGATGCCCTATTTTTTGTTCCTTCAAAAAAAAAACCCAAACAGGGTTCCCATGCTCATGTCCGGGTTCTTTTCCTTTTACACGTGTCCTGTTTTTAGGGCACGGGAATTTTCGATCTCTTTTTTTTTTCCCAACCTCCTCATTCTTCCCCTAATCTGGTCTTTTATGATTTTGCCCTTATTATCAAAAAAAAAAAAGTCTCATTTTGGTTTTCCCTTCATTATTAACTATTTTTTTGTTTTTGCGTTTTATATTTTTCAGGTGTCCTGTTTTTAAGGCACGATAATCTCCAATCATTTTTTCTTCTTCTCATCATCCTCTTTTTCTTTCTTTTTTCATTTTATGTTTCCAGGTGTCCTGTTTTTAGGGCACGAGAATCACCGATCCTTTTTTTTTCTTTTTTTTCCTCATCCTCCTTCTTCCTCTAATCTGGTCATTTACGATTTTGCCCTCTTTATAAAAAAAAATAATTCTCGTTTTGGTTTTCCCCTCATTACTGACAACTTTTTTTTGTGTTTTATGTTACCACTATCTCTTTTCTTGTCATAATCTTCTCTTTTATCATTTTGCCCTTAGTATCAAAACATTTTTTTTCCTATGTGTCAGATTTAGGGTCTTTTTCTTTTTACAAATGTCATGTTTTTAGGGTACGAGAATCTCCAACCCTTTTTTTTATTTTCTTTCTCTTCTCATCATCCCCATTCTTGCCCTAATATGTTTTTTTTACAATTTTTCCCTGATTATAAAATTTTAAAAAATTATTATGTGTCAGATTTTAGTATAATAAGAATAACGACACACATGCTAGCATTATCTCTTCCTCACTTTCTCAAATGTGCATTCTTCTTGGGGCGATCAAACTTATCGGGAAAACAATCCTCTCATTGAATTTTATGTCTCACCACGAGATCAAATTCAAATTCTATTCTGTTTCACAGGTCACATGCTACCATTGTCGGTCTTATTGACTTTTGTGTCTCACCAGGAAAGCAAATCAAAATTGTCTTTTGCTTTAAACCTCAGATGCTACAACTATCATTTAAAAAAATCGTATTTCCCGTATATTTTCCAGTGGAATATCCAAATTTTATTTCATGTGTACTGTTCTTACGTCAATATATATGATAGCTGTGTGTGCATGTGTTGTTTTCCTAGGGTACCATGTTTACGATCCAGTTTTGCTCTTTATAAATAGAGGCTTCTCGTGTTGTAATCGCCTCATCATATTTTTCCGTCTGTCCAAAATCTTAATACTATCAAAACCCTTAAACTAAGGTAACAGTAGAAGAACTTTCATTAGTATACGTGAGTATTACGCATATCATTTAATTCATACAAGATTAAATGAAGGTCTGACTTTGGTTAAGTCAGGTAGACTTCTTCACCAATATATTGTTGATGTTTACACATTGATAGAGCAAGAAACGCTCAAATGGTTTAGGGATAACCAAGAGCAAATAAGAAGTGATATCTATGACAATGTTTACGATGCTGTGGCTAGAGGAGAATCTGATTGTGCAAAAATTGGCAAACAGATTGTCTTGCCATCCAGCTTTACAGGTGGACCAAGGTACATGGTAGAAAAGTATCATGATGCGATGGCGATTTGTAGAACATTTGGTAACCCAAATTTGTTCATTACAATGACTGTCAATCCAAAGTGGAAGGAGATCAAAGAACTTATTTCAAAATATGGCAGGAGTTTTGGAAACCAAAGACCTGACATTGAATCCCGGGTATTCAAAATGAAGCTAGATGATTTAATAAAAGACCTTGAACAAGGAACTTTTTTCAATCGGTCTATAGCAGATATCTATAAATAATAAATCTATAAATTATTTCAGATAAGTATATTTTCAGTTATATATACTATACTACCATGAGTAGTGTGTAAATTTCGTGTTTAATAGGATTACATACTATCGAGTTTCAAAAACAAGGGTTGCCACATGCCCATATATTGTGATGGTTAGAGAAAACTCCAAGAATACCAACTCCTTCTGAAATCAATGCTATAATCTCTGCGGAGCTACCAAATAAAATAGAGGACCCTCTTGGGTTTTGTCTTGTGGAAAAACACATGATGCATGGTCCATGTGGGAAAGATAGACCATCTTCCCCTTGCATGAATAAGAAGGTATATTCGAAAAAATATCCACGTCAATTTACTGATGATACTATGATAGATAAAAACGGGTATATCACTTACCGAAGACGATATGATAGTGAAGATTATGTCATAAAGAGTGGAATCACACTAATCGCTATATCGTGCCACATAATGTTGAAATGTTGAAAAAATATGAGGCGCATATTAATGTCGAGTGGTGCAATACAATGAATGCTGTGAAATTTCTATTCTAATATATCACAAAATGTGTGGATAAAGCAACGATTCTTATAGAAAATGGTACGACAAGTACTTCAAAGAAATGGGGAAGAGGGAAGGTTGTAAAGGAAAGGAACAAAATACAGGAGTATTTAGATTGCCGCTACTTATCAGCTTCTGAAGCTATGTGGCGAACATATGCATTCCACGTTCATAAGAGGAAACCTGCAGTTCAAAAATTGATTATTTACTTAGAAGGTAAGCAAGTGGTCTCTTATAACAAAACAGATAAACTAGAAAGTGTGCTTCGTAGATTTGGTATTGACAGAACTATGTTCACTGAGTGGATGGAGATGAATATGAGATGCTCAAAAGCTAGAGGACTTTTGTTTGTGGAATTTCCTTTATATTTTTTTTGGGAATCAGGAGAGAAAAAGTGGCATCCTAGATAATCTGGCAGCAATATAGGAAGAATAATTAACATTCATCCTTCTCAGGGCGATCTATATTATTTAAGGATTTTGCTTAATGTTTTTCAAGATGCAACAAGTTTTAAAGATCTACGTACAGTAAATGGTGTAGAGAAATAAAGTTTCAAAGAAGTGTGTGAAGCAAAACATTTGTTAGCAGATGACAAAGAGTGGCACAGAGCAATGTCTGAACGTAAATTATGGGCTTCGCCAAGACAACTTAGAAATTTGTTTGTTCTTTTGTTGTTGTACTGTGGAGTTGCTAACCCATTGTGTTTATGGGAATTATGTTGGGATTCTATGTCTGAATATATTCTCAAAATGCGACGTATAGAGTTTGGCTTTCCGCGGATGGAATTAAACAAGGAACAGTTGGAGCACTTTACCTTGATTGAAGTTGAACAACTCTTGCGGGAACATGAACACTCCCTCACAGACTTCAAAGGAATGTATGTACCAGACAAAAATATAATGAAAGAACTTGAAAATACATTGCTTAATCAGGAGTCGCAGTATGATCTGGAAGAAGAATTGCGTAAACACGAAGAACTGCATCAGAGTCTTAATAGTTAACAAAAGATATATACGATGAAGTTCTTGAATCTGTGACTAAAGGTTTAGGTAATTTTTTTTCCTCAATGGGTCTGGCAGAATGGGTAAGACTTAAGTTTATAGGACATTGATCTCACGTTTGAGATCAAAAGAACGAGTAGTTCTTCCTGTTGCATCGTCAGGAATTGCAGCATTACTGTTACTGGGAGGGAGAACAGGACATTCTCGGTTCAAAATACCTTTGGTCATTACTGAAGATTTTGTTTGTGATATAAAACCACAAACTATGCTTGGATATCTTCTTATACATACAGATTTGATCATTTGGGATGAAGCGCCGATGGCTCATTGTCATGCATTCGAAGCATTAGATCGTAGTTTAAGAGATTTAATGTCTACAATAAATCCTGAAGAGGTGACAAAGTTTTATGGGGGAAAAACAGTTTTGCTAGGAGGAGATTTTAGACAAATCCTACCTGTCATTAACCAAGGAACACAAGCAGATACAGTTATTGCATGTATAACACACTCCTCCATATGGCAAGCGTGTAATGTTTATACTTTTCATAAAAAATGAGACTAAATGACTCCGATGTTGATTTTGCAAAATGGTTGCTTACTGTTGGTGATGGAACTGCACCAGAGTTGAATCCATGGTTAGTAAAAGTAAGAGATGATGGTCAATCTTTAGTTATTGAACAGCACTTTAGAATGCAGTCAAGAGACAATGCATTAGAGCAAATAGCTGAAGCAACCAATGTAGTTCATAAAGAGTCAAATGCATGTATTGGTGATGGAAGCTTCAAAGCTGGTATCAGTGAGGTAACAGAGAGATCTATCCCCACTCCGCGTAATTCATCAGTTGGTGAAATTAATTCCTACATGCTATCAGAACATGTTGGAGAACTTAAAGAATATATAAGTGATGACAGTATTGGTGAGGCAGAAACTACTGGTACTGACTATGAAGCCTTATACCCTGTGGAGTATTTGAATTCATTAGAGCATTCAGGAATGCCTAAGCATAAATTACAGTTGAAAGTTGGTGTTTCGGTTATGCTTATGAGAAACTTGAACCAGAAGGAAGGTTTGTGCAACGGAACAAGACTAATAATAACATAATTGGGAGAACGGTTGATTGAAGCAGAAATAATTACAGGTACACATGTCGGAGACAAAGTTCTGTTACCTAAGATTATATTATCTCCAACAGTGTCAGACCATCCATCTACACTAAAGAAACGACAATTCCTACTTAGACTATGTTATGCAATGAACATTAAAAAAAGTCAATGACAGAGTTTAAAATCCATCTTACTTTATTTGCCGAGACCTGTTTTTAGTCATGGCCAGCTTTATGTAGCTTTCTCTAGATTGACGTCTCCTGAAGGTTTAACCATCTTGCAAGATAAAGATGGAGAATAAAATGGTGTCAGAAACATTGTATACAGAGAAATATTTAAAGATATTTACTCAAAATAGTGGTACTGAGTATCCGGTTATGGAGGCCAGTTTATGGCTTATGCTTGATTTATAGAAGCCACTTTAGTATACAATGAAGCTTTTTAAAGGTAACAACTTTACAATTAAAAAAAAGAAAAACATAACTTCTTAAACATTTTTAACAGTTTACATTTTCTGTAACTACAAAGCCAGGGATTGGATAAACTTCTGAAACAGCCTAGAGATTGAGAAGGTTATTCAAAGATCATAAAAAGACAAGTATTGACGATTATTTTGCCAAAAATACAGGTATTGAAATAAATTAAAGATGTTGAATTTATAAAATTTATAAGTTTACGGCATGTTATGTTCTTAACAATATAGTACATTGTTTGCAGGTTTTTTTAATGATCTTGAGATGGAACTATAGTAGCTGATGATGAAAACGCAGGAGCTTAGATACGAGAAAAAGGAAGAAGAAACTCACTGTTGAAGAAAAGTACGGTGGTTGTAGTTTGTACTTAGCCATGTTTGGCAATGATTATTAGTGATGGAAACGAATTTAGTCGATTCACGACCTAAAAAATCCTATTTTGGCGGTTTGTACAGCAGAAAAGTGTAGAGTTTGTGATATATAAGATAGTGTAAGAATGGGTGATACGGAATCGAAGAGGTACACGGTTTATACAGAATCAGCATCATTCTTAGAAGATCTTCTTAAACGACTTATAATCATTGCTGTTCACCCCAAAACTCTTAATAAATGGAATAAATTAAATTTCGATTTTTATTGTCGCAGAAGATTGAATAGGAAATTACATTTATATACAACTAAGAAGTTAAAAAGCATCAAGAAAAACTAATTATGATTGGAGAATTCGAAATATTAAAAAAGTATATTCATTGGAGTTATATGTAGCTTCGATAAAAATAAAAAACGAAATAAGAAGTATATATTCCTTCTATTTTATGTTTATTTATTTACTTAACAATTTCGTCATTATTGTACCCTTTAAAAAAAAAATTTGTAATTTTATATAGAATGATATTGATCAGTTAAAACTTTATTGATATGATTTTTATTTTACATAATTTATATTATTAGTTACATATATATATATATATATATATTCTAATAAGTTAACCAAATTATAACATTGTTATGTTTAATTGTGTATAATTTGTTGCTAATAATATTATTATTCTGAATAATACATACGATAGTCTGTATTTTCTTTTCATTAATTCCTTTAAACATTTGCAAAAACATATATATCCTTTTACTGAAAAAAAAAATTAAAACTATAAAAAATCAGAATAGATTAAATATCGATTTTTATTATCAGAGAATATTGAATAAGAAATTACATATAAGTATAACTAAAAACTTTTAAAGAACCAGCAAAAAAAACTAATTATGATTGGAGAACTCGATATATGTAAAAAGTATATTCATTGAGTTCTTTATTTATCCGCAAAGAGTAAAAGATGAAGCAAAAAGTACCTTTTGTTTCTATTTTATGTTTATTTATTTATTTAACAATATCATCATTATTGTAACCTTTAAATTTTTCTATTATTGTAATTTTATGTAGAATGATATTAACTAATTAAGTATTTTTTTATATGATATATATACTTTATAGTGTTATATATATATATATATATTCTAATAAATTAACTAAATTATATAACATTGTTATGGATAATCGTGTATAATTTGTTGCTAAAAATATTAGTAATTCTCTATATAAGAAATATATACTATAGTTTGAATTTTATTTTCATTGATACTTTAAAACATTTATGAAACATATATATCCGTGTATTGATGAGAAATGTTAATGTTACTGGTGAACAAATATTCACATGTCTCCACTATTCTCTATTTGCCAAAATATTTGATATGACTAGCCTTATAAACTTTTTCAGAAACGCAATTATTCTACTACAAATACAAGTCTATATATTCCATGTGGAAAGTGTTACTTCAACAGTTGTACATATCTTTAAACATATTTTGAAATAGAATCTTTCTCTAAATCAGACTTACAATTTACTAAACTTTGCTTCTCCACTTTTATAAAAAAAAACAAAATATGTATGAACATTGCTATCTTTTTAATTGGATTAGATAGTTTATTATTGTTTTTTATGAAATATATAATTTTAAAAAGCATAAGTATTTAAAAGGAGTTACATAAAATTATTAGTAATGTTTTTTACAAATATTTTTTAAGTTTTCTTTACGATTTGGATAATCTTCTTACTTCTAATAATCCATTTTTTATTTACAATTTACAATTATATTGATTAACAATATTCTTATAAATAATGTTCAATATACATGTTACCAATTTTTGTTAATTGGATTAGTTTCATTATGTCAGTATATTTATTATGAACTTTTCTTGATATTATATCTATACTTTTGTCAATACACCTTTATTTTCTAAACAAGTGATACGATTTATAAGAATTTAATCTTCATGAATGTTCAGATTTTTATATGGTGTCAATATATATTTACATATAGTTTACATTTTATAAAAAATTTGTACAAAATTTTAAATTTACCATAATTTTTAATTATTATTATTTCTTTATCAACTGTCAACTAAAAGTCGCATGTTTGAAAAGTAACCCTTTTTAGCTTAGGGTTACGAGAAGTTTTAAAAGGTTGGCAAAACCTTTGAAAAGTTATCTTTTATTATTGTACTAGGTGTAAGTCCGCGTAGCGCGGTACCTTTATTAGTTTTTTTCATGATTTTTTGTCGTTTAAAACTACAAATGTTATTTTGACAAAAAAAAACCTACAAATGTTATTGTTCATTATCTTTATAATTGAAGTTTATTTATGATTTTTATTTTTACTTTTAAAATAGTGTAGTATATATATTGAAAATATATGTTATTTTTATGGTATTTACACGTATGCCATATTTGTTAGTGTAGGTAACATGTTTTCTGTTTTTCTAAAAAAATTTGTATGTAAATATATATCAACTTCAATGTATCTTTTGATCATAGATATCATCTTTTTTTTTTGTTTATCAATCATTTTCGCATATTATTGTATATTTGAATAAAAATGATTTTTTTGTCTAGTATAACTTTAAAGTGCTTTTCATTGCCTAATTTTAAAACTATTAGTAAAAAAATAATATAAAAAATCATATTTAAATAATCTTTTAGTTATTAAAATTAAATATCTACGTACAAAATATTTATTAAAACTCTTTTAAACTATAAGTGACCATTAACATGTTTGATATATATAGTGAACTATAAGCGACCATAAACTATAAGGGACTAAATTATTTGAATATCTATGGTTGATATGTAGTAAACTATAAGTGACCATTAACATTAAAATTTGATGTTACTATTTCAGATTGTCTTGAAACAAACAAATAACTCTGAAACCCCAAATTAAGTTGTTATAATACTGCATATATAACACATTCAAAAACTTTCAACTTTACATGAAACTTCAAACTCTTCAGAAGTTCCCTCATAAACATATACCCCTTTTTTAACCGTGGAGAATGTTTTTCATCTATCGAAAAATCTTCCGATCTCTTTCTCAGCAGTCCCTTAACCTATCAATGCAAAAATTTCATCATCATACATTAAACCTTATTATAAGAAACCTATATATAAAACTGCAGTTGAAGACTCAAATATAAGAAGCTTTTGATACTATGAAATTGATTATTTTTTACGAAGATACCTTAATTTAACCAGAAAAAGAACACAACTTACATTTCTGCAGTGTTTAAGAACTTGAGATAGTCTCCAACATCAGACTTCTGCTATATATAACCTTGATCATCTTGAGGAACTTCAACAGTGTTCCATCAGTGACTTGCTTGACAATTGACACTAAAGATTAGTATTTTCAAGGTCAAAATCAAAATCTCTGTAAAGTAATTGGTCAAGCAAATGAGTTTAGCTGAAACTCTGTGGCTTCATCTCAAGAAAACACCATCTTTATGATCCAATTCAATACCCTATATATCGCAACTCAACTCACTTTTCTTTTTGTCAAATTTGGTTTCCAAGTGAAAATGATAAGGCTTTTCCTAAATCCAAACCAACCCAATAATATTATCTATTGATTGAGTTTGATTTTGATGTTGATCTTAAAGGAATGTGTGTGTTATCAACTTTTCCACAGTATCCTTGAGCCTCACATAGGTGCTTCTTGAGTCAGAAGCTGCCTTGCCAAATAAAGAAAATGAAAACATGATCTCATGAAAGGGAAACTCGATCAAGAAAAAATCCTAACCTTTGTATTTATATCATTCATGAGTGGTTCTTCTATTTCCAGTTCCAGTATGTGTGAGACTGACTACATTAAAATCAATAAAAAATCAGAGAAAACAAACACACAAAGAATATATATGCATCGGCAAACCCCATTGATATCTTAAGCTCTATTCTTGACAGAATCTACTCCCTTTGCTATGAAATCCATCAGTACCAATCATAAAAAACAACACACCAATAATCGTAGGAATATGTTGTTTAATATGAATCAAAGAATCAAATAAATACAAAATCAGTTTTCACATTAGGTATAGAAATAAAGGCTTACATGGAACTTGAAGACTGATTTTTGGATGTGATTCGTATCACAGGTCTTCACATATCTACTCTTGGCTATTATTACACGATCATATTCCTCACACAGTCACTAGATCCTCTCCTTACCAGCGGTGAACTTCCATATCAAATCAAAAACAGAAATAGCTTCAAACTTAGCTTAGTTTGTAGAGTAGGTTCCAATTTTTTTTTCTTGGAGAATCTAACCACGGATCTTCATGAACAACGTTAATTCCATGTCTAAATATAGAGCAATTTGAAATGATTAAGATAGAATTGGGAGGGTTAGATTTTGGATTAATTGCACTGATTTGCAAGAGAGGAGAGGAGACGAAGAGAATAGGTTTTAGGTGACGTGGTTTTTTTTTCTATAGGTTTCAGAATGGTAGAGTTTTTGTTTATACTTAACATGCCACGTGGCAGTTCTAGAGCTATGCTTATACTTTTTTTTTTTTTGCTAAGGTGGACACATGGAGAGATCCCAAAACTTCCCTTTTATATATAAGAAATGGTTACAAGAATTAATAAAAGGTTTGTAAAGTTTTCTTCCATTTAATATCTTAAAAAACCTTTCACAATTACCTTTCCAAAATATCATCCTTTTTTATTAATATTTTATTGTATATTTATTCTAGATCCATAAAAATCTATTTTGTAAAAGATCCATCAATGAAATCTATTGGGTTCCAGTTGCAAACGATTTCTCTACATGATATTCTCTACACTTTCTTTTTCATATGTCATGTAGAAACCGTTTAGAAGAAAAATCATTTCTTTTACAAATAGGTTTCCAAGTTGTTTTAAAAAAAGAAGTCAACCTTTCTAAAGATTTCAGTTTTTTTTTTTTATGTTATCTGTCCATAAACACTTCATCTCTTAAAATCATGCAATCTCAAGGTGAATCTTCTAGATGTAAACGACAAAAGATAGAAGAACCAACATCTATTCTAGATCTTGGTGAAGACATCCTTGCCGGAATCCTTTCAAAGATAGCAAATGAATCTAAAAAAGATATTCAGTGTATCATCGATGAAAACGGAAGAATTTTGAATCTAGTTCTGAATATAGAGTTGATCTCTAAGGATTTCGGAAAGTATGCAAATAATAAGTTTGTATGGAACAACCTTTCGCTCGATGAAGTTCCTTTCATTCCTGACTTTCATGAGGTGTATACAAAACGTTTCTTCAAGTTCATGAAATTATGTCGAAAGCATCGCAATCAAGAGGCTATTTACAGGAAAGGCTTCATAAACTACTTTCATTCCGCCAGCCAAGAGAAACAACAACAAAAGGGACTTGATCAAATGAGAGAAGCGGCTGAAGGCAAGAACGAACAAGCTAGATTCGTCCTAGGGTTGGTTCTTCTATGTCTTGGAGGTAAGAATTATGATGAAGGGGTTGATTTGTTATCTCATTTGCTTAAAGGAGAAATGCTTTTTCTTTCGACACTCCGAGAAAATTAGAGATTCTTCGTCGTAAGGTCCAAAATGCTTGGGGTTGGTGGGGGAGAGTAAAAGGAAAATTACTGAAAAGCACATATACGAAGAGATTGTGCAACTGCAATGGTCGAACTCAGTCTCCCAATTTTGCTTGGGATCAAAATCATGCAGAAGGAGATTTAGTGGTTAAAGAAGCATGCCCAATTTGTATTTGGGATAATCAACTTTTCAAGTTAATCAATTATCTTTTTGAGTTTTTTTTAAATCTAATTTGTGTTTACTTTGCTTTTTTATATTAATCGTATGTAATATTGTTTTTTTTTGTATCCAAACAATTTGATATTTTGTATGTATTATTTCCTTATATTAAAATTACATTTCCTTTTGAATTAAGAAATGTGAAACTAAATATCCTTTTGAATATCATAATTTATTTAGAAAAAGAATATCTACACACTGTTCTTAATAAGTTTTAATGAGACAACTGAGAATATAATATTTAGAAAAACAATACAATTAATGAGAAAAGTCATTAATTTTATTGTTAATGTCTGTTTTATAAAATGAGGATATAAAATATCTATAAAATAACTACATTGTATGAATAATTAAAAAATAGTATTGATTATATCAATGTAAATGAAAAAACATTCTCGATAGTTTATATAGTTAACAAAAATTACACTACTGACACAGTTTAATTCTACGGAAAAAGGAAGTTTAAAATTTAATTATGCACTTTTTGCGTTTTAATTGTACCCACATATATATATATATATATATATATATATATTTCATTAATAGCGCTGATTTTTTTTATTAATTATTAGAGTTCCATCTCTTCTGTTTTAGAAAACTTAAGCGTCACTTTAGAAAAGTTATGTCGATTAATATATTTCTTCGAGGTTTTACGAAAACTACACTTATCCTTATAATAAATTTGAACAAATCAAGAAGTATTAATCATAATATCTTTTAAATATATTCAGTTGAATAAATAAGTAAATATTAATGATAATATAAGATTAGAGAGTCATATGCTTAGCATTATATCAATAACTAAATTAGGACTCGCCTGATGGGCGAGTTTGTAAAATATAAACTAAATTAAATTAAATTAAATACATGATGTAAATGGTATATTTTAAATATTTGAAGTACAATTATATACCCAAAAGTATTAATGATAGTTTGATTTAATATAACACAATTACCCAAAAATTATAAATCCAAAAACTCAAAATATCTGAAAGTTTTAGTTAAATTTATGATATTTTGACCAAATCTAACCAAATTTTTTATATGTATTTTTTTATATCTTTTGTACCCAAACATGATTCGAATCCAGAGAGAATCAAACTCAACAAACCAAAAATTGTAGTATTTGAATGGGTCACATGCATATAAACCCGAAAAGCCAAAACATATGAACCAATCCCGAACGTCTAGTGTAAGATTTGGAAAAATGAATCTTATAACTGGTGGCTATGCTCTCACACTTATATAAGCGAGATATTCTTCTAGCAAGATCTTTGTTTTTCCGCTAAATTTCTCTGATTCAAATATTTTCTTTCTTGCACTTTCATGATTTATAATCTCCTGGTGTTTTAAAAAAAACATTCTCTATCTCAGTCTTTCCGTCACCATCTCTCCAATTTATTCATATCTTGAGATCACATGCTTCTTTTCTTTTCTAGTCGTCGGATTCTCATCCACCATCATCTTCAAATGTCAGAAAAAGTTTGAACACCTTGCCCCTTCTCTCGATCCAAATTAGTAGATGTGAAACATGAACTAACTCTAAAACTAGATTCTATGATTTTAATTTATGGTTTTGTTAACACGTGTCATGATCAGGTGAGTTACTAACTTTGAATCATTCTCTTTTATATAATAAGATGATGAACCGGTACATGTGATCATCCTATTATTTATATAACTTTTCCTTTTTTGCTAGCCTGTTATTTCTAATTTTAATAGGATATCTATTAATTATTGATTTTATTTTTACTAATAATGAAAGGAACTTTTACTTTATTTTTATAAAATTATATTGATTATTTTCTTTTATAATTGTATTCCTTTTTAAATTTTATTTCCTGATAGTTAATGGTATTTAATTAAACACATGCCAAAATCTGATCGTTTTAATTGACACGTGTCACGATCAGAAAAATTACAAACTTTGAATCATTCATTTTTATATAATAAGATTCATGAAAATTAGAATCATGTTTCCTTGTAAAATTTTATTCCTTTTTTTTTTTTTTAATAATCTATGGTTTTATTTACTCTTTTTATATATTTTAAGATTATGAACTAATTTTAAAATTTCCTTTATCAAATGGAAATTTCTCAAAATATAATTTTAATTTAATTTAATAACTATAAAGATGAAAAATTAGAATTCTTTTTTCCTTTTAGGATTGTATTCCTTTTTTAATATTTTTTTCTGATAATTTATGGTTTTATTTAATTAAACACATGTCAAAATCTAATCGTTTTAGTTGACACATGTCATGATTTAGTGAATTACTAACTTTGAATCATTCATTTTTATATAATAAGATCTATTATATGCTTAGCATTTTACTTCTAATAATCCATGTTTTATTCTAATTTTCAATTATATTAATTAATTAAATTCTTATATTTAATGTTAAATATACATGTTACCAAGAATTTTTAATTGGATTAGTTTATTATATCAGTATACTTCTTATCAAGATTTGTTGATAGTATTTCTATACTTATGTCAATACAGCATTCTCCTCTAAAGCGAATAATGCAATATATATGAATTTTTCAAAATTATTTAATATTGATGAATTAAATCATATACAATATCATTTAATTCATCTTACATTGTTATGCGAGTCTAACAAATAACAATTCGCATAACAATTATGGTTTTATTCAAAGTTTCAGTATTTTATGTTGTTTTTTTATAATAAAGAATTTATCTTCATGAATGTTAAGATGTTTTATATCGTGTTAATATTTATTCTTTCATACCATGTCTATACCATTATTAATTTTTTAACTATTATATATACGATTATATTCTATAAAAAAAGAATATAAGTTTAACATTAATTACAATTTTTCTATATATTACTGCTTCTTTATGTATGGAAGATAAACCGCCTGTTTGAAAAGCCGCCTCTTTTTAGTATAGGGTTTAGGAGGAGTTATAAAAGGTTGGCAAACTCTTCTTCATACCCTATCTATAAACCTTTTCAATTATTTTTACAAAAAATTATCCTTTTTGTAAAAATATTTTTCCGTATATCTTTTCTAAATCCTCTTAAAAAAAATTTCATCTCTAAAAGTTCTAACATCATGGAAGAACAACAAAAAACTTCTCAATCTAAACAACAAAAAACCGAAGCCATCCAAAATCTAGAATCTTTGCCTGTTAAAATTTTATTGGGAATCCTGTCTCGAGTTGCAAACGATTCTCTACGTGATATTCAGAGTGCCAAATTGACATCTAAGCATTTAATAAAGTATGCAAATCATGAATTTGTAGTACAAAATCGTCCTTTCCATCAAGTGCCTTTTTCCAGATTTTCGTGAAGTCTATGCAAAAAGATTTTTCAAGTTCATGAAAAAATACCAAAAGAGTAAAAAATCATGTGGCCGTATACATGAAAGGTCTTATCAACTACTTTCACAACTGTAGCGAAGAACAACAACGTCAAAAGGGATTAAATCAACTGAGACAAGCATCTGACAAAAAGATCGAAGAAGCAACATAGGTTCTAGGGTTGGTGTTACTTTGTCTGGGTGGTTAAAATTGCAAAGAATGCTTTCATATTTTATCTTCTTTGTTAAAAGGAGATAAGTTTTCGAGTCTACGACAAAAATTACAAAATTTTCATAAAGAATATCATAATCTTTGGGCGTGGTGGGGGAGAAATAGGGCAATAGACCTTAAAAAGACATACTCTAAAGTATGCAATTGCGATGGTTGAACTAAGATTCAAAATTATGGATGGTCTACTGATGAATCAGATACAAATCTACTGGTTAAAGAAGTATGTTCAATTTGTCTTTGGGATGATGAAATAACTGAATTACTTAGATATGTTTAAAGTTATTTTAACTAAACAAATTTCGTTGTAAATTTATTATTTGTTGATTAGTGTAATAACATTGTTTCATTCTAAGAGATTAGCAAAAAATTCAATAATAGTATTCTTATATTTGTAATGTTTATCGATTTAAAAAAATAATTTGTATTATTTTAGTGTTATAGTATGAATAAATCAGTAAATAATTATCATTCAATAACATCATTCAGTGTTATCCATATGGTTATATTATGGATTTTGACTTTAACAAATTCTCCTTACTGAATTTATATATGTAATTACATTAATTTATACTGCAAAATTATGATATAGATACTCAAGAAAAATCATACACTGTACTGTTAACGTTTTAAAAAAAAAATGGGGATATAAAATATTTATAAAATAACTATATTGTATGGATTATCCAAAAACTCTATTGATTATATTAATGTAAATGAAATTAATTTGCCTAGAGTTTCTATTGACTTTGTATACTATTGCGTTTCAATTGCTAACCACACATATATAACTTTTTTAACTAATAGCGTTAAAAATTGTTTAAATAATTATTAAACTTCCTTCCTTTCTGTTCTATAAAACCAAAGCGTTTTTTTAGAAAATTTATCTCTGTTAATATATTTGTTCGAGGTGTTTATAGAAAGTATAGTTTCATTTTCATTCTTATCTTCTTCTCTATGTCGATCATACAATCTACAGATCTCAAACAATCTATTAACCTTTTTTTTAATCATGGATACAGTTGGTGAGTGTTCTCAGTCCAAACACCAAAAATTAGAGAAACCAACAACAATATTTTCTCTTGATAATGACATTTTATATAGAATCTTGGACATATAGCAGAGGAGTCTATAGCTCATTTAGGGAGAATAGAGCTGGTATCAAAAGAGTTCTACAAAGTCATCAACAGCAGAGCTCTTAGGCAACATATTTATCTCCATCAAATACCACTCTTCCCTGTTCCACACATAATGAATTGTCGAAGGTTTTTCAAGTTTATGAAGAAATGTCGGAAATATAATAATAGGGAGGCTTTCTATAGAAAAGGTCTCATACATTTCTTTCATTTGAGAAGTGATGAGAGAAAACGGGAAAAAGAATTTGGCAATTAGAGAAGGCGGTTGGATTGAAGCATGAATTAGCCACATATGTTCTAGGGCTAATATTTCTCTGTCAAGGAGGTGAGCAATTCGGCAAAGGTCTTGATATTTTATCTTCTTTGCTAATAGGGGAAATGCTTTCAATACTAAGAGGCAAATTTCAAAGTTTTCACGACCAAGTTCACTATGCTTGGACGTGGTGGGGAATAGAAAGAGGTAGAATTCTTAAGAGTATGTACATAAAAAAAACTGCAACGGTGATGGACAAACTTGGAGTCAAAATATGGGTTGGTGTCCTGACGGTTCAGATGTAGATATGGATATACGTGTTATTGATGCTTGCTCTGTTTGCATTTGGGATTATGAATTGTGTAGGTTAACTCAATATTTTAATTAGTTTTGTATATAATTTAATTGTTGAAAAATCTAATAAAATTAAATATATGCACATAATATATTTTAAATATATTCAGTTGAACAAATCAATCAATATTAATAATAATATAAGATTATATAATGTTAAAATTTAAAATTTAAATTGTTTGATAAAATAATATTATCGACAAATTTTTAAAAATAACTACAATAGATTTTAGATTCTCTCTTGACTACACTGTGTAGAAGATATTTATTTACATATAATATATATATATATATATATATATATATTATATGTAGGTAAGATGGGACTTACACTTTACAATTTTAATATGATTATGATTGGACTTAAATTTGTATATATGTCCATAACTGTCATCGGAATCAGTATAATATGGAATACTTTAAACTCAGAAGCGTATAATCCAAAAATAAATCCATCCATTATTTAAAAAAAAAAAATATTTCGATATTTATAATTAAATTTTATTTTTATTATTAAAAAGAGTGCATATCATACTTTATATCACAGAGTCATTTGAACAGAGATAAGAAACAATGGCAACTTCATTTTCATATATATAAATTAAATTTATAATAAAAATTAAAATAAGAATAATAATTTATATTAAGCCAAAAGAGATAAAAAAAAATGTTAAACCATGGTTTATTTCATATATAGTGGAGCTTTCTCATAAATAATGGCCCATTTAGAATGTCCATTAACACAATATTTAAAGTCTGTGTGAACTCAAACTCAATAGTAGTACACGTGTGTCTAAAACCTGTAAATAGACAATTGTGTGTTAACATTTTTCCAATTCTTAACGCAACTTAATTCAGATTTTTTAAATATTGAGATTTTGGATATTTATTGATGTAACAAAAAAATAATAATGAAAAACTATTAGATTACAACAAAATCTTTGAGTTTTTTTAAATTAAAATATAATCCATGATTATGTTTTATGTTATTAATACATACAAATAATAACATGGATTATGTTATTAATACATACAAATAAAACGATTAGTCCACTAATGATTACGTTTAAATTATTTTATTTACTACATTAGATTCATCAAACTACACTATTTGTAACAATTTTTAATTAGTTTAAATTATAAAGTACAAAATAAAAATAAGATAAAAGATTAAATATACAGAATTGAACATGGTAATTAAACATTGTAATGATACATACTAGTTAAACATGCGGAATTAAACAGAGTAATTAAACAACTCTAGCTTTGCTCTCGAGCAAGATACTACTACAAGATAAAATTAATCTAAGCATTCTCATAGGAGAAACTAACGTTACTGTTTAACTGTTTGATCATAACCTTAATACAATGTGGAATCTTATAATTAAACTCTTCAGATTCCAAAGCAAGCCATGCATAAGGTGAAGCTTCGAGGGTACCCATTTCACGGGAAATCTGATCAATACGTGTTTCATGTTCTCTCATTTTCGTTCTTAGAATTTTCTTCTCATTTTCGATCCATGCATGCTTAGCCATAAGCTAAAACAATAAACTATTATGTATAACATACTGATTCGATATATTGATTGGATATTTCTTCTAAGAAAAGTAAAAAAAACAATTAAACATACCTTTTCATATAACGAATAGCAACTTTTTGATGACGCGTAGGCAACTTCTTAATCAAACCACAAGGGATTATAAAACGCGTTATTTGGTCAAATGACATAAAATTAAATACTTTTTTTATGTGTGAAGAATGACAATGATTTTTATGAGGGCAAATTACCATAAAAGAACTTGATGAAAAGTTTTGATTTTGTTGACCATTTTCTGCCATTATAGAATAGTTGTTCTACAATCTCATGAAATATGAGCAATGACAAAGGTTAACCTTGCTCGATCTCTTTATAGTAAAATGGTCATATAAAGAGAATAGTACATATGAAACATGTACTCAATATTAATACATGTGTATAACATGTGTCATGCAATAATGTGTATAATATGCATGCTATTCATTTGTCAAATAACTACATAAATATCTAAAAATATATTTAAAATATATGAATTTATGCGATTCAACATTTATATTGATGTTTTTTTCTTTTACTATGTATAGTTTGCCCATTTTGAAGGCATTCTTTGTAAAAAAGCACTAAGAAATAATTTCAAGATCAATTTCAAATATCTATTTCACATATTGTTTGCCCATCTTGAAAGAATTCTTAATCATCGACCCAATAAAACATTCTTGGCCCAAAAACAAAATCCCTTTCCATGACGACAACAACAAAAAACAAGTCCCTTTGTTTTCATCAACAATGGTAACAAACTCATACTTGGAATAATAATTCAGTGGCCCAAAACCTACAGAAACATAATACATTTCAGTAAAAGTCAAGTGTTGTCAGAAGATGATCCAAAAATAAAGATGTAGACATTAAAGAGTTTTCTCTCTTATGTTCTTGTTAGATCAAGAAACTATAAGGCATGAAAAGAGAAGTGAGACCTAACTTCTAAGAGAGTGGAATAGAGGTTAGGTTGTGAGAATCCCAACAGAACGTCAGCAAAGTTGTTAAATTAGCTAAACTACTAGTTGGCTGTGTTTGTCAAACTCTGTTGTTCATTAAGGGTAATAGTCCATTTCTACGCATTTGGTCTCGCTTTCCTTATTTCAAGGTGTCTTTTGTTTGCAGTTATAAATAAATCAGCAAGGTACCATCTGCTTTTACATTGGTTAATGTGAGTGTCATTCTAGTTTTATGACTAGGAAACCAATCTCATTCCAGTTTATTATTAGATGTTGCAAATGTGTTACAAAACAAAAAAGAGGCCACGCATCTGTTTAAAAATTTGCTAATGATTTACTTTAATCAGTGATTTGAGAAGTGTAAAAAAAACAGTCATACGCGACAAACTCACATAATAAAATTTGATTACCATTGTAATTCCGTCGTAAAATAAATTTGCTATTAATTGTTTGCATGTAAGTATAAAAAATCAATTGATTTTGCAAAATTTTCTTGTAGTATATATAGGTATATATGAATATATCCCAACTAGACAAGCTTTAGTGTATTTTCTTTTAAACTATAACGAGCTCTTTGATCTCTTTTTTTTTCTGTCATATGAGAAATTTTTATTAAAACGCGAAAGAGATTATGCAAAGCCGGCGGAAGAAGTACTTTCCGGAAGACTAAGCCAACAGTTAAAATAGAACCTTGGAGGCAACTGTCCTAACAAAGGAAATCAAATGAAAAAAAAAGGAGAATTAATTACAAACAAGTTCTCCGAAAATCCAAATCAAAGCCAAATGATACAAAATCTAGTAAATGAGCCTACTGAAAAGAAAACCTCACCCAAATTTTTGACGAAAGGAAATATTAGTTGGACCTCATTATATTGCTACGACAACAAACTGTAACCACGAAGCAACAACTCACACAAACCAACTAAGGGTAATTTCTATTTTGTCTTCAAACCTTAGCTAGCAATCATCATGGATCAACACCTTGGTCTGCGACTAGAAACTCGATTCAATGGAATAGAATTGGGCCCCCACAGAACACAACACCAAACACCATGAAAGAGAGAAGATAACAATCTCAATAGAAGATTGAAACGGTAAAAGCGAAAGGCTCGAAGGGCTTCACCAAATCTGAAGAGGAGCCACACCCGGAACACACCGTTGATGTTTAGCACATCTTCCACCACTATCTTTTTTGGTTAGCATTATGTAGCCTTTTTGTTTGTCATCCCTATAGTATATGATTTATTTCCTTAATTCAATCAATCTCTCGCAGTGTGGCGTAAAAAAATGGGTTCTAACAATCCCTCGAAGTTTGGAACCGAGACCTATACATCTCTATGGCCGAGAGGCCCGAGACTAGCATTGAATGGGAACACAATTTTCTCACTGCATTGAATGGGCCGTGCCTACCTTACTAGGCCGAACAGCATTTGGTATTCTGAAAGCATGATGTAGATTTTATAATCCAAGAAAAAAATGAATTGTGTAAATTAGTATTGGGGAAAAAGGTGTATTGGTATTGGGGAAAGAATATATCAAAATCTCAAACAATGCATGTGAAAACTTTCCTCTTTCTAGTATTTACTAGAGTATATTTTCAAAAGTAAAACAGTTGAAGTAAGACACAAACAGATGCATGACTTTTGATAGAGTGTCTTGCAAGCAAAATGTATTTAATACACATAGATGTTAACAACATACATGTGATGTTAGATGTACTATACATGTAAAGTCTACACATTCCTAAAATACTTTGTTATCTCGGAAAGCATGCGATTTAAGTTCGGTCGAGTTCCATTCAGTGCAAAAAAAAAAAAAAAAAATTAACCACGCTGCTTTGTGAGATTAGAAACTTACATTTAGAGAGGTAAACTATTCTTCAGGATATAATCCTATATTAAAAATCAGAAGCCGTCTTAAACATTTTTTAAATGTCATGTTCCAAAACAAGAGTAGCCCTGATGATATTATTTGTAACAAACTATTTTTATTTTCATTGAAATGGTAAAATTTTAGATACATGCATTTGTACTATATTTAAAGTCATAGATATGATAAATGTTGTTATCCCATAAGCCATAAGTTTAGTTTTGTCTTTTCAAAATTTACTAACCATTTGTAGTAGTAATTTGGTAGAAGATTCATAAAACTTGGCCCACAATTATAATATCGTCAAAGTCATATTATATAAACCTGTCGAATAGTAACATGTTACCTCATGTAATTTTCAGATATCTTTTAGCAAATTCATGTAATTATAATTTCGTGTAGGTAAAGTAATATATATGAGAATTTAGTTTTAGGTGTTTAGCTTTTATGTTGCGAATATATGTAACAACATCAAGTTATTTATCAATCAATGGAACTTAGAGATCAACTTAAAACATTCAAACATTAAAAAAAAAAAACTTCAGTGTTAATAACTACAAATTTTCATACATCACCTTTTCCAACAAATATGATGTTCTATCGATAACATAAAAGTAACCCCCACATGTGTTTGGTACCAAAAGATGCTGCGTAGATATGAGTGCGAGACTGAGCTTGACACACAAATTTTGTTATAAAACACTAACACACACACAAACTCAATATATATATAATAGTATGTGTGTACGTTGATAATGAAAGAGGAGAAAGAAAGCAAAAGAGGTTTAAAAAGAAGACCACATGTTGAGGGATCAGATCACATGCTCCTTAACCCCACTTTTGCCTTCATCCTTTTTTCTCAAGCTTCTTCTTTGTTTCTTCTTTATCCTCACTCTCACTCTTTCCTAAATATACGCATTGCGCTCTCACATAACACTCAATACATATATATATATATATATACCACATATTGCCAAACATATATTTGTACACGCAATGGTTTAGTTCGCTTAATAATCTATAACTTTTTTCTTACTAATTCCAAGAACATTAATTGTGGTCTAATAACATTGACACTTGGTTTTATATTAACTAATTTTCCTAGTAAAATTATAAATTTAACGTCTTGGAGATGTGATAGAATAATATTTGAAAACCACATTTGTTTGATATGAATGAAATTGGGGTGTGTCTACGGTATCAAATCATATGAACACATTTGACTTTTGTAAGATTTAAGAAAACGTTTTTTTTTCTATGTCCGAAATAATATAGAGTTGAAAAAAATAAGAGAAAGACGTTAGTTACTAACTAATATCTCAAATTCAAATTTAAAATTTAAGTTAATGGGACTAAGCTACTTTAAAAATTGAATATGAAAACAAAATCTGAAAAAAGGCTCCAACTTTCCCCTCAAAACGGGAAGACAAAATTGTCTTCTAATCTGACGTTTTGAAAAGAATTGTCTTCTAATCTAAAGAGAATTTACTGATAATAAAATAATAATAATCTTAACTAATTTAATAACACAAAAAATATAGACAGTGGTTAAGTGATTTACGCGTAATTCAGTTAACGATTTGTTTGACGCCGTTAAGTGGTTAAAAGAAACCAAATTTAACCGGTAGCCACTATAAATCAAACCAAATACAGTAATCCCAATTCTATTTTATGAATTTTTTATCTATACCCTTTAAAAAACAATTAAACCAAAAATGTATCATTTTTTCCCTTATCAGGAATATATGTACATTGTATTACAGAAAATTTGATTTCATTAAACCGGGAACCAAAATATCGGTTTGGTCCAGGTCTCTTTAAACCGTTTATTGACGTCGTTAACAATTTCATCCTTACTTTAGTTTTGTGCCTTTTACTTCATCTCTCATCTAATCTCGTCTCTGCTTTGAGAAGAAGGAACAATAAATGCACTTGAACTCACACTCTCTCTCTCTCTCTGCCCCCAAGTCTCTCTCTTTCGAATCCGCCATTGATGAACCTTGTCCTTCTTCTTTGTAAGTCATCAAATCTCCAGAGAAGGACAATTACTACTCTTCTTAGTCATTTTCTTATTCCAAGACTCTTCCTTTTTTTTCGTTAACTCGATCGTTTGATCCGATTTCGAGTCATCAGTTTTAAGAGAAGGATCTAATAGATAACTTGGTATTAGAGTTAGCTCGATACTGAAGTAGTTATAGCAATGTATTTACATTTTGTTGCTGATTCATGAAAATGGAGTTGAATTGAGTCAGAAAGTTTCTAACTTTGGGTCAAACTGAGACATTTTTTAGGATCTTAGATTAGAATTTTGTAGCTTAAGTTTCTGGGCATTCCACTGTAGTATGTTTGATTGGTTTTGAGAATGTAGTTTTGGCCTCTCTTGGATCCATACTCAATGTGACTGATTTGTTTTGGTGCAGAGAATCTAAATGGTAGATAATTTTAGCAGAATGGATTCGATTCAGCAACGAAGAGGTGGTATTGTATCTCTTTCTCCAGCTCAGACACCACGATCAAGTGATAAATCGGCTAAAGAGTCAAGATCTTCTGAATCAAACTCCACTAATAGAAATGATAAAGAAAAGGGTGTCAATGTTCAGGTCATATTGCGTTGCAGGTGTGCTTTTAGCTCTTCATGTGCTCTTAGTCTTAGGTTTCAGTAGTTTGGCCTCTTTTTTGTTTTGATGATCTTTGTAAGTGGTTTTTTGGGATCTTATAGGCCATTGAGTGAGGACGAGGCAAGAATACATACACCGGTAGTGATTTCTTGTAATGAGAGCCGTAGAGAAGTGGCTGCTACTCAGAGTATTGCTGGAAAGCACATTGATAGACATTTTGCTTTTGATAAGGTTACTAAGTTGATCAATGCTGTCTTTAAAGCCTGTTTCTTTTGTTATGCTTGGTCCTCAATTGTTCTCTCTGATCTTCTTTAGGTCTTTGGTCCGGCATCTCAACAGAAGGACTTATATGACCAAGCCATTTGTCCAATTGTGTTTGAAGTGCTTGAGGGTTACAACTGTACTATCTTTGCATATGGTCAAACCGGAACTGGAAAGACATATACTATGGAAGGAGGTGCGAGGAAAAAGGTTGATCACTCTTTAACGAAATCTAGTGTGCTTCTTTATGATTCGGTGTAGTTTTCATGTGATTTTGATGAATAGTTATGGTTGTTATTTGTAGAATGGTGAGTTCCCGAGTGACGCAGGTGTTATTCCAAGAGCTGTTAAGCAAATTTTCGACATATTGGAAGCTCAGGGAGCTGAATATAGCATGAAGGTCACCTTCCTAGAACTATATAATGAGGAAATCTCTGATCTTTTAGCACCAGAGGAGACTACAAAATTTGTTGATGAGAAGTCTAAGAAATCGATTGCTCTCATGGAAGATGGGAAAGGAAATGTCTTTGTCCGTGGCTTAGAAGAAGAGATAGTGAGTACAGCAAATGAGATATACAAGATCTTGGAGAAAGGTTCTGCGAAAAGGCGTACAGCTGAAACTCTTTTGAACAAGCAAAGTAGTCGCTCTCATTCGATATTTTCTATCACCATTCATATCAAGGAAAATACTCCAGAGGGGGAAGAGATGATCAAATGTGGGAAACTAAATCTTGTTGACCTTGCTGGTTCTGAGAATATCTCACGTTCTGGTGCACGAGAGGTATACTTATATTATTATCGTCGTCTCTGATGTATTCAAGGCAGTCATGGAAGCTAGTGTGCTAAGTAATTTGAAAACTGTTGTTGCAGGGACGAGCTAGGGAAGCTGGAGAGATCAACAAGAGTTTACTTACTCTAGGCCGTGTCATTAACGCGCTTGTTGAGCACTCTGGTCATATTCCTTACAGGTACAAGTGATGAGTCGAAAACAACTGATAATTTGTAATCTTCTTGGAGTCTTTATAGGTTTCGTATCAGAGAGTGCTAAGCTATTGCTTTTGAATTTCCAGAGATAGCAAATTGACGAGGCTATTGAGGGATTCATTGGGAGGAAAGACGAAAACATGTGTAATCGCCACAATTTCACCTTCCATCCATTGTTTAGAAGAGACTCTAAGCACTTTGGATTACGCTCATCGCGCCAAGAATATCAAGAACAAACCAGAGGTGAGGTTTTGATGACATTCTTCTGCTATATTATTACTCTTGCATAAAATGAAATGGCTCTAACAATTTCCTCTTGATTCCAGATTAACCAGAAGATGATGAAAACTGCTGTCATGAAAGATCTGTACTCTGAGATTGACCGACTGAAGCAAGGTATGAGTGTGATAAATTCTTATACTGGTTTCAATGCATTCCTTACTTGGTATTGTAATGTGGATTGGTTTTTGCATTCATTTTTTCATCTGCTTAATTGTTTTCTCATCTCTATTTTCTTAGAGGTATATGCTGCGAGAGAGAAAAACGGGATTTATATTCCAAAAGACCGTTATCTTCAAGAAGAGGCTGAGAAAAAGGTTCTTATTCTATTCCTTCCTTGCTTCCAATCCTGAGTGTGAAAAGTTAAACTCTACTCAATTTTTTTTAATTACAGGCAATGGCTGAAAAGATAGAAAGATTAGAACTTCAATCAGAATCCAAGGACAAGGTATGAGCCCACATCATTTGATTCCATATACCATTAGTACCTCACATAATATTTCTGTAACTCGATTATGTTGGTCCTGTAGCGAGTAGGTGAACTTCAGGAGCTATACAATTCTCAGCAGCTTTTAACTGCGGAGTTGAGTGAGAAACTTGAGAAAACTGAGGTATATGCCAAGGCCTGATTTCTCTTCTAACTCCTCCCAAAACCATTTACTACATACGTTGATCGAAATGCACGAAAAGCTAACTGTATCTCTCTACAAATATCAGAAAAAGCTAGAGGAAACTGAGCACTCATTGTTTGATCTTGAAGAAAAATACAGACAGGCGAATGTAACCATTAAAGAGAAAGAATTTGTGATATCTAATCTCCTCAAGTCAGGTAGTACTTGGTTTTCTTTACTAGCTTTCTCATGAGGAAAAGCCTGCTTTAGCAGTTAGAACTTCTGACAATAACATTTTCTTGCGATTTTCAGAAAAATCACTTGTTGAGCGAGCCTTTCAGCTGCGAACGGAACTAGAAAGTGCAGCATCAGATGTTTCCAACTTGTTTTCCAAAATAGGTAAAAAGATTCATGGACCAAAATTTTCAATTTCTGTTGATAGAGTTCCCTGATTTTCATAGATGCTGTTGTTATGCAGAAAGAAAGGACAAAATCGAGGACGGAAACAGATATCTCATCCAAAAGTTCCAGTCACATCTTACTCAACAGCTTGAGCTATTGCATAAGACTGTTGCTTCTTCTGTGACTCAACAAGAGGTTCAACTAAAACACATGGAGGAAGACATGGAGTCCTTTGTGTCCACAAAATCTGAGGTGAGACATTTATTTCTGTTTCTTTCTCTATGAATTTTTTTGTATTCACTGACCATTCTTGGCTTCATTCCGCTGGTTTCTTGTAAAGGCTACCGAAGAACTCCGTGGGAGACTTTCAAAACTGAAGACAGTGTATGGTTCTGGCATCGAAGCTCTTGATAACATAGCTGTGAAGTTAGATGGAAATTCTCAATCCACATTTGGTAGCCTGAACTCAGAAGTTTCAAAACATTCGCATGAACTTGAGAATGTAAGTCTACTACTTTTAACAATCCCATTATACCCATTGTTGTCTCTGTTCTTAGCAAATCTTCTTTCTTTGTTGTTTTGTGTAGGTTTTCAAGGGTTTTGCTTCCGAGGCTGACATGTTACTGCAAGATCTCCAAAGTAGTCTTAACAAACAAGAAGAGAAGCTTATTACATTTGCTCAGCAGCAACGGAAGGTTTCAATAATCTTTGATTATCCTTTTTGAAGATAACAATATTGATTTCAGACATTTTGGGCTAAAACTATTATTATCTGCAGGCGCACTCGCGAGCAGTGGATACAGCAAGGTCAGTCTCAAAAGTAACAGTGGAATTCTTCAAGACTCTAGACACGCATGCTACCAAACTTACCGGGATAGTGGAAGAGGCACAGACAGTTAACCATAAGAAATTGAGCGAATTTGAAAACAAGTTTGAGGTGATTCTGGTTCTTGGCTTCGTGCGTAGCTGCGAATGCCTTGCGTAGGCTTTAATGCACTTCCTTTTTATTGTAGGAATGTGCTGCGAATGAAGAGAGGCAATTGCTAGAGAAAGTAGCTGAACTTCTGGCAAATTCTAATGCTAGGAAGAAAAACCTTGTACGTATGTTTGTTCTTAGGAAATCCATTTTGATTCAAGGCTTTGAGCAAACTCTTCTATCTTTTTCTTAGGTCCAAATGGCTGTGCACGATTTACGGGAGAGCGCATCCACCAGAACAACTACCCTACAGCATGAGATGTCAACAATGCAAGATTCAACTTCTTCCATTAAAGCTGAGTGGACCCTTCACATGGAGAAAACAGAATCAAGCTATCACGAGGACACTTCAGCCGTTGAGATCGGGAAGAAAGCAATGCAAGAAGTTCTCTTAAACTGGTACAAATACAAATTCCATAGTTTTATGATTACAAAAGTTCATAACATATATCATCCCAAGCACTAAGCTTTTTCATGCATTTGCTTGACCTTACAAAACGGATAATTGTAGCTTGGAGAAGGCCGAGATGAGTGCACATCAATGGAGGAAAGCTCAAGAATCACTAGTCAGTCTAGAACGAAACAACGTGGCTTCTGTTGACTCCATCGTTAGGTATGATCTCTGCATAGATAAAACCATTTTTCTTTTATCGCCATTTCTGATATGTTTCAAGTAACTTATCACTTCAATCACTCAACAGAGGAGGTATGGATGCCAATGAGAATCTACGCTCTCAGTTCTCGTCCGCTGTATCATCCTCTCTTGATGTTTTTGATGCTGCAAATGGCAGCCTCCTTACTTCCATTGATCGTGAGTAGAGAGCTAACTAATTCCCTTGAATTTACAAATTCAAAAGGTTCCTTTTTTGCTGAAAGTTTACTTCTTTTGTTCAGAATCATTGCAACTCGATAACAATGCATGTGCGAAGGTCAATTCAATGATCATCCCATGCTGTGAAGACTTGATAGAGCTCAAAAGTGATCACAATCACAAGATCGTAGAGATCACTGAGAATGCAGGGAAATGTCTTCTTGATGAATATGTAGTAAGTTTTTAAGATTTCAACTCATCACACAACATTTCAAAACATTATAGTTTGTTCTTAGAGTCTTGTTTACAATAAAGATGTGTGTTTTGGTGCGTAACAGGTTGATGAACCATCATGTTCAACGCCGAGGAAAAGACCAATCGATATACCAAGCATCGAGTCTATCGAGGAACTTAGAACTCCAGCATCTGAGGAGTTACTGAGAGTGTTTCGAGATGAGAAACTGTTGAAGCAAGCCAATGGAGATGCAAAGCAGCAGCAGCAACAACACCTTATACGCGCTTCATCTCTTTACGAGGCAGCTGTGTCGGATTCAAGATTTCCCCTTTCTGCTGTTAACTGAAACGTCAAAGAGGTTTGGTTTTTACTGAAGCCAAGAAAAAGTTTACTGTGTTACACTGTACAGAGAGAGTATTATTGTTGCATACAAGTTAAAACTCTGTTCTTCATGGAGTTTTTTTTTTTTGGTTTGAGGAATTTACAAAAACAGAAACATCAGTTTTATTTAATATTCTTTATTGTTTATTTATTTGTATTGTTTTGTTAGTTGGAATCAAAGAAAAATTATTATCTTTCTTCTTTGCGTCTGTAGATTATTATGAGTATTGTTAAACATACTTCGATCCAACGTTTAATTTTATTTTTTGAAGTCAAACCATATCTGTATCTTTTCGGATTCCAACACATGGATTCAATCAAAATCTCATTACAGCAACAGTACAATGTTTGCAGAAACTAACTTGGATCTCTCATTTTTGCAGTTATGTTCTTGCTTGATTTTGCTACTGTGAACTAATAATGAAACAGAAGTCAATGTGTAATCAGAATACTTTTACTAATCCTACAAAATATCATTTACAAATAATCTCTGATAAACATTTGAAATTTGATCACTATGATTCAAACTATAGCCTCAGATATAATATGATTCTTCTTTCCTGCAGAGAGATTCGAACTCCGACATCAAAACCTGAAGCATGCGATCCTTAGTTGAGTAGTTATAAAAATGTCAAAAGGACTTTAAAGAATGTAATAAAAAAGAACACATAACTGTTGAAAACAACCAAACCAATACTCAGTTTCATAATACAGAGTTTTAACACATGAATAATAATACATTGATATAAAAGAAACAAACAATGATTTTACAAGTACACAACTCAAAAGTAAACAACTCAGTCATAGATGTGAGAGTAATGCATCAGAATTGAGGAAAGGATGGCAAAGAAGCGCATCAATCTCCCACCTCGATTCGGATACTCCATCTCCATTCTCTCTTTTCGATTTCTTTTCTTCTATCTGATAATTATTGTATTGCGTGAATCTGAAGTTAACAGAAGACACAAACACTGTTTTATTAAATCTTAATGACCTTAGATTTTCCATCTTTTTTCTTTGTTTTGAAAAAAAGGAAAGTTTGTTTTTGTAGATTAATTATGATTTTATTAACTACTTTAAAACAGTTTAAGAGAGTCATTAGAGAGTAACGTTACTTTTTCGGTCTGGTTTAGGAAACACACGTAATTTCTGAATTTTTTTCTCCTAATTATTTCTTTCAATAATTGTGAATTGGCAGCTACTTTTTTTCTCATACTGTTAATAATTCTAAAATAACTTGTATAAACTTAATATATATCATAATTAATTAATTACTTTTGTTGCGTTTAAAAACATTTGCTAACACAAATATAAGAACTAATAAATTTATTTTATATGTACGTTGGATAAAAAAATCATTCTAGAAGCATTACACATAAATTTATAGGACTGTGTGTGTTAAAAATATAATTATAGGACATTGTATATTTAAATGTTCTTGAGTATATATTTGTTCACAAATTTTAAGATTAAGTATAGTATAGTTAATGAAATATTGATCTTTAAAATTGAAATATTATATCATGAAAATTTGATATTAAAATTAACAGTGATTTGTGAAAAAAATTACTAGGATATTTTAATTTTTATATTGTAATGTGTCTTTCACTTTGGTCAACGTTAAAATTTCTTATTTTTTCTTGTGTGGGATCAGAAGATCTCAAATACTTACCGTTAGATTTTCCAATTTTCTTCTTTTAAAGAAAATATTATTTGTACATTAATTAACTGTGAATGACTAATTTAAGCTACGACTAATTTAACAGAATCATGTTAGTACTGTCTGAACCAACTCAAATATATATAAAATTATTAGTATCAATTCTTAATTTATTTTGAAATGTAGCAGATCCTAACCATATATTCAGTTTAGGAAGAGAGTTGAACATTGAGCTTTGATCCATACACATGGATTCATTGGTAAACTCAGCTTTTCACCAACATCCTTTGTATCTTTCATTCCAGTTAGTTCATATTTCTTGTAGTTATTGAAGATACAGATTCCGGATTAGCTGGCTGTCTGGATTAGAAGGTTGGATCAGATCACATCAGGGCAACTTAAATCTGTCATGGAAGCGGGAGCTAACGTGGCATACTTGAAGTGGATGATGTGGCAAGTTCAAAAAAGACGTGAATTTACTTGGAGCTGAAGATTTTGGATGGATGCAAAAGTATTCTCGAAAATATTCTTTGGAGCCATTTAAGGAAAGAATAAACTTGTTTTTTTAGGAGATTTACTGAGGATCTCCGACCCTAGGTAGTTAGGGTTCTAGTATATATAGTTTAGAGGCGTCATAGTAGTTGGCTAACACTTTAGAGCTATTATTGTGAAATTGTAAACTTTGAAGCTAAAAATAAAGCTTAAAAGGTGTGTGTTCACTAATTTTTTTTTACATCTATGAGCGGGTAAATTTAAAGTAGTTAGATTTATTACTTTACTGTGATATCTTCGAAAAGGTAGATTCATAGAAAAATAAAGTGTACTTCAAAGCTGAACAGAAAAACGGTAGACTGATAAAGTGTTGTGTTGTGGCTTGACTTTGATATCAATAAGAGGACTGAATCAAATGAGAGTTTAGCTTAGAATTTATAATAGTCGGGGACAAGTATATTAGGAGAATAGATTGTGTAAGGCCGAAACATATAAATCTTTGTATAAAAATTATATTATTAATAAAACAAGTAAAAATTTTGGCTTGACGCATTCCAAATATATATTTATGTGTTGCTAGTCTCTATACCTTTACAGTTACCTCAGTCTTAAGGATCCTTTAGTTCTTATATTTTTCCTGTTGATCTAAATATGATCAGTTGTTATGTTAATCGAATTTGATTTAAACATTGGTTTTTCAAGTCTTTTCTTGAGTACGAGTTTCATATAAGTATTTACATTACCAAATTTTTTTCTTCCAAAATAAACAAAACATTTAAGAATTGTATATTTTATTACTAGCAGTTATCTTGTATTTTAAATTTCATCTGATGAAACATTTATTTACTAAACAGATATTAAATATCGACTTTATAATTATTAAAAAAATACCACTAACTTCTAAGAATAAATACGATGAATGGCATGAGAACAATATGAATAACCTTCCATTTCAACCTGTTTGTAAGAGAGCTATGTGATGTGATCTCACTCTTTTGATATCTATTGGGACCAAAACAATTATGTCTTTATACAAAATCCATAAGCTTCTCTTTCTGTTAAACAACTACCAATATGGCCTTTTCACCTGAAAAAAGAAATGAGTGAAAACGGCAACGTCTTGTCAGAAGGATTCACAATTGCCACAACAATGACTCAAAACTTACAACGGATATGGACTTAGACTCGGGACTAATGAACCTATTTCATCTCAACTTATGATGATCTGATCAATGAAAATCTGAATATGAACGAGTGTGTTTGAAACCTTTACCTGGTATCAATGGACTTTTCACCAATCATGTTTCATCTTCAAAATCATCATCCGCTGAGTTCTCATGGCAGATAAATGTGTTATCCTCAACCGGATTCGGAACAACAGAAGGATCAGGCTCCCACATCATTGACTCATTACCCTGAGTGGTGTTCTCACCATCTTGCTCCTCTACAAGTTGTTCACTCTCATTATACAGTTGCTCTGCAGCACCTTGATCCCTGTTTAAACCAGTGGCTTCAACAGTCTTCGAGTCTGAACCCATCTCAATCTCGGTTTGTTCTTCATTCCCAGGGAAAGCTACAGTGGCAGCTTCTATTTCCTCTGTTTGCTCTGCAGATTCCTTCTTCGGTCTCTTCCATTTCTTTGTGGATGAAGTACCATCATCCTCGAAATCTTCTTCTTCTCGGTCTCTGTGTAGATACACCCACAGTTTCCTCTCTGAATCGAATTGGACACAAGGGTCCCGCTCATAATGCAAACGATCCAAGGCCCCACTCACGACTTGATTCACTTGTGAATCAGTCACATCCTCAACGATATACTGCGAGTCCCTTATTAAGGTGCAAACATCAGCTCTTGTCCCAATACTACTAGGCAATCTGGCGGCAGCATCTCTCACAAGACACAGAATTGTGACATGTGGCGGTCTCTCCCGTTTCAACATGAAATGATCCCGAGCTTTCGAGGTTGGCTTCCCCCCACCTCTTCTTAGAGGTGCAACAATCGACTTCCTACCATCAGCAGATGTGTACACAAAGGCTCTGTCCGGAATTGAGTACCTCAGAAATTCCTCTTTGCGGAAATAAGCTCTCGCTTCTTCGGAACTCTGGGTAATTGTATTAAGGCTCTTTTGAGCTCTCAGATCCTTGAACCTTTCTTTCTCGTCAAGGTTACACTGCATGAGAGACAATGGTGGTTCGGGAAGACTTCCTATTTGCTGAAGAGTTTCCTGGGCATTTTTCAGCCAATTTGCAAATGAGTCAACCAACTTCACAAGCATCTTGTGCGGTAGACCCCAAGCCTCAGGTGATGTTACCTCTTCAACCGTCTCTTGATCAGAAGGAGTTAGAACAGGGCCAGTCCAAGACCAGCATTTCGAGGACTTCTCAAATGTTACAAGAGGCTTCCAACCCTTTGCCCCTAAAGGCGAGGTTTTTGAGGAGAAGATTTTCAGAACCCCTCTAATCAAATCCTGAAGAGGCTCTTGTGTCTCGAGGATACAAGGATCTCCGGGGTTTGACTTCAGGCAGCTAACAATCTCCTGGATAGTGAGGGATGGTAAGTTCCCACTTCCCTGCTGTGGCGACTTGTTATCCTCAGCATCCTTGAGAATGGGAGCACCGTTTTCTCCAGCTTTCTGTTCTGCGTTCTCCACTTCCATAGGTTTGCTTACATCTAATGAATCTTCAGGGCGTGAACTTGTCATTGCCATACGCACTGCTGTCAGAAGATGCATAATGGAGAAAGAGAAGCCAGTATGAACTGTTGGTGTGATTAACACATATGGCTTCTTCTGCGGCTTGGTTTCCACCTCTGCTTCGCTTACTCCCTTTCCTGCTTTCTGTATTTCAGAGGTTTCCAGATCGATCAAACCAACATCAACTTCCATTTTCTTCTTTCCTTTTCTCTTGGAACCAATTATATCATCAACTGGCTGTTGTGTGTCAGAATATATCTGCAGATCCCCATTGTCCTCCCTCCTCTCCATATCCAACAAAGACTCTCTAGTCTTCCTCTTTTTCGACACAGTACTGCAAGTAACCAACAACCTGCCCTCTAAATTTTCATCACCACTGTTAACATCACCCTCAGAGACCTGATATTTCCTACTAAGTCGACTCCGGGAACTTTCATTAACCAATGTTCTCATTTCAGTTGATTCGTCATCTTCATCAAAGCGTCTTTTTCTCCCAGACAAATGTGGCTTTGCAGAAGGTCTCTGAAACTGTGGTCTCTCAGCCATCTGGCTATTCTTGTTTGCCTTGAAAAACTCCTTCCTGTTGTTTCTGTCCTTCAATTCACTCATGCTCGTTATAGGGCCATCTTCGAAATCTCGAGAGGAAAAATGATTTAAGGGACTTCTGTCACGCATCTTACCCTTCTGTTTTGCCTTGAAGGAGTGCTTTTCTGTCCCTGGCGTATATATGTGTTCTCCAGGTGGGCCTAAATATTTCAAGTAAGTGCTCCGTTCATCAAGCAATTCATTCTCCTGCATATCATTCTTCCTGGATTTGTTCTTTTTACTATCTTGCCGCACTGGAAAACGAGAATTATTCAGACCACCAACAGAGACGGATGATTTGTTCCGTATAAAGCGATTTCTCTCCTCCTCCTCATCATACCCCTCGGATGAATCCGACTCTGTATCATCATTTCCCACAAACATTCTGCTATCTCTGAATGCCGCAGTGCCAGACCTAGCATTTGGTAACACATTCACCCTAATCTTTTCCTGCACTTGGTTCTCGCCAAAATCAGAATTTAAGAACCTCTCGTTCATTTGTTCCATAGAAGCTCTATAAGATCTCAAACTAGTATCAGGCGAGTCCCTCTCAGACTTCATTTTTTTGCTTTTACTATTCAAGTCATCAGATATATATCTACGATCAAAAGAAAAGCCATCTCCATGATTCTTCCCATGCCGATATAAGTCACCACGAAGGTCCGCTAGACTACCTTTTACAGGCTTCATCTGGTCTGCAAATGCGCGAGGCTGAACATTATTTCCATATTTACTTGATTTTGCATACATGCTATGGGACTGCCTTGATGAATATGGTGGACCCATGAAATGTTCTCCGTCTCTTGAAACTTTTTGTTTCTTTCCAAGCCTTGAGAATCCAGATTTCTCTCTGACAACAGTATCCTGGTCTCGTCGAGAACCCATTCCAAAGAGTGGATCTTGATCATCGTCATCAATGTTATCTTCTGACCCACGAGCCAAACCTGAACCATACCTCTGCCTAACGAGAGACGAGGAATTGTATGCAGAGTTCATACCTACTCCATTATAACTTGAAGCAAATGGCCCAACAGACGGTTTAGCAAAAGGAAACTTTGGTTTCGACTTAGGTTTTCCATATCTATCCTGTTCTACAGCCGCTAGCTGCCGCCGGTTAGAAAATTCCAAACCTGAATCAACACCATAGCCAGAATGACGAGCCAATTTTTTTTGCGCAGACTTCCTATCTTTTACCTTTCTACTCCGAGGCCCATCAAAATGTTCTTCCTTCTCCGATGAATCCTCCTCAAAATCTTCCTTTTTCTCACGCATCAGAGTCTTTTGGCTTTTTACAATATTCAGAACACGGAGCTTCTCATCAATACTGTACCCTTTACAACTAGCCCAAGCATCCCTTGTCTGACAAAGATTCACAACCATATCGTTATGATACTTCCTCAGTGTATGATAATGCTTGGTTCTTAGAAACAAACCACGGCCCTCGAGATAAAGCGTATTCCTCGGTTCACACTGCCCACCTTTCAGCATCTCAAACAGTTTCTTAATAGGACTGCCAAAGTGGAAATTACGACCTTGGAAAAGCTCTTTCAAAGTAAGCATAAACGTAAGCTGATCAATATCAGGCAGATAACTCGAAAGACTAAGCCTATCTTCCTCAGTAAGAAAATCATTCCAAACATCAACAGAGAGAATATCTTCAAGATTAGAGAGATCATACAACTCGAAAGGAACACTACAAGTGACGTTCCCAACTTGGCAAAACTCAGTACCAGTTTCTGCTAATTCAAGCAAATTAAAATCATCAGAGCCAGCTCCTGAATCATTCTCATCAAAATCATCATCTTCATCCTCAGAATCAACATTAGTAGTAGCGGCTAAGTTTTTACGTTGTTCTTCGTAACTTGACAAAGATTCACCACTACCATGAGAGTACTCTAGATCAAACCTAGAAAGCTTCACGTTACTCTTCTCGATCGCCATCCGCATCAAAAAATTAAAAAAAACCCCAAATCTCACTCAATCTTCAAAATCAAGAGTATGATTCTTAACCCTAATATAAAACGCACAAACACAAACAAAACTCAGAAATCGAAAGCAAGAATTGTAAACTCTACAGTATCAATTCAATTAAAATTGAAAAATTCGATTGAAATTATTACGATCAAAGTACATACCTCAATAATTCTCCAGAACTGAATCAAAATTGGAGCTTCGATGTCTCTGGTTCAGCAATTTTGAACAGAGGAAAAAAGCGAAAAGAGAGAAGAGAATGGAAGATGAATCTAGAGGAAACCCTAGAAACGGAACCGTATAAATAACGCGATAGACTTAAAGAAGGAGGAGAAGACGGTGACGGAGAGAGAGAGAGAATTAGAGGGTTGAAGAAGACGAAGCTGACGTGGAAGGAAGCAGAGCCGTTAGATTACTGAGGGTTATGTGAAAAGACCAAAAAGGGTAAAGCCACAGAGAGTTAGGGCATAGTAGGACGAAGAAGACGGTGAATTTCCAAAAAGAAAAAAAGAAAAAAAGTTGTTGAGAAAGAGAGTGGAAGAGACGGACCGAGTGTGTATATGAGTCGACTCGGTCCGAGTCGACACGAGAAGAAAGACGATCCAGCTTGTGTGTTATTTTACTTTACTTTACTTCCTCGTGGCACACTCTATTCCGACGTCGTTTCAGATATATTTTATTTTATTTTATTAAATAACAATAAACAAAAAAAAGACTCATATTCTTCTATCAATTCTTTTCCATTTAACTATGTGATTGGAAAGGTTAGGTGATTATCCCATATGAAAGTGTAAATCAGTATGCTTTTAGACTCAATCTTATCATATGTATGAGATAACACATTATTTTTATGCTTGTCAAAATTTTCAGTTTTTATATGTTCTATGCAAATAAGTGTATACATGAAACTTAAATATACAAAAAGAGAAAATAAAAATACAAAACACATAATCAAAATACACAAAGTCTTCCCCTAAACTTGAATTAAACCATTTTGATGTAACCAAAGTGAGAGAGAAGGGAAAACAAAAAAAAAGGCAAAAAAAAAATGGTATTTACAATGAAAGGGAAATGACCATACCTTGGCCCTAGTTGGGAGTTTTAGGGAGTGGAGCGAGTGAAGTTGTTGAACTCCTTGGACTGGTTGAGTTGGTAGAGAGCACATTGAAGAATTGTGTTCCACCTTTGAGTTGAATGGTGAGTATCTCTTTCATCATATCTTGAAAGCTCTTTGAACTTTTTTTTAAGCTCTTTCGATACTTCTCCACCACTTCTCTATGAAATATATCCAATATGTTCTCTTTTGAGATCTAGTGATGAGGAAAACTTATTGTATAACCCTTAAGACGTTCACATGCTCCATAAAGACTCTCTTGACTTCCTTGCTTGAAGCTAGTAATGTTGTTTCTAAGCTTAACAGTCATTTGCTTGGGGAAGAACTTAGTGAGAAATGTCTTCTTACATAGATCCCAACTAAATACAAGCTCCAAATCTATGTTATTCTCCCATTGAGAAGCCTCGTTCCCTAGAGAGAAAGAAAACAAGATAATCATGATAGATTATTCGGGCACACCATTGATCTTCACGGTTCTACAAAGGTGCTCGAATTGATCAAGATGATCTAGAGGGTCTTCCATTTCCATCCCCTTGTAATTTTTGTTTTGCACCATATTGATCAAGCTTGATTTAATCTCAAAAGTTTTGGCCGCAATAGTAATTGTCAGGATTCTCGTCGCTATATCTCTAGCATTGGGCTCATCAAAAACACCAATTAGCCTGAGCTCTGAGTGTCCATTACCTGATGCTTATTGTGGAAATCCCAGTGAAGGTGGTCTTATGTTGGCCATTCCCAACCATCTCAAATGATTCTCATGCTCACGAGCTCTTTTCTCCCTCACTTCTTTTATATTTTCCCTCTCTAGTTGACCCCAATTTCGGAACATGATCTAGTACTTCTTCGTGTTTACTTCTTCGTTGCATATACCTAGAGATCACAAAAGAAACACTATGAGAAAAACTTACACTTAGTATCAAAAATAAGAAAACAAAAGCTTAGTCTTGAATTGAAACCAATTCCTAATGGCTAATTTCTTGTTTCCCCGACAACGACACCAATTTGGTAAAGAGCTTTTTTTTTTGCAAACCAAAGGCTATCAAATAACATTGTACGCTATGCAGCATAAAGGGTATCGAACCTCAATGAAACATGATTCAACACACTATGAATACAAATTACATATTCAATCTAAGAAAATAAAAATATTGTGTTTTGTAATCAATTCAAATTGAAATAAAGAAAGAGGAAAATAAAGAAAACGATTTTTTTTTATAGCTAGAAAAAAAAAGAGAAAGATAAACTCTCAGGAAATGATATATGAATAGGGAAACTGACTTCTAACTAGTGGATCTTGATTTAGAACTAATCAATCGGTCTTAGAGCACTAATCTGTTCACTATTCGTTTGATAATCTCATAAGCTACCAAAATGATCAATGAACATTAATTACAATTCTAACTAACAACCAAGAATTCCAATCAACTACTCTCATAGGCTAGGAATACTAAGTACTTTGATATTTTTGTTCAAGCATTTTATCAAACACCTTGTGAGCATGAAAAGGTCAAGCTCTAAACTAGCAATTTCTTGTCTAATCTTGCATTAGGGACACCTATCAAGCATTGAATCTAAGAGTTACAAGCCTAAAATCCACTAGCTATATATCAGTCACCCTAGATCTAATAATCCCAAAAGCTCTAAAACGACTACTCACTCATCATCATGAAATTACAAATCAATTGGTCTGATTGATGAATAATCATGTGATTACTAAGATAAGTAGTGAAGGATTTAAGAAGAGAACTATGTTTGATACATTGAAATCAAGAAATTCATACAAAGTTCTGAGCAAAAGCTTAATAGGATAAGAGAGGAAATCCTAAAACAAAGCATAAGAGGTATAATTAGGTTTAGAGACTATTTATACTAAAAGACAAAAGGACTGGTTTGACATAAAATCAATTTGGGTCGGATCCGGTTTAGAAGAAAAATTGGAGGGCTCGGTTTGGTCCAGCAGTGTGAGGAAACTGCTACATTTGACTGCTAGTTCCCCAGCGGTCCGGTTCTAGCGGCCAAGTGACCACTGCTGGGAGCCAGCGGCCTCTCCCAGCGGTTTCGTGACACCGTTATGCAGATCAATTTATATTGATTAGCTGCTAAACCAGATTTGACCCAATTGGTTATGTGTTGACCAAGCTCTATTATTTCTCCCTATAAATACTCTAAACCTAATTAGAGACAACTTATGCTATGTTTTAGAGAAAATCTCTTAGCCTCTTTTGGAGATTTCTTAAGAACTTTGTATGCTATTGATATTTTAATCCATCAAATATTGTTTCCTTCTTAAATCTGTTATATGTTCTCTTATAACCATGTTTATGCGAAGTTAAAACTCATTGCTTTATGTTCATTGATATGAGTGAGTAGTTTTTTTTAGAACCCTCGGAAATGGTATATCAACATTGATTAGGACTAGACTACTGGATTTTAGGCTTGTAACAACTTAAATCCTTGCTTGATAGGTAATATTAATGCTAGATTAGCTTGAAACATGCTAGTTTAATTAGGACTTAGTCATTTTTGCCCACAAGATGTTTGATAAAAATGGTTAAACCAAAATATCAGTTTGTTTTACATGCTTAGCCTATGGAAATAGTTGATTAAGGTGTTTAGTGGTTATTTAGGTTTGTAATTAATGATCTTTGATTACTTAATTGCTAATAGAAGTTATTGATGATTAGGTGATTAAGGAAGAGATTAATGCCACAGAAGTGGATTAGTAGTTATTAGTGATCTAAGACAGAAGGACTAGTTATGTTAATTAAATAGATTAAGCTCCATTAGTTTAAAAGTGATCACCCTAGTTATGAGGCTTCATAGGCTCAGGTTTATTCGTTAGAAGATTCATGTACTGTGTATGCAGAGCTTGTATTCCCAAACACATGCACAAGGAATTCATTCAAATGAGACGGAGCAAGAAACTATCAAAGTACTTTAACCATATAAGAAGATAAATGTGGCCTCAGAGAAATCTTAAACAGAGGAGTCAGCATCAAAAAGGCTCAGAAAATTGTTGAAATTTGGAAGAAAAAAAAAGAGTCAGTCTTTGTACAAGTGAACACCATTGATACACAGAGGTTTTAACCCTGAATATACTGAGTGCACAGTATAATTTTGAATTTGTACTTCAGTTTTAGTAATATAAGATTAAGAACAAAATGAAAACTACCAAATATTTTAATAATAACTTATTGAATAAAATTTTGTATGCTTTTGTAGGTTTTCTCCATCTTTGTTGTAGGCTTTTTCCCATTTTTGTTGCATCTTTTATTTTCCGTCTGATCTTTCTTTCTTTTAGGGGGTTTTGTGTAACTGACGTCCAAAGTTTAACACTTTCTATATTTAGTACCTCTTCATGTGTCTCTCGTCCCAAGTAAATAGACTAAGCAAAATGTTACGAACGACACACAATGAGGAGGCTATTCTTAGTCTTTTTACGTAAAACTATCGACATCGAAAACTCAAAAAAAGCAAGAGCAAGAACTCACAGAAACTAAAAGAGAACCAGAAAAAAAATCAAGATCTCTAAGGATCAATCGTAGAACACCTCAAAGAAGAAGACGTGAGTTATATATCCTCATGTGCATTAAAAATAAGGCATTATGAAAAATAACAGGAAGACCGAAGATTCCAAAAAATGGATGTTAGAGAGCGTCGAGATAGATGGAAATGGGGAGGGATCGGTGAAACAACCCGAAAACGTAATCAATAGCAATAAGCCGCCCCTAAGTAGTGGTGGCGATAAGGCAGAGGGTAGTGGTGGTGCGAGTGGGATCTTGAAAAATGTATCGAGGAATCTTGGCGTGGGATCAATAATCAGGTCGATGAGCGTTTCCAAATGGAGAAAAAGCGGTAATCTCGGGGATCCGAGCTCGAGGAAGAGCGGAAACTTGGGGCCTCCTCTCCCTGTGGCCCACGAAAAGAGAACCGGGCCACAAAGAGTCGAGAGGACTACATCTAGCGCAGCTAGGGGACTACAGAGTCTCCGGTTTCTTGATCGGACGGTCACGGGACGGGAACGTGATTCTTGGAGAGCTATTGAGAACCGGTTTGATCAGTTTTCTGTTGATGGGAAGCTTCCCAAAGAAAAATTTGGTGTTTGCATCGGTAAAACTATAAATAATCGATTTGTTTTTTCACGTGAACATAGTTTTTGGTTATTCTTCATTGTTTGATGTTTTCATATGTGTGTGTATTAGGAATGGGAGATACATTGGAGTTTGCGGCAGAAGTGTACGAAGCATTAGGTAGGAGAAGACAAATAAATACAGAAAATGGGATCGACAAGGAACAACTCAAGCTGTTTTGGGAAGACATGATCAAGAAAGATCTCGATTGTCGTCTCCAGATCTTCTTCGACATGTAATAATCACTTTTGTTTTGTAATGTTAGTTTTAGTGTGAAAATACATATATATATATATATATATCACATGCAGGCATGAGGTTAAACAATTGTGGTTTAGGTGTGACAAGGACGGAGATGGGAAGCTAACAGAAGAGGAGGTTAAAGAGGTCATAGTCTTGAGTGCATCGGCGAACAGGCTCGGGAATTTAAAGAAGAACGCTGCGTCTTATGCTTCTTTGATCATGGAAGAGCTCGACCCTGACCAGCTTGGTTACATTGAGGTTTCTCTTGATTCCCTTTCGATCATCTATGAAAATATTAAAGTGACCATGTGATAAAAAGTAGATCATGTGGTATAATGAGATTAATGGTTATAGGATTTGATCAATCAACCCAAAGTTATAAGACATTTGACATTAATAACTATTAAAAAGATTATGGAACCCGATTGGATAGTTTTGGACCCGGAAAATTAGCCTTTAAGCAATTGTTTTGTTCTCTAGATTTGGATTCAAAACCGGTCGTTATAGAAATAAATTCAGACTTGTTTTGAATGGAAACTAAAAGATTTTCCTATGAATTAAGTTTTTGTTTTCCGGTTATATATCCTCAAAAATCAAAATTGTATTGCTTTCGTTTTTTTTTTGCCTAAATAAACGTAATAAATAAAACTAAAGTTTTATGAGAAACATAAACTAAAAAATATTGATGGTATCATGAGTTTTTAATTTAAAAATTAAAAACTAAATCTAAAACTATTGCGTAATACGTACATTGCATCGTCGTCCACGCTGAACTTTCTTTTAGCTTTGACGCAATAAAAAAAAAAATTATGGGAAATTGAGTTTCATATATAAGAAATTTGAAAAAGAAAGAAAGTATTTCTTCATATTGCATGCGTCGTCCACTCTTAACATTTCTTTAGTTTCCATCGACCAGATGTGGCAACTCGAGATACTATTAACAGGAATGGTAACAAACACTGACGCAAAGAAGATCGTAAGGAAATCGCAACCGCTAACGCGAGCCATGATCCCAAAACGTTATAGAACACCGGCAAGCAAATACGTTTCCGTAACCACAGAGCTAATGTACGAGCATTGGAAAAAGATTTGGGTCGTCACATTGTGGCTCGCAGTCAACGCCTACTTGTTCATATGGAAATACGAAGAGTTCACCAGAAGTGATCTTTACAACATCACTGGACGCTGCGTTTGCGCCGCTAAAGGCACCGCTGAATTGTTGAAACTCAACATGGCTTTGATCTTGGTCCCCGTTTTACGAAGAACCCTAACGTTCCTTAGATCAACTTTTTTAAGCCACGTGATCCCATTCGATGACAACATCAACTTCCATAAGTTGATAGCGGTGGCGATTGGGGTTATATCCTTGGTTCACACGGCACTACATTTGGTATGCAACTACCCTAGGCTAAGCACTTGCCCTAAGAACTTGTTTGAAGAGTACGGGGCGAAGAGCTTGGGGAACAAGCAACCGACCTATTTAGGTCTAATGCTGACACCGGTTTCGGTCACAGGAGTTCTGATGATCATCTTCATGGGAATCTCATTCACACTTGCGATGCATTACTTTAGAAGGAACATAGTGAAATTGCCTAAACCGTTTAACCGGCTTGCTGGTTTTAATTCGTTTTGGTATGCTCATCATTTGCTGGTTATTGCCTATGCTCTTCTCATCATCCATGGTTACATTCTTATCATTGAGAAGCCTTGGTACCAAAAGACGGTAAGTTTATATATACAAATATATGCTAAAATTAATATATGTTAGGAGACACATAGGTGTAAAATATAAACATTAGTTTTCATTAATTAGTAGCTTTGTTGTGTGGACAAATGCAGACATGGATGTACGTGGTCGTACCAATGGTGTTGTACGCGTGCGAAAGGCTGCTCTCACGAGTTCAAGAACACAACCATCGTGTCCACATTATCAAGGTAATTAATTAAAACTCTTATATTTGCCTTCTTATAACATTATAAAAGTGTGAAAATTATGAAATGTAATAATAACAATTTGATTGTGTTTTCTTTCCTTGTAAATATTTGTGGCCTAGGCTATTGTATATTCAGGTAATGTTCTAGCACTCTATATGACAAAACCACAAGGATTCAAGTACAAAAGTGGCATGTACATGTTTGTCAAGTGCCCTGATATCTCCAAATTCGAATGGTAATAACTTATTTTTTGAAAGAAAAAAAAAAGACTTATAAACTTACAAAAATAAACATTATATCTCGATCATTGTAATATTTAAATTATCTTCAACTTTTTTTCTTGTGATTTAGGCATCCATTCTCCGTCACTTCTGCACCCGGAGATGAATATTTGAGCGTTCACATAAGAGCATTAGGAGATTGGACCTCTGAACTTAGAAACAGATTTGCAGAGGTAATTTTCTTTTAAAAAAAATTTCATTTAATTTTTGAACATATTTTATTATTTTCCGTGCATACATAATCAACTTAACCAAAAATCGTGCTTCTTAATTGTAGACATGTGAGCCTCATCAAACATCGAAACCAGCTGGTCCAAATAATCTTATCAGGATGGAAACAAGAGCAAGAGGTGCAAATCCTCACATTGAAGAATCACAAATCTTGTAAGTGAATATCTTTTTTATAGAGAAATTTCCTCAAATTGCACTAAATAAAATTTTTGTTCTACTTTTTTTGGACAAAAATAACATTTTTATAAAAGATAATATTTTAAATTTTTTGTTTTGGTTAAGTAATGTACAATATAGGGTATAGTTTGTTTAGGGTGAAAAGTATAATTTAGGGTTTAGGGCTTAGAGTTTAGGGTTTTAAATCCTAAACCCTAAATCATAAACTCTAAAAGTATGAGATTAGGAGATTTTTTACTATATAAGGAAAATAATGTTTAGTAAAAATGTTATTTTTGCCCAAAAAAAAAATGTGATATTTGTGGAACAAAAATTTCATTTAGTGCAATTTATGAAAATTGCTCTTTTTTATAACCTGATTGATCTATAGGTTTTTCTTACGTAAGATGATTGAAATATAATCTCATCCGATCCATATCTTCACAACCAGATTTCCAAGAATTTATATCAAAGGACCATATGGGGCTCCTGCACAAAACTACCAAAAGTACGATATACTTTTGTTGATAGGACTAGGAATCGGGGCGACTCCATTCATAAGTATCCTAAAAGACATGTTGAATCATCTCAAACCTGGTGTTTCAAAAACTGTAAGTATAATTTATAACCATAGCGAGTCTTTAAAAGAAGACTATGAAGAAACTTAGTAGGGTGTGAAATTTGGAATTCGAAAAATATTAATGTAGGGGCAAAAGCGTGAAGGGAGTAGTGTAGGAGGAGATGAAAGCTTAGGAGGAGGATCTAGTGTAAATGGAGGATGCAAGAAGTTTCCACAAAGAGCATATTTTTATTGGGTGACAAGAGAGCAAGCTTCTTTCGAATGGTTCAAAGGAGTTATGGATGATGTTGCTGTGTACGACAAAACCGTAAGTACATCGATATATATACCCTTTTTATTATATTAATTTATTTTTGAATTATGTCATATTATATTTTCTGATAGTCTACTAATATTGAAATTTATTTTTATAAATGTTGGATGAAAAAGTTTTGATTTCAAATTTACATTTTTTTGTTTATAAATGTTTTTTTTTCTTTTTAATTGTATTGGCAGAATGTGATAGAGATGCATAACTACTTAACAAGTATGTACGAAGCAGGAGATGCCCGATCTGCTCTAATTGCTATGGTTCAGAAACTTCAACATGCCAAAAACGGTGTTGACATTGTCTCTGAGAGCCGAGTATGTTCATTTTTGTTGTTTCATTATTATCCACTAATTATTTTATTAAAATATAGTTCTATTATTTCTTGAAATTTCAAAAATCATATATCTAATATTCCACCTGATTCAGATACGAACCCATTTCGCAAGACCTAATTGGAGGAAGGTTTTTTCCGAATTGTCAAGCAAGCACGAAACTTCTCGCATAGGTAATTATTGGTTCTCTTAATTTCCTTAAAACATTAAATGTCCATTTTATTAAATAAATATCTAGGTCTAGTTCTCATTCCATGCATGGAAATTAGAGAGTCATCATGTGTTTACCTTTAGGCCGTATTTTATTCAACTAATTGCATAATAAGCACCTTTGCTCGCATAATTATTTGAAACAAATTCAGTTCAGATAAACTAGGTAAACAATTGTTATCTGTTCATTAAGCTGGGTCGACCCATTTAAACCATTTTGACGCCCTAAAGTTTACCATAAACTATATATAAAAGTATAGTAATTCCTAATTTTATTTTTGGAAATTATTTACTTACAACGATAAAGTATCTAAATATAAGTAGTTCATTTGGTAAATAAAAACGATAAGTGAATAGGTTCATCTCTCTTTGGACTTTCGTTTTGGATGTAGATCTAAATTTAAAGGCCTTTGATCAAAAACACACATACGCACATACATACTGTTTGTTCTATTTACATACGGAGTTATTTTACTCTTTTTTTAATCTTTTAATATGAGAATTGAGGTGTATTATCTTAATTTGTGACTTTTCATGTGAGTTTTAACTTAATTTGTATGGTTTCAGGTGTGTTTTACTGTGGAAGTCCAGCGCTAGTTCGACCACTAAAATCACTTTGTCAGGAGTTCAGTCTCGAGTCGTCCACCCGCTTTAGTTTCCACAAAGAGAATTTCTGACTTTTATTTAATAAAACTCATAAAACTGTTTTTGGTTCATTGAGACAACAAATTTTGAGTTCATTGATTTACTTAGGTTTAAGGAGAGGATGTAGTTAGCAATGTATAGATAAATCTCAAAATATAGTTTTATTTGCAAGGATATTTTTAAAATGAGATTATTTGATGAAATATTCTAAATCCACACAAAGTTTTAGAATTTAGAATATATTTTATATTTGTAGATAAATTTTAATCTTTGATTATTAAAGTTGAGGTATTTATACTGCATTTAAACTTCTTACTCAAAATTTCAAAAAAATAAATCTTTCTTTAGAAAACTGTATATACTCATTTTTAAGAATTTTGATTTCTCGATTGAAACATAAATGATCTTTTATGAATCTAAACATACTTTACTTTAGAGGTTTTTGTGTGTCAATTCTCCAAACAGTAATCATTGTCGATTTCAGTATCAATCTTTCATAATTAATATCAATTTACATATAAATATTTCATTAACTATACTATATATTAGTATAGTACTATATTTAGTCTTAACTATGTTTTGAGCAGTCATACACTCAAATCATTTAAATATACAAAGCACTATAAATTTGTGTTTATGTTTTCAGATTGATTACATAAATCCAGTAGATAAATCAAAAGCCAAACCAACTTACATGTAAATGTAAATCCAAGTTCTTTGTTCATACATCGTTAGTTTTGAAACCCAACAAAAGTAGTTTTCAGAAATAGAAAAACTTTTGTTTAAGGTTATGCAAATTGTTTTCAGAATTATTAACAGTATGAGAAAAAGTGTATGCCATTTCACAGTTAAAGAAATTAAGAGAAACACATATATAGAAATTGTCGTGTTTATAAACATAAATCAACACTATAATCAACACTGTAATAAGTCAGATATCTTTCCTACGGTTGACAACTCAACATTTTCAGAAGTTATGGAGATGACATGTCATTAAATGAAAAAAGTTGAAGACCAATCAAATTATTTCAATTGAACACATCAGTTCCACATCATCTTCTTTCTGTTGAATTATTAATTGATTTATTTTCATTACCTCTTTATTGATTCCTTATTTTGTTTGTTCTCCTTATCGATTATCTTTAATTGGACGATAAGAACGTAGAAACAGTGGAGAGGATCCCGATTTAAAAACAATAATCAGATTTTTTTCGAGTGTTTGTTTTATCCCTCAATTTGCTTTATATGGTCTCTAATTATGCAAATCTATTGCTTTTTCAATTCGAAACTCTGTCTCTATGTCTTGATTGAAAACTATGGATCATTCAATTCGAATATATATCTCTCTATGTCTCGATTGTGTTTCAGTTTTGTCTCTCTCAATGTTTGTGATTCAATCAATTTTGTGTGTTGTTTGATTTTACCCTTCCATTCAAATTGGCTTTGTGTTGTTTGTATTTGCTACATGTTCTTCCATCAAATAATTCCAGTTCCCATTGTCTTATTCTTTTCCGTTAACCGAGATTATGTTGTTTTTTTGTGTTAATTTCAGTTTTCTAGCGAATTCAAGTTTATGTTGTTTGATTTTAGTGTTAAATTCGAGTTTCTGTTGTTTGATTTTGCTAGAAACTTCAATTGAATCCGTCAGTTCTCACATGTATAATTTTCATTGTTTCATGTAAGCAAGGTTCATGAACTAGTTGCCATAGTTATTTGCTAGATTTTTCAGGTGGACGATGGGAAGCAAAAAGATGAAAGTTACAGTGTTGTAATTCATATGACAGATGAGAAGTCTTGACTTCAATGGTATATTTTGTTTTTGGTGTGAATAAAATTCTGAAAATTTGACTTATCATTTTTGGCAAATGTGGTAAAACCTCATTTCTTTTTGATACGAAAATTAGATGAAGTGTGTTTTTAAAAAAATCCAACAAACCATTAAACCAACCTAAGGTCCACCATAACCGTGCAGCTTAGAAGTCATAGCCGTGTAGAGGTAGCTGGATATGATCCCAAAAATACCACTGATGTCTTTGAAAACATAAACAAAATCAAGAGTTGTTTTATAAGGTTTTTAGTTAGGTTCGACTAATATATGGCTGCTTTAGAACCAAATTTTGGTGGTTGTGTGATTCTTTTGTCTCTGTTTATAAGACATAGATGTAACAATATTTTTTTAATAATTTAAACTCACATGTTAAAAAAGAAACAAAATCAAGAGTTGAAATAATAATAATAATAATAATAATAATAATAATAATAATAATAATAATAATAATAATAATAATAATAATAATAATAATAATAGTAATAATAGTAATAATAATAATAGTAATAATAATAATAGTAATAATAATAATAATAATAATAATAATAATAATATTAGTGTAACACAGAAAAAAAATATTAAAAAATTACTCTGCAACATAGCGCGGATCTATTTTTAATATTGGACAAAAATCAATATGATGAAAGCTTATAAATAACTAAGCATATTTGAATTTAACAAACTAAGACTCGATCAATGTGCTTAATCCTATAAACAATTTTACAAAAATATATCAACCAAATCAAAATATTTTACATACATATATACATATACTCTTTAATTTCAAAAAAACAGAAATGATAATTCTTATAAACTACTGTTTCATTCAAAATGTGCATCCAACTTATTTATCTCTCTCTTTATATATGTTAACAGTAAATTTGCATAATACTCATATTTACCAAAACTTCACTAATATGATAACAATTCAAAACATTATTGTAAATAAAATAGATAAAAACTAAACAAAAATCCTGCGGCGTATCCCAAACTCAAGGTTAGTATTTTTCAAATTAAACCGAAAAAAGTAACACTTATACTCCAATGACGTTCTCTTAAACTTTTTAAGAGTAGTTAATAAATTCATAATTAATCTACCCAAAAAAAAAGAAATTTAGAAAATCTAACGGTCATAATTGAAATCTTCTCAAAGACAAAAAAGAAGAAACTTCCCAAACCTAAATATAAAACAGTCTTTTTTAACTTCAGATTTACTCCTCAATATTTTCAGATAGAAGAAACCGAAACTTCGGATTCACGCAACAGCCGAAATTCAATATTTTTCAGATGGGAGAAGAAAAGATATCGGAACTATCGTAAATGGACCCTTAACACTGCGGTAACTACAAGAAATATGAGCGAACAAAGATGAAGAGTACAAAAATATATTGGTGAATAGCTGAGTTTACCAATGAATCCATGTCTGTATGTGGTTAGGATCTGTTACATTTCAAAATAAATTAAGAATTGATACTAATAATTTTATATATATTTGAGTTGGTCCAGACAGTACTATTTACTCTGTACTAGACACACAAAAGATAAAATTCTAAATTATAATTTATCACTTTCATGTGACCATTAAGTGCAATAAATAATGCATGATTCTGTTAAATTAGTCGTAGCTTCAAGTAGTCATTCACAATTAATTAATGTACAAATAATCCTTTCTTTAAAAAAAAAAGAAATTTGGAAAATCCAACGGTAAGTATTTGAGATCTCCTGATCCCACACAAAAAAAAATGAGAAATTTTAACGTTGATCAAAGTCAAGATACATTACAAAATTAAAATATCCCAGTAATTTTTTTCACAAATCATTGTCAAATTTAATACCAAATTTTCATGATATAATATATCAATTTTAAAGATCAATATTTCATTAACTATACTATACTTAATATTAAATTTTGTGAACTATTATATACTCAAAAACATTTAAATACACAAATTCCTATAATTATTATTTTTAACAAAAAAGTCCTATAAATTTATGTTTAATTCTTCTAGAATATTTTATAAAACGCAGTAGGTAAATATATAAGCAATGCAACGTACATATAAAAATAAATTTATTAATTCTTATATTGTTTGTGTTAGCAAATGTTTTTAAACGCAACAAAAGTAATTAATTAATATGTTATATATTAAGTTTATACAAGTTATTTTAGAATTATTAACAGTATGAGAAAAAAGTATCTGCCAATTCACAATTATTGAAAAAAAAATTAGGAGAAAAAAATTCAGAAATTACGTGTGTTTCCTAAACCAGACCGAAAAAGTAATGATACTCTCTAATGACTCTCCTAAACTGTTTTAAAGTAGTTAATAAAATCATAATTAATCTACAAAAACAAACTTTCCTTTTTTTCAAAACAAAGAAAAAAAATGGAAAATCTAAGGTCATTAAGATTTAATAAAACAGTGTTTGTGTCTGCTGTTAACTTCAGATTCACGCAATACAATAATTTTCAGATAGAAGAAACGGAATCGAAAAGAGAGAATGGAGATGGAGTATCCGATTCCCATGTCTACTTATTACAGTCGATATCAATATGGTCACTTAATTTTCAACGGCGACTCTCTCACAAACCCTAACTATGCTCCGGCGAAATCGACGATCCCTCCTCTCCCTGAAAATCTATCTCCGATCATTCTTAAACTACTTCGTGCTCCTCCAAACACAACGAACACGAGAAAGAGGAAGAGTCGTAGTAGTAGTAGCGGTGTCGTCGTGACAAACAAAGGATTCTTCGAAGCCGCCGTTAAGAAATCTTCCACCGCCGTAACTCACCGAAACAAAAGAGTGAAAAAGTCTTCGTCTTGGGTCAAATCTAGGTTACTTGGGGAAGGGGCTTACGGTTCTGTGTACCTAGCAACAAGTCAAGACAAGAAAACAGAGAGAGCGATTAAAACTGCAGAGATTTCACGCGCTTCGAGTCTCATTGACGAAGGAAGGATTTTGAGACGATTACGATCTGCCTTTGTGATTCGTTGTTACGGCGACGAGACCGTTCGTGAAGGAGGTGATCTTCGATACAATTTGGTTCTTGAGTATTGCTCGGGACAAAGTATTACAGATTTGATCGAAGACAATCAAGGAGGCTTATCAGAGTTTGATGTGAAGCTGTTTGCTAGTGATGTCTTGTCCGGTCTAAGACGTCCACGACAAACCGGAAGTGAAGTGTGGGAGAACACGGCGACCTTTCTTCTGACGAATGGGTGAATCTCATTGCTCACACCGATCTCATTCCTTCTATACAGACTTGGCTATCTCATCAAGCTCGAGATTTTGTAAGGCGATGTTTGGTCAAGGAGCCCGAATCTAGGTGGGAGATTGATGCGCTTCTTTGCCATCCCTTCCTCAGTTCTGATGCATTACTCTCACATAACGGATTCGTCTATGACTGAGTTGTTTACTTTTGAGTTGTGTACTTGTAAAATCATTGTTTGTTTCTTTTATATCAATGTATTATTATTATTCATTGTATTAAACTCTGTATTTTTAAAGTCCTTTTGACATTTTTATACATCACTTCAGTTCAGAGCTAAGATATGTCTCTCTAGTCTACTGAGATTCTTTAGTAAGTCGTTCCTTGATCTTCTCTTGCTTATCTTTTGAGTATCAAAACTACTAAACTGTTGACTTCTGTTTCATTATTAGTTTACACTTTACAGTAGCATGAACATAATCCTTAGAATGTAACCTGAGGCTGAGATGCATCAGTTGGCTCAACTATGACTTGTCTTATGAAAGCTCTTCTCCACCAAACCTCAAATGCTCTTTGTACGTTTGGACATTCATCACCTTTGCTCATAAACCGATCAAACCATTTCATCAGAATCACCTGTTGCTGTCTCAGTGACAATGTCGGTATCATCTGGCTGAGTCCATCCTCCAACACATTCCAGTCCATTGATCTCGATGAGGCCCTTCTCATCCACCCAAAATCATCATACAAGGCCTCTAACCATGTCTTCAGAACCGAATACCGAGTCTCCCTCTTCACCAAGATCTTTCCTTTACCAATTCCAACACAGATTTCTGCAGTGATCTTGCTTATTTCATGTCTGTACATTGCAGGAATCTTGGAATGGAGACTCGCTAGCTCATTCTGATCCGCCCATAGTTTCACAAACTCGTCACAGATCTTCTTCTCAATCAGTATGTCTACTATCCAAAGCAAGTTACAGGCTTCTCTAGCGATATTGACAACTAAATCACTGGTGGGGTCATTCATATGGGAGGTGGCTTCGGATAAGCAAAGGATAAGAGAGTGGAGACATTGGTGACACTGACTGTAAAGTATATCTTTAGACACATCATGGTCAGCTTCTTCTTTAATCAAGTGGAAGATCACAGATTTCATTTCGCGGCTTGCTTTGTCGTCTTTAGCTTGGCAAACACTTGTAAGGAGTTTTAAGAAGATGTCATTAGTTATACTTGAGGACTTTGAGAGCTCAGAAGATGAAGATGATACTACTCTCTGCAGAACTGAAGTGGTGCTTGAACTTGGGAGATCAAGTTTTTCAATACAGGACACGACGATTTGTTCCTCGTCTTCTGACCAAGGAACCGCTTCTAGGTACTCCAAGCATGACTTGATTCCCTCCTCAAACGTTATAGCGGAAGAAACCTATCAAAGATAAGACATTGAAGCCATCACACTAGCAAAAGAGCTCGAGAAACCAATTTAGACATAAAAAGCTCTCAGATTTTGCCAGCCATAGATAGAAAAATGTCAAGAACTATCACTTGCCGCAATGCGAGTGATAATGAGTGAACATTTCTTACCGAGAAACATAATAACTACTAAAACACGCTCACAAAAGAGGCAGCAGAAACAATGTTGCTGTGAGTAAGAAGTCCACAAAGTTCCAGTTTCTTTCCGTTTTCTCAGAAACAAACAGATCAAGAACACTCGAGAGTTTCCAAGAACTGGATCACAATTTATCACTAGAAACGGTTCTACTCTATCCTTGACCTCAATTCCAGCCTTAAGTCTATCCACAAGAATCAAATTCACTATATGAGAGAAAGACAATGACCAAATCAATGTTCATATACCTTAAGAGATTCAAAGAGACATGGATCACCATTTATCACAGGAAATGGTTTCCAAATCTTATCCTAAATCATCCTGCCTTGAGCTCAATTCAAGCCCTAAGCTATCCACAAGAATCAAATTCACTAAATAAGAGAAAAAAAATGGACCAAATCAATGTTCATATATACAGTATACCTTAAGAAAAGCCAAGACTTTGATGACATTTTCACCAACAAACTTGTTCTTGAGATCATCGCAATACATCAACATCACAGTCTCCACATACACATCCACATCATCACACTCACTTATCTCCACAATCTGAGAGTCAGACTTCATCTTCTCCATGAAAAATCTGCTCTTTACTGATAAGACCTTCTTATGCACATCCATGGTAACTCTGTACCCGTCTCTGCTCACCAAACTCAGCTTTACGTCTCCAGGTTCAACGCCATTCTTGAAATCCATCAAAATGTTAGCCACGCGAGCGTGAGATTTCCTCCGAGGCTCGCCTTGGCTTCTTCTAGTCTCGCAATTTTGCTCATCTGAGATCATATCGAGAAGGGTCGGGTTTGAGTGACTCGAGCGAGTTGAATCGTTCGGAGAAGCAATGGGGGATGAGGGTTTGGAAAAAGCCGTGGTTTTTGACGGAGAGAAAGAGAGAGAGAGATCAGAGATAAACCCTCGTTTGATCATTGTTGATACTCTTGACGCCATTGAACAAGAAACTAACCAATAGATTCAGAAAAGAGAAAGCTTTACTCTGATTCCCGATAAAAATGGAGAAAACAGAGATTGATGATAAACCCTTCACTGGAGAATTTTGCTATTTACTAGAATCGATGAAATTGTTTGGTGGATTAAGAAAGATTGAAACTTTCTCCGAAGAAAGAAGAAAGCGGGGAGGATTTTCTAAGTAAACCCGAAGCACGAGTAAGCGCAGAAAAGAAGCAAAAGTTTGTGTGTGTGTGGCGGGGGCGATTTGAGAATATATAAAATTAAAGGGACAAGATTGGGAAAAATTAAAAATTGAAGGAAACAGGAAACAATAATGATAAAGAAGTGATTTTTGGAATGCTCTTTTTAGTTTTTAATAAATCGTGTTAGCCTCGCAGGTTCGATCCAACCGTTATGAAAGGATTTGTGCATATTATTAAATGATATTATTATTTAATAAAATAATATCATTAAAAATATATTCGATAAAAATATAAAATACACAAACTATTAGTAGTTTTATATATATAATTTTTCAATTTACAATTTTTTTTTTGAAAATTATAATATCATCATACCTTTTTCAATCATGATAATTTTTATAAAGATTTATATTATTTTTTAACACTAAAAATGGCATTTAAGATATACAAAAAAAAAAATGAAGTAAAACTGGGAAATAAAATTTTGAAAATAATTTTCATCAATATAAATAAGATAGCATATAGTGTGATTAACATAAATATGACTGTTATTTTACATATGTGGATAAGTATATATATATCTTATTTTATAAAAGAGAATGATTTAAAGTAAATAAGTCGCTTTATCGTAATATGTGTTAATTACAACTATCAAATGTTGACATATGTTTAATTAAATAAAATCATAGATTATCAAAAAAAATAAAAAAAATTTTAAAAGAAATACAATCTTAAAAAAAAAATTATAATTTCCCATCTTTATAGTTATTAAATAAAAAAAGGTGCTTAATTAAATTAAAATTATATCTTGAAAAATCTTCATTTGAATAATAAAATTTTAAAGTTAGTTCCTATTTCCTAATCCGAAAAAGTAAAAAAAAAACTACATTATCAAAAAGATATAAAAAAATATTAAAGGAATACAATCCTAAAAGGAATAAATACCTAATTTCCCAAAATAAAATATAAGTTTTTTCAAGTTTAAGTGTTAGACTATTTAAACTCTAATAATTATACTTTTAATACGCTTCTAAATTCTAGTTATTTGAACAAACAAAATTATTTTTTGTAATCCAACCTAGTTTACTATTCTAATTGGTTAGCTGTTAAATAAAATTTAAAGTAAAATTCTGTCTAATTTGTCAACATAAGTTACATATAATTGGCACAAAATAAAAAATTGGTTAGAAAATTCAAAATATTCTTGGATTAAGAACCAAAAAAACAACTTCCTTTGGACATAAAAATTTAAGGAAATATTCTCCATAGAAAAGAAAAGAGTATGTAAAGGATCTCTCACAAAGTAAAAATGTTATTATTGCTCTCTCTCAAAGGGAATAAGTAAAAAAGAGGCGTAAAATTTTACTCAGAAAATGTTGCTTATGCGGAGCTAAGTCTCATGGACTAATCTGGATCCAGTGATGGAGCAAGACGGTGGACTTCCACTAGAGATTAAAGATGATGGTGGATGAGAATCTGATGACTGAAACTAAAGAAAGCTGCGAAAACCAAATCTTTAGATATATATAAAGCCCAAGATACGAATAGAATCAAGAGAATGAGGAAAGAGTTGAGCAAAATAATGTTGTTGGAAAACGTCAAGAGCCAAGGAATGGTAAAGATTTTTGGTGAGTGAAAGTGCGAGAAGAAAATGATATTCTTTTGGAAACTGAAATAAGATCTTAACAAAAGAACATTAAAGAGACAAAAATCTTGCCAGAAAAATGTTTCGCATATATATGAATGAGATCATAGCCACCCGCCATTGATTCATTCTTTCAGACCTCGCACTAGAACTGAGCGTTTAGGTTTGGTTCAGGTCTATCGGGTTCAGAAGTTTATTATAAATGCAACTATGGTTTTAAAGACTTACAAATGCATATAGTTTTGCTCCAACTAATGAATGCATCTAGTTTAGCTCTAACTAATTAACAAGATCATGACACATGTTGGTTGATCCATTAAATTATGACATGTGTAAGACATTATTTTCTTAATCAAAAGTAAAAATAAATAAATAGTCTAAGATATAATTTTCCCTTTCATTTATCCTAATATATGTTAACTATTATTATTTCAATAATATTTAAACTTTTCTTTTTGATATTTTCAACTTTCATATTATTTAGAATCCAATAAAAATTCACATATTTCTAATTTTTAAAACAAAAAAAATTTGATTGAGTATAATCACACCAAATTCATCATCCTAGATTCCTAATTGGTTAAATGTTACATAAATCATAGAGTAAACTGATTGGATAAAATCATAAATATATCCAAATTAATGGCTTAAATCAAAAATAATTTTATTTAGTTTCATGGACCAAATAGCTAAATCTTATTATATAACTTGGGTTGCATTCAAAATTATAACCCACAAAATCATGACACGTGTCCCAAATAATTCAGATTTTGTCATGTGTAAAGTTTACAATTATAATTATAAAATAAATAAATATAGAAATAAATAATTTTAAAAGGAAAAAAAAACCAAAATTTTGTTAATTTATCTAATCACTAACTAAAATTAAAAAATAGTTTTAAAAACAAAAATAAAACTAATTAAAATACAAAAATAATTTAAAAAGGAAACCCGTAATTTATTAATTTACCTAATCAATAATTAAAATTTAAAAAAACAATAAAAGTAAAAAAGGAAATCAAGAATTTCTTAAGTTATCTAATCAATAACTAAAATTTAAAAATAAAACCTAAATCCTATTTTAAGGAAAAGTAAATAAACAAAAACTATAAATTTATCTAATCAGTAATTAAAATTAAGAAATAGTTTTAAAAAGTTTTGTATCTCCTCAATTTTTGTAAATGTATATATTATCTGTCTCCATTTCATTATGACCAAAAGTCTCAGATACAACATCGCTTTCTTCGCTGCCAAGTAGTATATAAAACCACAGTTTCAAATTCAATAATCAGTTCAGCGAAAAATGCTCCTAGTTGCGGAAATTAAAAAAGCTCTATTTGATATTAATCCGGAAAAACGTCAGGCCCAGAGGGATAACAAGTTTATGCTACCAACGTTTCTGGTCGCTTATGGGGGATGATATCGTCAAGATGGTGGGTAGTTTCTTCGATACAGAATCCTTTGACCCGCGCTTTAATCAAACAAATATTTGTTTGATCCCAAAAACGGATAGACCAAGAGAGATGTCAGAGTTCAGACCAATCAGCTTATGTAACGTAAGTTACAAAATTATCTCAAAGGTTCTAAGTAATCGGCTAAAGTGTGCACTACCGAAATTAATTTCAGAGACTCAATCGGCCTTTGTTGCCAAACGTTTAATTACGGATAATATCTTGCTAGCTCAAGAAAATTTCCATGCTCTTCGCACAAAAGCTAGCTGCAAAGCAAAGTTTGTTGCTATAAAGACCGATATGAGCAAAACCTATGATCGAGTAAAGAGGAGCTTCTTACAGATTTTAATGAGAAAGCTGGGTTTTTCATAAAAATGGATTTCTTTGATCATGTACTATGTCTCTTCTGTCTCTTATCAAGTTCTTATCAATGGGGAAGCTAAATGAAATATCTTTCCAACAAGAGAATTAAGACAAGGGGATCCTCTCTCTCCTTTCCTCTTTATCATCTGTACGGAAGCTTTGATCGCTCAATTAAGAGGTGCTGAAACAGAAGGTCGGATAACAGGAATGAAGATTGCACAAGGAAGTCCCCCAGTTTCCCATCTTTTATTTGCAGATGATAGCCTGTTTTTCCGTAGAGCAGAAGTCGTGTAGTGTGCAGAACTTCTCAAGATACTAAAGGTTTATGGAGAAGCTTCGGGCCAACAATTAAATAGAGAAAAATCCTCTATTCTCTTCAGGAATTCAGTGACAACAGAGATAAGATCAGACCTAAAAAGTGCTATAGGGATAACGAAGGAAGGAGGGATGGTCATGTACCTAGGACTCCCGGAAAAGATCTGTGGTTCTAAAAAACAGATTTTTTCCTACGTACAAGATCGCCTAAACAATAGAATCAATTCTTGGTCGGCAAAGTTTCTCTCGAAAGGAGGCAAAGAAGTCCTTATTAAATCAGTGGCACAAGCAATTCCCACGTATGTGATGTCCTGTTTCCTCTTAACACAAGATACCACAAATAAGCTTCGAAGCGCCATTACCAAATTTTGGTGGAGTAATAACAGTGATAGCAGAGGGATGCACTGGATTTCATGAGAAAATATATGTAAGCCATTAGAGGATGGAGGCCTTGGTTTTCGTGATCTCCAGGATTTTAACTTAGCGTTACTTGCTAAACAACTATGGCGATTACTGCGGTTTCCTGACTCAATTTTAAGCTGGGTCCTAAAAGGAAGATATTTTCGATACTCAAATCCTATTGTTATACAAAGGGCAAATTCCCCATCCTATGGTTGGTGAAGTATTATGGCCGCAAAACCATTACTGCTAGAGGGATTAAGGAAGAATGTAAGATCGGGGTTTAGTACACGTGTTTGGACGGACCCATGGATCCCTTCGACCCCCCCAAGACCAGCGAACGATAATGGAGTCTACCGGGACCAACATCTCTACGTAAACCATCTCATTGACTTTGATTCAAAAGAATGGAAATTAGAGATTTTACAAAACCTGATTGAACCGAATGATATCCAATTAATTTTGGGGTTGAAACCTAGTAAAGTCTTTCAAGTAGACAATTACATCTGGTGCTACACAAAGTCGGGTCAGTATTCTGTGAAATCAGGGTATAAAATAGCTCGGGAGAGGAAGGTGAATATATCTGAGGTTTTAGAACCAAGCCTAACTAAGTTGAAAGCTTATACTTGGAAGCAAAAGACATCGACGAAAGTTCAACATTTCATATGGCAAGCTCTCTCGGGATGTCTAGCAACGTGCGATAGGCTGGTAGATCGACATTGTGGTACAGACCAAGCATGTCCTAGATGTGGAGATGAAAATGAGACAATTAATCACCTATTATTTGAGTGCCCACCAGCGGTACAAGTTTAGGCGATCTCCCCTATCCCCTCCAGCCCAGAGGTCTTCCCTTGTAATGCTCTCTACACTAATTTTGATCATCTCTTTTGGAGAGCAAAGGAGAGTGGCGCAATAGATATGCAACTGGAAGTTTTCCCTTGGATCCTTTGGTTTATATGGAAAGCCAGAAATGAAAAAGTCTTCAATGGAAAAGATATATCACCTATGGAAACGTTGGAGCTAGCCATTTCCGAAAGCCTGAGTTGGAAATTTGCACAGATTATCGAGGAGAATGCGGACCAAGATGAAAGTGTTATTGCACAGGAGTCAGAAAATAAACGTCTCCTCCCGCAAGATGCCATCGGGAACCCAGTCTCTATACGGTGTCAAGTGGATGCGTCCTGGAAAGCAGAAGACAGAGCCATGGGGGTGGGGTTTGTGCTTTTTGATTCAACGGTTCCTTCGTTGGGCCTTAAATCAAAGCCCCGAACACTGTCCTCCCTCTATGCGGAATTGGAAGCTTTATCGTGGGCTATGGAGATCGTGCTTCAACGAGGTTTCAGCTCGGTTTGTTTCGAAACAGATTGTTCAAAAATAATAAAAATCCTAGATGATACTGAAGAGTGGCCCGCTTTTGCGACAGAATTAGAATCGATCAAATCTCTTCGTCTATTGTTTAGTGATTGCTCGATCATTTCTATTCCTAGATTACAGAATGCCATAGCTGATACCTTGGCTAAAGGTGCGTAAAACCGAAAGTTGTTATATTCATATGTAAGCTACCGTGTTCCATAGTGGCTATCTTGCAAGGATAGCCTTTTCGAACAAGCTTAATAATAAATGAGTTTTTGATGTCAAAAAAAAAAATCAGTTCAGATTTTTAAGCATACTATAAAACCAATATGAAGTTAATTATGAATCAAACCAAATCTAAAAAAGGAGTGAGTGTGCTTACTTCCTGGTAACGAGATTCAAGTTGTTCTGTGATCTGAAGCTGTTTAGTTAATGTTAAATGTAATACCTTAAAAACCAATATTATTTAGATTACTAATAGTTTATTTGCAATGTTAGTTTATTTGCAATGTTAGTTTATTTGCAATGTTAGTTTTCCAAGTTTCATGTTTTTCTATTAAATTACTAATAGTGTTTTTATTTATTTAATTATTTTATAATATTTCTTTTATATGGACATTTGTTTGATATAATGCATATAGGAGTTTATGACCCATTTCAATTTTTTCGGGGTTAATACCCATTATTGGGTTGAATAAAGTTTGTTTTTTTTGGGTTTGAGATAGTTTGTCCAATCTAACAAGGTGCTCGGAAAAACAAAATTAGTGGGAAGCAAAAACTTTTGGAAATTATATAGATTTTTAATATTTTTATTATAAAATATTAATTTATTTATTCATGTGGAAAACTAAAATTTTGTAAATAAATATGTTTTCTAACAAAACATGATTTTTATTTTTTTTCTTAAAATAATTTTGAAATATATCATTAATAACAAATATTTGATTAAATACATATGCTTAATTTTAATTTATTTTAAATTTTAAAATCCGTCATCGGACGGGTCCTTATCTAGTAGATCTAATAAACTTATCAACATAAAATTAAAAATTAACTAATTGCGTAAAATTTAATGAATTATAGAATACAATTATTACAAAAAAATTATAAAACTAAATATTTAGTGAGAAATATGTGGCATGCATGCAAACATCAAATACTTATAAATGTAAAATAAATTAATTAATTAAAAGGGATCGACAAGGCATAATTTGATATAATATATTGTGGAAAAAATTAAATAAATGAGAATTTGATAATGATGTTTATCGCCTACTTACAGCTTATAAGATAACTATGCATGGATACCAGAGATCAATATTGTCAACTCACTGAGCCAAATAGGTAAATTATTGAAAACAAAAGTGTCAACAATTGATTTCATATACGAAATGTTAGTACTGAAATGTGATTCTAGACCTATCACCATAAATAAAAAGGATTCTCTTGGAGATTGATGATGGTGGATGAAAATCCGATGAATGGAAAAAATTTAAATAAAGCCCCTAAAACTAAACATAATCATGTATAGAGCCCATGATATAAATAAAATCTAGAGTTTGTAGCGGAAAGATTGTAATATATAAAAAAATATTAATTATTCATATACAAAATTAAATTTGTAAATAATTTTATTCTCTAACGAAACATGTTTTCTATTTCTCTCCATTAAAATAATTTAAGTTATATTGTTATCAACACATATTTTAATTTCTTGATTTTGCTTAAATTTAATTTATTTTAAATTTTGAAAATTCATCTATCGGACGGATCCTAATCTCATATAAGTATAAACCGAAGTTTTATACTTCTTGGTTTTTTCATATGGAAGTACCACAATTAAATCTATCTTATAAAAGTGAAGACGCTACACAAGGCAAAATCAAAACCAAAAGGAGATGTAAAGAAACATATATGCAAAGAGAATCAAATATATATTTGGTCAAAAACACTATGTTTATGTCATATGTTATTGAAACATTTATATAGTTAGAATTTAGAAACATAAGTAAGGTATTCAAAGTATTATGGTAAACAAAACAAAAAGTAGTTTGGTATTAGCTTATATATATATATATATATATATATATATATATCAGCTAGGTAAGTGTTTAGTGATGGATGAGCCCCTTATAATAAGGTCATCGTCAAACTTGCTTATGAATTTTTCAATTTATTTTTGAAGTTTTTCGACGTAAATCCTCATTTATGGCATTTAACACAAGAATCTTATTTAGTGTTAAGTCACAAAAGTAGACTTTTTATTGTAGTAAAAGTGAATTCATAGTAAAACCCAAATTAATCTCACAAAGATGTGAATTAATCATACTCTCATATTTCGCTTAGGGGAGATGTGGCCACATCAAATAAAACCTACATAAAACAAATAAAAATAATTAATATTTCTATAAGAGAGATTTAGTTTTACTTAAATAAAAAAATTACCAGTGCTTTGTAAATTGGCTGGCTAGGCTGGTTGGTTAGAGGAGACACGCTATGGAGGTGTGATGTAAATGTAATTTTGAGAGTCTAGGGAGGTCTCATCTGTCTAAATAAATTGTGAATGAATCAAAATTTAAAAATATTACACTAATTCAAGAAAGGAGAGATTGTTACCTGGATAGGAAATTATTACTTCCAAGATGTATATAATAGGGCTAACATGTCAGCTTTTTAGATGCATTACATCTTATATCATCAGCCAAAACTTTAATATTGAACCGATTTTCTCAACTTTGCACAAATATCCCACTAATCTGAATCACCAGCGAGTATAAGTATTGAAGCTGGTGGCTGTCTTTCCAAGCAAAATTTCATCATATAAATCATAATCATCACATCACAGACATTTCACTGTGGTATTTCTTCCACAAAAGAAAGAAATAATTAGTAAAAAATCATTTAAATTAAAATATTTTTCTAAAAGAAATGTTTTATATATCGTTAAAACTTAAAACTGTTGAGATGTTTAATAGAAGATAAGCCATTTGGAATAACATCATCATCAAACTTGCTTATAAGGTTTTCAGTGTATGTTTAAAAAAATTTCGAAGTAAATCTTTTTTTGTTGCATTTAACACCGTAATCTTATATGGTGTCATATCATAAGGAGTAGACTCCTTATCCACTTACTCATTATCCATGTTGTAGTAGAAGTGAAGTGAATTGAGAGTTTACGAAGAAATGAATCTATCATGTTTTTATACTTCACTGTTAAGGGAGATGTGGCCACATTATATATATAACTTACATAAAACAAATCAAAGTAATTAATATTCTATAAAAGAGATTTAGTTTTGCTTAAATAAAACAAGATAAAATTACCAAATTTAGACTTCTTTAGAATTTTAATGTCAAACCAGACTCCCTAGTGTTGTAAAAATACAACCAATGGGTCATTGTTTCACAATAAATTTCTAAAGGGGTCTAATTTATTTCAAAAATTAAAAAATTACACTTACTAAAAAATGAAACAATTGCCACATTTCGAGAAGAAAAATTGCCACATTGTTGAATATAAATTTTGTTCTTTATGGCCTTTTATCTGATCAATAGGTGTCTCCATAATCTTCAATAACCTTAGAAACTCATCTTAGATATGTTTTTAGCAAATCACAAATTATGAAAACATCAGATTTTTGTTTGATGTTTGAAAATTATATCACAATATATAACAAACGAAACCATATGCGAAACTTGACTTAATTTTATTGACATGTAAAAAATTATTCTTCAGAAAATCACACAAATAAACACATATGACAAGAAACACTTACAAATATAAAATAAAAGATAATGGTAAAAATGAAAGGAAACAAAAAGAAAAAGCATCTCGCTTGAAGCTTTGGTAGAGCAAAGAGTTTCAAACGGTTCTTGAAAGCGTTAAAAAGAAAACAAGAAACATTTTATTCAAATTTCAGAAAACATTTGTCTGTAAATCTTCCAGCTCAGGATCCACAATTTTCTCTCCGTTTTCAGCTTCACCAGAAAATATCGGAGTTTCGAGCTCCGGAGGGTTCTGCATACCAAAACAAATTCAAAAAAAAAATTAACTTTCTTCTTTCACAAGTAAAAAAGAAAATAAAAAAAAACTGTTTCTTTGATCCCAAGTAAAGAGAAGCTATGAAGTTACCGTGCATCGAATCAGAGCCCAATTTATGCCTTTGAAAAAAGAATGGTTCTTGACTTCGTTAGCTCCTTCAAAACAACCTAATCTCTTCTTCGGATCTCGTTGTAACAGCCTAAAGATCAGCTGTTTCACTTGAAGACTTGCCTGTAAGACCAATAACAAACTAATTAAACATGATCTTAGACTTTTATGCCATGAGTTTATATAAATAGTGATTGATCCATTACAGGAATACTAGCTGGGAACTTGAGATCTTTCTGAAGAACATTGGTGAAAGTCTTTTGTCTAGTTTTGCCTCTAAAAGGAGTGTATCCGTACAACATTTCATACATAAGGATACCAAGAGCCCACCAGTCCACTGCACTAGTATGGCCTGCTCCACTTATAATTTCCTATCCATATGAGACATTTAATCACAAGTTAGGACAGATAAAATTAGCTAAACCGGTATAGTTAAGTTTGTATATATATATGATACACACTAACCGGAGCAATATACTCTTCAGTGCCAACAAATGAGTTTGATGCACGCATAGGTTCAGCCATGAAGATTGGAGTTTGTTGACTCTTTTGTTGCTTCTTCTTCTTCTTCTCATCTACACTAGGAATTAACAGCTGCGAGAAACATGGATCATCCACACCTGAGTAAAACTCTCTAACCAAAATTCTAAACAAGAATATTGGGGGAAGAAGACTGAGAAAAAAAAACCTGAGGTTTGCAAGATGTCAAGCAAGACAGATCGAAATCCGATAAAGAGATATCACCATTTCCTTGGATTAACACGTTTTCCGGCTTTAAGTCCCGGTAAATTATTCCTGAATTTAAGAAAACAAAATTACAAAGATCAACTTAGTATCATTTCAAGATTCCTTGCATGTCAATATTTCATTGTTATTATAGAGGTCGTATTGGCTTGCCTTGACAGTGAAGATACTCTAATGCAACAACAACTTGGGCAGCATAGAATCTGAAAATTTGTTCAGGTTTTGTGTTATTTTAAGATTTATGTGGATAAAAACAAACTTGAAACGTTTTTGAGCTAAGGAAAACATTTTTTACTTTACGGCATCTTCCTTGAGGACCTTCCTAGGTTGTCGATCTAGGAGCATGAAGAGTTCTCCTCCTGGATAGTAATCTGTTATAAGACATATATGTGTTTTTGTCTGCAGAGTAAAGCATGTATAATACATCAGTAACATGAGACTCAGAGAGAGACACACACATATACATACATGATACAGGCACAGATTTTTCTACCTGAAATGAAGCGTAGAGAGCAGGAAGAAAAGGATGGTCAAGCAAATCTAGGATCTCCCTCTCAGCTCTAGCTCTATGAACCTAGCAAAATACGTTATCAATTACTAACTATACTGCAGAAACAAGATAAAACAAGAGTTATAGATTCTTGTTGCGCAAGGTAGTGTAGTTACCTTGTTACGGTTAAGCATGACAGCCTTGTCCATTGCTTTCATTGCAAACAACTGATCTGTTCCATTGAGTTCCACTAGATGCACACTGATCAACACACAAAAATGACATTTATGAGCTTGATGATGAAAACGTTCTCTAGAATCTGTTTCATTAGATTCAGAGTTCTGACCTTCCTGTGTCACCAGACCCCAAAGGTTTCACCGGTCTGAAATGCTTCAGACCAATCTGTTCTCCGCTTTCCAATACCTTTTGGACAGCTTTCCATGACGCTGAATCTTTCCTGTGAGGCTTAGAATGAACAATCTTGGAGTGGTTTGCCCATAAATCCTCTGGCGTCTTTAAACAAAAACATTCAATCAGATCCTCATAAACCCTAATCTAATCTAAAATAACAGATGAAGATTTTGAGTCAATTAAACTTACCATGTTGGCATCAGGAAGTTCTCGTACCGCCTCATCGATGTTAACAGCTGTTTTCTTTACCTGAAAGAGTTCAAATTCCGGTGAAAATATTAGGTTAACCATAACCACATCAAGAAATCAAGATTTTAAAGCAGAGAAAGGTTCCAAACCAGCTCTTCGCCCTCTTTCACTGCGGTTTCTTCAATGACATTGCGGACTGGCTCAACGTGCTTGCTCCCATCTAGTTGGACTCCAATAAAGTATTGTACTTCTCCCTAATAAAAAAAACATATCAAACAAAACATTCTTCAGTTTAGAAACCTCATACAACAAAAAACAAAACCAAGATTACAATAATTCCAAGGTGTCGTATTACACAAGGTATCTATGTAAAATCATTGTACCTTCTGATCACGCATAGGCTGAAGGTGGAAAATGTTCCAAAACTTCTTCCCTGAAACGGAGAAAGCAATGTATAACTTAAAAACTCTAATACATTGAGCTATGAATTGACCTAAAGATATAAAAAAATCGAGTACCGCTCTTGGTATAGTTGATGAGCTGAACCGTCACTTCGGTTTGGTTATCAATAGCTGCTCGAATCTTCTTTACCGTCGTTGTATCAGTCTCTGGACCTTGCAGAAACCTACAAAAAATTGCCAAGAAAATAAAAATCTGGTTCTGTTCTTGAAGCTCTTTAGGTTAAAAATGAATCATAAGAGTATATACCTGCAATTTCTTCCAAGAATTTCTTCACGGCTATATTCCGTAAGCTCCAAGAAACTATCAGATGCAAAAATCTGAAAACAAACAAAACGTTTTCAGACCAATCAAAGTGAAACTGAATTACATTCTTTTTTTTTTGGAATGTTGTTTGTTTTCTTACAATGGGATTGTCGGGAAGCCTAGGATCAGTGATGACGAAATTTTTCTCGATACGTTCGAGTGTAGTAGCGAGATCTATACCCTTTCTCATCTCTTTTTGTCTCACTTTGTCATCTACACTCTCTGGTCTCTCATCTCTATCACTCATCTCATCGTCTTCTTCTCCATACTCTATAAATCCATCGTCTAAAGATTCATCCAGAGATGCACTCTTCTTCTTAATCCTACTAACACACCAAAGAGTTATGCAATATTCAAACCAAGGACTAAATTGACCTTTTATAAAAGTTTTAAGGGTGAAAGAATGATTTTGTAAGAGTTAGAGCTGATGATTTTACCCTATGAAGGAAAGGCGAGAAGTTTTTGTTTTTTTCTCGGGAATTTCGCTGATTCGTGTCATTGAGTTTCTTCTCCCGCCGCCTGAGTTTCTCCGGCCTGATGGAACGATATTCTCCGACATTCTCCGAGCAGGTTTGGCCGGAATGTCATCGCTTTCCGATTTTCTCATGAAAGGATGGTGATTCGTTGATTCGCTTAGGGCTCGAGGTCTCTTCACCGCCTCTACTAGCTCTGTCACTGAGTTTGTGGCCATATCTTTCTGGCGGGCTATTTCAAAACAAAATATAAACGTTAGTTTAATAAATATTTTTGAAAAAAAAAACATAATTACGGGGGAAAAAGTGTAATACCATCATATCGAATCAGAGATTCTGGAAGCCCATTGGGCCTTAAAGTCTTTTCTTTGGCACCTTCAGTGTGCTTGCTTACCTCCACTTGCATTCTAGTTCAAATAAAAACAAACAAAACAAATTTCATATTTGTATTTTTTTTCACAAAACAAATTTTCATCAGATTCTACAATTTATTTCTTTTATTAATTGATTCTTCTTCTTTTTTTTCGACTGCTACTTGTTATTAATTGATTAATTTACAAAAATGATATAGCTATTCACGTGAGAACAAAATATATAATTTAAAAATTGAAAATGAAAAAAACGGCCGTTGGATCGGATCGAATACGATTAGATCCTTTTGAATTATTGCGGAGAAAGCAACCACAAGTCACAGGTCCACCATACTCAGTGCAATCAAAGGTGTAGTTTGACAACGAATCAAATAAATGACAGTAAACAGTAAAAAAAAAGGAATAAGGGACTAACCCAATAAATTTGAGGACTTTGCCACTCTCGTCTTTAATAGGCGCAATCGTAAGAAGATTCCAAAACGTAGACCCATCTTTCTTGTAATTCAATAAACGACCACAGTAATTATTCCCAGCCGCTAATGTTTCTCTTATCTTTGCTAACTCATCTGCATCTGTCCCTGATCCCTGTAAAAATCGGCTGTAATAAAAAGAACTCGAGTTATGTTCTTCATAAGTTAATTTTCCGAATTTACTTAACTTTTAGAAAAACATCCTAAAATATCTCAAAACAAGTCATAGTTTCAAAAGTGACGTTACTTTGGAAAAGTTCTTAAAATATCATAAAATTTAGGTTCGGTTTCTAAAAACTTTATAAAAGTTACCAATATATTCGTTAACTTTTAGTAGCCTTTGGTAAACCTAAACTTATGGTTTTAAAAACACAAATTGGCTTTTAAAGTTTTTTAAATAATTGGTGGTAATTTTAGAAATAAACCCATAATTTCTCGATTTTTAAATAATTTTTGAAAACAAAGTATAGATATTTTGACAAATGCTAAATTTCTTAAATAAAATTTTACCAGTTTCTGCCGACGACCTCTTTGGAAGTGTAACCAGTCATATTGAAGAAACCAGCACTTGCATACATAATCGGGTAATCGGGTTTGGTAGCATCCGAAACCACAAACGTTTGTTGAAACGTTGACAAGGCATCTTTCAAATCTTCAGATACTCTAGGAATCCCTCCTCTACCTCCAGGTACATCTCCGTCAGACATCTCACCGGAGCTCCGGCAAGAATTCTGCGAGTTTCTCTGCGAACTCCTTTTCCCATTCGGATCATTCTCCGTCCCACCCGAGTTCCTCACGCTCACTCCTTGTGGCTTTCCCGTCTTCGTATCAGTCTTCAAAACCAATCCCCACTCCGCCGCTCTCTGCTCAGCCGCCACCGCCGTCTTCTGTGGTTTCTCGGCGGTGATCGTCTTCTTGGAGATTTTCTCCGGTGATGGTTCCTTCAAAGCCATCCATGAGGTTGTGACGGCGGTTTCTTGATGATCAGACAGAACAGGGTTAGAAGGAGCTGGCTGTGGTTCAGGTTGAGGTTGAGGAGTGCCACGTGGTTCATTCCTGTTTAGCCACGTAGGTGGTTCAGGGCGAAACACAGGGTTATCGGATCGGGTCGGGTGAGTTGATGGGTTGAAAACTTCAAGAGAGCCACGAGTGTCTCTAGGTAGAGTTCGAGAAGATGGTTTGGTCGATGGTTTCTCTGTTGGTTCCATCTTTTAGATCTACACGAAAACAAAAATTTGTGGCTAAGATAAAGTTATGTATATATATAGTTAAATTGCATGGACATAATAGACACTACACGCATGTAGGGTATACATGAATCGGCAAATAAAATTATTATATAACATGAGTTATTAAAGTTTGGATATTATTTATGTTATATAAGTATTTTATTGAAATTCTAGAAATGGAGTCATTACTAAGATCTTTTTGTGGTAGATGGATGGTTTGATTTCTGAAAATGAAATCCCTATACATACACTATATGATAAAAGTGTTCATGCTAACAAATAGTGGTTAGATATATACGTATTGATGACAAGCAAAAAGGATGGTTGAATATATATGTACAATCATACAAATAAATCTATTTGAAACAAAGTTTGAAAATTTAGTACGATCTTGAAAATTGGTCGTCCATATTGTAGCTAGATTTAAAAATAGATAAAATTTAGGTTTTTGGTCCATAGCTTTTTTTCTGATTAAGAATAATATTTTAAATATTTCAGAGACTATATCGACAGTTTTTTTTATAAAGCTAATAATTCATCAATCACTCGTTTTGTTTGAATCTTCAAGAAACTGTTATCATGGATAACAAGAATCACGTCTCTTTGGTGTCTTCTTTTGGGAAAAAATAGACTAAACATATCCAACATGACAATGAATATATTTATGTGTATAGTACATGCAGGTTAGATATATATATATATATATATATATATATATATATATGTGTGATATTAAATAATTTGGGGATCAAAGAGTTATGGTTTATGGCTATGAACTGGAAATATGGCAATATTGAGAGTGACAAGTCCTTTTGAAGCGGGGGGTAAAATTGAGAAAATGACACAAAGTTGTAAAGTTCCAATACTTTTTGAGTTTTTCAGTACCACACAACACATGCATTTTCCAGGGTGTTTTAGTAGTTTCGTTATGAAACTGGACATTGTTACTACAAAACAGCGGCTGAGCCGATTCCATTCGATCGATAATATATTAGTTGGAAACTTTCTATGTATATTATAAATTAGTTGGAAACTTTTATTTTATTTTATTAAAGTAGTTATATAAAAATTAGTCTGAAACTTGCAACGAAAACCTTTTTTGTTTTCCCAATATTATTGCCATTTAAAGATTTTCACGCCAAGAAAGTTTCTAAAAATAGGATTTATTCAATTAACACCTTATGATTTTTTTCTCTACCTACATAAATTAAATTACTTAAAAGTTTTTAGTAAAATGAAAAGAGTACATTTTTGCATGGTAGTTGGTAGTTATAAAATTTATTGAAAAAGAATTATTATTAGAAGTCAAAATTTCAGTAGGGTTTAAAAAATATGCACTGCCATGCGATTTGTACATTATATTTCACATTAAAACTGTCATTCAAATATTTATTTTTAGGTCTTATAAAATATTTATTTTATGCATACGTACAGTATAATTACATACAGTAGTCTAAGACCAAACTAGACGATATAAAATGATACATACTTCATTATTTATATTTCTACACAAGTTAACCAAAGACAAAAAATGTGACAAGAACCCTTAAAGGTGAACAGAAAAAAAAAATATTAAGAAAGATTCAGGCGAAAAAATGAAATGTTTTGACTCTCCGTTATCCGAGAATTCTCTAGGAAAGGGAGATAAACATCAGGAAATCAAAGGGCAAAAAAATCTACCTGGCAAGTTAACTTGTGTTGGACGAAACAGATATCTCTCTCGTCGGGAGATAAAACAGATCAACTGAGAAACGAGTTTGAGATGAGAAGTTTACTTTGCCGAGTCCTTTTAAACAAGGAAAGATTTTGATAAGAAGAGATTCAAGAAAGATTAAAAAAATATCTAAGGTTCATGATTGATTTAGCTCCTTTCTAGCTAGCTAGCTAGCTCCATCACTGGATTATTTGATCTTCCCATGCCTCTTATATTCCTGATTCCACATGGCTCTCTTTTGTTTACTTTCAAAAGGGTTATATAGAAACGAAACATCAGCCTCGTTTATCCATCGTCTGCATAACATGCACTGTCTTGATAATTACATGATTATGTTACTTTGATAGTCCACAATATTTGAACCTCAATATACACATTTTGTTTATCTAGTAGTACATTATTTCTTCAATATTTAATTTAGATGGTGCTTATATTTGGACACAATGGTTTATGACTTAAATCGGATATTATAAAGGGTTGGTTTGATTGTGATTAATCTAGGTTTTGGTAAAAAGACAAACAAGATTATATATATGAAAGAAATAATATAATACACGAAAAATCTGGCTTGTTGTAACTTGAGCGTATAATTGAAGTAAATAAACAAATATTCAAAGAACACACAAGTGTGACCGCGTGATGGTTGTTCTTTTAAAAGCTTATTGTGTCAGTGACTATAAGTGGGAGTGAGTTGTCACTTGAAAACGCCAAAATCGCAGAATACCAAAATGCGAATGCAGTGACCTAATATTAACAAAGGATCTATCTTTCTACTTCTGTAATGGCAACAGTCCGTATACATTGTAAGATATTTCATGCCAAAACGTTAAATCGAAACATAGACTTTTTTTTCTTTTCTTTTTATTTAAAGTACTGTATTTCATCGAAACATAGACTTTTAATCCGGTTTAGTGATAAAATTGATTAAAAATGAACTCAGAGATCGGAAAAGATATCACAAACAAATATTAACCATGCACGTTTCATTGTTCAAAACTTCAAATGCATTTTTGTTTGATTTCTTAAAATTTCTTTCTAAACCGGTTTTTACTTGGTCTCTATAGATTTTTCCCGAAAAATCAAAATTTCTAAATTTAATAACGTCCCTTTAAAATATTTTTTGTTCTGTTTTTCATATGCATGCAAGGACAAGAAAATTTTAAATCAATATGCAAACCGGATTGGTTCGTTGTCAATTCAGAGGCACAAATCAACCTTCACCCAACGTACATTTTAGTCATTTAATTTGAAATCTTCGATCTTACCATAAAGCAATGCGTACTATGTTCGTTACAACTAGTACTGACTGGCAACCCCACTTTGAAGATAGAAAATCATATGACCCTAATTAAATAATTTAAATTGTATATAAAATTTTGAAAAGGATTAATTAGTAAAAATTAAGTCTTTTAACTCCTTTATAGTTGATATTCAAATTTTCACTCAACACCAATTTCTTTATAAGAAAATTAGATTACTATTTGTTAGTCAAGATAATTTCTGAATCCGCCACTACAAACTGATAATTCCAGTCGATCATGATCAGAATTGGTTAAAAATATCAGACGAGTTTACGATAGATTCAAACATTTTTGTCGGAAACCTTGTGGACAAAGTTATTTGAAAGATATATAAACACAGAGAATGATATATATGGATACATTTCATACACAAGTAGGACCATAACCCATGTGAAGATTCATCAAAGAGAAAAAAGATCTTAACCGGTTTATTATCTTATCCATCATGTGTCAATTGTGGGTTTGAGTGTGTGGTGGGGGCAGAAAATATCACATCGATATTCACATTTTGGCCGCTTAATTTCTCCCATTTTCTAAATTTACACAATATGTTTTTTCTCAATAGATAAATCAAGATCTTGAGCACAAACAAGATGGGATAATGATGGTACAAGCATAAATGTCTATATTAGCATAATCTACTTCTCTTTTTTTTTTGAACTGAATGTATTTTTCTTAATATCATGTTATTGTAGGAAAATTGTTACTATAGACCAGTTCAGTGATGGTATATATAAACATGAAATGTCTAAATTAGCATAATTTTATTTTATTAATGATTCACTAAAGAAAATCGTCAATGTAGGTTTGTCTGATAATATAAAACAAATCTGAATTAGTCTGAGTGGTGTTTTCCAAAGTCTTTCCAACATTTTAGACCACATAACTTAGTTGAAAACTAAAACGAATTTGGAAACAAAACAAACAAAGTCTAAAAGAAAAGATTCATGGTGTTGTTACTCTTTCATTTTCAGTAGCTATTTTCCAAAAAACGAGTGAGAGAGATTTCTTTTCTTTGAAAATGAAAGAGAACGATTTAGGAAAACAAAGTGGAGGTAGTGAAGTAAATAATCATTTTATCGATGAGAGACTGTAAGTTTTTAATAGAAGACATGTCCTAGGCAGAGTTGATGATTATCATATTGATGAGTTCGAAGCACCTGAATCTCACCGCCGGGTCAATATTTATACAATAGTTATAGACTTATGCGTATATATATATACATAACTTATGTTTGTTTGTGAATGTCACCATACAAAGTAAATTATGCGTATAATTATTGATACATTAATTTAGTTTAGAGGTGTAACCATGCTCATAAGATTTATTCCTATCTTTTAATTATCCGGAAACTTTTATCATTGTGAAATAAATTATCACCTTCCGCGCTATTTCATGGGGCAGAGGTCCCGATTTATTTGGAGAAACATGACTCAGCCAATAAGTATTTGGTACCTAATATGTTGAGATATACACAACATCACAACCTAAACTTAAAGCTCCGAATGAAAACAACTGCGAGCAAAGTGTAGTCCGCCTCACCACCATGTGGGACGATCTTTATCCAAAGCATTAATACAACAAAAGAGAAAAACCAAAAATTAAGGGACAAGAATTCACAAATCGCGCTTCATGTTTCACTATACTTTAGTAACTTACACAAAACTATTCAAAGCTGCAATTATTTTATTTTCAAGGGGGAAAAAAAAGGCATGTATGTTTATGGATAATTTGGCAAATAAGAGCGTTAAAGCAACCTAACAAGATGAGATTGTTACAGGTCACTCTACAAATTGTTGGCAATTTCTGACTCATCATCTTTATGACTTGTCCCTCTTACTCACTACTCCATTAATATGTGCAACTAAGTTCTTAACACCTTTGTGTGCCCGATTATTCATTACATTTTCAATAGCCGGCTTAGCAATTACTATCATTAATTATAAAATTTTAATACATTTCAGTTTATTTAGTTGGTCATGTTATTTTGTTATGGTTTTGTTTGGCTTTTTAAAGTAGCAGAACCAATAAAATTTCATTTGGTTTTTGTTTAAAACATTTTCTTTTAGTTCGGTCATTTTTTTTCTCTATCCTAATTTGGTTTATTTAACATAAACAAATTAATCAACACTTATACGGTTTACCCTAATTTTTCATCAAGGGATTTGTCTCAAGAAAGATTTTGATTTTTGTCGGCTTTGTAACTCAATCTCTTGATATCATTGCAATACTTTGATGAAAAAAAAAAAAATCGACACTCGCACGGTTATCAATTTAGTTTTGGTTCGGTATGCTTTTCCGGTTTCAATTTGGTTTGTGCCAAAACAAAACATAACGTAGCCCAAAACGCGACGTTCGAATAGTCTCCACGATTTCTCAACATTTTCAAACAACTAGAAACGACTTAAAACGTCGTCGTTTCCGCGTCGCTGTTCGAGAGAGAGAAATACGGCGGAGAGAAATGGCGGCGTTGATGAAGTCAGTCACCGTCCGAGCTCTGAAGTTTTCATCGGCGGTGAATTTCAGTATAAACCGATGCAGCAGAACACCAACACTCATCAAATCGTTCTCTACCATTATGTCGCCACCGTCAAAAGCCATAGTGTACGATCAGCACGGCTCTCCCGATTCCGTCACCAGGTTCGTGTATTCGTTTACTCCGTGTATACTCGTAAAACGCAAACTCCATTTTCACCTTTGATTCTCTTTTGGCGAAGACAGATTGGTGAATCTCCCGCCGGTTGAAGTTAGAGAAAACGATGTATGTGTTAAAATGATCGCCGCTCCGATCAATCCCTCCGATATCAATCGAATCGAAGGTTTATTGCTCTTTCTAAATTCATATGCTCTCTAATTCACCAAGCATTGTTGTATGGTTCTGTAAAGTTTCTTAGTTTTGAATTTGATTAGCTTGTTAGTCTACTAGTTGATTAACTAGAGAATCCTTAAACTTCATCTTCTCCGTTCTCTGTGAAAGTTAAATTCACTATGAGATTCAATAATAGAATATGCATAAGCTTCAGTTTCTCCATTCTTTTCTCAAAGCTTAAAAGTTAAGAATGATGATTCAATGTTGGGAAAATGATGATTGTTTAGGTGTGTATCCGGTGAGGCCACCGGTACCAGCGGTTGGTGGTTATGAAGGTGTTGGAGAAGTATATTCAGTTGGCTCTAAGGTCAATGGTCTTTCTCCTGGTGATTGGGTTATTCCATCTCCACCTTCTTCAGGTACACTGTTAAGTCATACATCAAACGATGCTTTAGCATAAAGCAGTTTAGTGGTTTCTCTTTTGAATTTGTGAAGCTTGATTGGAATATCTCTGGAATAGGGACTTGGCAGACGTATGTTGTGAAGGAAGAGAGTGTGTGGCACAAAGTCGATAAAACATGTCCAATGGAGTATGCAGCGACGATTACTGTTAATCCATTGACGGCTTTAAGGATGCTTGAGGACTTTGTGATCTTGAATTCTGGTTTGTAGCTGTATTTTATGGCTTTGATGCAATTACTCTTTGCTTGCTTTTTTGCTAACCAAGTAATTTCCTGGAGCAGGAGAGTCTGTGGTACAGAATGGTGCAACAAGTATTGTTGGTCAATGTGTCATCCAGTTGGCAAAGCTCCGTGGGATCAGTACCATCAACCTTATTCGTGACAGGTGTAATATATATTATGAATTGAATTTTAGGATCTTTTGTTACGAACAATCAACTGGTTGGCTCTGGTCAAGTGAATTTCTATCCTGTGCTACTGATTTTAGGGCTGGATCGGATGAAGCAAAAGAGCAGCTGAAAGCTTTAGGTGCAGATGAAGTGTTTTCAGAGAGTCAACTGAATATAAAGAACGTGAAAAGTCTTTTGGTAAGATTTCGAGTACCTGAAGTTTGTATCATATATATATATATATATATATATATATATGCGTTAACATATGTGTGTGTGTGTGTGGTTTAGGGGAACGTACCTGAACCAGCTCTGGGATTCAACTGTGTTGGCGGCAATGCTGCTTCTCTTGTGCTCAAATATCTCAGGTGCACTGAACATCTGCATTTTTGTGTACTTTTTGTTTGCTTTACTGAAGGTTGTGAAGACGAATATTTCAGGGAAGGAGGAACCATGGTAACATATGGTGGGATGTCTAAGAAGCCAATCACTGTGTCAACAACTTCTTTCATCTTCAAGGTACTGGCATCAGTATCTCCTAGAGTAGTAATTGTAAACCTTTATTCATAATGGACATTGTACTCAATCACACATTAGATGCTTTCACTGACTCGGATTCGTAGAGTATTTCAGAATTATGGCTTTTGTGCTCTTTTGAAAGTCTGATTGCCACACAGGATTTGGCCTTGAGAGGATTCTGGCTGCAGAATTGGTTTAGTATAGGTAAAGTAAAAGAATGCAGAGAGATGATAGACTATCTCCTCGAGCTTGCACGGGACGGGAAGCTAAAATATGAGTGAGTGTTTTTCTCAAGTGAAGATTCTTTGCTCCAGGGAATGTATCTTCGATTACCTTTCTAAATCAAGGGTTGGTTTCTTCTTACAGGACGGAATTGGTTCCTTTCGACGAGTTCTCTGTTGCTCTCGATAAATCTCTGGGGAAGCTAGGTAGGCAACCTAAACAAGTCATCACATTCTGAAGCTTTTTTCTTTGCGAGTTACTTACTAAGTGTTGCCATTGTGTTACTGTTAGCTAATTAATATGATGATACTGCACTATGTACTTTATGATATTATCTGCTTCTTATTTTCCAAAGTATCAGAAAAACAATGAGAATGCAGACTTGGATCTCTCATTTTGGCAATTATGTTCATGCTACTGTAAACTGTAAACTAATAATGAAACAGAAGTCAACAGTTTAGTAGTTTTGATACTCAAAAGATAAGCAAGAGAAGATCTAAGGAACGACTTATTAACTACAGAGACATATCTTAGCTCTGAACTGAAGTGATGTATAAAAATGTCAAACGGACTTTGTAATCAAAATGAACGTATACAACTGTTGAAAACAACCAAACCAATACTCAGTTTCATAATACAGAGTTTAATACAATGAATAATAATACATTGATATAAAAGAAACAAACAATGATTTTACAAGTACACAACTCAAAAGTAAACAACTCAGTCATAGATGTGAGAGTAATGCATCAGAATTGAGGAAAGGATGGCAAAGAAGCGCATCAATCTCCCACCTCGATTCGGATACTCCATCTCCATTCTCTCTTTTCGATTTCTTTTCTTCTATCTGATAATTATTGTATTGCGTGAATCTGAAGTTAACAGAAGACACAAACACTGTTTTATTAAATCTTAATGACCTTAGATTTTCCATCTTTTTTCTTTGTTTTGAAAAAAAGGAAAGTTTGTTTTTGTAGATTAATTATGATTTTATTAACTACTTTAAAACAGTTTAAGAGAGTCATTAGAGAGTAACGTTACTTTTTCGGTCTGGTTTAGGAAACACACGTAATTTCTGAATTTTTTTCTCCTAATTATTTCTTTCAATAATTGTGAATTGGCAGCTACTTTTTTTCTCATACTGTTAATAATTCTAAAATAACTTGTATAAACTTAATATATATCATAATTAATTAATTACTTTTGTTGCGTTTAAAAACATTTGCTAACAGAAACTTTTTTTGTCTTTGGTCAGGAAGATCTCAATTATGACCGTTAGATTTTTCAAAATTTCCTTTTTTTAAAAAGATTTTTTTTGTAGATTAATTCTGAATTTATTAACTACTCCTAAAAAGTTAATTTAAGAGACCGTCATTGGACTATACGTCTATAAGTGTTACTTTTCGGTCTGGTTTAGGAAATGTTATGTTTACAAACATATGTAATTTTTTTGATTCTTTACGATAATTTTTTTTTAAATGACTTTATAAAATATTTTTCAAATATGAAAAAAGCGCATGCATAATTCAAATATTTTTCTAGTATTTTTTTTTGTTAAAATCCTCTTATATTTTTGGGTTATAAAAGTGTTTTATAGTTTTAAGTTCTTGTTAAAAAAAAAGTGTTTTATAGTTTATAATGCGTTACATAGTTTTTCTAGTATAAATAAAAAAGAATTAACCTAATTACAGACAGTCTCATGCCAACTAAACAAATGATATAAATATAAACGAAAAGCCACCAACCTTTGCCCCTCTCTCTCAGTTGTTTACAAAATTTCAAATAGATTTCTGAGAGTTGTGTCTCTTCCTCCGACAGACACGGCTTCCGACCTTAAAACCCATATCCACTTGGGATTACATCATCATCGCTGTTTCTCCTCTGCAAACTTCCATCGTAAGTTCGAAATCCTTAACCTAAAGTCACGAAATTTAATTTTTTTCTGTGTTCCTTATCATATTGTGTGGGTTCTGAATTCTTAAAAACCCATATCGATTCTCTGTTAAAATTCGAGTCTTTCTCTGAATCTAGCATGAAAATAACTCGAATGTGTAAAAAAAAGGGCTCCTTTTTAGATCTTAGTTTAGATTCTCTCATAAATTTGGGAATTCCTTATTTGACTCCAATTTGAGAATCTTACATTTGTTAGGTTTTGATGTTGAATGATTTCAATGTTATTGCAGGTTAATCGAAAGAGGTTACGATGGACTCTCAGAGGAAAAAGGCTTATCAGAAGAGTAAATCCAAAAGCAAAGGTGAAAGACTACACTTTTATTTTTGTTTGTGAGATTGATATTGTTCAGTTCACCATAGATTCTGAAACCATAGTTTTTTTTCTTTGGTGTGGATGTCAGAGATGAGAAGGAAGGTGAAGAATGCTGAGACCACCGCATTGAATAGATACAATATTGATCAGTTTGGCTTAGAAGAACTTGGTAAGGTATTAGATGATGTCTACTGCTCATTTCGACCGGTTCCTGCTGATTATGTTGCTAGGAAGGCTTTGGTGACAGCCCTTAATGCTATGACTAGGGATATATATGGTAAATATAAGATTTAATTAACTTGTTGTCTCCTTTTTATCTTATTAAGTTTGATTGATATCAAGAGTTAACAGAGGTTTTTGTGTGTTCATTAGGTAATTCACAAGAGATCAGACCTGTCCTTGAGCCGTATGGGTCTTTTGTGATGGATATGTTTTCTCATCACAGTGATTTAGATGTTTCTATCAACTTTGGTAACGAAACATTTGAGCTTTCCCGTGATGAGAAGCTCGCAATCCTTAGAAGATTTGCAGAAAAGCTCACTTCTGTGGAGGGTAAGTTTTAATTGGTTTATGTTGTTCTCTTATTGCTGCTGATTCCATTGTTGGAATGAAATTAATATTACTGAGACTTTCGTTTTAGATTCTAAGTCATTGGAAGTTATTAACTAAGGAATTTAAGGTGTATCATAAAATCTAGAGTTTAATGTAAACTTGTTTTGTAGGAGAAGGGTTTATTAGGAACGTTGTATCTATCTTCAGTGCAAGGGTGCCAATTGTCAAATTCTTTGATAAAGGAGCTGCTATTGAATGTGATTTGTCAGTCGATAATAAAGGTGGCATTTTAAATTCTGAGATCATTCGCATTATATCTCAAATTGATGGCAGGTTTCAAAAACTTTGTGTGTTGGTAAGATTTCATTTTCTTTTCCTACTGGCTTTCTTTATCCTTCTAGTACTAATGGCTAACCATAGCCTTTATATTGATGAAGTATTCAAAGTTCACAAGCATATAGATTTACTAATGTGGCTATTCTCATATGTCAGGTAAAGCATTGGGCCAAAGCACATGAAGTTAACAGTGCGCTAATGGGAACCCTGAATTCTGTATCTATAACGCTGCTAGTCGCTCTTCATTTACAGGTATACTCTCAGTTAATCTTGTTTGGCTGTTTAATGGGGAATAGTTTTGTTTCTTGTTGAATTGTGGTAAAAACTTGATCCCATACTTCAGAGTCTAATATCCTTCTCCTTTGTCTAATGCACAGACTCAAAATCCTCCCATTTTACCTGCATTCTCTACTTTATTTAGAGGTAAATAAGTAGTATCCACTTATAAAAAACAAAGTAGAAGTGTTAATGTGGTTTTATGATGCGACATTAAATGGTTTATTTCTTTTTCAGATGGAATGGATCCTTCTAAAGTGGAGAAAAGAACGGAAAAGTTCTTAAACTGGGGACAGCGTAATAAGGAATCTATCGCTAGATTGTTTGCAACTTTTTTCATTAAGGTGCTTTCTTTTTTCCCCTTTAAACCCCAAACCATCAATCAAAACTCAAGATTTTGTTATAACAAAATAACTTTTTTTTGTTTTTCTGTTGTGCAGTTGCAATCTTTAGAATTCCTGTGGAGGCAAGGCCTCTGCGTCAGTGTTCTGACTGGTCTTTGGATACACAAAAATACACCCAAAAAGCAGAAAAATGTTGGCCTTGGGTCTATCTGTGTAAGCTTTTTATTTTCAGTAAAAAATTCGTTTTGCATTGTTTCTCTTCGTGTCTTATAACTTAAAGTTTTTTTCGTGTTTTACAGATTGAGGATTTCACTGACTTGTCTCAAAATGTGGCTAGGAGGGTTAGCGACGACGGATTCGCAAAGATACATCGTTCTATAAACAGAACTATTAATGTCATCTTGGAATACCTCAATGGTGAGATCACTGAAGACTATTTCAGATTTAGAATGTTTGGCCTAGAAGCTGTTGTGGGGCGTGATCATCCGCCACTCATTGGAACACATCTCAGAAACAGCTCAGTTAGCCAACAAGCTGTGGTGCAGCCTCCTCCTGTGTCGGTACACAATGGCAATGTCACTGAAACTGATCGTAGAGACAGGCTGTTTGGCAACCAAGCTGTTATGGTGCCTCTTCCTCCTCAGCCATCACTCGACGGCAGGATCGCTGGAACACATCTCAACCACAGATTGTATGGCCAACCAGCTGTTGTGGAGCCGGCTCCTCCTGTGCCCTGGTTCAATGACAATATGGCTGGAACACATGTGAGACATGGTGTGTTTGGGCAACCAGCTGGTATGGAGCGTCCTCGTCCTGTGCCGTCACTCAATGTTTATCCACAAACAACTACAGAAACGGGTTCAGAAGTGTCCCTGAAGAGCATCGTAACAAAAGAGTTTGTTTGGAAAACGGCTATAGAGCTGAAGATGTAATGGCTGGCATTAGAGAGGAAGAAAGAAAATACGAGGAGCTTAGAAACAGATACGCTGGCAACTACAACACTTTTGGAATCCATAATCATCACTCTGGTGATCCTTATAGTCAAGTCCCGTTGAATGGTGGAGCAAATGGTCATTTGGTTCACCCTAGGCATGATGGTCATTTGGTTCACCCTAGGCATGATGGTCATTTGGTTCACCCTAGGCATGATGGTAGGTTTAGTGGTGAAGAACGAATTCATGTGAGTCGTAGAATTGGTCCATCACAACCACCGCTGCGATCACCACTGCCACCACCACCACCATGTGGTAGAGATCCTCATGAGAGTTTTGGTCCTTCAACATATCGTGAACCTCCCTATATTCGTAGACCTTTTTACCAGTAGGGGTTTTGCTCAGGTATACACAGTGGGAGTTTTTAGTTACTCCATTTTTATTGTTATTTGTAAGAAACTACAGTTTTAGTCACTCCATTTTTATTGTTATTTGTAAGAAACCACAGTTTTAGTTGATGACAAAAGAAACCACAGTTACAGTTTATCTGGGTTTTACATTGGTTAATTTTATTATGTAGGATTCTGTTTAAAATTGGGTTGGAGAATTCGTATATGGAACTTTTAAAATAACGAAGAATTGATAAAATAACTTATATTCAATTCTTCGTTATTTTGTCAGAGAAGACGATACCTTTAACGATTTGTCACCAAATAATGACTTCTCTGTTCGGTAATGTTGTCTAGTTTCTGCTTAGTTGGTCATTACCCCTTTGGCCACAATGTGAGTTAAATTAAAAAATCTCAAATCCTTGGACCAGCCAGAAAAAAATAGCTCTCACAGTAGGCTTTGCTTGGTGGACTCTCTATTCAAAATGAAATCAACAGCTTCCTCTACGGTGTCAACTACCTGAAGTAGTTAAAAGTGGATGTACATGAACAATGTTAACCATGGGGATCATAATAAGCTTCTTAAAGGCTAAGTGATGGTGTTGCTTACCAGATCAGCAGGAAACTCGGTATGATTATCTTTCCCTTTGAAAACTCCGGTTCTTGTCAATATTGAGAACCAAGGAGTCCCAGCCTGTTACATTGATTTATGTTTACCAGATTACCAAAGGTTTAAGGTAAGATTAGAGGAATGTTTTGTGGCGAGAAGACCAACTCTAGTCAGAGAGGAAAAGAAACAAAACCTGTCGTGCGCCTCTGATGTCGATTTTAGGGTTGTCTCCGATCATATATAGTGTCCTGAAGTTGTGACTTTCTTGGTTTGAGTGGGAGTGAGTGGATGTAGCGATTTCTTTCAGAACATCTTCTGCGTTCTTGAACACGAACGGGTTTGGTTTCCCAAACGATGTGTACTCTAGAGGGTTATCATGGATTCTGCATATATATATATAACCAAACTCAGGGAAGAAATATCACATTTTATTATGCCTTGTAAGGCCAGTCTCGTGTTTCCTGAAAGATGTTCAGTGTCATATAGGGAAGGAGTGCTTGATTTTAGCAATTACCTGTTGAAGATGGATTCTAAGGCGATTCTAAAAGCTCCCATGCCAAGACGTTCAGTAGGAAACGCAGTCTAACTTATGAAAAATGCATCAGTATCCCAAATGACAAGTGAAAATAATGGAGAAGAAACGGGGTGAGATCACCAGAACCTGGTAATCTAAATCGTCGCTGGCAAAGTACAAATGAGGTTGAGGTCCAATTTCTTTCCCAGGAAGTCCTCCGGTTCGTAAAATGTCACAAAGAACCTGACCAAAAGCATCAATTAGTATTTACTTTGAGCACAAAAATTCTAAAGAAGCAAAAATCTTGTAGTTTGAAAAGCAAAGGGGAATGAGAAACCTGGATGTCTTGGCTCCAATCAACTGGATCACTAACTATAAATGCTGCCTGAACTCTATGGGATAGAACATTTTCTTTTGATCTAGGCTCCTTGTTACCATCTTGCCCGATCATCCATTTCTTATATGGAGCCAAGGGATCAATATTGTCAAAGTAAGAGGCATATTCGTCCAATGAAATGACGTTTCTGAAAATCCATGCACATATATAATCCACCTGAATAGAAGTTTGAAGCGCAAACAAACGAAAACTAGAAAACTCAAGAAAAGAGCCCTGAGCTTACTTGAAACCATAATTAGACATCACCGCAGCAGGTTCTCCTTTTCCAGCAGCAACAACGAGCTCATTTCCAAACCTGATCCAAGCAATCATTAAACAACTTTCTGATTAAACCAAGGAATAGAAACTTGGTGCATCTGTTGTGATTTGATTATTCATGTTGCAACCCCTATTTACTAGAGGTTGAAATGTAAAGGGGGAGAGATTGTAATACAGTTTAATCTATGTAACCTACCTATTCACTAGCTTCCGGAAAGGTGAATGTCCTTGTACCACCTGCAACATGAACATGTCGAAGAGAGTGCATCAAAAAAGTGTTACAGTTACTGAAACTAACTTAACTACTATAACATCTACACAAAGAATATCGAAAAACGTGATGTGAGGTTTCAACCTGCAACGGAGAAACATGAACATCTAATAAACGACTCATCTCAGAGGCACGTTTAGATTCAGGCAAGCCACCTCCTGTCATAAACCAACAAAAATCTCCAGATGCGAAAAAAGCCACAACGAATAATTTGATCGTAACTAATTTTTCACTCCTTAAACCCATTTTGAGACTCGAAAACAGTACAAACAAAGGCTCACCATTAGTCAAGAAACAAAAAGGTATCTTCAAAGCACCTGCAAAAGAATATAATAAACCTCAAAACTCATCAGAGGCAGATAGATACAACTATACACAAATCTAAGCACAGGTAGATTGATAACATATAGAAGAGATTACAATTAAACTTAACTACTACTTGAATTTCAATAAGCTATAGCGTAAATTATTCACTGATTCAAAATCCATAAGTTAGCAGTCAATTACATTTCCATCTTCCAAACTAAGATTAGCAGTTTCGGTGAATCATCAATCACGAAAGAGAGAAAAAAAAACTAAAAAAGTGCATACCGGAATCATTGTAGAGTCGCCGGATCGCGCCAGGGGAACCCCCGACGGGGGAGGAACCAAGAAGAATGACGCCATCGATATCGAATGCAATGCCATAAGACGACCTGTGTTTTTAAAAAAAAATTCAGAATCAGGCAATGAACAAATTAGTGATTCGCCGGAGATGATTCAAACGAAGGAAAGCAGGAGCGGGAGAGTAGAACTTACGAATTTGATTCCGGTGAGAGGTCAGAGAAGGAACGAGACGTTGGTCGGAGACTAAATTCTCGCCACCGCAGCGAATTTCTCGCGAAGATTCGAAGATGATTCATTTTTATTTTTTTGTCGTCAATTCATTTTTTTTTACTTATTTGGAGGCCGGCGAATAACGGAATAAGGTTGGGAGAAAAACTAAAATACTCTTTAAACCATAACTTCTGTTTTGTGCAAAATTCGACCTTAAACTATGTTTAATTTCAGTTTAACCCCTCTATAAAAATCAGAATGATAAGACTAAAGAGTAGAGAGACTTTTTAAGTAGCAAAATAATTCACGAATTGAACTAAATTTGTCATGAGTAAATGATGAACTCATTTCATATGAACGGCACATCCAAACGACTAAAATCTAAGAAACATGAAATTTACACATTAATTTGTTTTTACAAATAAACAAAACTATTACCCCAAACTTTATATATACAGATTTAAGTATTTAATTTACAGCAACAACAACAAAAACTTTATACAACACATCTTCAAAAGAACCAAAATCTATATTATAGACTTTAAGGTTGATCAGAGATGAGAAAATAAAACTAAAAGCCTATGACTATATGACATATATACAAAAGTTTCAGACGAATCTGAGGATCTGATAATCTCTAATCAGAGATGAATCCGGCATGGAGATCAGAATCTGCAATCGGAGTAACGGCGTAATCAGCCTTCTCTCTCGCCGTCTCGGCCGTAGCTGTTATGTGTCGATGATCCAACCAGATCACGAGCGATCATGATCTTGATTCGGCCTCTCCTCGGAGGCGGAGCAACCAAGGTCTCCTCCGATCCGAGAAGATCGCGAGCGATCATAGCCTTGATTCGGCCTCTCTTCGGAGGAACGATTTGTTCGTCTCTTCGGGGGCTGGTAGGAGATGGGAACTCCATAGTTGCAAATCTTTAAGATCTATCTTTGGGAAGAGAGAAATTAATAAATGAAGAGTGAAGCTTAGAGATGATTAGTATTTAGTTTGCTGCAGTTAACATAACATTGAGAGCATTAGTAAGGCTTAAATAAACACAAGATAATTACAGACCAATTCTTTGACTTGCAGAGCAAGTTATTTTAGGGTAATTTGGTAAATTGAAGGAAAATGACGTAATTAGTTAAGATAGTTGGTGTTGGATTAATAAGTTCTAGAGCATTGAGTCTGGAGAAGAGAAATCATTTTTTTTAAAAGGTTATAGAGATTAGTGAGTAGACCTGGAAATTCGTTGACTCTTTCTCGATGACTCACTGATTCTGGATAGTAGAATCAGTCTAACACCTCTTAGTAAGGCGGAGGGTTTAGGAAATTTTTAAAAAAAAAACTTTTTCCACAGTAAATAATAAGGAAGCCCTAACAAAACATGATTAACATAAATGCCCCACTTCTGATTGTTCAATATATTCAAAAAAAATAAAAATCTTTCACGCTGTAATATTCAGGGTTTTTAGATGTTAACATATATACTTTTTTGCTACCTACAATCTACAGTATTTTTTGTTGTTGTTTCTTTTAATATCATCGCTACGAATGATACCAAATTTGATGTCACGTATATTCTTGGGCTTCATGCAAGTCCCAACAGATTTCAGCTTGGTCCTAGATAGGCTCGTTACATTCTAGTACCAAGTTAGAGCTATGCCCACAGTGCATGGTCCGGTTCAAGGTGGTTGAACGTACTTCTCACATAAAAGTGGTCTACACCGGGATTACTTTTCGGAACCTATTAGTTTAGGTGTCACAAAAAACAAGAGAAAAGAATGACCTGATCGAGTGGAAAATAGAGACATAGTACGAGTGGGCCAAACCCATGGTTGCGGGGTTCACAATAATAAATAAATATTCGGCCAACTAATTTTGAAGTATTTTAAGTCGAGTTGATGATAGTAAGCTTATTTTGTGGCATTAGAAAAGAAACCAAATTTTCTAGTTATTCATATGTAACAACTTTTAAATATTAACAGAGGAAAAGAAACCAAATTTTCTAGTTATTCATCAAATATATTATAACATTATGTACAGTACTACAAAATATATTTTACAAGGCCCCATTTTTTTTTTTCATACATGATACATCTTACAAATTTAAGTATGTACATAGTTATTTACAATCTCGCCTCTTCCACAGTGAAACGATCGAAGCCATCGATTTGAGAAATTTTCGCCCGATCACAATCTTGACCTGTCCTCTTCTCGGAGGAAGCCATCTCTTGGTTCTCTTGGAGCTGTTGAGAGACAATAACTCCATTACCTAAATATATATTAAAAAGAGAGAGAAATATGAGAGAAAGAGAGAGTGAGGTGATCAGAATTTCTGAATGGATAAGAAAGTGAGAAATGTTTCTTTATGTTTTATAGATAGAGCAGAGAAGTTTGGCTTTGGTTGTCACTTGTTGGCCAAGCAAACATTTTCTTTTGGTCGGGGTCAATTTTTCGTTAAGACAAAGGTGTGGACCAGGGGCATATTTGGTATGTTCTTGTAAGAAATTTCAAATTTGTAAGAAAGCAATAGACATTAGACAGAGCTTATCTGATAAAATAATTAGTTTAAATGTTTTATTCATTAAAAATACATCTTAAATTTTAATTTATTGTAGAACATAAAATACGTGATTCTTATATCAATAAAACTTATATAAGCTGCAAATGTTTTTTTTATAAATGGTTATCTTATTTATTTATGAGGATACAAATTAGCGATATCATTTGTAGATTGGTGATTTCCTTTTCAAATGAATGTAATTTGTTGTAACGTAGATTAAAAATTGGAAGCAAACGCAATGTGAACACATTCTTCAACTTGAGTGGTGTGGTCACTTGAGTCATTTTCAAATATGGAACCATTGACCATATATTCATTTTGCTTTGGTTCATATATTAGTTTGATTTGGTTCAAAATTTTGTTTCGTTGATGGGGAAAATTACGGAAAACACACGGTTTTGATAGGAAAAATGTATAATTGTTTGACGGAATAAACCTTATTTTATTATATTAGCACAAATAAGATTCCACAATTTCGGTGGAAAAATAATATTTTACAGTTTTAGAAGAAAATAATGGAGTGAATGGGTTTGTACTAACTTAAATTAGTTTATACTTTAATGTGATGAAATAGAGTATGTTTACTCAAACTAACATTCGTAGATTGGTGAAACATATATACAAATAATATGGGCCGTCGGGATTTAGCCACATTGAAAGTTTCAATTAAATTTGTATCTATAAGGGTTTTGAAAAATTATGTCTAACCCCATTAAAAGTTATTTTAAGAATTGTATCCACATCTCCGTTAGTTTTGACAGAAAGTTAAACATATCAACTTAACCACTAACAGAATTGAGTTTTTTTGAACCGAAATCTAACAGAGTTGACTGGACCAAAAATAAATTGAAATCTATTCGATAAACTATGAACCGAAGCTAACAAATAAACCAACAAACCGATTTCAGCCCCAATTTATCTCCAATCTCGATTTCACTCTCGAAGAAGACGAATCCTAACTTTAAAAAAAAAAAATTATCTCCAATTCTGGGATTTTGCTGCTTCAAAGGTATTTTCTTCTATGTCATTTTATTTTGTGTATTCGATTTATCTGGTTTTAGATTCAATTCAATTGTGTGTGTTTTCATAAAATCATGAGTCACTTATCCTCGGCTTCCAGTGGGATGACATCTGGAAGGGCTCGAGGACGCAACCACGGGATACCAAATGTGTGTTGGTGTGGTGATTCAGTAACAGAGTTCACAGTTAAAACGGAGGCAAACCTGGGTAAAAGATTCTATTGATGTTCGTTTGCTGCAACTCGAAAGCTAAAGATAGATAGTTCCCATGTTTTCAAATGGGTTGATGAGGCCTGGAAGAAGAAAAAACAATGGTGGATGACAAAGAAAATAATTTCGAGGAAAAGGTGAAGGCTATACAAGATCATCACCGAGAGCTTAGAGAATGGGAAAAAGATGATTAAGAAGATGGAAATGGATTTGGAGGAGAGGCTTATTGAAAGGATTGAAGTTGAAATGTTGGATACCGGAAGGAGATTATGGAAGAGTGAGTGTCTTCTTGTTGTTATTGGATGCTTCATCATCATAGGATGTAGCAAGCTTGAAGGTGTGTGAGAAAGATTTGATATTGTCTTTGTTCTTGTTGGTTTGAAATAAAATATCTTGTTGTTTGTGAAATAAAATGAGATGAGACTAAGAGTAAAACCATCGGATTACATTGTACCAAAACAAAATGACGACATAACATGGTCACAGATCAATCCAAAACACAAAAAAAAAAATACCAATCTGAAAACACAAAGACCAATCCGAACAAAAAACAAAAGCTAATCTTCTACCTAATCCACCACCTGTGACATGGACTACGTAGATTGCATCTCTGAAGCTTTAACCTGATTCTGCAACCACCAATTAAACAACTTGAGTCATCATAAACCAAGTAACATCATTTAAGATATATAGAAGATAGATTATTTTTTTGTGCTCTTTTGCCACATAATCTAGCATTATGACCAGCTTGTTCACATTTTTTGCAATGCACTGTCCTCTTCTTGTAAGTATCTGTAGCTGCTTCACTTGTAGCTGCTTCACATGTATCCACGTGCTGCTTCTTATTCTTTTTGCTCTTCCTCTTCTTCTTGTTCTTCTTCTTGGATGGAGACTCGTTTGCACCTTTAATCCTCTTTTTCTTCTTCTTCTTCTTCTTAGACCTTTGTTGATCAGCTTGTAGAGTAACCAATGCCACGTCACCTGTAGCCCAATGACCTGGTCCTCTAAGCGGGTTGATACTGTCAGCATAGAGGTCTCTCAAATGTTATGTGAGAAACCAATCATTCACATAATCCTCTGGATTAAGTGTCTTCTTCAACATCACACCATAGACATGCTGACATGGTATTCCACAGATTTACCACTTGCAACACGAACAAGTCCAGTTATTTAAGTCGACACTCTCATAGTCATAACCAAGCTGAACCTCATACTTACCACTAGTACCAGGATAAAGAATGCAAGCTGAAGCATCTTTATGTTCCTCATCAAGAAACTGCTGCACATAAGATGTATACTTACCTCCCCATCTGTTTGCAGCAATGGATCTCTCTCGTATACGAACCATTGCTAGTCTCCTAATGGTCTCCAACATTGGCATGAAAGGCTTTTCTCTGGCTGTCACAATACTGATATTGAATGACTCAACTGAGTTGTTCTCCACATCTTCACAACATTTCTCATCTATCTTGTAAAAGGCTCTGCACCAAGTCTCTGGATTCTTCTTCAGTACCTCAGTGTATACACGGGTATCATAAGCTTCAATCTTTTTTAAGTTCCTTTTAAACTGTGCGATGTTGTGGCTCCATGCTAATTCCCAAATCAGCATCTTCATATCCAACTTTTTTCCAGTTTGTGCCTTGATGTTCCCGTAAATGTGTTGCACACATTTCCTATGCTCAATAAGTGGTGTCTCTATAACAATATCATTGATCAGTCCCTGCTCCAAAATAACCACTAATCAGTCTCTGCACCTCAAAATTAATCATAGAAAAGCTAATAGTCAATAAATACCTTTTGTCTATCAGAGATTAAGATGTAGCCATCTCTATCTTTCAAATCCAAATCTTTCTTCAACAATCTCATAAACCACAACCAATTGTCTTCATTCTCCACTTTCACCACAGCCCATGCTATTGGATAGATCTTGTTCTCAGCATCTCGCCCTTGAGCAACCAACAACTGCCCTGAGAAGGTACTTCTAAGGAAAGTACCATCAACTCCAATGATTGGCCGACATGCTCTCTTTAACGAGTCTCTGAGTTTGTGGAAGCACACATAAAACCTATAAAATAAATCTTCACCTTTAGGCCCTACAACTGTATCAAGTGAAACACTTGACTCTGGGTTTGTTTCTGTGATCTCATTGCAATATCCACGAATATTTGCAAACTGAACTTCGTGTTCCTTTTCGATCCACTTGAGTGCTTTATTCCTTGCTTCTTGACACTGATTCCTTGTCACAGATATCCGCCACTGATCCTTGATAAGATTTTGTATCATCATAGGTTTCCATAATTTTAGATCTTCTCTTATCTTTTCTAAGAACAACACTGCAATCACTGGATCTGTGAGCATCTGACATCCTCCATCCCTATTACATGAATGACCACCTCTACCGATTTCTTTATTAAATGCTGTCACCTCCCATTTGTTCCTTCTTTTTTGCAAAGCACAATAAATCCTCCACTCACATCCAGCTATATCACACCTATACTCTAAATTAGTTTTATCCCACCTACTCTGTTTGATGTTGCGGCCTTCTGTCAGAGCATAATCCAAGACAGCCTCTTTGAATGCTGCACCACTGTCAAACACTTGACCATGATACAATTTTTCATCTCCTCTTCTTATGATCCTGTGACTTCTACGTCTAGAGGATTCAGCAACCAGTTCCACTTCTTCATTCGCATTCTCAACCTCAGTGTCGCTATTAGGACACCTATCATGTCGAATAGAAAGTTCATCCCTAAAAGTAGCAACATCATTCTCTATTTCTAATCGAAACCTATCCAAAAATTCATCTTCATCTTCAAAGTCAGATTCCTCTTCAGAACTCGATGAACTCGATGAATTATCTCTCCCCTCACCAAAATCAGGGTCTTCGGGATCATCACTATCCTCTTCCAACATCCGCAAGTATTCTGCTCTCTCATCTTCGTTAGGATCTTTGTGGTCTTCGTTAGAGTTATCGGTACTATCACAAGAAGAAATTGAAGAATTTACTCAGAAATTTACTCAAATTCAAAAGAAAATTCGAAGAAAATTCAGCTTAAAATTGGACAAACTACTTCAAATCAAACTCGAGAACAGCTCTTTTGCAGCTTCGGTCGATATAACAGCTTCTCGAATTTTGTTTTCTGGATTCGCAAAGATGATTTTTTGATTTGGGGTTTTTTAATTTTTTTACTTCTGGATTCACGAATTATGGTTTAGAGAAAAAATTGATTTGGGAATTTTATCCATCGGGTTATATTGGTTTATTATTGGGCCCATTTTAATTTATTTAACCCAAATTAATACAACTCTCGGTTCAGAAAAACTTAACTCTGTTAGTGGTTAAGTCGATCTGTTTAACTTTCCATCAAAATTAACAGAGATGTGGATACAACTCCAAAAAAACTTTTGATGGGGTTAGACATAGTTTTTCAAAACCTGTGTGAATACAGACTTAATTGAAACTTTCAATGTGGCTACATTACGACGGTCCCAAACAATATATAGTAGGAAATTTTACGGGGCATACCCTAGGCCCATCAGAATTTGCACCTAATAACCTTATTTGTTTCTTCTTTCAAAACTAACCTTTTATACTTTTTTTTTGGGCATCAAGAATTGATTAAAGATAATATTGACATTCTTCTAAATAGTGAGAAAATTTGGAAAGAGAAAGAAAAAAAAAATTGGTAAAAAGAAAAAAAAATAACTGGAAAGAGAAAAAATTGTAATAAATAAGTTGGAAAGAGAAATAACAAGAAATAGAAAGAAACAAAAGAGTGAGATAAATTATAGGAAATAGAAATAAAAGTTGGAAAAGAACAAGAAAATATTGGAAAGAAAAATAAAATGTTAAAAATCATGTAGGAATAAATGTTTGAGTACGTAGACAAGTATGTGTCTTAAACATGTAAAACTATAATTTTGTCCACAATAACTTGTAAAAACTCTTCAAAACATCAATATTGTCCATGATATCTGGCAAATATTACAGATCTATGATTATTGTCTACATATCTTATTTGGTTTACAATCTTTTCAATTTTATTTTTCAATGTTACAATCTTGGATGGAGATTAATAATGGACAATAATTGTATAACTATTTTTTATATATTTGAAAAGTTGTTCGTAGACATAACAATTCAAGTAGTTCATCATGTGAGACAACATTATGGTATTAAGAAAATATGCAAATTAATTATACATAAAATCCATAAATAAACATGCAAAATAATGTTTAATCAAATATACATAAAGTCCAAGATCAAATATGATATAAACCACTTTTTCAAAAATTAAACATATAAAAACAAGATCAAATATGCAATTAAATATTGATAAACAAAAATATAAACTAAATATACACACTTATATTTGAGATGGACAACAATCCGTCTGACGGATCTAATGTGATGGACAACAATCTCCTATTATAGATAAGTGGACAATAATTATTGAGGTTGTTTATGAAAACTTACAAAAAAATAGTTACGAAAAATCCAAAAATTTATAAACCCAAAAATTCATAAATATAAAACGCTATATCATAACCATTAATACTATGGAAAAAGCAAAAAAGAATAACAAAATCTGGAAAAAAACAATTAGAAAAAAACAAAATCTAAAAATTAATTTTGTTGTCAAAAAATAAAAATAAAAAAAGAGAGAATAAAAAGAAGTGATTAAGAAACAATAGAGAGAAAAATAAAAAAAATAAAAAAAAAAGAGAAAGAAAGTGGTATAAAAAAAATAAAAAAGTGTCCAGGGAAGAGAAATGAAGAGATGGTGGGACTATAAAGACAAAATTGTCTTTTGAATTAGTGTAAAAAGATACCAAAAGGTTAGATCTGAAAATTTTTATGGTAAAGATTAAGTTTTAAAAAAAAAATGAGATAGGGTACATCTCATAAAATTCCCTACACTAGCACAGAAAAGAATAAAAATTAACCAAGTAACCAGTACTTGGGCCTGCTGAACTTAATAAGCTAAAGTGCTAACTGCCAACTGCTAAACCAGAAAAAAGAATGGAAAAAATACTGAAAAAACGTAATTACTCTAAGCTACTTCTGTTTTCTACGACATTCGACCCAAATTTTAGATAACTTCAGTTTATCACCCCTTATCAAAATCCGAACGATAAATAGAGAGGTTTAGGTCCTTTTAAAAAAAAAAACTATCCACGAATTGAATAACTTTTTCATAAGTAACTTATTATTAAACTACTATAACGGCACATCACACGATAAACTTTATAAATAAACAAAATTATTTACAAAGACATTACAAAAAGTATTAGCTTACATAAACACAAAAGAACCAAGATTTGGAAAAGATAAAAAAAGTAGAAGCCAACAATTATATTACTAATTTACAAAACCAGAAATGAACTGGTAATAATGATGTTATCCTACATATTATAACATCATACAAAATTTACAGTGTGAGGCCGATCATCTTCTCATGGGAAAAGGATTAGCTTCTGCAGTGGGATTTGCGGCGGAGCCTCCTCTCTCGCCATCTCCGCCATAGCTTTTCCGGGTCGATAGCGTTCGCGGATCTGAGTAGTTGGTGAGCGATCATGATCTTGATTCGACCTCTTTTAGGAGTAACGGTTTGTTTATCCCTTCCGGAACTGTTAGGTGACTGAAGCTCCATGGATTTGTAAATCTAAGTTTTTTTTTGTTAAAGAAAGAAATAAAAAAGAGTGAAGAATTAGAATGTGATGATTATTTAAGCGTTGCTAGTGATGAAGCTAATAAATAGGCCTCGAGACACACACACTGACATACACACCAATTCCTTCTACTTGCTGAGCAAGCTACTCAGGGTTAGTTTGGTAAATCTCATATAAATTAAATAACGTTGTTAATTCATTAATTTGTGTGATCTACAAGTAAATAACGTTGTTAATCCATTAATATGTGGCAATGGGAGACACATGTCATCATGTCATGTGATGTGTCACTGCAGTAAACGCGCTAGTTCAGTCGTTGTCGTTTACTTAATCAATCTGAAAACCTCTTAATAAGACAGAGGGTTTTAGACCCAATTTTTTCTCTCTTGAAACTTGAAAGTAGTTACTTGTAGAGAAAACTAGAACAGAACAATGTTGTGTATTAGGTTGTAACATCTTTAGGATCTTGGTCATGATCCTATACAACTCTACACAAATCTAGCACAGTTAGATTGATATATGTAGAAGAGATTACAATTAAACCTAAACCTGATTTGACCTAGAGCTAATCTCTGCCTCCTAATTGAATTTTCAATAAGCTAACACAAATTATTCACAGATTCATATGATCTTTCTTAAAATTCACAAGTTAACAGACAATTACATTTTCATCTTTTAGATGAAGACCGAGACGTTGATATGATACTAAAATCTCGCCCCCGCAGCGAATTTCTCACGAAGATTCGAAGATGATTCATTTGTGAATTAACAGAGTCTAGAAGCCGGCGAAGAATAAAGATTGGGAGAAAATATGGTATTACCCTTAGAGCCCCATATACTTCTATTTTTACGAATTTCGACCTCAAACTATGGTAACTACTAACTACTACTACGTATTTCATATGATTTATGAACAGCACATCCAAATGATCAAAGTCAAAGAAACATAAAATCTTTTTACATTAACTGTTTTTTCATATTTACACAATTATTACACCAAACTTTATACATTAAAAACAAAAAATAAAACAACAACAACAACAACAAAAAACAAAACGTTTTAAACATCACATCTTCAAAAAACCCAAATCTTTAAAGGTTGAAAAGGATGAGAAAAGAAAACTAAAAGCCGACGAATCAGAGGATCCGATCATCTTCAGAGAAAGAGATCGCGAGCGATCATGATCTTGATTCGGCCTCTCCTCGGTGGTGGAACAATGGAGGTCACCGATCCGAGTAGATAACGAACGATCATGATCTTGATTCGGCTTCTCTTCGAATGCGGAGGAACAGAGGTCGCCGATGCAAGTATATCACTAACGATTATGATCTTGATTCGGCCTCTCTTCGGAGGAACGGTTTGTTCATCCCTTCCGATGCTGTTTCTTGATGGAAAGTCAAACTCCATGGATTTGCTTAAGAGTTTTTTTTTGTGTGTGTGTTAAATCTCAAGATGTTTGTGAAGAAAGGAATGAGGAATTATAATGTGATTTATCAACGCGTTAAGTAGATCGAATAAAAACGAAAAACGCGCATTTAATTTACACTTGCTGAGCAAGCTAGTACTTAGGTCGTATGAGTGATCTAGAACTAGACGTTACTGAATGATTGTGAGTAAACGTGGCAATTCTGAGTAGAAAACGCGTGTGATCACTCTCGTAAACACGCTAGTTCAGTCGTTGTGACTGAGTCAATCGTTCTGAGATCACTCACGTAAACTATTTTAGTCCATATGAGAAACCTCTTTCTAACACAGAAGGTTTTAGACCTAATCCTTTCTCTGACTTGTGAAATCTGTATTCAGATTGAGCATATATCAAAAAATTTCCCGCGTTCAAAGAATAGTGTTTCTGCTTCAACTAATTTTGTTTCTCATAAATGGCTTCTTCCACAGTTATATAATCTTCTATACCAGCTCTGGAAACAAAGTTGATGTAGCTGAACCAACCATATTGTGTCTAATCATCTCCACTCCACATATATATACATTTTTTACAGTTTGCGTGCACATCAAGTTACTCCATTGCATGGTTCCTTACAAATAAAAAGAGCGGTAGATGTCAAGAAACTGGTTCCTTGAAACTAAAAACTTCATGAGTTCATTAATGTCTTCGTGATCTTTATGTGAACTGGAAGAACAATCAAGGTGTGCGAACATTTGATTGCACAATGGTATTTTCCTCTGTTTGACTGTTTCACTAGTCGCAAGTCGCAACCAATTCCACTAGAACCTCATGATCATAATTTCAGTTTTCTAAACTTAAAAATATAACCTTAAACGGATATAATTAGTTAAAGAGATATTTTAGTCCTAATGAGCTTATTGAAGAAAAATGGAACAGAACATGTTAACAATGTAGCGAAAACTGGATGAACATGTTGTATCTTAGATGGTAACATCTTTAGGATCTTGGCTAGTTCAATATAGATCACTAACGATTATGATCTTGATTCGGCCTCTCTTCGGAGCTGTTAGGTGATGGAAACTCCATGGCTTTGCAAATCTTAAGATTTGTTTCTATTGTTAAATCTCATATTCTTTGTGAATGAAGGAATGTGATAATCAAATTATTATACAAAATCTTCTAGAATGGACAAAGACCAAATCTCAACACTTACTGAGCAAGCTACTACTACTTAGGGTTAATTTAATAAATCTAATAAAAACGAAACAACGAGGTTAGTTCATATGTGTGATCTAGAAGTGTCTAGAAGTTACTGAATGATGATGATTAGACGTGGCAATGGAGAGTATAGAAGACGTGTGCGATCACTCTCGTAAACGGGCTAGTTCAGTCGTTGTGACTCAGTCAATCGTTCTGTGATCACTCTCGTATAAACTGTTTTAGTCGTTGGTTATGAATTATATAATCAATCTGAAAACCTCTTTGTAATATATGGGAGATACGCGATACCACAAAGGGCTGGAGCGATTGTTTGCTACTGATGATTTCTCAAAAATACCATTGTCAATCTCTTAAATTATTTTCAGCAAATTTTGAGTTTTGAAGCATTCATGTAAAAACCGTTTTTATTTATTTATTTAAATATAATTTAACATCATGTAAATATATATATAAAAAAACACAGAGGATTAGATAAATCATTTTTTTTTCCCGCGTTCAAAGAATAGTGTTTCTGCTTCAACCATTTTGTTATATAACCTTCTATACCACCTATGTAAACAAAGTTGAAGTAACTGAAACAACCATATTTGTATGTACATCATCTCCACTTACCTTCTCGTTACTATTTGCATGTACATCAAATTGCTCCATTGCATGGTTCCTGAATTACAAACGGGTAGACATGTAGTTCATTAATGTCTTCGTGATCTTTATTTGAACTGGAAGAACAATCAAGGTGATGGACCATTTGATTGCACAATGATATTTACCATCTAGGCTTCTGATTGACCACCAAGTTTCAAACCTTAACCATTCTTTATCTTTTCTTTTATTTTTATTTTCCTCTGTTTCGCAAGTTGCAACCAATTCCACTACATGATTACAATTTCAGGTTTAAAAACTTAGAAATATAACCTTAAATTAATAATAGTAACTAGAAATATAAAATTGATAGAATTAAGAGAAATTTCCTCAAATAGCACTGAATGAAGTTTTTATTTCACAAATAACACTCCATTTCATTTTGGACAAAAATAGCATTTTTATAAAAGACAAAATTTTAAAATTTTTGTTTGGGTTAAATATTGTACAATTTTTAGGGTATAGTTTGTTTGGGGTGGAATGTATGGTTTAGGGTTTTTAAACCCTAAACTCTAAATCCTAAACCCTAAAATATGAAGGTATGAGATTTTGTGTTATATAAGGAAAATAATTTTTAATAAAAATGCTATTTTTGTCCAAAATGAAAATAGAATGCTATTTGTGAAACAAAAACTACATTTAGTGCTATTTTTGAAAATTGCCCTAGAATTAAATATGTTTGAGTGTATGATGAGATAAGTTCTAATTCTACTCTAGATTCGAACCCGCGGTACACCGCAGGTCAATTTTTTCATATAAAATTATAGTATTTTATTTATTTATTTTCTGTTTATAAATATTGGTATTTTACACTTATTATAACTTTTTATGTATAATTTTAACTTGTTAATTTGTTTTCTTTACTGTTTATGGATATTTATTTTGTTTGTTTAACGTGGGTTCGTCATCGAATTATAATGTTTTCATGTAATTTAAATATTTTTAATAAACTTAAAATTATATAATCTTTTAAAACATTTAGAAAATTTTAGTTTGTTCAACTGAAGAACCAAATTAAACTGACTAAAATAAAATATTTAAAATTGGATGCATTATAAGTCAAGTTTCATGCTCATTTGTATTTGGAATCATTTTGATCATTTTTATAATATGATTTTGAACTATTGTCCAATTGTTTTAGTTGATATGGCACATTGAACACAAAATTATTTTTTCATTGATTAATTAATATATGTTTGTTTGAAAAAATAAAATCACGGCATATGCATGAATTTTTTTAAATTTTTTAATAATTATATGTGTTATGTAATTAATCAGAATTATCTAAAAATAAGATCAAATAAAACTGATATGAGAATCATAATTCATACTATTAAATCATAATATATATTAGATAAGTAAATAATTGTGTTTAGTTGTAAGGATTTTGGAGAATTAATTATAAGTTTTTTTGGATACATGGATAATAAATATAATTTTCCATTGATCAAGTAATATATGTCTATTTTTAAAAATTTGAATTACAGCATATGATAAAAAGAATTTAAAATTTATTAATTGTATATTATATAGTAATTAAAAATAATTTAGAAATCAAATAAAATAAAAGTGAAAGGAGAATCATATTTTTCCAATATATAGGTTTAAATTAAGTAGAAATATTTTAGGAAATATAAAGTTAATGTTAGTTTCCATAATATTAATATATATATATATATATATATATATATATATATGTAATTGTTTGGATGTAAGAATATGTTTGAAGGTGTTTGGAAATATGAATAACCTGAATTTGTACTTTAGTTTTAATAGTATAAGATATGAATTTGGAATTATCCATTTTACAAAATCAAGAACATGATGCTTATTGTTTGTTTTTGTATTTTGGCATTTTGTAGTTAGTGAATGTAAGAGATTACTTAAACTACAAGGTATTTTGGTTATGATATAGTTACGAGAAGGTAATCTCTTGTTAATGTTAATGCACCTGAGTTATATGCTTCAGCCATTGTAAATACAACTTCGAAAATTAATCTTGATTTTTATCATGTAGTTATATGTTCAGTTGTAAAAAAATGTATTTTGATGATAATACATCGAATTCATCGAATTTTAATGGGTGAAGATCTAAACTTATTTCTATAGTTTCTAATTTTGGTTTCAATGGATTAGTTCATATCTTTTAGTATACAAATAAACTATATATCTTTACATAATTAAAGATGAAATAGAGTGATGTGAGATAAGAGAAGAGGCACCACATATGCTTGGCTTCTAGCTGGCAGCTTGGGTCTTTTTCCGATCATGGTTTTTATTTTGTAAATTTCTGCTTTTCTTCTTTGTAGTTAATTTAGGTTTGTTGTTTGGAGAATAATCGCTTAAGGGAATTTGGTTTTTTTTTTTTTGTTTTTTTTTTAATTTGGAGAAAACATGAAATTTTTTACAATGGAGAAGATGATATATCGACTGAAGATTAGAATTAACGATCTTTATTTATTGTTAACGTTGACATTAGTGAGGTATATTCTGCAAAGTCAACCTAGACTTGAACATTTATTTTGACCATATAATAGTTGAGAAATAAATCTGCTAATTTTGAAATACTTGAGGAATTAAATGAGCATTTTTCCTCTTAAACGGATACAACTATTTAAAGAGAAATTTAGTCCTAATGAGCGTATCGGAGAAAATGGAACAGAACATATTGACAATGTAGAGAAAACTGGAACAGAACATATTGTATTTAGATGGTAACATCTTTAGGATCTTGTTCATGATCATGAACATCATTGAGGTTTCTGTATTTGTAAAGCCAAGAACATACAAGAAAATAGCCAAGATTCAGGACTCCTCCAATGACTAAAACCCAATAAACATTATCAACTCTTCCATGGTTTATGTCATCTGGTAACCACGCGGTCGTCCTCTGGATCAGATCAATGAGAGCTGTGCTGACATAGAAAGATATTCCAATCACCACTGAGGTCAATGAAGTCGCGGTGTTCTTCAATGACTCGGGGAATTCTCCATAGAAAACTGCAATATTCGCGGGGAAATGAAAGGCCTCGCCTATTCCAACTGTTACGAGAGCAGGAAACAACCATAACACTGACATGGCTTGGCCATTTTCGACTGTTTTCAGTCTCTTTTCTTCCACAACTGCGGATATCGCCATGCTTAGGATGTTTAAAACATGGCCTATCCCGACTTTTTGAAGCGGTGTCAGCGGCTTGCGGATTAGCTTCTGGATCAATGGATAGATAATCCAGTTGTTGAGCAGGAGAAAGACGCATGTAGACACGAGTACTATGACTTGAAGTGACCCGGCAGAGATTTTGAAGTGCGGGCCAAGTCCGCGGTCCATGACCATAGCTTGGAGTACAGTCATGCTCATTTGCACTGCCACTGGAGTGCTGAGGAAGATAACAGCTGACCAGAGAGGGACAAGTCGAAGAACGGCTTTGAAATCTTCTACTTCTTGAACAGAACATAGCCTCCACATGTTATTAGTGTGGTCACCACTTGGGTTGTCCTCTTCTGTCTTCAACGCTGCACGGTTCAAGAACCTACATATGTAAAGCTCTTTCAGTTCTTGTTTAAATTTCAAGAATCATTCAAGAGTTTTGTTTTTACCTGAAGCTGTTGGAGGGCATTGAAGTAGAAGTCTTGACCTCACTATGATGATAGTGTTCCTCTTTGGATGAAATCACAGCCTTTCTTTTCACTGTAGCAGCGACTAAAACACGAACAAGACTTGTATAGGGACTTCCCAAGGGTTTGTCATGCTTGTAGAATCTCTTCCCGGCCAAGAAAACAATGAAACTTATCAAGTTAGCAGCGGCACATATACCAAACCCAAGTTTCCAGCTAGCATTGTCCTGCGTGTAAACAATCGCAGTCGCACCAGTAATAGCTCCAGCGTATAGTGCAAGGAAGAACCAGTTGAAAAAGCTTCCTTGATCTTTAGGTTTCTCATATTGGTTTGCACCCGCAGATGCCAAAGTGAACCGCGTCCCAGCTGAGGAAGTAGAAACTAGAGCTAAGGCTGTATACAAGATCCCGAGATGGAGCTTTGACGGAGACTGGCATAGGATTGACCCAGTTTCACATGGTCTAGGTCTCAAATAGTCCAAAGATGCGATCAAGGTCAAGAGAACAATGCCCTAAAAACGTTTAAGTTAAGCTTTGTGTATAAGAAAAGAAAAGAAGAGAATCAATGAGTGTTGAACTTACAATCAAAGAAATGAAGGTAGAGACCGAGATCACGGGAATGTTCCCGAAAAAAGAATCGGCTAGGATGGCTGCAACAACAGGTAACATGTTGACACATCCATTGATAATATTTGAAATCTGAGCAGCAGCGATGCTCTTGATGTTGAATTCTTCGATCAAGAAGACTATCAAATTCATTACCCATCCGAATGAAGTTATCGACAGGCCTAACAATGTAACTGCACCACATAGAAGTATAGAAGAACCTCACAATCATTAACATTTTTATACGTTTCAGCTTCAAAAACATAGAAAAAAACAAAAAAAGAATCGAAAAAACACAAACCGAGCATGAACGGTAAAGTGATCCATCCACCACGCTTGCGGCTTAGATCACCAGAGCGTTGTGCTTCTGTGTCAGCCATGGCTGATAGAACAAGAGGAAGCAGATGAGGTACTTTGACTTGTGTGTTGTTTGTTATAATTCAGTTAGATAAAAAGCCTTAAACAATATATAAGCAATTATTAACGTTTGTGTTATGATTTGGTAGTGATATTGTTTGGTCCACAACATACCTAATCATGTTCTGACATTTTATCTACTGTTCGTCGTATTCCAATATCAGGTTGGTGAATGTAATAAACTACTATAAAAAGGGACGACCAGATCTTCAATAGTTGTATTCACTAAGCATTAGAAAATATAAACAAATAGAAAACTTTGAAATAATCTATAGAAAATTAATATACTCACGTTCACCAGAGATTTGAATATTAGCTGTGTTACTTTCACTTATGTTATGATAAAATATAATATTCTTTGAAAAATTGTTTAACCAACACACAATAATGATTTTCATTTTGTCCATAAAAAAAGGCCTAACCACGTTTTTCACATCTTATACTTTGTTTTCGTTTCTATAAATTTTATTCTCTGAAAGAGACTGATTCTCGCAAATGCGCATTAGAGGGAAATGATAAGATGAGTCTATTTTGTAAGTAAACTAATTCTTCTTCCTTAGAAATTTTATAAGAATGACATGATTACTCTTAGTCAACCATATGTGAAGTGGTAAAATGTACAAAAATATACTTCACTAGGTAAAAATTCCAAACAAGCAAAAACACACAAGACATTTGATTCTAGGCATGGATACAATTAATGTAGAGAAAACTGGAACAGAACATGTTGTCTCTTAGGTTGTAACGTCTTTAGAATCTAGTTCATGATCATCATCATCATCATTAAGGTTTCTGTATTTGTAAAGCCAAGAGCAAACAAGGAAATAGCCAAGATTCAAGACTCCTAAAATGACTAAAACCCAGTAAACATTGTCAACTCTTCCATGGTTTATGTCATCTGGTAACCACTTGGTGGTCCTCTGGATCAAATCAATGAGAGCAGTGCTTAGATAGAAAGAGATTCCAATAACTAGTGAGGTCAATGAAGTCGCGGTGTTCCTCAAAGACTCGGGGAATTCTCCATAGAACAGTTCAATATTCGCCGGAAATTGAAAGGCTTCACCTATTCCTACAATCACAAGGGGTGGAAACAGCCATAGCACTGACATGGCATGTCCATTTTCAACAGTTTTTAGCCTCTTTGCTTCCACAACCGCGGAGGTTGCCATGCTTATGATGGTGAGAACCTGGCCTATACCGACTTTTTGAAGCGGTGTAAATGGCTTATGGGTTAGCTTCTGGTACATGGGATAGACAAGCCAGTTGTTTAGAACGATAACAATGCATGCGGTGATGATTATTATGACTTGGAGGGACCCGGCTGGGAATTTGAAGTGAGGGCCGAGTCCACGGTCCGTGACTAGAGCTTGGAGTACAATCAAGCTTGTTTGCATCACCATGGGAGTACTAACCAAGACTATCGCTAGCCACAGAGGAAGAACTCGGAGAATGGCTTTGAAATCTTCTACTTCCTGAACAGAACATAGCCTCCATATGTTATTATTTGAGTCACCACTCCGGTTTAAGTCCTCTTCGGTCTTCAACGCTGCACGGTTCAAGAACCTGAAAATAGAAAGCTCTTTCAGTTCTTGTTTAAGTTTCAAGAATCAGGCAAACTTTTTGTTTTCACCTGTAGCTGTTGGAAGGCATTGCAGCAGAAGTCTTGGCCTCTATTCCGATTCCACGGTGATAGTCTTCTTCTCTAGATGAAATCAGAGCCTTCCTTTTCACTATAGCAGCAACTACAACGCGGATCAGACTTGTGAAGGGACTAGCCATGGGTTTGTTATGTTTATAGAATCTCTTCCCGGAGATGAAAACAACGAAACTAATCAAATTAGCAGTGGCGCAGAGACCGAACCCAAGTTTCCAGCTAGCATTGTCCTGTGTATATACAATTGCTGTTGCACCAGTAATAGCTCCAGCGTATAGTGTGAGGAAGTACCAGTTGAAGAAGCTTCCTTTGTCTTTAGGTTTAACATATTGGTTTGCACCCGCGGATGCCATGGTGAACCGCGACCCACCTGCTCCAGTTGTCACTAGAGCTAAGGCTGTATACAATATCCCAAGCTGGAGTTTTGATGGCGATTCACATAGGATTGAGCCCGTTTCACACGGTCTAGGTCTTAAGTAGTCCAAAGATGAGATCATAGTCAACATAAGGATGCCCTGAAAACATTAAGGAGTAAGCTTTGTGTATAAGAGAACACATAAGAAAATTAATTAATGTGTTGGACTTACAGTTAGAGAAATGAATGCAGAAGCTGAGATTACGGGAATGTTTCCGAAGAAAGAGTCAGCTAGAATGGCTGCAACAACAGGCAATATGCTCAAACATCCATTGGCAATATTTGAAATCTGAGCAGCAGTGATGTTCTTGATGTTGAATTCCTCGATCAAGAAGACTATCAAGTTCATTACCCATCCGAATGAAGTTATGGACAGGCCTAATAACGTAACTGAAACCACATAGAACAAAACAATCATCATTATTTGTCTATGTTTTGAATGCAAAAACATATAAAAGAACTAAAAAAAAAAAAAACCAACCTATCATGAATGGAAAAGTGATCCAGCCACCATGCTTGTCGCTTGAATTGCTAGAGCTCTGAGCTTCTGTGTCACCGGAGACTGAACTAGCCATGACTTCCACTTGTGTTATGTGTGATTGTGCTGTCGGATAAAAAGTCCTGAACACTATATATAAAAGCAAATACAGAATAAGTGGTTTGTGCAATGATTCTTGAATGATTTGCTTTAGTCAACTTATATTAATGAATTTAGACAACTTATCCACATTGTCGTTTTCCAAATTCACGTTGGTGACAGGATCTTAAATAGTAGCATCCACTATTCAAAAAATAAATTAAAATAAAATTTGATTATTTTTTTATTTCTATGTAAATTCTTTTTGGAAAAGTATCTTTAGACTGATTTGATGAAGATTTAGGCTGAGAAACTCAAACGGATAAAAAACTCACTCAAAAACTAGCTCGTCGGAAACGAATGCTCTTTATACATTAAATGTAGGTATTATTTTTTCCTGTTTTAGGTGTTTTGATTTGCAAGTAATAAACTCAAAAGGATCTTTAATAGTAGTATCTTTAATAGTAGTATCCACAAAAGCAACATCAAAAATAAATAAATAAATAATCTTTGACAATTTTTTATGCAAAAGTATTCAGAGAGTGATTTGACCAAGAGAGTAAACTTTGCCCAGTATATTGACTTTACATCAAAATTTGCCTTTACATATTTTACTTCATTGATCAGAGTTTAGAGAGTATAGCATATTAGTTGTTTTAAAGTTTCTTAAATATCAACTGAAAGAGTGTAATAATTACTTTCAACAAGCATCCCATATTAAGTGGAATAAAGTTGATCAATAATTGTGTTTCTCACTAATTATTTTAATTACGTTCTTTAATCGCTTCATTCATGTTTTTTTTTCCTACATCAAAATAAATTAACGTCAACAGGAACCTCGACTTTTGATTATATCAAAATAATTTTTATAACTAAGTGTTTTTAACTCAATTAGTAAAGATTTTAGACGAAGTTTAGAGGTCACCGGTTCAAGTAATGCTTGAGAGAAAACTAATATTATATGCTGTGTTTATGGATCTAGGATGATTACAAACTTCAGTCCATATCCCCTTAATATTCAAAAAAAGGAGAGCAAAAAACAAACAAAAGAACTTCTATTATATGTATATATGTGAGGTAATGATACGTTCAAAATAATGAGATTCAAACATTTTTTATGTTGTAAGCAAGAACAGAGGTCCACCACTTCTTCATCAAATAGTACTCTGGTTGACATGCTCCAGACACGTTGTCATAAAATGGAGCATCCACTAATTTTTAGTGGACTGTATGCATAAGTCAGCATCTACAAGTAATTAAAAAAAGACAAATCATGTAATTGCGTTTCTTTTATCTTATTCAAGTCAGTGAAGTCACCACAATTCTCTCGGTGAGAATATCCACATGACCACATTACTGAGATCGAAGAAACTGAAAAATGAATTTTAGATTCAGGAGCCATTTTATGATATGATCTTTTTAGAGTTAATGATCTTGTTAATTTTTCAAAGCCAATTCGAAAGTCTATTTCTAATGCAAATGAGATGTTTGTATCCACTTATACCAGCGGGAACAAGAGCGATTTCTCCAAATTTTAAAATTGTCTAATACATTACTTGTTCTCTCTGTTGTGTCATAAACTATTCACAAAAGAGCTTTAACTATGGTGTGCCAGCATTTGTAATTTGCTTCATAATATTCGAGTTCACTGCTTCTAAAGGTTTTAGTCTGGAGATTTTTTTTTAATAATACATACATCACTTTTTTTCAAAGAAAAGGCGGTAAGAAAAAGTTTAATTGAAAAAGCGATGTTTTTTCTTTTTAAAAGAATGTAAAATTTATTCAAACAAAAATTTTTTTTTTTACATCAAATGCTTATATTTGAGCTGTTTTGAAGAGAAAAAATTAAAAATTTATGAGCTTCTTGAAGAAAACCAGAGTTGAAGAGAACCGTCTAAGTTTTGATCTCCAAGTGAAGAACATCTGTTGCGAATCTATTTATCGAGAAGTTTAGCGAGAAATGATGATGAAGTCGGGGTTTCTCCGTGACGACTCGCATTTCTCTCTCGTCAAAGGCTATAGATTGTAGTTTGAAAAGCATATCTGGTTAAAAATAGAGTGAGCTTATCAAGACTTGTATCTGAGATGAGATGGAGTATGAAGCTCCAATCTGTGTTGAATCTCGTCTTCAATAATCCTTTCACAAGTGATTTCCAAACCTCTGTAGAGTAAACACAAGAGAAAAACAGGTGTTGTCTTGATTCCATCAGATTGCCACAGAAAATACATGAAGTATTTGCTCCCACATTCCAATGAAATATTCTATCTCCAGTTGTTAACCGGTTTTTAATGACTAACCACACAAATAGTGAGAATTTTGGAGTTGAATGCTTGAACCAAACAACCTTGGCCCAGTTCACAGAGGGAGACACTTCACGAATTAATGACCATGTGTGCTTCGAACTGAAACTAGTTCTGAATTTATCTTCTGCTCTACGCCAAAGAAAAACATCTACTCCATCAACTACTGACCGTTGCTTTTGAATTTCAAGACTTGTTTCTATTTGTTGTAAAACCTCTGTCCGATGTCGGTGTCTTCGACGGATTGTCCAAGCAGATGCCACCGAAGCTTTTAATGGGATACCCAGATCAACAACACCACATTGTCCTAATTTATCATGTAAACATCCCAAATCTGACCAGATATCAAACCAGAAAGAAGTAGTTTCCCCACTTTGAATATCTATCTTGTGAAATGTTCTAGCAAAAGATCTAACTTTTAGTATTTTCCTCCACATCCAGGAACCCCTGTTAGTATTCTCACGAATAGACCAAAAGGATTCATTGTTAAATTGGTTTGGATCCACCTTACCCACAAAGAAGATTGAGAGGAGACTACTCGCCATATCAGCCGAAGACAAAAAACAGTATTGACCTCTTTCAAGGGTCTCAGACCAAGTCCACCTTCGCTTTTTGGTTTACAAACATCTTCCTAAGCCACTTTTTTCTTTTTGGGATTCATTACTGGACCTGACCAAAGAAAACAGGAGCATAGCATTTTAATCTCTTTGATACATGCCTGAGGAAGATGGAATGCTGATAACCAGAAATTTGAGACACTCATTAAGACTGAAGCTATGAGCTGGAGCCTACTCACCATTGATAGAAACCTTACAGACCATGAACTGATACGATTGCGAATCGTTTCCAGCAAAGGAGAGTAATCAGATGAAGTCATCTTCCTTGTAAGCAGGGGAAGACCCAAGTATCTGACCGGAAGTTGCCCCAAAGAAAAAAAGAATCGTGAATTAATCTCTTCCCTAACATTATCTGAAACACCCGCAAGATAAATTGTTAATTTTTCCAAACTTATTCTCAACCCCGAAATCCTTGAAAAGTCTTCAAAAACTTTTACAATCCCTTCGACCGACCTAGCTTTTCCATCTGTGAAAACCATAATATCATCTGCAAAGCTTAAATGAGTAAGTCCAATATTCTAACAATTTGGATGATAACCGATTTGTCTAGCCGTTGCCACTTTATCCATCAACTTTGAAAGTACATTCATGACAATGACAAACAAATATGGAGATAATGAACAACCTTTTCTTAATCCTCTCTTGCTTCGAAAAAACCCTACTAGTTCTTGGACAGAGAAAGAAGCAGTTGTAACGCATAACGAAATCCAATGAATATATTGGTCTTGAAAATTCATAGCTTTTAGAGTGTCCAGCAGAAACGACCATTGAACTGAATCAAAAGTTTCTGATATATCAATCTTTATGGCACATCGAGATGAGATCGAGTCTTTATGATAATCCTTCACCAATTCCGTTGCAAGTAACAAGTTTTCAATTAATAACCTGTCTTTGATGAAAGCTGAAGTGAGATGAGCTGGGGGAGAATAGCTTTCAATCTGTTAGCAAGTATCTTCGAGATGACTTTGTATATCACATTACAGCAGGAGATTGGCCTGTAATCCTTCATTTCCAGAGCTGATGTCTTTTTAGGAATAAGAGCAAGAATTGTGGAGTTCATACCTTTTGGGAGAAAACCCTTGATGAAAAAAGACTGAACAAAAATGGTGAACTCCTTCCCAATAATTGGCCACACCGCTTTATAAAACTACGAGTTAAAACCATCAGGACCCGGAGATTTATTGTTAGGCATAGAAAATAGAGCATCCTGAATCCCTTTTTCTGTAATTCTTTCAATAAGTTTAGATTTATCCTCTTCGGTACACCTGTTTGGAAGCAGCTCTTCAGGCATTTCACGTGTAACTTCTTCAAAATCCTCTGGAACATGCTGCAAGAAATCTCTGAAAAAATCTTCTGCCTCACCCTTAATATCCGCATCCTTAGACACTACTCGCCCATCTCGACATTTAACTTCCCGAATAGTGTTTATAGCTTTACGAGCAGCAGCCGCCTTATGAAAAGTCTTGTTATTGTGATCCCCAATACGTAGCCAATGGAGTTTGGAACGCTGTTTTAAGAAGTTTTCTTCTAAACCCGAGACAGGATTCCATCTTCTATATGCCTCGTTCTCTTCCTCCATATGTTCTGAGGATGGGCTTTTTAAATTCTTATCCTGCTTTTCACACAAAATCTGGTACGACTCCATCGCTTTCTTAGATAAATTTTCCATCTTTTGTTTCATTAAACCCCGCAGTAACGGCTTCAAGTCTTTAAGCTTCTTTGAGAATCGGAATAAAGATGAGGTAGATGAGAAAATAGACTGCGTATCATTCCAATACTTTTCCACCATTGACCGAAATTCTTCCAACTCCAGCAGCGCGTTAATAAATTTGAAAGGCTTCTTTTTCATTTCTAACTCATCATCAAAGTGAATTCTACAACGGAGATGGTCAGAGCACCCACCAGCTTCAGAGACACTATAAGACTTAGGGAAAACATGGTCCCATTGATCATTCTTAAGAGATCTATCTAACTTCTTTGATATCAATCCTTCTTCTCTCTTATTACACCAAGTAAACAACGGCCCATGAAAAGCCATATCCTCAAGAGAACAAACACGGACCAACTCTTGAAAATCCCGCATTCCTGGAGGGATTAGAGTAGAATTTTCAAAATCTGAATGCTCATCACGATCCAAAATTTCATTATAATCACCCAAACAAATCCACGGCTTTATTTCGAATAATTGGAGAGTTGTGATGATCCCGCAAATCATTCCACAGCTCTTTACGCTCCACAACAGAATTTGAAGCATAGATAAAAGAACAAAAGAATTCCTCCACTCGATCTTCTAACTTCACTGGACAAGTTATCAATTGACCACTTTTAAAAAATGGAGTAAGCCTTACGCCTGGCTTCCAAATAACCCAAATGCGTCCCAGCTGACTAAACTCATAATTTGTTAAGACCGACCAATCACCAAAAATCGATGAACTTATTCTCTCTACTTTTCCTTCCTTTACTTTTGTCTCCAAAACACAACCAAACTGAAAATCTCTACTATGAATCCAGCGCCTTATAACGGAATATTTTTTTAATTTATTTAAGCCCCGAACATTCCAAAAGAGTCCCGACATATCAAAGTTTTTTGGATTTCTTCTTCCCCACAACACTTGGAATTGAATCCTTAGTGTTTTGGACATATGAGTCTGATCTGTATTTATTTATACCCTTCAACTTTCGGGGCAGAGATTGACGCAGAGACATTTCAACAAGATCTCCTTGGCATATTTCTCCTTCCTCCTTTCCTTCTGCCTGCTCCTTATTTTTCAGAACTTTCTCTTTCTCTTCTATATTAACCTGAACTACTGATTGTTCTTTTAGAGCCTTGTCCTGGTTCTCCAACGACTCTTCCTCCACTATTAAGAACAGAGAAACGTGATGGTGAGCCGACTGATATTTGTGCTGGTGGCGAATTTCCTCCAAAACGACTCCCCTTGCCTGGAGAAACTAAAGACCAACCATCTTTCTCTGAATCAGTTTTTTTCTCTCCTTGTTCCTTTATTAAGTTTACTGGTAGATTAACCTTTGTATTTTAAAAGCGATGTTTTCTAATGACCTAACAAGGTAGTTGCACCAAATAGAACCCGCCACATGATAATAATTAATTTTATCTGTGTTTTGTGTTAAACGAAACATAAACAAACCATCATGAACGCAAAAATGATGCAGCGACAACGTTTTGAGTTTCAAAGACTGTTGCAGAATGTGCATAAAACTCAAAAACTCATATAATATAACAAAGGGCATGTACTTTAGGATCATGAGAGAGATACAACAGCTTTTTGCTCATGAATCATGATCGTCATTAAGGTTTCTGTATTTATAAAGCCAAGAACACACAAGAAAATAGCCAAGATTCAAGACTCCTCCTATGACTAAAACCCAATAAACATTATCAACTCTTCCATGGTTTATATCATGAAGAGATTATTGCTATGACTTGCAAAGACCCAGCAGGGACTTTGAAGTGCGGGCCAAGTCTGCGGTCCATTACCATAGCTTGGAGAACCGTCAAGTTTATTTGCACTGCCACGGGAGTGCTGACGAAGATGAGGGCTCCCAAGAGAGGGAGAAGTCGGAGAACGGCTTTGAAATCTTCTACTTCCTGAACAGAACATAGCCTCCACTTGTTATTAATAGATTCACCACTTCCTTCCATCTTCAAGGCTGCACGGTTCAAGAACCTACACATGTAAAACTCTTTCAGTTCTTGTTTAAGTTTCAAGAATCAGGCAAGCTTCTTTTCTTTTCACCTGAAGCTCATGGACGGCATTTCACCAGAAGTCTTGGCCTCTTTTACGAGCCCACAGTGATTATAGTCTTCCTCTTTGGATGAAATACACAACCTTTATTTTGATTTTAAAAACGCGGATCAGGCTTGTGAAGGGACTTCCCAAGGGCTGGTCATGCTTATAGAATCTCTTCCCAGAGATGAAAACAATGAAACTAATCAAGTTAGCAACGGCACATAGACCAAAGCCAAGTTTTCAGCAAGCAGTGTCCTGTGTATCTACAATTGCAGTTGCTGCTACAAGCGCACCTACATATCCAGTGAAGATGTACCAGCTGAAGAAGCTTCCTTGATCTTTACGTTTCTCATATTGGTTTGCACCTGCAGTTGCTAAGGTAAACCGTGTCCCTCCTGATCCAATGGTCCTTAGAGATAAGGCTAAATACAAGATCCCGAGCTGGAGTTTCGATGGCGATTGACATAGGATTGATCCACAATTAACTAAATTAAATAACTAAAATGATTTGGTTGGATTTTCAAGACACTTTTGTAGATGTTGAAAATTTACATAATAAATTTCAAGCAGCGTCCTTAAATAACGAAAACATAAAATGAAGAATAACAAGAAAGGTAATGAATATTACTATATATGATAATGATGGTCGCTAGAAAGATGTGAATTAAAAATTGCTCTCATCACTAAGGACGAATAGTATAAACAAGAATGGGGCTTCTCACATTATGTATGCCATCAGACCAAATTAAATCTGCAGATGAAGGCAGTTCTGGAAAGCCATCGATGCATCTGACAGTCACTGTGAAAGACTTCTTCTCGCTCACCGTCTTAAAAGACAGAACATTAGGCGTTACCTCGACGCTGAGCTTTGATCCGCGATTTATGACCACCTTTGATTTGTATGTTGAGTTAGGCGTTCCAACATTAGTGACGGTTCTATTGAATGTCACAGTAAGGGAGTCCTTAGGTCTTGACATGAATTGTCCAGCTGACATTGAAGGATAGTTGAGGTTTCTTGGTAAAGTTTTGGTTTCGTTATTGCAAATAATATTTTCACCAGATATGATTTTTAAGACGCAGAGAAAAGCAATGTGGTCTGCTTTCTCCATTTCATAAACGAGTTCAGGATTAGTAGCAGCTATTGGATTGACATGGCCAGCTCCATACGAAAACTCGGTTGATCCAAAGTCAGTTCCAGTAGCATTCATTGGCCAAGCTATGAATCACGAAAACAAGAAACAAAACAAAACAGACCAAATGTCATGTAGGTCAATGGTGGTTTCTTGCAGGATAAGAAAGCATGTCTTGGGTTTCTTGCAGGACGAAAGTAAGTTTACTCTGGATAGAAGTTTGCTTACCGGTTGTCATGATAGCAGAATGGATCATGGAAGGAGACCATTTAGGATTAAACGTCTTCACGTACGCTGCTACACCTGCAACGTGAGGACAAGCCATCGAAGTTCCAGACAGAATAGTGTATCTCACACGCCTGGTATCAGTATCGCTTTGAGACGGTGGAATAGAAGGCGAAAAAGCAGCGAGGATCTCCACTCCTGGTGCTGTTATATTTGGCTGAAATTCATTTACCATTTTCTATCAGACCGGGTAAAGAAGAGAGCTAAGATCATAACAGTATCTCCAATATGGACCTTGAGAATATCAACAGCGAAGGCGGTTGGACCGCGAGAAGAGAAAGAAGCAACTTTAGGAGCTGTTTGATTATAGATTGCTTCACTTTTTAGAACAGTGGCTTGAGGAAACCTAAGAAAACAAAACATAGCGATATCAGGATAAAAAAAGAGGATCTAGAGTAGGAAACAGAGAGATGATGGTTCGCTACTTTGTCGAGTTCATGTAAGAGAGAACAGAATCAAAGTCATCTTGTGAGAGAAGAGAAAGAGGCATAGGGCTGACGCTAGCGTAGTCTTTTCTAGGGTTCACAACAATGACTGCTACAGCTCCTTTTGACTGAACTTCATCTATCTCAGAGTCTTGCAAATGATAACATAATACAATTTTTCCCTTCACAAGGGATTGATCTAGACACCCTTTACTACATTTCCTGAAACACAAAATCCCATCACCAATTATATATTTGAAAATATCTCTAGGTCACTAAGAAATGGTGTTTCTTGGGAAAGAAGGAACTTACTTGATGGATTCCTCATCGCAAGTAGAAGAACCAGCTGATTTTCCATACACCAATGGGTATTTAATTCCTTTCAGATCAAAAGTATTTATCCCCTGTTAAAGAATCATCATTGACAACTAAAGAGACAAAAAAAAAAAATTACTATCATCACAGAAATAAGAACATTTCTTGATACTTACGACAAGTGTCTTGCCGTCTCCAAGAACAACTTTTGTGACAATACCACGGTTTGTGTTGCTGGCTGCAACTGTTAAGATCCACGGCGCTAAACTGGAGATAAGACCAACCTTTGGACCGCTGTTGCCGCTGAATTCACAGTGAGAATCCCCTTGGCCATAGCATGGAAAACCCAATTGAGATCGGATCTTTTGCAAACGTTTGAGGGAAACCTAACCCCATAGAGATGGTGATGAGATCCACACCGTCGGCGATTGCGTCATCAAACCCAGCCAGCATATCTGTCAAACTACAAAGGTCCTTGCAAACATTATAGGTGGCGATTCTTGAAGCCGGAACACCACCTCTTACTGTTCCATTGCCGATACCAAAGAAGCTTATGTCCGCGATCGCGTTTCCAGCCGCCGTGGACGCAGTGTGTGTACCATGGCCATCCATACTCCTACCACCTTTCCCTGTGTAGTCTCTTGCCCCAATCAACTTGCTGAAACATCATAATACACAAAATCAATATAATACCTGAAAAACTAATAATCTTTATTCTAAACGTAATGTTTTCTAGCATAGGAACAAAATGAATTTATTGAAATCGTATCTTTTAATAAATTTTGTAAAGTGTACTCGCAAACCGAATTTTTTTATTTCACTGTGTTAACAAAGTGACAAAAAAAAAGTATTTTTATTCGTAAAAATACTCGTCAAAATATAAATATAAATGAAAGCAAGCAATAGAGAGGGTCGAGAGATTAACTTGTTGCAAGTGAAGTTTTTACCACCAGCACAAACACCTTTCCATTTCTTTGGAGGAGGACCAAAGCCTTTGTCGGAGAAGCTTTCGGATTCCGGTGTGATCCCATTGTCGATGACCCCAATAATGATATCACGTTCCACCGTCGGGTTCCTCTTTGTTCTCTTTCCTTCTTTGAACTCCATGAAGTCCCAAGATGTCGTCGTTTCGAGTTTGAAGTTCGTGTTCGGGAACACAGACACAACTCCCTCCATTTCTAATGGAAACCAAGAAGGTAGGTCCATAAGCAAAGTTCTAGAAAGATGTCATTAATCATATTTCAAGTTTTATAGACTCAAACTATGCATAGAAAAGATTATAATAAAAACAAATGATTTTAGTGTATTGTGAGATTAATAAGATGGAAGAACACTCACTAGCTACTCTTTCTCGTTCTGATTCGGTGAGTCTAGCTGCGAACCCACTGAAACTCCTTTTATAACTTCTCACCAACCAGTTCTCGATCAAACTATATTATGCAACGATCGAGCCATTATTCTTCTTTTTTTTTCTTTCTTGAATCTTTATAATTACTTGATACGGTTAGATCCGATCCATCACAAAAGCAATATTAGCCATCGATTAAAAATTTATGGTTCATCAAATTGTAGACAATTTTTTTTATTAATTTATTTATTTTAGTCCTTTATTTGCAATAATCTTTATACCTCCAAATAAAGTATATAAATATTGTAATATAGGCTGTCACGATTTTATTTTAAATACTAAATTAAAACGTAAAATTTTGTAATCTAGAGAAGGTGCAAAAGAATACCCATGTTTTCTATTTTCTAAGGAGTATGTTTTAAGAAATTTTTATTGTTTAACGGTTGAAATGATTTATAAATAAATAAATAATAAATAAAGTAGGAGCACGGTTTTAACATTTTAAATTAAATCATACCTATCTCCAGTCACCTCTTGAAGAATGCTCTTGTGAACAGACATTGGTGAGTAGTCTCCACTAGACGGAAGTGATCCCATGTACACGACATACACCTTCATGGATTACCATCATCAGTATGATGCATTGATGATCATGGCGAAATATATAATATTATAACTATAATTATATACCTGTTGGTTTTGAGGATCATTCGTGACACCTGAGACTGAATTCAAGAACAATGCAAAGGGACATAAGAGGAGGCGAACGGAAGTTGCTCGTTTACTCATTTTTCTATAAAATTATCTGAAGTTAAGTTTCTGATTCTGTGAAGAACAACATATATATATATCGTACATGATGAAAGGATATATATAATACATGTTATAAAAGTTCTTCTGATCCAGTTTCTTACAAATTCTAATAAAATCTAACTATTGCCATTGATAAAATCTAACTATACCCTTGTATTTTGTAGTTTTGGTAAAGATATTTAGTTTTTCTTTTCTTGGAAACTTGATAAGAATTGACCATAACAAAAACAATAGGAAAACGGTTTTCATTTCCAGATTTATATACTTTTACCCGTTTATGTTTAAAACAAAAGATATTTAGGATTTTATTTTGCTAAAAGCGACGTCGTTTTGAACTTCATCACGAGCCACAGCCCACGAATCACGATCACACAAAGCGTCGTCGTTTCAAACGTTTACTCTTATATTTGTGGTTTTGGTCATCTCAAACTGAGACTGATAGATCAAAGTTGAGAGAATGCTGCAAAAGCGCGGCAAGTGGAAACTATAAGAGACGACACACTACAATCATATTCAATGGCTACAGAGAGAAGATACTTTCATACAAAGCTTAAGACTTGAAATGATAACGAATAACATTTTCTATTAAGATGATGAGAGAGATACAACAGCTTCTTGCTCATGATCATCATCATCATTAAGGTTTCTGTATTTGTACAGCCAAGAACACACAAGAAAATAGCCAAGATTCAAGACTCCTCCAATGACTAAAACCCAATAAACATTGTCAACTCTTCCATGGTTTATATCATCTGGTAACCACGCGGTCGTTCTCTGAATCAGATCGATCAAACCTGTGCTTGTGTAGAAACATATCCCAATCACCACCGATGTTATCGATGTCGCTGTACTTCGCATAGACTCTGGAAACTCTTGATAACACAGAGCTACATTCCCTGGAAAATGAAAGGCCTCTCCTGCAAGAAAAAGACACAAAACCAAGATCATAATCGGTTTGGTCTCAATTCGAAATGGAATCGAATGAATTATTCGCCTTACCGATTCCTACTATCACTAAAGGAGGGAATAGCCACAAGACTGACATATCAGCAACCGATGATGATTCAAGAAGATGACCATTCTCTACTATCTTCAATCTCTTTGCTTCAACTATAGCAGTCACAGCCATGCTTAAAATGTTGAAAACATGTCCTATCCCAACTCGTTGGAGCGGTGTGAGGAACTTTCCCGTTAGCCTTTGGTAAAACGGGTAGAGAAACCGATCGTTGACTATGATAAATAAGCAAGTTGAGAGAAGTGTTATGACTTGGAGAGAGCCTGCAGGGATTTTGAAACGAGGACCAAGCCTCCTGTCCATTACCAAACCTTGAAGAACCGTTAAACTTAGCTGCATTGCGATTGGAGTGCTCAAGAATATGGTGGCTAACGCAAGAGGAATGATTCTTATGACCGCTTTGAAATCTTGCACTTGTTCAACACTGCATAGTCTCCATGGATTGTGAATGTCCTCTTCTTGTTTCAATGCTGCACGGTTAAAGAACCTGTGTAGTTGAGAACTCATTAGAAAAGCCTCTCAGTGCACTCGAACCGGCGACCTAGGGTCTTTACCAGTTGAGCTAACGACACTTGGTTGTTTTTTTTCAATACCTGAGACTCTTTGTGGGAATTGTTGTTGATTCACTGTGGTAGTCTTTCTCGTTGGTGGAAACGACAGCTTTTCTTTTGACTACCGCGGCGATAATGACGCGAAGTAGACTTGTGAAGGGACTTCCCAAAGGCTTGTCATGGTTGTAGAATCTTTTCCCAGAGATGAAAACCAAAAAGCTGAAGAGATTAGCAGCTACACAGAGAGCAAACCCAAAGGTCCAGCTAATGTTGTCCTCGGTATAGACAATGGCTGTTGCGCTTATAGCTCCAGCTAGATACGATGTGAAGAAAAACCAGTTGAAAAAGCTTCCTTGGTCTTTAGTTTTTTCGTATTGGTTCGCACCAGCGGTTGCTAATGTGAACCGTGTCCCACCTGTTCCTATAGAGGCTAGAGTTATGGCTGTGTAAAGAACACCAAGCTGGATTTTTGAAGGTGATTGGCATAGGCTTGAAGCTGTTTCACATGGTTGAGGTCTTAAAGAGTCAAGCGAAGCGGTTAGAGTCAGTAGAGCTATGCCCTGATCAAGAAATAGAATTTGGTGAAGTTCTGTTTCAGAGAGGAATTGATAAAAATAGAAAACAAATGCTGAATGAGTGATTCTATACCAAAAGAGAAATGAAAGCTGAAACCGAGATAACAGGAATAGTTCCAAAGAAAGAGTCAGCTGAAACAGCTGCAATGGCTGGAACCATACAGATACAACCACTAACAATGTTTGCAATCTGAGCTGCTGCAATACTCTTCACGTTGAATTCTTCGATTAGGTAGACTATCAAGTTAAGTAACCAACCCCACGCAGCTATTGTCAGGCCTAACAATGTAACTGCACCAAAGAACTTCAGTTTCCTTCTTTCTAAGTTCTAATGGTTTATGTAAGTTAGATAAAAAAACCAGAGAAACAGAAATCTCTCACCTATCATAAATGGAAAGGTGATCCAACCTCCACCGCGGTGTTTGGTGCTTGAATCAGCTGGCATCGGTGTTTCTGCATCGCCGGGAACTAAACCAGCCATGTCTCAAAATCAAGAAGAGATCTTTACACTTTTGTGACAGCAATGGCTTGGAATTCTGAAACATATATAAGCAATGATACAATAACAATGATGAAAGTCTCAGGTCCACTATATTGTATTCCCCATGCGTAGCAGCCTCAAACAAGAAACATTATTAAAGTGAAAAAAAGCACAAATCGTTTCCTCTGATGCAAGTTGAGACATCACTGTCAGCTTCAACAGCCTGTGGTGAAGACAAAAAACTTCTCCAATCTAACATTTATGAAGTCAACTCTAAATTTTCATGTAAAGGATATTACTAAGAAAGACCCATTTTGTGCCTAATTATTGCTAAACAAATTGACCATTTTATACTTCAATAATGCAAGTAGCCCACAAAAAAAAAATCTCTAAGTCATTGAATGAGAATAGACCACTACTCACCGCTACTGCATTGACTCTGGTTCTAGCTCAATAATGGTTCTAATCAATTTTGATAATCATGAAACTCCAGCAAGTTGTGTACATTACAAAACCATATTTCTTTATTTACTAAAGAAAGACTCAAGTAAAAGATCTGAAAATATGCTTTCATAGCTGGAGTACTTTACTGGAGTACTTTACATTGGAGGCTACACTCATATCACTAGCAGTAAATAACAAGAACAAACAAATAGGAATACAAGATCACATAAGTAGAGAAGTACATGAATAAACGAACAGGTAAAGATACTAAGCAGCCATATAGATGGATAATGGCACGAGGTTGATACTCTTCTACGCATATGTTGGATTGAGTCCTATGGCTTCTTGGTAGATCATCTCTTTGATCTGTTCCTCATCCATAGGCTGTTGTTCAAACTCGAAAGAGAATGGCTTTAGACAGATTGGCTCATCATTCGGGTCGTGTAATTTCGCTAGGTACTGATGGTTCAAAGCTTCTTCAACTGCAACACAATAAACAAAGGGAAGGTGTTTTCAGTATTGAAACTAACCATCACAATGATAAGAAGCCAACAGAGAACATGTACTGCATATATATATAACTTACCAGTGATTCTTCTGTTGGGGTCAAACGTCAACATTCTATCAACTAAATCAATAGCCAATGGGTTAACATGAGAGAAATGTTTCGCTAACGGCTGGCGAGGGAAGTTTGGAAGTTGCCGGATGTATCTTTTCGCGTCCTCGTTGTGTGTAAACCCGAGATCAGATTCCGTCGGTGTACCAAGCAACTGCAAGATTCAAAACATTCATCACATACTCTTGAATCCATACTAGAAGTAAATTCTATAATCTTGATCAATTTACCTCTGTCAATAAGCGCATTTGATGGACATGGTCTTTACCAGGGAACAAAGGCTTTCTATTCATAAGCTCCATAAAGATACAACCAACAGACCAAACATCAATAGCAGCTGTGTAATCTGAAGAGTTCAACAAAAGCTCAGGTGCTCTGTACCATCTCGTGACAACATACTCAGTCATAAACTCATTCTCTGAAGTCGGTCTAGCGAGACCGAAATCACAAATCTTCAAATCGCAATTCGCGTTCAGCAGAAGATTACTCGGCTTTAAATCCCTATGAATAACATTAGCTGAGTGGATATACTTAAGCCCTCGAAGAAGCTGGTACAAGAAGTACTGTTACCAAAATTCAACAAGACTCAATATCAGTTTCATGTTTTCTTCTACCTTAGAAATACCAAATGAAAAAAATCAAGAACAGTTTGGTTTACCTGACAGTGTTCTTCTGATAAACTCTGATTAGATCTGATGATTTGGTGAAGATCAGTGTCCATTAATTCAGTAGCGATATAAACATCACTGAACTGTCTTCGTAGTGGTGGAGGAACCACATCTCTTATACCTATAATCTATTCAAATACCAAAATAAAAACTAAAATCATGATTTGTTCATCTAATTTCTTCAGATATTTTCATAAAATCGAATTGAGAAATACTAACGTTTTCATGATCTAGATGACGAAGAAGCTTAATCTCACGAAGTGTACGCTTAGCATCCATGTGGTTATCGAAAGCGTTAGCTATCTTCTTCATCGCTACTAGCTCATTCGTCTCCGAATCCAACACAGAGCTTCACAAAAATTCAAAACTCAGATCTAAAGAAATATAAACTATAACAAAAAGAGCGGCAAAATCAGCGAACGAACATACCAAACGATTCCATAAGCACCTCGACCGATTGGTATAATCGGAGGACGATACTTAGATGTGATTTCGAATAAACTACCGAAGATATCGTAGCATATGAACTGTCCTCCGTGAGTTTGAACCGCCGGAAAATCCGTGAATTGACCGCCGCCGGGGTTCATTTCTCTCGATCTATGAACGTGGTAAAAGATCAAAGTCAAGCTTATTCACTGATTTTTTGTTGATTTGTGGTTATAGTGAATCTGAAGGTATTGAATGGGATTATATAATATTTACAGAGTCAAGGTGAGAGACTGAAATGAGCTTTGAGTTGAGCAGAGACGAGTTTTCGCGGTAATTGCGAGGAAGAAGAAGTGGAGAAGATGGAAAACACATAGAGATGGGAAGATCGTGTGGATGAAATTAGAGCCGCCTCAAATCGACGGTTGTTGTTCGTTGTTGACTTTGTCAACGGTCTTCCTCTCAACGTCCTTTACAGTTTACAGTGCCATAGTTTTCTAGAGCATTTCGGTTTAAGTTTTGGTTTGGTTCGATTCATTTAGTTTTAAGAAAATTCTAACCAAATTTAGTTAAAGATAATTTGATTTGATTTATATTTGATTCGGTTTGATTCGATTTCGATTATGTTTTATTTCGATTCTGTTTAAGTTTGGTTGAGAAAAACAAATTAGTTATAAAATTAAAATTATTAGCACTAATTTATGAAAATAATAAGAAATTAGAAATTATAAAAAAATATTTATAAAGTTCACACTTTACATAAAACACTTAAGAGATAAATTAATAAATAAATTAAATTTATAAGAGATCTAAGATTTAGAAAAAATTAAACTAATTATTAATTAAGTTTTACTTTGTATTAACTAAATATAATAATATAAATGAGAAAAATCAAATGAGAATTATTTTATATAAGGAAATATTACATAAATAATATTAATATTTTTAATTTAACTAATTAAAAAGCACATTAGTTTAACCAAAATAATTTGGTTTGGTTTATCGGTTTACTTTGGTTTGGTTTGGTTTAGTTCTATTTCGTTTTGGTTTTAGTTTGGTTGAGAAAAACATTCAATTATAAAATTAAAGTTATTAACACTAATTTATGGAAATAATAAGCAATTAGAAATTAAAAAAAACAATTTTTATAAAGTTCACACTTTACATAAAATAGTTAAAAGATAAATCAGTAAATAAATTAAATTTATAAGAGATTTAAGATTTAGAAAGAATTAGGTATTAATTAAGTTTTACTTTATATTAACTAAATATAATAATATAAATGAGAAAAATCAAATGAGAATTATTTTATATAAGGAATAAATATTACAGAAATAATACTAATATTTTTTAATTTAATTAATTAAATTCAGGTTCGGTTCGGTCTAAACCATTCAGGTTGATAAAAAAACCTAACCAAATAGTTTGAATATAGAATTTGGTTCGATTTGGTTAAAATTCTCAAAATAACCTTCGACTTTCAAAATGAGGACGTTTAAACCCTGGACTTTCAAAATACCGTTTAAACGCTAAACTTATCGATTGACTTTCAAATAAATACCAAACTTTTGTTGACCAGGCCATATTAAACATGCCGTTAAGTAAACTAACAGAACTTTATTACGGAGTTATCAAACCGTTAACAGCTCCGTCTATTCAAAACGACGTCGTTTTTTTTATCACAAACGACGTCGTTTTGATAGGTTTGACGGAAAAAGCCGCTGCTACCAGGACTCAAACACTCCTCCTCTTGGAAATTCAGTGACACCTTACCATCATAGCTAACACATTATATTGATTATTTTACAAACATATATTTTAAATACCTATAATCTCTGATTTTTATGGGTTAATTGTTCACCAAAACATATTTAATAACTTTATTTTAATATTAAATTAAATTTAACCCTATTTAATAGAATTAAACCAGAAAATACCAAATTTTATTTAAAAAATGATTTACATTTATTTATTGAATTTATTTATTACAAATGAAATAAAGCTAATATAAAATTTCTAATATAGAAAATGATATTTTATATATAGAAAATAATATATAAAACATGTAACATCATTTTCTATATTACATATTTGTTTTATTTCATTTTATTTAATTAATTAATTCAATAAATAAATGTAATTCACTTTTTGTTTTTAATAAAATTGGATATTTTTCTGGTTTAATTATCCAGAATGAAAAATGATGTTACATATTTGAGGATTAAATGTGAATTAATTAACTAATGTTGTGAAATAATCAATATAATGTGTTAATGTCAATTATTTCATTTTATTTAATTAATTAATTCAATAAATAAATGTAATTCACTTTTTGTATTTAATAAAATTGGATATTTTTTTGGTTTAGTTATCCAGAATGAAAAAATGATGTTACATATTTGAGTATTAAATTTGAATGAACTAATTAAATAAAATGAAATAAAACAAATATATAATATAGAAAATGATGTTACATGTTTTATATATTATTTTCTATATATAAAATCTCATTTTCTATATTAGATATTTTTATATTAGCTTTATTTATTTAAATTAAATAAATAAATATAATTCACTTTTTAAATAAAATTGGGTATTTTCTGGTTTAATTCTGTGAAATAGGGTTAATTTTGATTTAATGTTAAAATAAAGTTATTAAATATTTTTTGGTGAACAATTAACCCATGAAAACCAGAGATTATAGGTATTTAAAATATATGTTTCTGAAATAATCAATATAATGTGTTAGCTCTGATGGTAGTGTGTCATTGAATTATCCAAGAGGAGGAGTGTTTGCGTCCAGATAGCAGCGGTTTTTTTTTCTGTCAAACCTACCAATACAACGTCGTTTTATGATAAGAGAAACAACATCGTTTTGAATAGACGGAGATGTTAACGGTTTGATAACTCCGTAATAAGGTTCTGTTAGTTTACTTAACGGCTTGCCTAATATGGCATGGTCAACAAAAGTTTGGTATTTATTTAAAAATCAATCGATAAATTTAGCGTTTAAATGGCATTTTGAAAGTTTAGGATTTAAACGTCCTCATTTTGAAAATCGAATGTTTTTTGACATTTTTCCCTAGTTTTCTTACCTTTTTTCTTTTAATCAATTTTTCTTCCTTTTGCTTATAAAGGATTTTTTTTTTGACTGAAAGGGCCTTAAATAGTTATTTTGCTATAATTTTTTTTTTCTTTATTAGTCTTTTTAAATAAACGTGGTGTATTAAAATGTAGCATGGACGTAGTCAATTTCAAAAATGTAAGTAGATATTTGTATTACACTAGAGGAATCCATATCAGTTTTCTTGATAAAAAAAAGAAATCTTGGTTAGTATTACACAAAATCTGTAAAATATAGGGTTAAGTCGGATTATTGAACGGAACATACAATCTTCGGTTAGATCTCCACAATAGTTTTTGAACCAAAATTATATCAAAACCAGTTTATTGGATTGATGTTTATATACCTTCTATTTTGGTTATGTCTTTTAGTGGATACCGATATTTTCTAAATGGATCTTGGAAAGATACATATAATTTTACAGATTTAGGATGGTTTTGCTTCAAAGATGATGTAGAGGGGTCAATAATGGGGGCCATAAATATACGTATGAGTCTCTCCTCATTACACTCAAAAGTTGAAGCACTCATTTGGGCTATGATATGCATGTTTGCACAATATAAAACAAATGTAGCATTTTAGACAGATTGCTATGAATTGATGAAAATGGTGTTCACACTGATAGAATGATTTGTCTTCTCAACTCACCTAGACGAACTTATGTGGAACAAAAATTTATTTTTTTCGTTTTCTTTAATTTAATCCCTCGCATTTTAAAGATTTTAAGATGGATGCTTTATCATGTAGTGCTAGACTTTTTACATGCATGTAGTGGCAGAGATAGAAAAAAAATCATGGGGATCAAAATATAAAATTTTAATTTTATGGAAGTCAATATGTTAATTTAGCTAAAATTAATATAATTTTGTGACAAAAATACATTAAAGCTAAAAAAATTATAGATGTCATTTGCCACCTATAATTAGTATCTCCCTCCGCCAGTGTCGGCATGATACAGATTTTGTAAACCATATACCTTCAGTTTGGATTATTAAACCGATTTAAGTAAGTATAAACAGTTGACAAAAACAAATTGTATTACATATTTACATTTACATCACTATCATTTGAGACATCAAAAATAAATATATTTTGAGTAATTTAAGGAAATAACAACAGAAAATGTTTGATTTATGTATGTGATAAGTCACTTTTTAAAGTAAATGATTTCGAATGTATTAGACTTCGTGTGGAGTCAGTTGATTTAACCAAATGATGATCACGGGACACAATTTCTCAATGTAAATTACGATAATATCGCCGCTCTCAACATCATTATTGAGACAATTTCTTACGAAAATTAAACTAGTTGACTTTGTGTATAAGCTATGCAACTCATGACTTATAAGAAAATTAAATTATTTCACTCACTTTCTTCCTACTGTGTGTTGAAGTGGTAAATGGCATTGGTGAAGAGAATGCTTGATCATAAACCGGCATTGGGACATAGAAGCTCGGATCAAAAGTCATTGGATTAACTCATTGGTTCACCAATTTATGTTCATGTTCACCAAGTTCGTCTTCAGTTAGATTTCTATGTGATTTTGACTCTAGATCCTTTTGGTTTCATTCATCCCTACTGGACAAGTTAGATTTCTATGTGATTTGAAATTTCTGATCCTCTATGTGATTTGATATTTCTGAAATTGGTGAACCAATGAGTTAACCAATTGACTTTTGATCCGAGCTTCTATACACTTTATCCAAACTGAATGAAAGAAAGTCACAGTAAATTTTGGTAGCTGTAATATTAGTAAATCCATTTTCTTATTTTCTTTATTAAATGTTACAACAAGCAAGCAAAAATTCACAAGTATTTGGTACACTATCACACAAGTTGAGGACTCAGCTCACAGTACATTCTCTTTCTGAAGATTCATCATCATTAGCCGCTACTAAGCTTGCAATGAAGTGAGCTTCATTTCCTTCATCATTGTCAATGTCATTGTCGTTTAAAATGTATCTTCTCTCTGTAAAAGCTGATGTTTGACGCCTCTGTAGCCGAAGAACATGCATGATTACATCAGGAGTCAATGTCACTCTCGAATGGTCTTCTCTTCCCACTCGGTTTGATTCCATAACCTACATTATTAGGAACGTGGCTCAACATAAAACATTGGTGGAGAGGAGATGTGATTCTATCATTCTACGAGAGTACCTTATCGATATTTTCAGGCAGAGGAGGAACATCATCTGACATTGGCGTCCAGAGTTTAACGTTCTTTTCAATCCCGCAGGATGCAAGAAACGGTAAGTGTGGATGAGACTCAAGCTGATTCACAAATCGTCTATCACCCACCATCGCACGCACAAGCTTACCCCCTTTCTTCTTCCATATAAAGATGTGACCACAGTCTGAACCACTCGTCACATATTCATCATTTGGACCGAAAAAGTTAACTCCTTTAACCGTTTGTGCATTGCGGTGACCAGTATACACTTGTGGCTCTTCCATTTCTTGTAGTTTCTCAGGAGATATAGAAACAGGCGACGAACCATAACCCATCTTCTTCTCAAACAGATAAATGAGCTCGTCATTGTAAGACACCAGTAGTTCTCCGGCTTTCGAATATGCCAATCCTGTGATGTGAACACTGTTGGCTTCCCGGAGATGGCGAGGACAAAATGTGTTTACAGGTGCGTCTGGTAAGATATGGCGACATACTGGAGCCAATTGTCCTCTTCTAGTGTCGTAGACTCGTGCGTATTCATCAGAACCCCCAACCGCAAGATAATGTGAATTCCTTGGATCTATTGCAATAGAATTCAGTCTGATTCTACTGCTTGAGTGATGTCTCCTGCAGCCTTGTGTGAACGGAGATGCATACAAAACCATAGTGGCACTGTCGCTTCGTATATCAAACTGTCCAAAATTACAAAAAACAAGTTCAGAACTTGAGTTTTGATAAGACATTTAGAAGAAGCCAAAAACATAAGATATATAGAGACCAACATGTTGAACAAAACCATCTTCGCCGCAGCTATAGAATACATTAGGATCTCCAGGTAAAACAGCAAGCTTGTACACACGACCGTGATGCCTCCCTAAACTTTTTGTCTCCACTTTACCATTTTCAAGGATCTGACCAAGTCTTACCTGCAAAATGGAATGGAATCAACACAATAGCATGAAACAACATGCTGAAGACTGAAGAGTGTTAAAGATTTAGAGATTACAAGCATACTTGTCCATCAGCACCAGATGTTATGATTGTTCTATCATCAGTGAAAGGTATAAACTTGGCCTGGAACACATTTTCACAATGGCCTGAAGGATAAGACAATGTCTTGCTCCTATTCAACCAATTCCAGAGCATGATTTGTCGATCATCAGAACCCGAAACAAGAACATCGCCAGTAGAATTGAACTCCAAGGCATTAACACATCCTTCATGCCCATTTAACTTCCCATAAAGACTGAGTTTTTTCACTATCCCCTGATGTAGCAAAAAGCAGCAAACACCTTTCAATCCTAAGTATTAAGAATCTTTAATTGAGTAAGTCCTACAAAGAAAAAAGAAAAAAAAAACACAGTTTGCTTTGAATTCTCTCAGCATCCAACAAAAAACACTAAAATAACCGATTTGAAATTCAAATCAAACTAGTTCGGTTGCAACAACATTAAGCATCACTTACTTCGTCTTTGAGAAAGAACACCAAGATCTATGATCCGAGTTATAAATTCAGGAAATGAGAAGACTTTTTGTTAATTGTGGCATAAACACTGAAACCGATTAATTTTTATACGAATTAAGAGTAAGAAATTGGCAATTTCACTCTTTCCCTAGTTGAAAAAGTCTTATCCGAGAACGGAAACAAATATAATGGAACAATACTTTGAGTAGTGAGGAGAAAAAAATGAGAACCTCAGAAGCGGAGATTCGACGAGAGATGAAGCTAGGATGAGAAGAACCAATCTCTCTGTTGAATATCTCTGTGAAGCTATCACCGATCCCTGTGTTTCGTTTAGCCATTGTAACAGAACAAGTTCAAGTCTTTACGATTTTGCTTTGTACAAAAGTCGTGATTCTTAGTCGGATATAAAACATCGTGTCGTCTACGGGACACGTAATGTAACAGCTTGTTGTTTTATTCACTCCCAGACGGTAACTTATAGTCTAAGTTTTTTTTCTTTTTTGATAAATAGTCTTAAGTTTTCTAGTATAACAAATAACAAATATATTTGAGCTGATTTTAGTAGCCTCTTGTATAAAATAGTTTTTTTTTTATAGATGCTGGATTATGATTTTAATCACTTTATACGATGATAGATGAAAAGGTCTTGACCTTAAGATGATTTTGTCGTTTTAAAGACATTTGTCGAAGTTCTATGTTACGGACCGGACTTTTTGGACAACGACGACAGAAGTTCATGTTTTAAACCGATTTTTAATATAACAGAATGTTTGTTCTACTATGAGTGGAACTGTGGAAGTTTAAATAAAACGATGATGTATCTTAAACAGATGTCAAAGAACAAAACGCGTAAGCGTAAAAATGATCAATGTTGGATCTTTTGCAACAAATCTCTCAACATGTAAATTTGAGCCTTGATGTTAGGCATAGATTGGGCCTTTTCGATGAAACATACTTATGTCCAGATTTGGATATAAGGAAAATGCCCATTAGGCTGGAGAGTAGAGAGACCTGGTCCGGATTCGAAATCAAAAATTTGTAGTGAAGCCTCAAAGGCTCAAACAATCTCTTCTTCCTCTGTACACTTTTATTATTGGCAATAGATTAATCGTTAATAAAATAAAATTAAAAGACCATCACGTGGATACTTTAATGAATTAAGAAAAAAGAATGGGATACTTTAGAATGCCAAAAATGTTTCTATTTCATGATTCATCTTCTTTAAATTTTCGTTGGTTGTTAAATTCGGAGATGCAAAAGCTAGTGAATGCAAAAAGAAATCACACAAATTATCTTGAAAATTAGCTAAATGAAAAAAAAAAACAGGTAGAGGACTATTTATAAGAACATTATTATACCAAAATCATAAGTACTTCATACAAAAATATAATTTAATTTTCGTAAAAACACAAGGCTTATTTTGAAATCAGTTATGAAGTGTGAAAGCTTGTAAAGTTATAAGCTTATAGCTAGTGATATTTTTTTCTGAGGTGATCCGTACTTTGAACTTTATATCATTTGAACAAAAAAAAGGTTAGTTTACATCATTTTTTAAAATATTTGTATCAATTAAATACATGATATATTTGTATCTTTTGCATCACTTAAATACATGATATATTTTTGTTTGATGCAAATAATTTACATCATTTTGTTAACAACTGATGCAAATGTATATAATATTTGCATCGGTTGTAAGTGATGTTAATTTGTATCAATTACCAAAAAATGGTGTTATCTTTTACATCATTTTATATAAGTGATGTAAATATTTGCAACATTTTTAATAATTGATGGTAATATTTATATCATTTATAAATAATTGATGTTAACATTTCCATCACTTCTAAAAAACTGATGTTAATATTTTCATCACTTATAAATAATTGATATTAATATTTCCATCACTTATAAAGAATTGATACTAAATTAGTGTCAATTACCATAAATGATTTTAATAATTGTATCATTTATAATAACTGATTTAATAATTATATCATTTATAACAACTGATTTAATAATTGTATCATTTGTAATAATTGATTTAAAACATTTATATCACTTTTACGTAAATGATCTTATATTTATGTCAATTTTTGTAAATGATTTAATAATTTAATAATAGCATCACTTATAAATTCACATCATTTGTAAAGTGAAACTAAAATAGTAATAGATTTTCAGTAATTTTAAGATCCAAATAATAATAATAAAAAATATGAAAACCAGATATAAATTAATAAAAACGAATTTAAAAATAAATTACATAATTAATCCAAAGTACAATACATAAAACATATATAAATAAAAGTTGCTAAAAAGTTTTGCTAAAATGTCACTGAAGCTCCCACTGACACCATCATATTTCATAATTTCATTCGTTTTCACAGGCATCATCATTCATTTCCTAACATATAAATATACAATATCTTAGTTTATAATCTAAATATTTATTAGTATAAAATTAATATGTAAATACCATTTACCTGATCAGGATTAGGCACATTTGGAATGTTTACAAATGCTGGATTTGGTATGTTTGCAAAAGCTGCTGCAAAAGTTGAAGCCCACGTCATTGCCTGGATATTTAGATTAAAACATTAGTTTTATGGATTCTGAATAATAAAGTTTAACTTACAAATTATTAGTATATATTATTACATGTTCACCGCTTGAAGAACCAAGTATATTTGTGATGAATGTAGTCAATGCCTGAACTTGAAGTAAGGAGACTTTCACTTGTGTCCTTAGCTCACTGACAATTTTAGAATTTTCAATCTCTACTCTAGTTGCAATTGAACACCGTCTCACTAATTTTGAAGGTGTATGTCCATGACCAACACAACGTACTCGTCCTGGATGCGCTAAACCAAACACTTGGCCATATTCATCATCCAAGGTAGTTGTAACATTGCTTGTGACTCGCGAATTTTGATTCAACAACGTTGTAAGTGCTTCCTAAAATAAGCTAGGAGATATAATTATTCAACATAATTAACCAAAATTCATAGTGAATTAAATAAAACTAACGGCATGTGTTATCGCCTCTTCACATACAAAGGAACCATCAGATTTCTTGTGAGTCTCAATGAAAAACTCTGCTCGACATGGCGTTTTTCTAGTCTTGATTTTCAGCGTTAAACATGCATAAAATATTTTCAAAATCAATAAATAAATAGACTATATTTATATGCATAAACTATGTTACTCACAATCTCATTTATTTTTCTTGAAAAACTCATTCTTCCACATAAATGAGGTGCAATATTCTTCTTTTGGCTCTTTGTATTCCACTCTTGCATTTACTGAAACCTCACATTAGAAAACAATTTATTTTTTCCATTTGTTAGAGAGACATGCAACTACATATAAATATCTAACAAATAAACTATACTTTTCACTTATCGGTGAACCTCATGTGAACCAAATGATACCATTGATTTTCAGAAATTTGGTTAGGCCGATTCTCCAATGTTTCATTCAGAGTATTTCTTTTGTATCCTTTCCAAAGACGTAATTTTACATCCTTGCATCTGTTACCTAGTGCACCCATCAAATAATATTTTCTCATCATCGGATCATCTAATTTAAAAAGTCATCAAATATAAATATTTTCTTAAATCAAAGCTTCACTTAACAAAATCTATAGAGATGACTAGATGCTACATGTTACTTGGATTACTTTCCATGCTCTTTCTTTGATGTGTGGATTAACCAACCTCCAATCGGTGTAGTTAATGGGTAGCAGATTCACATCATGGCTTAACTGGCCCAACCATGATCCAAGCAAGCCTCCAGAATCTCCAATAGGTTGATTGGTATCTTCATCAAAATGCACAACTACCTTATTGTTTTGCATTTTCCAAACATCGTTACATGTCAACATTTTGGTCTCTATGTTTCCAGCGGTATCTTGTGGATGATCAATATACATTAAAAAAAATTTAATTAGTATGTAGTAAATTAAACTAACAGATATAATACCCAAAAGTATATAATATAACTACTCGACTTGCAAACAAAGTTAAAACAGAACACATATTTGATGAAAATAAAATTAAACATCTTATTCATAACTCAACGCTCTTAAGCAAAGATCTCAAAACAAGTTCACTTCTATTTTCTACGCAAAACTCAAAAAGATAACAAAACAGAAGTGCTAAAACAGATCAGAAGACAACAAAACAAGTTTTTGCATACTAAAACAGATCAGAAGTACTAAAACAGATCAGAAGACAACAAAACAAGTTCACTTCTATTTTCTATGCATAAACTCAAAAAGATAAACAAAATAAACAAAACTCAACGCAAAAAACTATTACCTATCACTTCTATTTTCCATTTGAAGGTTTTGCACTCAGGAGCAAGTTCAGGAGGCATATTATGGTTTCCTTCCAAATGTGGTAAATCATCCGGTGGTTGTGTCTCTAAATCCATAAAATCCATGATCCTAATTCAGGTAAAAGTAAAAAAGAATTTAGCACTACAGAATTGCATAACAGATAAACAATTTCAGTATATCAACGATACTTAAAGGATCAATCTGTTGATAGCTGAAGGTAATTCTGATTCATGACCTGGTAGCTATTTTACGATTTTCTCCGTAAGAGAATATAATGTTTAGAAGCCCTAAATACAAAAGTTGAGTAGTGGTCAATTTATATAAAAATAATTAAACAATAAATTAACTCCCTGTTGGAAAATTTTTAAGCAGGCTCTGAAAAGATTAATTGAAGATTTAAAGCGGGATCTGAAAATATTAATTGAAGATTTATTATTTTCACCAAATATTTATACTTAAGAGGTTTTAAAACTTATGTGGCTATATATAATACTGAAACAAGAACAAGCCCGTCCACATTAAAAGGAACCTCAAACACTAGATCAAGGACAAGTTCAATAATTTAGATTTTAGATAACCTGATTGCATATTGTAAAAGCTTCTAAAAGAGAATGTAAACAGGTTATTTAAACAAGAGAATGTAATTTAAACATAACCACTATAAGAGCAATCCAAACAAGAAAGGCATGATGACACTGTAAATTAATGGTTTAGACTAGCTTACTCTAATCTTGAAGTCTTGATCTGCACTGAGAATAAATCGACCATCTGGGAAAACTCCTATGAAAAAGAACATAACAGAATGAGTGGCATAGTAAGTTAAAAAGTAAGCTTCTTCCTAATGCAATACTGATTCTCAATATAGATGAAGTGTTGGGCTACGCGAATGGTTTTGACATACGCTGTGTGTATGCTCATATCAATGAGCACGTTCTTCCCACACAGAAAGTTCAATCCAAACAAAAAAACGTTTTAGACACCCAAACATTATGATAGCTAAAGATTCCTTTCATTTTTTCAAGTCACCTTGGACGTAGCATCTTTTGGTTCCTTTGGGAAAACTTTCACAGAGTTTGAATCAATTGAACGGAAAATCTGTATCGAACCAGAAAAATATCAGCTGAGCTTACATAATATGAACCACAATTATATTCCAGAATGATCCATGTCTAGAGATTAAGAAAAGAAACAGGTATAAGGAATTCATGTTGGAGCATATGTTGCTAAATGAGTCTAGACACTAATTAGCAAATATTCATTTAACTTAGCAAACATATACTCGGAAAAACTGAATATTAGTCGGTTCCACCTTAATGGTAAAGTTTATCAACTATTTCTCTTCATCTCTAACTCCCATAGAATGCTAAAGAATGGCACAAGATCAAAATCATGGCTTCATAAAACACTCAACCTCTCTGGTTTCTTCTAATCAGTGACAGTGTTGATGTTTTTACGTGAACATGCCAAGCCTCAGAATCGTTCTCACTAACGGTAGGAGTATCAGAAACTCCTAATATATCTGGAATTTTATCAATCCTTAATAACGCATCGTCATAGGAAGTCTTAAACTTCTTGATCCCGCTAGGCTTCACAGACTTCAACCATCTCTCCTCGAAGTTGGTCAGCACATCATACGCAGCTGGGCCATCAAAACAAGGGAATTCTTTAAAACTGTCAATGAACATGATAGTTAAACAAAATTCCACTAACAATGAAATCTGAGGTGGAAGCTTCATATAGTATGATATAATTTATCTCAATTGATTCATTAGTGGAAGAAATTTTCAAACTGTCAGAACTTTGTTGACTTTACCCATTGGATACAAACAACACAACAAGATGCTTAGATTTAACAAAATACCAAGCTCATCTAACAACATTTAGGAGGTAGATTCTACAGAATATGTCGAGATCCAACACCGACCAGTTAATTTTAAAGATAAGCTGACACACAGAGAGATAACTTAAGAATAACAATAATGAATAAATTAAAAAATAAATCCTTAAAACATTAAAACCAAAAAAAAAAACAGAATATATGAAAAATAACAATTTGATTAAGCAACAATTTGAAAAATAAACATCTTCCTACGAAGCTACAGAGATAGCAGGGACAGATTCACCATCACACTGTTCCGAATCATCTTGATCACCCATATCATATATTTCTCTTGGTTGAACATGAATTGCAATATTCCATTCTTCTTTGCAAGGATCAGCTACATAATACACCATCTTTGCTTGAGACGCTAAAATGTATGACTCATCCTCTTCATTATCTCCAGTGTGTAAACGTGAAAAATTCACCATATGATGATTATATTCATCCATTTTATAGCCTCGTTCTGTATGAGTGTCAGCCCAATTGCATTTGAATAATACAACTTTGAAAACCTCATAGTAGTTTAACTCTATAACTTCAACCAGATTTCCATAGTAAGCTACTGTTCCTGTTCTTGGGTTAGGATCACAAGAACTAGCATAACTCATAGTCTCAGCAGCTACATAAACACCACTATTTTGAGTTTTCAGGTCAGCATCTCTTTCTATTGTCCGAAATTTGAAACTGTTGACATTGTAAGCAGTATACTTTGAAACATTTTCAGATGGACCCAAAGCTAAGCATCATAAATCATCAGTTATCCCATCTAACTCATTTACCTCTACTTTTTCTTTGATCCATTTTGAAAAATTAGGATGCATCTCTTTGTCAATGGCATTAGCACAATTCCTCTTGCTATGATGAGATGCTTTACTCTACAGCTCCCTTTTATACTTCCTATATAGGCAATTATAGAGAGCTTCTATATTAGTGAATTTCATCAATTCCATAACTAAAATTAGTTAACCTTGAATTAGAGAAACTTACTCTCATAAATTATCAAGTAGTTGACAATTAATCAATATATGTTGATGTGCTTGTTGCCTTTCTACATGATTAAGAGTATAAACCTGACCCGCACCAACAGATCTTCCAAGGTTTGGAAAAATAGATGGAAGTTCAGAACTCGGTCTTATACTAGTCCAAGCTAGAGGTCGATCATCAACGCGGCCACACCGAGTAAATCGTGTATCTATATCATCGAGATACATTAAGCAAAATGTTACACACTCATCAGCGAAATACTGCTCACATATAGAACCTTCAGGCGCGATTTCGAACATATGATTTGAAGTATCCTAGAGTCTTATTGATAAGTGGATTAATTAAGTTACCGATTGTATATATATATATATATATATATAAACATATAAATAATGGGAAAAAGTACCTCTTAATCGGATACATCCAACAAAATGGAACTGGTCCACCGAGCTTTGCCTCTTCTGTGAGGTGTACTACTAAATGTACCATCACTGTGAAAAATGATGGAGGAAAAAGCATCTCCATATGACATAAAGTCAGCACAATACGGTCTTGTAATTTATCAAGTTCATCAATATCGAGGACCTTTGCAGATATATCTCCAAAAAACCGACAAAGCTCGACAACAGCTGATGTCACATCAGTTGGCAGCAAATTCTGAATTGCGACTGTAAATAAATCTCTCATTATCACGTGGCAGTTGTGACTTTTTAAGCCTGATAGCTTTCGACTATTAATATCAACCCAACTTGATAAATTAGAAGCATAACCGTCAGGGAGTTTTACATTCCTCAAGACTCTTAAAAAAATGACTTTCCCATCATTGTTGAGATTAAATCCTGCTGCTTCGTACTTCCCATTATCATCAGGCCACAAGTCAGAATGTATACCTAGCTCACGAAGATCTTTTCTGGCACTCAGATTATTTTTGATTTTTTTTGTCATCCAATAATGTGTAGACTAGATTGTTAAACACATTCTTCTTTATGTGCATGACATCTAAATTATGCCGCAACATAATAAATTCCCAATAAGGCAACTCAAAAATACTTTTTTTCTTCTACTGCTGAGTACCACTTCGAGCTCTCTTTGTTCCAACTCCAGCTAAACCATGGTTCTTACCCAGAATAACATCAACTTGTTCTAGTTGATGAATAATTGTGGAACCTGACAATGTGATCGGTGGAGCTCTAGTTTCAATCTTTCCATCAAAATTATTTATATTTTGACGAAAGTCATGATCTTGAGGAAGAAAACGACGATGACCCATAAAACAAATTTTTTTCCCATGCTGTAAACGTTGTCCGCTACCATCAAAATTGCAGCTTGGACAAGCTGATGCCGTGTATGTATTTCAACCAGAAAATTTTCCAAGACCAAGAAAATCACTAACTGTCCACATGATGGCTGCTCGCATGTCAAATGTTTGTTTTGTGGAAGCATCTAGTGTTTTAATCCCAACAGACCATAATTCCTTTAACTATTTGATAAGTGGCTGCAAGTAGACATCAATATCATTACCAGACATGTGCTTTCCAGGAATAACCATAGAGAGGATCATTGATGTTTGCTTCATTGACATCCATGGTGGAAATTATAAGGAAATAATATCATTCGCCATATGCTATAATTACTACTCATTGTACCAAATGGGTTAAAACCGTCAGTTGTCAAACCTATTCTGACATTTCTTGGATCAGATGCAAATTCAGGATATTTTTGATCAAATACCTTCCAAGCCATTCCGTCTCTTGGATGTCAAAGCTTACCATCGTTGTTACTAGCAGTTGCATGTCATCTCATCTGAGTAGCAGTTTTTGATGGCATGAATAATCGTTGCAGTCGCGACTTTAAAGGAAAATAACGCAAAACCTTTGCAAGAGCTTTTTTTTTTTTTTCTCTGATCCATAACTCTTTGCCAAAATGTTTTCTTTCCAACGAGAAACTTCACAAACTTTGCAGATTTCCCTTTCTGAATCTGCCTCCCAAAATAACATGCAATCAATTGGACATGCATCAATAGACTCATAAGTCAAGCCTAACTTGCAAAAAACTTTTTTCATGTCATTAAATGAATCTGGCAATTTAGTAGTGTAAATGCTTCTTTCACCAAATCAAGCACCATAGATATTCCCTTGTCGCTAATCCCAGACATACATTTGATATGATACAACTTCAATATAAATGACAACTTTGTGAACTTAGTGCATCCTGTATATAACTCTTGATTAAAATCAGCGAGCAACTCATCAAAAACCTTCTCCTTTATCACAACCTCCACTTGAAGTTGATGCTTTATCAGTGTTCATAGGTTGCTCAGAGGATTTAGGTTCATATCCACCATCAATATTCATACTAGTATCAGGAAAAATATCATCCAAGAGATTCACAGTTGAATCTAAATAAACAGGAGCAGTATTAGAAGGTACTCTTGAAGTTAAAAATCCATAGCACATCAACTCACCTTCGATATCTTCTCTTGACTTAGTTTTGCGTAGAGAACAACGGTTGCATGGACATCTTATCATGTGTCCGTTTGAATAACCAGCTGCAAAAATCCAAGAATTTTTTCACCCCTAATATGTAATCTTGAGATAAACATGGTTTGTTTATCCATGACTTACCCATCAAAACCTGAAAAACAATTTGTACAATCTGTAAGCTTCAGAAATTCAAAAAGAAAATCAAAACTTTTAGAATATAGAAATAATTGAATCTATGTATGTACCATAAGAACCAATAATGTAGTTAAGAACATGTAATCAAGTACTAACTGACTTATAGCTGCTATCCAAATAAACTAACAAAGCAGTAGACTCAAACGTGGAATTTTGTTTGAACTAAAATCAATTTGATTCATGTATTAACAAATTTGCTAAATGCATATACCTATAATTTAACACATATTAAAAATTTGTTATGAATTATAGAGAAATAAAAGTAAGATAAAGAGGATGAATAGATTGCTAGAGCCAATTTGTGTCACAAAACTTACTTGATAAATAAAGCACCAATTTGTGTCAACAAATCAGGAAAAAAAAAAGTTAGCTGCTGAAACAAACTTAGCAATAATCATTCATCTATTTTAGTTTTTTTTTTAAACGTTTTTTAATGTTTTATTATTTTTATGGAATAAATGTATATTATTAATATAATTTATTTTAACATCAGTTTTTATTGATGTAAATTTTGTATCATTTTTAAAATTGATGTTACTAATAATTAATAGATACATCAATTATCTAAATGATGTAAATATATATTTTATATAACTTTTTGGTAAATGATACAAACTAATTAAAATAAATTAATTTAACTTAATTGATGCAAAATATGCTAATAATAACATAAGTTAAAATAATTGATACTAAATCATCTATATTTGCTTCATTTACAAATAACTGATTTAAAATAGTATCACTTTACTAAATGATGTAATTTAAGTGATGTAATCTATCCTCTTTTTTTTGTAGTGTTTGATCATCCAATTATTATTTTCAGAGGAAGTGTAGCCATTAATTAGCCCACTCACTGATTAATGATTATTCTGTTAGGGTCTAAAACATAACACTATTTTTAGTTTATGTTTGAAGGAAAATGATAACCAATATGGTAATTCCTTGTTCAAGTGAGAATTACTAATTGACCACCACCTGATTAATATAGCTAGTGACTTGATTGAACAAGCGAATATGATCATCATGAAAGTTTGAAACCAAAGACTAATTAACGGATCAGATAAAAGGATTCATTCTATGACGAGGATATAAGAATAAACAAAAACAATGTCAGAAAAGTGAAACAGAAATATAATTTAAAAAAAAACTAAAATAGGGTTGCATGGGAATCTATCTAGGCGTTTATGCTTTGCTTGACGATGGAGGTAAGAATAGATGCGGTTCGCTTTGGAATTTGCGCCTCAAATCTCCGGGCCGATCCTATTTCTTTTATTTTCTATATTTATAACATCGATCCTCTATTTTTATTTTATTTTTAGTTATGTCTTGAGAATCATTTAATCCATCTCAAAATAAATTTAAAATGAGTGAAGTAGTAATTCCAAAAAATATATTTATATCTGCTTTCTAGAAGTAATCCACTCATTTTAAGTTATTTTAAGATGGATTAAATGATTCCCAAGACATAACTAAACAAGAATATATGTGTCTCACTGAATAATAAACGATATCTATCGATCTACCGTTATAATTAAGCTGAAACAAAAAATTTGAGCCATACATGCAATATGATGTCATATAAGTTTTAGATTTATACAATTAAGTGTTATATTATTTTATTGTATTAATGAAAATATATAATTATATAGTTTATTAATAATGGTTTATAGTATAAATTTAATATATATTTTTAATATGTGAAAAAACTTAAATGATATTTAACATGAATCAGAATTACTATTTAATAGCTAAAAATTAGTTTGAATTTTTGTAATAAGTATTGTTTTGCACTAGAATATGAAGTGCAAAACATTACTAACTCTTTGTACTTGCTTACTTATTTTATCGTGTGAGGAATATTCGAAATACCCGTATAGAACTTGAATATTACAAAATTATTAGGTATAAACTTGCAAAACAATTGTAAATATATTAGCAAGAAAAAAGGAAAGTATAAATGATAACAACAATAACAAAACGTTCAAACTTCCTCATCATCCAAGAAAGACGTAAGATATTTTTTTTAACATATTTTTTACAATTTTCATGTTCGAAACAAAAACAACCGTGCCAAAAACGGGATTTGATTTGTCTTTAATTTTGAATTGTCGCTACTCGTTACTACGTCGGTTAGCCATAATATGAGATTTTGTTATGTTTACATGACAATAACAAATAAATAATGTTTTATTCTTTATACTATATAGAGAGAAAGAGGAAAACTGTTAACAAAAACAAAAAAGTGGGTTGGTCTGAGTTTTGAACCTGACTGAAACCACATGCTCAAATCTCTCAGCTTCTGGGATCTCCACTTTTGTCTCTCTCCTCGATTTGTTCAAAGATTCTTCTTTGTAGCCACCATGCGTATCATCAATCACTATGCCGTTTACAATGGGAACTTAATTAGGGTTTTAAGTGTGAAAGAAGTGGTCTCATGTGTGATAACTTTTAATGAGGTGAAAGATATATTCTATTACAATGACTCCAAAGAGATATGAAATGGTCCAACCGTCCAACTGGAATATAATGATCACTATTCCTTACTCGGATACCAATCATTGTTCATGGATCACCCAATTTTAGTGGTAGAAACTGACGGGCTGACTATAACATTTTTTTGCTTTAATTCTAAGGGGAAAGTAAGTGTAAATTTCAAATTATAGGCGACACATTTATTAATCTTAATTTCCAAAGTGTCTGAAACTAACAATGAGTACAACAATAATATTTGTTCTTGCTTTTATTTCTCACTTAATTGTTACAAAGAGAGTGATATTTTCTGTAGAGGGTTTTAAAACCGTTTAAACAATGTCATTCAATTATTTTTAAACGTATAATTTGTTCCTATCATTTTATTAATTTATCTATGTAAATATTTAATAAATTTATATTTTCATACACGGACCGGCTTTGGACATTTGGTACTAAATGCCTGTGTTTTTAGAAGTACATTAAAATAAATAACGCATTAAATTTCACTCAATGTATAAAATCGAAAATAACCATAAACTCTTCACCATTTTATAGAAATAACTGAATAAGTCAAGTTATTGTCATTTACTTAATCTCAGTCTCCTTCATTAACATCTACCAAAATATATCTAATATATGTAGTCGATTGCATAGCTTGTAAACACTTGAATTAGGCGCCGGAGATTTGGATACCAAACACAATAACCAATTAAATAAACGTGATCATATTAGTTTCATTATGTATAATCCCAATACTTTTATTAAGGATCAATTTTGGAAAGTGTGTGTATTAAAATAGCTACGATATTTTATATACGCCCTAGACCCAGGTCACCCAACTACCATCGATTTACTCATTCTCTACCCACTGTAGAGATGATCACAAAACCCAACGATATTATACTATGATCAAAAAACAATAAAAAAAAGAACGCATGTATATATACATATATGTATCTCGATGTGTATATCTTTTATATGTATGTGTGTGTGTGGATATTGGTGATCTATACCCATACATGTCTTTTAGACCAAATCTTGGTCTTCATATATAAGACACTTTTTACGAAATCGATGTTTTGTGTCTCTATTAACTTTAACTCCTAGGGATATATATCATGGGCTACACGTTGTCCGGCCAAATCTATGCTTTTTTACATGATGACAGGGTCATTTGTTCCGTTAGAGAGATGTGGTAGTTTTTCAATTTTAATTCAAAATAAAAAAGGTTAAGGATCTGTTTCTTCTACGATTATGTTAAATGTAATTACAGTTTTTTGTCGAAAAATGTAATTATGGTTTTGAAATAGATTTGTAAACATTAAAAAATTTCGGTAAACCAAGCAACCAAGTGATCGATTTATACCTCTGAAAATGTTTTTATCCTTCCTTTTTTTATTGTAAAATTTGTTTGCCTAGTTGATTAAAATATCTGAACAAAAATTTAAATAGTGAGGATTTAACAAGATAAATACTTAAATAGGAGATGAAGAAGACATAATAATAATTGAACTAACAGAATGGCTTAGCAAGAGAAGCTTGAGGCTAGCTCAGGGGAAGCAACTAAAATTAAAATCTAAGCTTAAATATTTATAATATCATTAGCTATATATGCGCATGTAGTTTTTGTCACTCTTGGTAAACGTTCAAGTCACCTCTAAATCTCTAAAGAAAATTTATGTCACATCTTCAATAAACAATTGAAGCATTGTTATGGATGTTGATGTATAAGAGCAATCGATGTGAACTGTTTATACATGTACCATCATCAGAATCATAGCTGTTTTTTGTTTACCTTTTTTTTGACAAAAACATGGAAACCTGCTGCATCATTGTTATTCTAAACTTACTGTCCTTGTAAAATTTTTTGTTAACCTTCCACATAAAGATTGGACTAGCGTGTTTGATTTATGAGATATATATTACATTTGCTATCATAAACCAAGAGTTTGAACCGTGATGGTCCATTAAACGTGGATACATCTAACCCATAAATTAGACAATCATAATTTGAATTAAAAAATTTATCCATTAATTTGCATGCAAATATTTTATAATAATAAAAGCAAAAGTTATGACCCATGTGCTATAGAGACATAGATATTTGTGGACCTCGAGTCCTCGCAGAAAAAATGCGGTCCAAGAAATGATTAATCGCAACGAATTGTGGAGTATTATATTACCATTCACAAAACATTTGCGAGAGTAGTAATATTAAAAATTGCAACCAAAGATTTTTATTTATTTTTAATGAACAAATAGGGCAAAGATAATAATATACTTACCACTTATATTAGAAGCAGCTCGTGAGAATTGGACCCAACGAAAGAATAGAAAATTTGACAAATTTAGAAGATTGGTGGGTCTCACTTGGTGACGACAACTCAATGGCAGGAAATGTGACGCAAAAAGAGGTTGCGAACACATGGAGATGGGAGCCTAAGAATGGACGTCGTACAAACAACCAATTCTGATCCATCATAGTACGGCCCCTTGGTCACACTTCTCAATCATTTCTAGAGATAATCGCAAAATTTTCACAAAATAAACAATTACATTTGTTTTCTCTTGTGTTACTTTTAACTTTGTTAATTTTTGTTGTTTAATGAGAAAATATAATTTATTACATAATAATGTAAAAATGAGATGATCATTACAAAGTAATTATCTTGAAATGTAAATCTATCATAGAATAGAGTGTTTGCATATACATATTTTAGTGTATAAACGACTTAGCCAAAATATATTTTCTTAATTATTAGAAGGCTTTATAAGTTAACAAACTCTTTACATGTAACTTATATTCTAGGAATCAAATTATATTCTGTAAAAAGTCTTATATAAGAGTGAAAATTTAATATTTTAAAAATATATCAAACTAATAATTGAATGATATTCGAAATAATATACGACAAAAGTAAGGTTGTTGATATATTTTGAATGAACCCAAACAAAACAAAAACCTTTAAAGGTGATGGTTCCGAAATACATATCACATATACATTAGTACCTTTCTTCAAGGACTGAACATGTTGTGAACTGTGAAGATCCGTTCTGTATGTGAGAGATTGAGATTGTGTATGATAATTAGTTAGTGCAAATGCCAGCGGATGATATATATATGTTCCCACATATCACATGTACGTAGAACCATATATACCAACATATTTGTTAGTTTACGGAAAATATAAGTTCTTTGTAAAGTGAAAAGATATGTGATGTACATCTGTATTGACTGATGAGAAGCAATGAGGTGAACGGAATAATCATATATTTATGTACTTATTAATTTCTATCCAAAAATAAAATAAAAAATACGGGTTTTTGTATAAAAATGGATTGATGGTCTAGTTATTTTCCTCATACCGTATTAACATTAATGAATATTCATAGTAAGAAAATGAAAATAATATTATATTGAGGAAGCCACCAAATTATCTACTCCCACATTCTTTTCTATATATAGAGAGATAAGATGCTTGGCTTTTCCTTTATCTCCTCCACTCTCTATCGCTCCTTTTCTCCTTTCTCGCTTTAGTTATCTCAATCTCAATCTCTTCAACATTTCAAAGAAGCTTCTCGATATCGCCATATCGGAGTACTTAACTAATATGGATTATTCGTCAATGCACCAGGTAATAATCAACATCACATTTTGATGATTACTTATTTTGTTAGGGAATTAGGTTTTTGATGTTTATTTGAAATTTATTTTGATAGAATGTGGTGGGAGTATCTTCTTGTTCATCACAAGATAATAATTATCATAATCAGAAGAAACCATCGGCGGCGATTAGGGCAGCTCCACCGGAGCAATCACTAAGATGTCCTCGTTGTGACTCTACCAACACAAAGTTCTGCTACTACAACAACTACAGTCTCTCTCAGCCTCGCTACTTCTGCAAATCTTGTCGGAGATATTGGACCAAAGGAGGAATCTTAAGAAACATCCCAATCGGTGGAGTTTACCGGAAACACAAACGCTCCTCTTCCGTTACTAAAAGCCTTAGAACAACTCCTGAACCGACAACGACCCACGACGACAAAACGACATTCCCGGCGGTGAGTTTTGGCGGTTATAATAATAATAATAACATTAACAATGAACAAATGGAGCTTGGGTTAGCATTTGCCTTGTTGAATAAGCAACCTCTAGGGGTTTCTTCACATCTAGGGTTTCCTTCTGAATTCGGAAACTCTCAGATGAGCATGGAGGGTGTGTATGGAACTACGAGCCAGCAGATGGAGAACGCTGGTTATGCGTTTGGAAATGGTGGAGGCGGTTTGGAGCAGATACCTACAAGTGATCCAAACAAGGTCTTGTGGGGATTCCCATGGCAGATGAACATGGGAGGAGGAGGTGGAAGTGGTCATGTTGATCAAATTGATTCAGGGAGACAAGTTTGGAGCAATACTGTCAACTACATTAATACTGGTGCTTTGTTGTAGTTTCTTTCTTATAAAATATATCATTTTCATTTCTTTTGGGTTTTTTTTAGGGTTTGGATTCTGGTTTTCTTGGTTAGAGAAAGTAATTTTATGGGTAGGGGTTAATGGTAAAAGAAAAAAAATAGATATGTTATTGTGCTTCCTTCAAAGATTTTCGGTTAATTAGAAAATGAAGTGTGTTTTTATTTTATATATTATTTTGGTATTTCCCCTATGGCTCAAATGAGTAATTTCCCTTGGTATTCAAATTTCAAAAGTTGTGTTTATTATTTAAGAAATTATTAAGAGACAGAAAGTTGCTTATTAATCACCTAGGAAGATCTAAATAGTGATGGATGGATTAAGAAGGCTGGTTTGTATTTATTTTTTATTTTTTCTTTAGGCACTAATTGATTTAATTGGACCACTCTATAAAATGACGAATTCACTATCTTGTGTTCGAGAGGAAGCTAGTATTCTCTTTTGAGAATGATAAGTTGTGCTGCGATGGAGCTGTGGTCCCTGAGACTTGATTTGTCCAGAATCAAAACTTTTGTCTTTGTTAGGCCTACACAAAAACCTAACCAAACCAATTTGTATACACCAAATAACACGATTGGTTCCTTTTATATAATTTCGATTTTGAGTTTGGTTTGGGCATTACCCGAATTATATGGTTAACATAAGGCATGATTCCATGCTAGATTGAAACTGTTTTTAAATAGAAAGATGAAGAGCCTAAGTTTTTTTTTTTTTGCTTTGTTTAAAACACAATCTAAAATAAGAAAAAAAGATATTTCTGTTAAAGATAAAAAAGAGAAGAGAGAATTGTGTGTATTATTTCTATATAGAATATAAGAAGAAGAAGAATTTGAGGAACAAGCTAGACTATTCTGGAAGATGAGCCTATAATGGGCATATTTCTGTTTTGAGTGATATTTCTGTTTATAACACTCCCCCTTGGATGCCATTATAGTAAAAATACTCATAATGCGCATAAAGTGAATGTTGCTTCATTAAAAATCTTGCCAGAAAAATCCAGTGGGAAAAACCATGATTAAGGGAAAAAGAATGCAACGCGCATTTATTCCCCCTCATGAATATATCACTGATCTTTGAGATGACGCAATCCAATCTTGGTGAACTAACATCTTGAAAGTGGTAGTTTGGAGCGTCTTGATAAATAAGCTTGCAAAATCTTCACTTGAACGAATCTTTATTCCACGTACATAATTGTTCTTTTGCAATATGTCTCGTAGATGACTCATATGAATCGCCATCCTTTTCGCTACTCGCGATTTCATTAGTGTCTAAGAAAGACTTCAAAACAATGATACACCTTCATCATTTGGATTCCTCTTAGGTGTCTATCATTTGTGTGTTCTTTGTTGTCTCGTTAAAAACCTTTTCATGCAAAAAACCCAATGGGATAAAAAACATGATAAAGGAAAAGAGTACAACCACACAATTAACCATATTCATTTTCTTGGAAATATCATTTTAATGATATATTTATAATCATATATAGAATCTTTTAGGAATTGTTATAAGTAGAGCATTACACAGTAACTCTTATTATTTTCATATAATCTCTTGAGTTATTGGATTTTCGCTCCATAACATCCTTGTCACAAAGATTATGTCATCTATTTTGTAAGAGTGGATTTTTCCATATCTCTTATATGCTAGTCCCTTTATATAACCAATGTGGGATTCTAACACTCTCCCTCGAGATTATGGCTCTTACCAGCCCATCTCGAACCTAATCTCACTTTAGGATCAATAATAATCTCTTTTTGGACCACCTTACTTGGTTTAGCAAACAAGGCTCTGATCTCATTTTATCTATGCAAAAGTTTTGCATGCTGAGAACTGTACAAAATTCAGGTATAATCAAGATATAGACAAAATATAGAATTCTTACAGAATTTAGTTTATGCAATACCAGCATAACTGATTCGTGCGAAACATTGTTCGTGCAAATTTTGGGTATCACGAGATAAAATATTTGCAATTGTCATGAAGACTCATATTCATATACAACATGTGCAAAATCTGATTTTGCATTTTCTAGAAGAGTATTTTCATCTTATCTTCTTTCTTTAAATAATTCTAATAATATAAACTCTCTCCATGAGTTCTAAAAATTACCCATATACTCTTATACTTTATAGAGTATATATTGCACAATACCATTCTGGTAACTGAAACCTTTTTCGAGCTGCTTTTATCATCTTAAATTCTAATACATGCTTATAGCATCTTAAACCCTCATGGCTGCTTCTAACAGTTTAAATTTTTCTGAATTGCTTCTAGCAATTTAAATCTATTTAGGGCCGCTTCTAGCAGTTTAAATCTTTCTGAATTGTTTATAGCAACTTAAATACCTTTAGGGCTGCTTCTAGCAGTTTAAATCTTTCTGAATTGCTTATAGCAATATAAATCCCTTTAGGGCTGCTTCTAGCAGTTTAAATCTTGGGACTAAATAAGATATCTATTACTGCCAGACTATTTAGGAACTTAACAAAGTTGCATCCACCACTGGAGATTTCTAGGTTTTTCTTAGAACCTTTATATCTCTCATACTATCATGACTTTTGTTCCCTTGTCCCACTAATTATACACATTCATGTGTACGGATTGCTAATCCACATACTTATCTATGCAAGAGATTATTTCCATTCACTTTTGTCAATCATTACTTTGTGTACACTTTTCATAAACTTCTATACCGCGGTTTATAATCCTTGATTTCCATCTTTACATCAACTGCTACATTGCATGCACAAATATTATCGACGTTGATTTGCTTTTCTGGTTCCATGTTATTCTAGACATGATTCAACTAGTTGAAATCTTTTATCACTACCAAGTACTTAGATTTCTTTATTTTTCATGTCTAATGCCTCTTCTCGAGATCATTAACAATTCTTTCCTTCCTCGGTCATACCATTTTTTAATATCTGCTCCTTTTTAATTTCCGAGGATTTTATCTTTGGAACCAATAGATCTTTCACGCTTTATGCGAATTTAAACTTATTTGCAGTTGATACAGTCCTTCTAGGACATCTGTTATAATTGGAACAGAACTGGAATATGTGACTTTTTATCACTAGATTCAGGTCAGTAAGCGTCTCGCAATTGATACGCTAAACTTTATGAATGAGTTATCTTTTGAACTTCTAGTTCACATTAGTTACTATGACGAGGATCAATAATAACTCCTTTCAATCTATTTTTTTTCCAGCTGTTTATCTTCTCCCCCTTATGTTGGAATTACTAACTCACTTACACAGCACTCTCCTCTTCAAGGGAGTTTTATATCCAACATACTTTTCCAACCTCATTTGAGGTCTCATATTAGATTGCTTTGGTGGAGCAACTTATGTATATCACATTCAAAACTTTAGTATGAGAAATATCTGGTTCTTTACCAAAAACCAATTATTTTGGGGAGATCTTATAATATTCATTGGCATGATGTGAATCAATGCTACTACATGTAATATCTTGTGTATGAACATGAACTACAAGATGTTTAACACTTATTCCAATGGAATTCACCAGAATTATCAATTAACCAAGTAGCCTCACAAACACCATGTTGCGGGTCAATAACAAAGATATTAAGTGGGTGATCAATCCACAAACTTTCTTTGTATTCTGTCTTGAAAAATTAATCAATCCAGAGTTTATCTTGGCTAGCTTACCTTCTGAACATGCATCACATATAATATCATAAGAAGAAAAAATCATCTTGTTCTTTAATAAAATTCCATATGAATTCATGATTATTTTTCGCATCATCATCCAACCAGAATGGTCTAACCGGCCGAGCCAATCATTGAAGTTTTAAATAAACTTCTAATTTACTTTAACATTTGCCTCATTTGTACTAATCTTAGTATAGTACAATCAAGTGGAGAATACAGGTAGTCTTTCCATAATAATTTTTAGAGCTTTTGATAATCCTTATCATTTGAAGGTATCAATCATTTCCTTCGCGCACAGCCTCAATATGATATCAATTTCTATGAACATCTTTAAAATCCAATAGATTTATCTGAGATTTAGGGGAATATAACATATTATATCTCGTTATAATGCATCAACAGTTTTAAGTTGCATTCCCATAGGCAATAATATATATGCTCATTTTGAGCTTTTATTTATATTTGCACTACCCGAGAGAGTATTCACACTAGCCTCTTTCATTTTCAAATGAGAATGAAATCTTATTTATATAATAGTATGATTAGTCGTATTCTCTTCCAAATATAAATTTCCACTATTTATTACTCTTCACGAGAATTAAATCATAATCATATAATATCTAAATAAAATAATTCAATCAATATCATCATCCATTCACTAATTTGCTACTATTTTGTCATTAAACTAGATTCTCAATCAAACAATCGATCAATAAACAAATCAAATGAGATCATATACAAATTTCATGCAAAAATAGTGTATCCTTGAGAATAAATAAACAGCAAATAATAGTTCAAATATTGTGATAAAATACATGATGATTGTTCTGTGTAAAATCTGTGTGAAATTCGTACAAAATCTTCTTCTTTTTTTCCTTACAAAATACTGAATAAAACAGTTCTGTGCAAAATCTGAGATATAATTATATATGTACAAAATTCGAATTAAATAATTTTGTGCAAAATTCAAATTAAATAATTTCGTGCAAAAATCGAGTGAAACAATATTTAATTTAATCATCGAAACAATCCAGATTTATGACAAAAAAAAAACTCTTTATGTATTGCAATGTTCTGTTGATATGTATATAATAATAATAAAACGCTTGTCATCTACATTTGACATTCCACAATATCAATTTCAATTTTGAATTTTCTGATGGATATACTGTATGTCACTATTTTTTTTACCGAGGTTACGAGTATTTGTTCTGTGCATCCGAAACTTGCCCTGTAAAACCGTGAATTTTCGAATTTGATTCCAAAGATAATATTGTCCAGTACTTCCTCATACGTATCAAACTTTGGTAAGCTTTATCAACAATATTATCCACTGTGTAACACAATATAACAATGGCCGAACCGATTTGTTAGTATAGTCTCGTAGACACTACATTGCCTTTGGACAACCGAAACTAAAAGAAAGATTCAAGTTCGACACTAAACGAAACTGATACGACGCATCTTATAGAAAAGATTAGCAGTAGGCAAATCCAGTTTGAGTAATTTCACTACGTATTTGAGCTCATCTCTCGGTGTATCCAAACACATCCGAAAAGTTGCAAGAACGGGCGGAATTGGCATGGACAGAGCCGAAATCACATTGTTTAAGTACTCTATATCTACAAAGAGTTGTTGGGCTCCTCGGTTTGAAATGTATATGATTTCTCTCAGTTGGTCAATGTACAGATCGGTTGCGCCTTCTGCTACCTGTTTTTTTGTTTCTTAGTTCAGTACGGTTAAGGTCTTAGTTGATAGCTTTTGAGGTTTGACTAAAGGTAAATTAGACTTACCTTGAAGATCCACTCGGTTGCAAAGAATTGGGCATCCTCGTTGTTTGAATCTCCTTCAGCTAGAGACTCAAGGTGCTGAGGCAAAGTAAGGAGATATTCTCCAAGACTTGTAACATAAGACTGAGGGTATGGGCTAAAGTTTGGTAGAGGAAAAGCGGTTTGTTCCTCCACTGAAGACCAGATTGGTAGACGAGATACTTCCTCGAGGCATTGCCTGACTTTTGATATGAGGACGTCATAGACAAGTTTGTTAGATGTTTCGGCAAATGCCGCGACTCTCTGAGATGCCAAAGGCAGTGCATGGAACCATGGATCTTTCGACTGCAACAAAAACAAGGGGGATGATGATACACATGAACATAGTACAGAAAATTCTACCTCTACCAACAAAAAGACTAGATAAGTGCGATATGGAAAGGGATCAGACTGCTTTTCAGTACCTGCTCCAACAGGTTTAGGAGTCTCTGAGCCTTCTCCGGAACATCAACCAACAGAATAGCTGCCACATCCAGGGAAGCTCGTCCAGCCATAGACAAATCTCCAGCAGTTTGTTCACTAGTCAAATGTGTGCCGCCAAATAATGAAATAGAGAAGCTGGCGTTTACTCTAGCTAGAGTGACTCTTAAAGAGGCTTCAAAGAGCGAAGACATGCTCGTGAAACAATCAGCTACAGTAAGTATTTGTAGTGCTCCTTGGATAATGGACCATTCCTCTGAAGTCAAATCCAAATTACTAGAGCTCTCTCTTTTCTCTGCACTTGCCTCTTTCTTTGAGTCAACTCCATCACCTGTACCATCCACTCCACACAGAACTCTCAAAGATTTGAGTGTTTCTTGAAGCATAGAGACATACTGCAACATTATGTCATCTAATGCAAGTATCAGCTCGTCTGCCTCTGAGCCGCCAGTGAAGCCGATACACCTTTCAACTGCAGCTTCAAGAAGAACAAAAACTTGGGGAATCGAATCTTCCATCCTACGCACTGTTTTGGTGATTTCAATTCCTTGGGCCCCAACACCACTAGTAACGGCCCCTCTCAGATCAACCTTTGCAGTCTCAGACGATAAAATAACCCGTTCCATCTTCCCATACCTAAAACATGATCAACTCTTACGTCACAACCAGCCTTGAAGAACCACAAAAAAGTATCATCAAAATAATGAGACGATCCATATACACTAAAGAAATGGATAAAAGACATATGGGATAGAGAAGTACACAACATGAAAACTTACTTTCGCTTAAACGATTCAAAGGGTGAGTACACGGCCTTCAGTGTATCAATTAAGACCCCAAGTTCAGATTCTGCAAATAGGTGCTGAATATTTCTTGCAAAGGACCCAGTTACATTGTGCAATTCAATCAGAGCCTCAAGATGCTTGGTCTGAATATTAATACCCTTGAGCAAGTCTCCAGATAACAGATCCATCACACCTGTTCAAGGAGAAAATCAGAATTTTCAGTGCTGTCCTAAGTAAAACATTAGATGTAAGACAGATGAAAAAATCCTTAATTGTCTGGAAAATTTGCTATGAAAAATGTAATAAATAAAATATTTAATGTGAATTCCCGCACGCCTCTCTTGCACATTGACAGTTTCATAACATTAGCTACCATGCCTAGAACAACCAAGAACTTTAGCTCATGTAAAGGCAGAAGAAACTGATCCTCTTAGAACTATCTAGCTAAGCATGAAGATGGGTAAAAGGACTAGACTAAGAAGGAAATCTGATAATCAAAATACACTGACATCATATCCAACCTTTGGCGAGAGTCTTTGTTTCGGGAACAGCATCTCCTGCTGCAAGGTTAACACGCGAAACAAAACTAGCTCCCAGTACTCCCATGGTCTCAACCAACAGCTTTGGGACGAGAGTCATGTAGTCATCAGGGAAGGCAACCATACACCTGAACAATCATGAAAGCAAAAACGTATCATAGTGATTGATACTTAAGCTGTTGTTATTGGAAGGGCTTGGTAAATATATTTAGTTACTGTAATAAAAAAAGGTACATAATTACCATTTCCACTCTTGCTCAAGATAGAGTAGCAACTCGTCGTAAAAACTTGGCAGCCAACTGGCAAAGGATGTCTGAGGTGATGTCAACTGAAACTCATCACCCCTAGGCAACCTTTGGCTTTCACTTCTCTCACTGGGAAGCTTGTTGGCCATTAGCTTTGTGTCAAAATCCTCCCAGAGTTTTTTAATCGGCTTTAGATGGACTTTTGAATATTGCAACTCCAGAGACTTGAATCTCCCAATCCGGATGAGAATTCTTCGCAAATCTTGGGCAACATCAACCTGCCAAATTTGCGGAAAGGCCTTTCAGTCCAACAATAGTAACAAAAACCACAACCTAAATTAGTTGGCTTTTCTAGATAATATGGGTTTCAAACCTTGTGATATATTACAGTTAATGCATCAGTAAGACGTGGCTGCACCATCGCCTCCAGCCTATCTTCCAAGACCTCTAATTGCTTTCTAACCTTAGATAATTCAGCAACCTGTTGATAAAAACTGGAGTAAAAGCAGCGACGACGACAACAAAAGACTTCAAACCCATAGAGTGCTGAAGCTGATATTAAACTACCTCTCCAACTGCAGACAAGCAATTTCTCATGCTGGCAAGAGTTTCAGCAGCACGACGAAGATCGCCACTAGCAAAAACATCCTCAACCATCGAGCTTAACTGAGTTAACCCAGCAGCATCCTATCCATACACCAAAAAGAAGAGAATCAATTGCAGATCTACCCTAAGTGTTCCACATGAGATGGATCATAAGATTACAAAGCATACTGACATGTAGTAATTTATAGGCATCCTCCATTCTCTGTTTGACATTTTCCATTCTAGCAAGAGTAGCTATACGGTCTACCGAAGAAACCTCTGCCTGCACATACCAATTTCGATAAGAACACAGATTATCAATTACTCAGTTGAGATAGTAACACAAACAAAATTCTGACTGAATCAGATCATTTGCAAAAATTCTGCGTGGTCCAATTTGATATTAACAATGTTCAATCAAAGGAAAACGAAATTAAAATTAGTTGCAGAATCAAAGAATCGAAAGGAATCAGCACTTACAAATGAATACCTTCTTGAGCTTCTGGAGGATTCCAGCAACAGAACCACGCAGAGACACTGCATCATCTCGGAGACGTAACAAGTCGGATGTGGTGGGAGGGGGACGGAGAGGAGCACCGCCGCTCTGCTTTTCAAGAGACGCTCCGATCTCCTCGGAAGCAATCTGGAGCTTCGTTTCCAGATCAACAAGGTGTTTCTCGAGCGAGTCTTGCGGGTGACGCGCTTGGCACCATGAGTTAATCCACCGCTTTGTATCGAATGCGTCATCTGAGAATGGAGCTAGATCCAGCATCATCGTTGACCTGATCGGCTTACTCCGGATCTTATGGGGATCGACTCTATTCTTCCCTCAGTCTCTATCTTCAACTTCCAATTTCGTTCATGTTCAGATTGAAGATCCTCTGAAAGTCTGAAAACAAGGCGAAACTGAACCAAATCAAAAATCTTAAACTGAGTTAAATTTTGGTTTACAATCGGTACAAATCTTCAATCTACAAACAAAAATTGAAGCTTCGTAAGCTCAATTTGTGGGATTATTCACCTGCAACCATAAATTTGTCCAACAGAGCTTGCTGAGCATCCATGGCGGGCTAGGTAGAAGAAAATTATAAATGAGTAAATGACTCTAAACTAGTCAAGAATACGTCAACGTTTTATCAAACTCGAACTTCAATTGTAATTGGGCCTTAACCCAATAAATGTTTTCCAAAACTTTTATGAAATCGTGGTCGTTGTAATAAGCGTTACAAAACTAATCTCTCTGTTTTTGTTTTGGTCACTAATTGTAATTAATCTATCTATCTTTGTTTCAAAATGTCATAGCTAGGATTCACTTTGGGTATACAATAATTAAACGAAACAAAAACCACATACATTTTTATAAGTTTCACGTACGTTATTACAACCCATATATCGACTAGATGTTTCCCTTATTAATATACACATATGTTACTAATTAAACGACCACAACGTGAAAATCTAAAGAGTTCTCATCTACAAAAGGTTATTTAGAATCCCACAGAGTTTGTGGTTTCAACAAGAACCAAACCTAACTGATCATTAGGATTCTCCAAAGAGCAGAAATCCCTCTCCTCATCTTCTAGTCTCGACCCATTTTTCATCATGAGATTGACAATAGAATCAATCAATGTCTCGGAACCTTCTGAATCATCCAAAATCTTATTATTATTTTCTTCACGTGGTGACACATTCCTTACTTCTTCATTGTCTAGCTCTTCACTTTTTGCGACCGGTCTATTGAGAAACTGTTTGAACCACTTAACGGAATCTTTTGGATACCGTTTGAGGTCGTTGTAGTCTACATAATACAGACCAAATCTAATAGAGTATCCATGCTCCCACTCGAAATTGTCGAATAAAGACCATGTGTAATATCCTCTTACGTCACACCCATCATCTCTGTTATATCAAGTTAAAATAGAGTTAATTTGGTAAATCAAAAATGAAGAAGATCATCCTTCAAAAAAATTGAAAGATTTTTATTTTTACTAGCAAATAGGTTAATTTTTTTGTGTTGAAGTTTAACGCGTTAGTTTATTGAATAGCTCTTTAATTTATTTGATATTTTTTATAATAAATATGCTAATATTTAACATTTTATATAGTAATTTCTAGATGACTAGAAAACATGCTATATATAAAAAATCACGCATTTCCGCACCATTTAAATAAAACCATTAAAAACTTTAATTTGATCACTTATTTGTTTAAAATAGAAAATTAACGTGTTATTAAAAAAATATTCAAAACCACCTAAAAACGTATTTTAATATATTTAGCTTCTTTAGACAAGAAACGTAATTGTTATTTTATTAGTTATCATCATTTCTATTACCATCTACTGCAAATACACTAAAATATTGTAGATAAAATTTTAGATAATTGAAAACAGTGTCCGGTTGATAAACAGTGACTGGAGAGTACTAATAAAGTAGGGTGGAATTTTTTCCGAATTGACATTTTCTGTATATACGGTGAATTATTGTGTTTACTTTTGGTTTTCTAAAGAGCACAACATTTTAGTTTTTTTACACAAAAATATAAGGAAAAGAAAATTATCTTTGCGTTTACATTAAAAAAAAAACATTTAATTCTTTAAACACACAAATATTGTAACTAGTAAACGCAAACACAACAATATCGTTTAAAACTATCAGACTTTAATAAAAATATATATACATATAACCTGTGGAATGGAGTTTACATTATAGCTTTGTGAAGCTGTTCAAGATAGTCCCTATGGTAGCTTATCCTTAATGTATCCTTGAGAATCTCTTCTCTTGATTTTGTACCATCATCGTACTCATCGATTCCTGCAAACATAATTTAGCATAAAAAAAGGAATTGTAACTATATATATGAATGTTAGTAGATAAAATTGATTTTTGTTTCTCACCATTCTCTTTTATATAGACGATAGGGTTATTGTATTTATCTTTGATGTAGTTAAGAACTCTTCTCAAACCTACAGGGTATGACCTTACTATACCCGAATCATCCTGTGTGGAAACACACAAAACAGTAAATATTAATTTTTGTGAATTATTTGTAAAAAAGAAATAAATTTATCCCGGTTAAAATAATTAAAACGTTACATACCCCAGGTCCGATTTTGTGGTTACTGTGATTTAATACTGCTCATGGAAGAACTAGTTCAGTTTACAAGTTTCACTTCATATAAAGAGGAAAGAAAAAAATTCGGAATTTGTATAGCTAGCATCCTTACCTTTCTTCTCAAAATGTTGATCAGTTTTGAATCGAGGTCGTGCAGGATCAACGTGAGGAAGATGAGCGACGAAGTGTGCACTATAAAAGTTTATTCCAATAAAGTCTGATGAGTTTATTAACATCTTTGATTCTTCTGCTGTGAATGAAGGTAGTCTATTTCCAACACGCTTTTTCATTATTTCTGGATAATCACCATAAAATATCGGATCTAAATGCCTAATACATTATATATACAAGAAGAAGATATTAAATGAATTTTATGGTTACAAAATAATTTAAACTGTTTTTCTTTTATTTGTAACGTACGTACCAATCTAATTCTAAGACAAGGCCTCGTTCAACAGCCTCTTTGTCAGTAGGAGAAGTCATGTCGTGAGGCTCAAGCCACCAAGGCGAGACCACCATCCCAATCTTACCATCATATAAAGTCTATCACAAAAAAATAATAATAATAATATAAAAAATTTATGTCAAAATATTTACATGATAAATTAACTTCTACTATAGACACCTTATTACAATTTCGGAACTCTTGTACCGCCGCAGCATGAGAAAGAAGAAGATGATGTGATACAATGTAAGGTTCGGTGGCGGAATCACCGGCTTGACACTTACTATTCACCCATTTTGAACATCGTCCGACAGCTTTTTTACCTGTCTCATAGCCAGCAACACTAATGACATAAGGCTCGTTGATAGTTGTCCACATCTTAACTTTCTCTCCAAAGTTTTCAAAACAAACTCTTGCAAAATCTCGAAAATCTTCTCTGAAAGAAAACGTATATTAGTCATATATAGTTTCTTTTTATGTGCATGCAAGTAAATGATATATAATAACCACTAAAATAGTATATATTATGTCTTGCTATATATACTTTGTGTAACTCGCTTACATTATTTGAGGGTTTAAAAAACCACCATACTCGTCCTCGAGAGCTTGAGGATGGTCCCAATGATAGAGAGTCACCGAAGGTTGAATCCCTACATAGTTTTTCCCACCAAACCAAGATTTTCGATTTATATATATAATAAGAATACTAGGCTTGTACTATAGTTCATTTTGATTACCGTTAGCAATTAGCTCATCGATGAGAGCCATGTAGAACTGTAAACCTTCTTTGTTTACTCCATCCTTTACCTTTCCACCTACGAATATATTAGTATAGATATTAATTAAGAAAAAATATACCGAAATGAGAAATCATATAAATACACTTACTGGGTATTAATCTGGCCCAAGAAACAGAAAATCTGAAAGCGTCCATATTTAGCTCTTTCATCAACTTGATGTCATCCTGGTTTGATATTTTTGCACGTTTAAATAATTAGGTCCACAATAAAAAAATAATTTATTTTCGATTTTGAAATAATAATTAAAATAAAAAATAACAATGAAATAAATAAATAGTAGTTTCACATAAAAGATTAACCTTATACTGATGATAAAAATCGGCCGCTACATCTCCATTCTGCATACGGGTTCTTTCTGTATTTTGTAATTTATCATACAACTGCTACTCACTATATATATATTAGTAAGGATTATATAATATGGAAAACAAAAAAAACCTGGAAAAGTATGGCTGAAGTAATCCCAAATAGTTGGCGATTTTCCACCTTCACCTGTTGCACCTTCGATCTACATAATGCAGATATTACCAGTTTAATTCGTTTATAGAAACAACAAGAAAACATTTTCATATAGAACCAATCTTGCAAGTTGCAAACGATTTCATATGCATGTCTATTTTTTATGGTGAAAAAACAAAATTTGGAGAAGAAAATCAGCAAGTCATCAACTTTGCAACATCTTTATAAGGAAAATGACATATACAGTATCTTTTGCAAAAAAAAAAAAAAAAAAAAAGACTTATATTGCTTTTAATTGATTTTATTCGAATATGTCGACTTCGAAGGGACTACTAATATTTATCTACGAATACATCAAATATTATTTGTTAGAACTTACAACTATGATAAAGTAAATGACCAATTGTATCATTATAAGCTGAACAAAACATCAAAACTTGCAAACTTTCGAAATAACCCGACTATCTATTTCATGTTACAAATTTTTATTAATGCATTTAATTGTTTTTTTTGTAAAGATATGCATATTATATATAGTTACCATCTTAAGTTACCTGAAAAGCCGACGTAGCGGTTCCAAAAATAAAATCATCAGGAAAATCACTTCTATCAAGTACTCGAGATTCGAGAGGAAGAGAAGTAATCTTCTTTGTTAACCATAACATTATAAAACTGAGAATGATAAATTGCACCTCCATTTTTGTATTTTTCTGGTAAATGATGTTAAAGATTTTGTATTTTTTTAGAAGTGATAAGAGCTGAAATTTGTAGACGTTAAAAACAATGCTCTTCTCTTCTGATATATATAGAGTTTGAAGAGATGTTGATCTACGTGGAAATGTATATTCTTATGATCAAAACAAAATTTGCATGTAAAACTTTCTGAAACGCTTACAACTCTCACCTTAAAAAAGCTGACATTGTCCTTTTACGAATTTTGATGAAATCGTAGCTGTTGTATAACGTTCATTACTATACAAATTCTTTTAATTGAATAATTTTTTTATAAAATCCAAAATAGTTTTTGTTTAGAGTCATCGGTCCCGATGTATTTGTTCTCTTTTGCATTTGCATTATTTTTTCATATCATAGTTCATTGTTTGTTCCTTGAGATTGTTGTAGAGATCTTATCACGAGAAAGCTAGGCTGCCAAAGTCACTTAGACCATCTCTATTAGAAATATTAGTGGTAATGACGCGTTTAGCGCGTCTTGTTATTAATCCTTTTTCAATAGTTTTATCAAAAAAAATTTAAAATATTTAATCTTGAATTACATCATATATATATATATTTATATATATCAATACCAAAACATACATAAGTATTTTTATTCAAATCCTAAATGATTACTAAATATTATAGTTTTAGTAATGAAATTAATTAATGAATATTAACTATAGTTAATTTATATTTGACTCTTCATAAGATGTATTACGTTTATGCAGGTTTTCTTAGCCACTAAATTGATATTATGAATATGCATTTGTCACCCATCTCCATGGAGGGAAAGGGATTTTTCTTTTAGGTTAAAAATATTTTATTGGATACATTATTATATAGTATGAACCATGGTTTATCATGTTTCTAAATTCTCATTCTCATTTTTATTTCATTATTGATGTCTTTTCTGATATCCATTACATGTAGTCTAAAATGCATATATAAAACTGAATTTGACATTGTCACTTATTGCTACCTGGTAAAATATGCCTTCAAGATGGAAAAATAATATATTGCTAATGTTGTTTTGAAAATCAATGTGAAAGTTAAATTGCATAAAATATATATATATAAGCATATTAGTATCAAATTCTACCTATCTATAATTTTATTTTAAATATATTTATCAACATATGTATACATGTTATACTGTTTTATATTTATAAATATAGAATTTCTTTATAAATGAATTGCATACATGAAAAATCTCAATTATGTTGCCTTAGGAGAAGAACAAATATTACATACACTTGTCCATAATAGTTTTTGCTTTTTTTCTTTAAATAATTTTTACTTTATCAATACATAGATTATTGTTATTAATCTTTTCATCAATACATATATCATTGTTATTAATCTTTTTATCAATCATTTTTTTAATAAAATTTTAAAATATTACGTATTTATAAGGTTTTCGGCCATTAAATAATTATTCTAAATATGAGTTAGTTACTTCTATGAATAGAAGAGGCTTTGCTTCTAGACCGAGAATATTTTATCGGGTCCATGATTAAGAATTTTTTCAATATGGGTTAAAAACAATATCTCAAATGCATATCTTAATTTTTTTCTCACTTGCATGTCTCCTAATAATAAATTCGCAAATTAAATCCTATCTTTAAATATATTTTTAGATATTTATGGAGTTTGTTGACATATGAATAACATGCATATTATACACATCAGTGCATGATACATGTTATACACGTGTATTAATATTGAGTACATGTTGCATATGTAATATTCTCTTTACATGATTTTTTTACTATAAAGATACCAACTAAGGTTAACCTTTTTAATTGCTCATATTTCATGAGATTGTTGAACAAACTATTCTATAATAGAAGGAAATGATCAACAAAATGAAAATGTTTCATCAAATCCTTTTATGGCAATTTATCCTCATAAAAATCCTTGTCATTCTTCACACATAGAAATTTTTTTTGATTTTATATCATTTGACCAAATAACACGTCTTATAATCCCTTGTGGTTTGATTAAGAAGTTGCCTCCGCGTCAACAAAAATTTGCTACTCGTTTCATGGAAAAGGTATGTTTGACTGTTTTTTATTATTCTTAGAAGAATATCCAATCAGTATATCCATTCAGTATGTCATATATAAGTTTTATTGTTTTAGCTTATGGCTAAATACGTATGGATCAAAAATGAGAAGGAGATTTTGAGAGCAAAAATGAGGAAAAATGACGCACGTATTGATCAGAAATCCTGTGTAATGGGTATCCTTGAAGCTTCACCCTATGCATGGCTTGCTTTAGAATCTGAAGAGTTTGATTAAGATTTCATATTGTGTTAAGGTTATGATCAAGCAGTTAGATAGTAACGTTAGTTTCTCCTGTGAGGATGCTTAGATGAAGTTTATCTTGTAGTAATATCTTGCTCGATAGCAAGTCTATATACTCTGTTTAATTCATCATGTTTAATTAGTATGTATCATTACATTGTTGAATTACTATGTTTAATTTTTTTATATTTAAGTCTGTATGTTTAATTACTCTGTTTAATTTTGCATGTTTAGGTAATGTATCACTACCATGTTAAAGTATATATTTAAAGTTTCCTTTTTCTAACAGATTTACTAAAAATTTGAAATGAAACACATTAATAATTTGTACATGTTAATACTTTGTCAAACTGTAATATGGTTAATTAATATTGAAAAGTGTTCCACTTTAAAAAATTAATAATTAAATTATTAATATTTAACTCAAGGAATATAGAAAGTAAACTAATTACAAATTGTTACCCGATAGAGAGAAAATGAATCTCTTTTTGGGCCGAAAATGGTTCCACTTATACATATATATGGAGTTTGTTTATAAATGTATTGCATGTATATTATACACAATAGTGCATGATTCACGTTGTACAATAAATTGATAATTTGAGTATAAGTTTGTTACCTCTATTCACTGACGAATATAAGTACTCCTAACCAAGTGGTCTTGGTCTACTGGTTTCACCTTGAGAGTAGAAGTCCTTGTTTGCTGCCAGGGATCAATTCCCCTTAAGTATGAAAAAATTAGTCATTTCCACTTGGTCAGGGGCTTTTACATGAATTTCTCACGGTCCTGGGGGTATTATGGGCCACTAGGCTGTAATCGCCTAGATTTAGCTTTTTAAAAAAAAAATATATATATATATATTCTTATAATCATACACAATGTATGTATTATCAAAAAGAAAAGAAAAAAAGATGTATGATTTATAGGTTAAACCAAAACAGTGATATAATATCAATTTTGGCTTAACAAATTTTTTTTCTGTTAAACAAAGTTTACGCTAATTTAAACTTATTTAGGAATGTCTTTTTATCATTGTTTTGTTATTGAAACTATTAAATATACGGTCTTCAATTACATACATATATCGATACCAGATTGTGCCTTTCAACATATATTCTTTAAAATATATTTATTAATACATGGATACTTGTTATATTGTATATATATATATATAAAAATTTCATTGATGCATTGCCTGCATGACAAATATAAATGATGTTGCCTTAAAAGGAAGATAAATGTTACACATACTTGTCTATTATAGATGTGATATATCATGGATTTTATGGTTTTATGATATGATATATGCATTGGTTTTAGAGTCTTTTGTACTATATATTGAGTCTTATTAGGTACAAACACGAGATCGACCTTGATGAGCACTTTGGAGCTTTTAGAGGCTTGTAGCTGTGCAAAACAACTTGGAGACGAACATTGCTGTCCATATCGACCGACACGCATTACCCATGTCGGTCGACACACACACAACGTGAATGACGCCTTCGAGATTTATCAAGTTTCAAGAATTGCAACTTTGCCCCAGAAGTTTCTAATGTTTATAATTGAGGCCTAGTTCGTGTTTTAGGTTAAACTTATGTTTTTAGCAGTGCCAGAGACTAAGTTATCATATTGTAAGTTTTCATTGGAAGTTCTAAGCAAGTGTGTGTGGAGAGAAGAATAAGAACTCAATCTTTGTAGAGAGTAGATTCTGAACTCCCTTTATTTTCTATTTTATATTATGAGTATTATTCAGACCTTGTTAGATCTAGGGATTTTAAAGGGTTTATAATGGTTTGTTGAATTGGGCATAAACATGTTAGGTTATCTATAATGTTCTTCATCTAGATTTGTTAATTACACTAGACTTAAGATTGATCAACTTAATTCTGGTATCGTAGGAATGTTGGTAGGCGCGAGAGTGCTATTGATATCGTGACATAATCTTAGATGAGCAAACAGCCTTTTTGCAGCGAGAGTTGGTGTAGGAATTTTGTAAATATATCATACCAGTTCATCATAGAGACTTTATTTATTGGTATTTTGCAAAGAGATTTGGTTTGCTTCTGCTTAGAGGATAGATGTCGTCGCAGCGAGAGTTGGATATATATCATATTAGTGTTATGAGTTTAAGAACCAAACATACACCTGCAATCTAATTATTAAACTGCCAATTTCACATTCCAGAGTATTCCTGATCTTTCCTAGGTCTAGCGTTTTTAATCACTTGAATTACATCCCGTTCATCTTATTTACTTTATTTGCATTGCTTTAATTTAATTTATTATTTGTTGTCTAGTTTAAATTAAATCTGATATATCTATTGTGTGAGTTTTCATAGTCGTTGTGGATTCGATTCCTAAGTACTGCAATTGATCTCTTAATTTAAGAGAGTAGTTTTTGGGTTATATTTGATTCGTCTTAAATTTTGGCGCCATTGCCGGGGATTTTAAATTCACCATTAGATTTCAGTTAGAGTTTAGTCTAGATTTTTCTTTTTTTTTTGTTACTTAGATCTCTATTTTCTCTTATCTCAGGTGCATGAATCTTAGGAGCAACAAGAACAAAGAGTTAGTTGCTACTGAGGAGATTGGAAAGTTAGAGAGAGCTAATCGCAAAGCAAAGAGGAAATCAGAGATGGTTAACACAATTGTGCTTGTGAGGGATGCTGCTGGGATCTAACGCGATTTAGAAGGCAAGCAATTCAATCATATGGGTCAGAAACTTGATGCTGATGGGAACCCTATTGTTGAGAATGTCGACGAAGCTGTTCGTGTCGACCGACGGGGAGCTGCCTGTGTTGGTCGACATGGAGCAAACAGACGAGGTCCGAATGTCTTGGATGGAGAGGTTGAAGTTACGGGAAGAACATTGGCTAATTTCAATAGACCCAATGAGTTCTACACTAATAAGTCTGCAGTATGTCCTCTTGCTTTTCAGAGCAATGATTTTGAGTTGAACCCCCAATACTACACTTTTGTGGGGCAACACACTTTCCATGCTTATCCTGCTGAACATCCAATGAATCATATAGAGAAGTTTGAAGATTTGGCTTCAAGTATTCAAAGCCAATGGAGTGACTAAGGACTATCTATTTTGTAAGCTCTTCCCATACTCTCTTGATGGGTAAGCAGCTCGTTGGTTAAAGCAACTACAACCGAGATCTTTAACTACATGGAAGGACATCAAGAAAACTTTTCTTGATAAATTTTATGATGATGCTAAGGAAGAGGGCTTGAGGAATGTGATTATTCAGTTTACTCAATGACATGCAGAGACTTTTAAGGCTGCTTGGTTGTGGTTTAAGGGATACCAAAGAGATTGTCCACACCATGGTATTGATGAAGTCCAGCTCTTAAGGACTTTCTTTAGTGGAGTTGATTGGAGGTATCATGTTGCTTTGGATGCTGCTAGTGAGGGTAACTTCAAGACCAGAACATCGGCTGAAGCTAACAAGTTGATTGAGAACTTGGCATCTAGTAATAGTGCTAGGAATGCTAATTTTTAGTGGAAGAAGTTAGCTTTTGGTTTGGATAATGGTCAGATAGCTGAGGTCAAAGCAAAGCTTGATACTGTGCACAACCTTCTACTAAACAAGAAATCAGTTCACTTTGCTCTTGATGTTTTTGAAGCTGAGGATGAAGCTACTGAAGAGGATGTGAACTATGTGAATGGTTCCGCTTTTAATGGTCAAAGATTTGGCAACTCTCAAGGCTACTTCAGGAACTTTAATGGTCCGAGGAACAACTATGGGAACAACCAGAACTCTTCTGGATTCACACCCAAGGCTGATGCTCAGAGAAACAACACCAGTTTCACTAGGAACTATAGAAGCTTTTACTACCAGAATCCACTTGCAAAGACTCCGGATTCTGAGATGAAGGATATGCTTGACCAGATTCTAGAAGGACAGCAGAAGATGACTTTAGACTTCAATGGTAAGATTGATGCTCTATATGCAGATTTGAATGAGAAGTATGAAACTTTGAATAACCACATCAAGAGGTTAGACACCCAGTTTGCTCAATCTGTTGTGAATGCTAAATGCCCTGATGGCGTCTTACCTGGAAGAACTGATACAAATGCTAAGTATCAGTGTGGTGCTGTTATGTCCAGGGGTAATATGGTCAAGAGAGAAGTCCCCAAATAGAGTCGGGTGAACTCTGGAGCTAAGGAGATATTCTCATCAATGAGCTCATGTCAATCAACACCACTAACTCATGTCGGTCGACACCACCCACAACTTCTGAAAATCTGATGCAAGTCACGACTAAGGACAGTTCTGATTCTGTTTGTGTTGATCGACATGCCCCTACCTGTGTCGGTCGACACACTCAACAACCAATGCGGTTTACCTCCAAAAATTGCCTAGGTTGGAGGATCCTAAATTTTTTGCTGTACCATGTTTCATTTTTGGTGTTAGACTTAATGATTCACTCTGTGATACTGGGTCTAGTATCAATCTCATGTCTATGGACATTGCAACAAGGTTGGGAATATGTGACATCAAGAGATCTCCAGTTGATATTTTATTGGTTGATGCTTCAATAATAACCTCAACAGGTCTGGTGGAGAGTTTGCAAGTTTGGGTTGGAGACTGTCTACTTCCTTTTGACTTCCATGTTGTTGAGACGACTATTGGTTCTGACATGCCATTGATTTTGGGAATACCATTCCTTGCTACTGCTGGAGCTGTTTTTTTATTTGCTAAGTAGCAGGATTTCTATGAAGCTTGTTGAACCTGACAAGTTCTATGATTCTGTCACTGATGGATATGTGATGTGGAGCCCTAAGATTTTGGCTGAAGATGTTGATAAGGCTTGTAACCAAGAAGTGAATGAGATTCACTCTAAGGAGTTCACTGTAGAGAATCCAAAAGCTGTGTTTAAGAAGAAGAAACCGTGGAAGAAAGCAATGACTAAAGAGCCTCTTGTGACTTTGACTCCTGTGAGACAAGTTGATGATACTATTGAGCATAAGCTTCAGTACTAAAGTGGTTCAAGACCATTTGCCAATATCAGAGCTATCATCACTCCAGAGTCTAAGGCTAAAGAGCAAGCTGTGATGGATGATATGACACATAGGGTTCTGATACCCAAGATGCTGGACCTAAGTGAGGATGATCTCAGTTCAAAGACTTCATCTTCATCACTTTCGGATTCTTCCGGAGACCCTCCACCCATCTGAATCCTAAAAAAGTAAAGGTAATGACTGACAATAAGCGCTTGGTGGGAGGCAACCCACTGGTAAGTCTGTAAATACGTTTTCATGTGTCTTGTTTACTAATTTTCTATGTTTGTTTGTCCCAGGAATTAGACGTGCTTAAGAACAAGTTTGGAAATGAATTGCTCATGAATTAAAGATTTTACATAATTTTTCGACCAAAGAACACAAGGTATGTGTCTGTGTCGATCAACACGACCACCTTGTGTCGGTCGACATGGACCCCAGGTTAGTATAAAGCTTGATTTTTTTATTTTTCTTCTCCACTTCTCCTTTTTCCAAAATTGTAAAAGTTCCGCCCCCTATAAACCCAAATCGCAAATTTTTGTTTCTTCATCTAATCATTCGATTTTTGCTTCTAAACTCAAGAAAATTTGATTTCATACTCTCCTATATCATCCATTCTTTCCAAATCAAAGGTATATTCCTCAAATTTCCATCTTTAAACTCAAAGATTTTAAGGTTTAGATTCTCACTTTTATAATCTGATTTTGTTCTTAATACTTGCTAATCTTTGTGGGTTATGATGAATTTATAGGGATTAGTGTAGATTGTTGTTAATTTAGGTTGGATTGTTAGAAAGTCATGAATTTCTTTTGATGAAACTTAAAACCAATTTGACTTGAAATTCAAATGTTAAAGTTGTTAGGATGATGTAGTGGTGTTAGTATGATGATTTTAATTTTTGATTATGCTTAATTTGTGATGAAATTTTGATTTGAGGTGATTAAGACTTGGTGTCTCCGATTTAGATCCGTGTCGATCGACACAGTTTGCTTATGTCGGTCGACACGGATACACGATTTCAGGATTTTTGCTGATTTTTGCCCTTTTTTCTTTGTTTTCTCTTTCAGGTGCGATATGACTACCAGAGGAAATCATCCAAGAACATCAGGGACTCAAGGAGAGTCCAGTATTCAACCTTCACATCAGATTCCTTCTCTTCCCCCATGGCCTCATAGAGAAGGGATGAGCCTTATCCCTAGGGCCAATTGGGAAAGGACTCCTAGAGAGGAGGTCCACAGGCCTGAGTGCTATCATCGTGAGATCTCAGAGAGGTGGGATGACTATGACACCTTGTTTTACAATACTTGGCTGAATATGGAGATTAAACCGACTAGGCTTATGGACAATATCGCCATGCGCTGTATGAAGGTCAGGGATAACTGTGAGTTGGCTCTGCCGAAGATTAGGTTGGATACCATATGTACCAAGAATTATGAGCTTTATCCTGAGTTGGTACGCCAATTCATGGCCATGGTCCAAGTCTATTACACCGAGGCATGTCCGTGAGCTCAGATTGGCGTGCTGACATTCTTGATTCAAGGGATACGGTACCTAGTTTCTATCCCTGACCTTTGCGCCATCTATGGGTTCGATCCAACCAAAACTTGCACTACTTTGGATTTGAATGTGATGACTGACTTCCAGACATACTAGGGTAAGTTCGCGGATGAGGTTTACAGTACCAACAAGTCTACTTACTTTGACATCAGGCACCCAGTTCTTCGATATGTGATTCGAGCCATCTTGAACACTCTTTTGTGCAACATGGTGCCGGGTAAGATGAGACAGTCCAAGCTAATCTTGTTGTGCTACACCATTCAGGACTTGTTTACTGAGGAGTGGACTCAGATGGATCTTGATGTGAACCTTGGCATGATCTTCGCACATTACTTGGTTAGCTTGAAGATTAGACCATTCACAGGCAAGGCAGCCAAGTTTGAGACAGTTGGTAGCTTGTTGACTCCCATCTTTTGCTTCTGTGGTATCAGCACTGATGGAGTCCATATGGTGTCTGATAGATCGGTCACGAATGAAGCTTTTCTGACAAGTGCCAAATGGATAAAGGCTGATTGGAATTGGAGTTTTCGCAGTGAGGGAGTGGACTACTTGATCCAGCTACCACAACAGTATCTCACACGGATCACGGGGGGGATGTAGCACATCTTCTCTTCAAGCCTCAGCAGGACCTCCTCTGCCGTGCAGCTTCTTCCTCTCATCGCAGAGGAGCATCTTCACAGTCTGTCCCTACTGCATCCGAGGATGATCCTATTCTAGACTCTGCTTCACATCAGTATGGACTTCCTCCCACACCTCCCATCCCTATGGAGACAACAGTTTTTCAGAGGTATGTGGTTGATAGCTTCCAGAGTGTCTGGAATGCGATGGCTTCTCTTTCCCGCTGTGGATGTGTTTGTCGCACTGATGAAGCTCCTACTCAGTCCTGGCCTATTCCAATCCCCACTCCATCTCCATCTTCAGATCCTACCAGTGAAGAGGATTAGTTTTTCTTTCTTTTTATTTTTCCTTTGAGACCTTTTTTTTTTGCTTTTTTCTTCTGTTTTTCTTTGGATATTGTTGCACTATTGATGTTTATCATATTTTCTTGTTATTTGACATTGCTTGGAGCTCTTAATCAGGAATTAATGTCAGAAAATGGATTGATTGACCATAGAATGGTGTGAGACTTCATTGCACGACATTCTCAGTTGTGTCGACCGACACACACATTGTGTGTCGATCGACACGCACACCCATATCAGGTTACGATTTTCAAAACTTAAAAATTCAGTTTCTATCCAATTTTTCTTATTTTTCTTACTTTCCTTATGCTAATTACATTGAGGACATTGTAGTTTAAGTCTGGGGGGAGGTTGTTACTAACTCTATTTATTATTTTGAGAGTCAATCCCAAATTTTCTTTTATTTTTCAAAATTTTGTTTTATTGAGTCAAACCTAGTTAGAAACTATGAACTATCTCTTGGTCTATATTTTTTTTGCTATGTTTTGTGGTGACCATTGTTGCAGAGCTTATTCAGATTCAACTAATGGAAAAACCCCAAGTCTGACTGGTTAACTTGAGATTTCCATACTTACAACAGATGCCCGCTATAGTCTGAGCTAATTTCTGTCAGTTCCTTTTACCTCATTGATGTGATTGATGCTTAAGAGCTTGACTTTTAATTCATACCTGACCTGATAAAACCAAAGTAAGTTATGATGTCTAGTCTCCCCAAAAGTTATTACTAATAATAAACGTCTTTATGGTAGAGTCTATGAATGACCAAATGATTTTCTGAAGTAGAAGCGGGTAAGAGAAATCTATGCCCCCATATTTTTACTTCTTAAGGAGATGATGAAGGTAGGGATTGCTGTGAGGGTATGAACAATCCCGTGACCCATTATTCACTTCTAATAGCCTACCTTCATAGACAAAAGAAAAGAAAATAAAATCCAGCATAAAAAATGATTTAAGTCTGGGGGAGACGAAAACATCATTATTGTTATGAGGTTTATCTTGTTATGGTATAGGATGACAGCTGAGTCTATAAGGTTCTTAACATTGAGATCAGAGATGAGACCCAGCGATGAATGGCTTACTAAAGGGATATGTAGTTAAGTTGTGGTGGGTATTGAGAAGACTGCGAGTGACTACGGTGGATGTACATGGTGGTTAGTCTCTGAATGGTTCTTGTACCATGTGAATTACACGATGACTGGTAAGTACAATGTTCTAAAGAGTATGTGAGTTTTGCGATTTTCAAACTTTTTCCTTGATTCAGTTTTCTGTTTGCTTGAGGGCAAGCAAAAGCTAAGTTTGGGGGAGTTGATATATCATGGATTTTATGGTTTTATGACAAGATATATGCATTGGTTTTAGAATATTTTGTGCTATATATTGAGTCTTATTAGGTACAAACATGAGAGGGACCTTGATGAGCACTTTGGAGCTTTTGAAAGCTTGTAGCTGTGGAAAAGAGATTTGGTTTGCTTCTATTTAGAGGATAGATGTCGTCGCAGCGAGAGTTGGATATATATCATATTAGTGTTATGAGTTTAAGAACCAAACATACACCTGCAATCTAATTATTGAACTGTCCAGTTCACATTCCAGAGTATTCATAATTGATCTTCCCTAGGTCTAGCGTTTTTAGTCACTTGGATTACATCCCCTTCATCTTATTTACTTTATTTTCATTGCTTTTATTTAATTTCTTATTTATTGTCTTGCTTAACTTAAATCTGATATATCTATTGTGTGAGTTTTCAGAGTTCTTGTGGATTCGATCTCTAAGTACTGCAACTGATCTCTTAATTTGAGAGAGTAATTCTTGGGTTATATTTGACCCCTCTCAAGATGTCACACACACTTGTACTATTGTTCGGTTTGTTAGATTTAAATAGTGTTTCTTTTATGATCTGCTATTAACTAAGAAACAAACTTTTACCGTAAACATCCGATGATGTCAACGAATCATGTTGAAGAGTAATATGTGTTCAAATAGAATTTTATAATAATATGTGTTCATATGTTATATATTACTGAAGAGTAAACATTTTAAAGTTAGTTTAGAAAGAGGACATATGTTATACACTGGTACACATGTGTATTCATTTTTAGCACATGGCAGATACATACTTTGTGCTATGCCTCTATCTATGGTTATGGGACTATTAAAGAAAGGCAGTTAGGTGAGGTTTTTTATACATACCATTCCTTTATATTCCATAATAACCATTCTATAATGTCAGATTTACTAACTGATTTTCATTTTACGTCATTTAATCAAATCACGCATTTAAGAATCCCTTGTGGTTTGATTAAGAGATTGCCTCCTCCTCAACAAAAGATTGCATTCGTTTCATGGAAACAGTTGTTTAATTGTTTTTTTAGTAATGGTAGAAAAATATGGAATAATTCTCTTACAGAATATGTTTATTATTTCAGCTTATGGCTAAGCATGCATGGATCGAGAATGAGAGAGAAATTTTGAGAGCGACAATAAGACATGAAGCACGTATTCGTCAGGTTACATATGAAATGTGTATCCTAGAAGCTTCTCCCTATGCTTAGCTTGTTCTCGAATCTGATGAATTTGATTACCGGATTCCACACTGTTTTAAAGTAATGCTTAAAGAGTTAGAGAATAATGTTAGTTTGTTTTGTGAAGACGCTTAGGTTATACCTTATTTGTTTATCTCTTAATATCTTTTTGGTTGTTCTGTAAAATTGATATGTTTAATTATCTATGGTTGTATCTCTAAAATATTTTATGTCAATATGGGTTTTAAAAAGTACATATAATATATATAAACTAGTTATTAAGAGTTTTAGTTTGAAAAGTATTGCATAATTAATAATTATTAATTTTTAGCGTCAAAATTTGTGTAAAAATGATTAAAACAACAGTAAGAGAAAAATATAATGTTGAAACAAATAATTGTTAAGAAATAAAAGTTAAGTGGATGCAGTTAAGAGAAATTCTATTTGAATAGTATTGTATAATTTATAATTTCTGTTTAAGAGAAGTTTAAATTGCATAAATATCGGAAATAGAAAAAGACATAAAGGCAATATATGTGTTTTTTTAATATACTTTTGAAACAAATAATTGTTAAGAAATAAAAGTTAAATGGATGCAGTTAAGAGAAATTCGGTTTGAAAAGTGTTGTATAATTTATAATTTATGTTTAAGAAAAGTATTAATTGCGTAAACATCAAAAATAGAAAAAGACATAAAGGCAATACATGTGATTTGTTTTTGTATCAAATGTAAAATATATATTTTATTTAAGTAGGTTAAACATGGAGGAAAATATCATAGTTTTACAAACAGAACAGTTTTCCGAAAGCATATAAGTTTTAAATAGATAAATAATAAAATGATCGAAGCAATAATAATTTTTTTGTTAATGATATCAACAGTTAGCTTGTTTTGGAATTCTTTGATTTCCATCGTATCTGCAATCTCTGGATAAACAAAGTCAGCGAGATCTACAAAAAAAATTTAAAATAATAGTAAATTTAGTTAACAAATATTACAAACTTGGGAAAACTGATAGATAATTCATTATACTTAAATTAAATATGTACTCTAAATCCATCTGGAAAGTAAAATCATTGGATTCAATTCTTTCAACATATTATTTTCCAAATCCAAGAAAGTGAAACCTAAAATGAATATTTAAATGACTATAAAAAATTGATAATACAAAATAACGTAAACTATGTGGTTACTTACATTTCAATGATGTCAATAATTTCTTCCAATTCTGAAGCAACTATTATGTCAGAAATTCCATTACCGTTTGTGAGCTGATATGAATCTAATCAAAAAATATTATCAAATTTTCTTATAACGTAAAGTATTAACTATAAGAATCAACATCATATACTTATCATAGTAACTACCTCCAATCTTAACGACTTTCCAATGTTTAAACAGACAGAGATTTTTGATACCAAAGCTTGATTTAAAACTATTATACATCTCATTTGCATACACATCGGTTGCGAAACAATCTATTTATAATCCACTTAAAAAAACCTATCACAAGAAAAATTGAACAATGAACAACTTGTTTTAATACAGCTTACTTGATATCTTTGATGGAAAACTTGATATATCTATTCTGCAATTTCCATACATCAGAGCTGTTGTAAAATTCAAAACTCCTTATTTGACCAAGTCTTTTAATTGATCCAACCAAACGGACTATAAAAAAGAATGAATTTTATAAGAATTTAAAACAAAATGAATAAATAAGAGTTAATGATAGAAAAATAGAATACCGTAAGAGAAAAGAGAATGAACTTCTTCATTAAGAATTTTTTTGAATGGTGTTGTGGGGGATAGAGAAGTTTCAATCGGTGTGGAAGAGATCCTCATCCATGTTCTATGTGTAAAGAACATTTGGTGACAAATATTCGTCTTTTTTATTTCTTCTTTGTCATCTTTAACTTTAAACTTTGAAATCAAATAATTCTACTTTCTTTTATATCATCATCAAAATCACCGTGAAAATTATTTGAAATGGTTGCATGAATTTTGTTTGACTGGAGCGAAGAAAAATATTTATTTTTTATATAAAAAAAATAAAAATAGTGATATGTAGTTTTTACCTCTTTATCTTCTAAAATCATTTCAAGTGATTTTCCATTGTTGAGACTGAGTTCCATCCACAATCTTTTAACTTTAACATGGATAGTCCAGTTATCAGAGTACATATTCAATTTTTTGAGAAGATGATATTTGTTCATGATTAATATATATATTTTTTAAAGTACTATTGTTCTTCTTCTATTGTATCGAATTCAATAATATATGGAAGAAATAAAATTGTGTATATGCATATACATGAAATAAATGTTTATAAATAATTTATATTTTGAGAAAAATAACTGAAATGAAAAAATAAACTTTTAAATGTTGGTATATGTGAATTTTGGTACTGAGTAAATTGAATAGCTTACATTATTTAATATGATACGTAGTTTAACATACCCGTGATCACTTAAAACACATTTTTACTGAACCAAACTTTTTGCTTTCCCAATATATTCTTCATTGGTTAAATTATGAAATAGGCTTAAAAATTATGTACTGTAGTTTTTTTTAATTTTAAAAAACAAACCGTACGATTATAAGATGATATAATGAACTGTTGGTTACATGAGTGTTCCTCCAAAATTATGTAATTGTAAAATTTTAAAAGAAAAATAATTTAGTAACATGTATTAGTATAGCATTCTACATTTACATGTTAAACGTCTGTTTTATTTAGACAATCAATGACATATGTATATAAATTAAATCGACATAACTACATAAGTTTATGCAACAATTTATCAACCATCTATTCTTCTTTACAGACCTTGAGTTTTTACTGTAATATAGTTACATATTTTTAACGATTCATAAACACATTAACATTCCTAAAAGCACTCGTATTTGAATTGGGCTTATATATATATATATATTATTTTTTTTAGCCCAATACTGAAATATATGCTCAAACATTGGTTGATGCGAAGTCCTCTACTCACAACTTTTCGATATCATATATTTACTCTCAATCTCCAAGTCCTTAAAATTTTTATCTTCCATTCAGTAGTTTTTCAACTTTTCTTTATTGAAAAAATGGAAAATTCTCCACAATCATCTTCTTCAGGCTCTACTTCTTTTGAATATCATGATGATATATCATCTCCCTTATGTCGTTCGAGGACGACTTCGGACCCCGGTTCGAACTCTAGTGAAAACCAATCTTTTTGCAAAAGACCTCATTTATCTGAACCTGATCCTTTACATGGATTTGTATCAGAGCGTCGTGACTTAGTCCATGGCGATGTCTAAATCACTACAGATCTACTTTAGGGAGACACAACAGAACTAACTCGTGAGATCGTAGATTTTTGCGAAGATTTCACGCATTGTATGTCGAGAAACAGAGGAGAAAATCCGAGCTACTTTGCTGTTTTAAGACTGCTATTCATAGGCTTGAAGTAGAGCTCAAGGATTGGAAGAATGTCGAACTGGACAAACACCATACGATGTCGATGTCTTTGCGGCAGTACCTGAGCGGCCTTCAACCAAAAATATAATCAACCAGGAATCTTAAGAATCAAACTCTATTTATTTTATTTATGTTTTTATTTGTTATGAGACTACACCATTGGTCTTATATTTTTTTCAAATATTAAAGTTCATTTTTATTTATTTGTTAATTTAAGTTGGTTGTTTTATCTATTTATCTTGAACTTGATTTATTTTGATAATTTAAATCGAATGTGAATATATCCTTTGATCTTTGTGAAATCGATAGTAGATAGTATATATGCAGTCCATATTAATTTAGGTTAGATGATATGCTTTAAGTGGTAAAGAATTTGAATTGGTTCTTATATGCGATTTGAATATTCAACATATATAAATATATATTGGTATAGTAGTTTATAAAATTTAGGAATATAAGAGTACTATACAAGAAATATGTACCACAAAATGAGGGGACGGGTTAGAGCATGTCCAACAACATACACCATTGTAGTGTTGAAACTACATTATTTTTGTGTAATTTTATCATTATAAAATTTAGCATTTCCAAGCACAATAGTCAAAATCACAGAAAAAACCAATTTTTATATGTAAAATAAGACTAAAAAATAAGTGTTGATGTTTATTTGTTTTTAACACGTATATTATTGTGTTTCTTTTTAGATGAAGTTAGTATTTATAGTTTCATTTTTTTGTTTTTTCGCGTCCCCATATGACGATAAACCAATGTATCCAGTTAGAGATTTTACTTACATACTACACATTGCATTTCATTCATATATTCAAATCCCAAATTTGCTTTGTTTCTTAAATATTATATAATTTTAAGTTTGTAAATACACGGATAGATATTTAGTGGTAGAAAATTTGAAATTGATTGAAAACTGATATTTCTTATTTTGTCTTAATCTTGATATCTTATTAGTTAAGATATTTATAAAGTCAAATTTGACACTAAAATAATTACTACTTCCTATATAAGTATCTATGAAAAATTGAAAACATGTAATTATTATGTTTCCTGTTTTAATAAAATCGAAGATATCACCAGATTTGGTTATGCAAACTCTAAATCTAATCACAGTCATATCAAAAATAATCAATCATAAATCACATCTTACTTACATACAATGTATATTATGTATAAAGAATATAAATAACATAAACGAAATAAACATTTTCTACGTAAAAAAAAATTAAGAGAAAAATGGAAAGAGCTTTTTTAAGATGTGTTCGAGTTAACAACTACAATGTTATTCATAACTTAAATATCACATTTATGATTTATAAATAACGTCATAATTAGACTATACGATCTATGTTTAAAATAAAATGGTACCAATCAATAAAGTTGTATAATTTAGATTAAAACGGTCAATAAATTATAAAAATGACATATATATAAATTATATAAGCTTGTTTTGTTTTGTTTGTTTTCTTTTACATACAACGATCTGCAGATACCAATAAATGTACTGTACACGTAACCTCATAAAATTTTTTATATAAACGAAATTCAGTAGAAGATATATATTTTAAGATTTTTAACAACAAAGCATTTAGTCAACTTTTTCAATTGATTTACGGTCTTTTTAGACATAAGTCTCCACATCAAGTAATCAACTATGAAAGTACTTAACAAAAAAATCAAAAATTATAAATATTTAAACTATGAAAGTACTTAACAAAACCATTCCTATATACATCTTACAGATTTTCATAACTATAAATACTACATAAAAATGTAGAAAAAAACAACGTCTTAGAGAGAAACTTTCCACATATGTTAAACAAAAATAATAATAAAAGACGGCGATTAAAAGTTCCCTTACTTAGAATCACAATATTTAGCTTCACACGAAACATCTATCGTACATGAAACTCTATTTAAAAATGAACTTATGTTAAACAATAATAATAATAAAAGACAGTAGTCAAAAGCTTTCTTAAAAGAAAAATATTTAACTTTTCGAGAAGATAGTATTTGTTCATTAAAAAAATTTAATTGTTTTTTTTATTATTGTGATTGTTGTTGATTTAGTGTAAGAAGCTTATTAGTATATAGAAGAAATTAAATTGTGTATATTTATATAACATGAAATAAATGTTTATAAATACCTTTATGTGTTTTTACGAAAAACTAAAATTTAATATGAAGAGAATAAAGTTTTAAATGTTGGTATATGTGATGGTTCCTTATGAGTAAGTTGAATAGTTTACGTAATTTAATACGATAGATAGTGTAAGATACCCGTGATCACTTTAGGAAGGTTATAACTGAAAGAAACATTTTTCTTTTTCAATATTTTTTTTCATTCGTTGAATTATAAAATGCTTTTAAAAATTATGAACAAAAGAACTGTAGAATTTTAACTTTTTAGATAGATTTTCAAAGAACAACTAAATAATTAGATAATTATAAAAAACAATGGTTGGTTACACAGGTTTTCCTACAAAATTACGTAATTGAAAATTTTTAAGTGAAAATTCTTCTTCTAATTTATAAATATTTGTAAAATGGATTAGCGTATCATTATATATTTACATGTTAAATGTCTGCTTTATTTAGACAATTAATGAGATACGTATATAAATTAAATCGACTTAACTACACATGTTTATGCAACAATTTATCAACCATCTATACTTCTTTACAGACCTTGACTTTTAACTGTAATATATTTACATTTACATATTAAACAAAAAAAATATTTTTAACTAGTCATAAACACATTAACATTTCTAAAAGTACATATATTTGAATTGGGCTTATATTTTCTGCGTTTTAACCCAACTACTGAAATATATATTTACTCAAACGTTGCTTGACACGAAGTACTGTATTCAAAAATTTTCTATTTCGTATATTTACTCTCGATCTCCAACTCATTTAACTTTTCATGTTCCATTAAACTGTTTTTAACAACTTTTCTTCAAAAAATGGATAATTCTCCACAGTCATCTCCTTCAAGATCTTCTTCTTTTGAATATCCTGATGATAGATCATCTCTCATACGTTGTTCGAGGACGACTTCAGAATCGAGTTCCGAATCTAGTGAAAATCAATCTTCTTGCAAAAGACCTCGTTGCTCTGAACCAGATTCAAGCAACGACGACGAAATCACTCCCGCGCAGCAAATGATCAACAATCCACCATGGAAAAAATATTTTGCGTGGATTTGAACCAGAGCCTCGTCACTTCATTCCTGGCAATGTTAAAATCCCTATGGATCTATTTCAGAAAGCCCAACTGAATTATCTCACGAAGTCGAAGTTTTTGTTGAAAAGGTAAACTCAATTTTTTTTAATACTTTTTATAATGTTTTAATTAATTGTTTTCTTATTTGTTATAGCTACAGAAATCTCACGCACATTATGTTAGTCTACACACGGAAACATTCGACTTACTTTGCAGATATGAATCTGCTATTTGTAGGTTTGAACTAGAGGCCAAAGATTGGGAGGACGTTGGGCTGCAAAATTGATAGTAAAGAATTTTGGTTAAATAATACGCTCTAGATGAAAATGACTTTGAATTTTTTCTTAGATATGATTTGAATGTTCAACACAGATATATATATTGATTTAGGAGTTTATAAAATTCGAGGAATACATATAAGAGTACTATACAATAAATATGTTCAATTAATTTAGTGTAAATTTAGAACAACTCACAAATTGAGGTGACAATTAGAGCATCTCCAACCATATATACCATTGTATTTAAGAGTAATTCTAATTTCTCTATGTAAAATAAAAAGCATAAAAATAAGTGTTGATGTTTAGTTTTTTTTTTAATACGAATAATATAGAGTTTTTTTAGAAAAAGGTTAGTATAATTTCATTTAATGCTTATTAACGTCCTATGACCATAAGACAACTCATGTATCTAATTATACATTTTACCTAGATACCACACATTTCATTTCATTCACATACTGGAACCGATGTTTGTTTTGTTTCTTAAATGTTAGATAATATTTAAATTCGTAAATAGACAGATAGATTTTTAGTGGAAGCAAATTTGTACTCGATTAAAAACAGATATTCTTTATTTTCTATTAATCTTGATACCTTAATATTTAAGATATTTTAAAAAACCGATTTAGTTAATAAAATAATTACTACTTCTTATATATGCATCTATGAAATCAGCTAATTATTAGGTTTCCTATTTTGATAAAACAGAAAATACTACCAGATTTGGTTATCCTACCAATGACAATTATAGATAGTTGCAAACTCTAAATCTAATCACAGTCACATCATAATATTACGTAAATCACATCTCACCTACATACAATGTGTATTTTATATAACAAATTTAAATAATGCAAACAAATAAACATTTTTTAGGTGCACTCGACTTAACAACTACAATGATATTCATAACTTACAGACTAAAATTTGTACTTATCATAGCGCCATAATGTTACAACACCCACGTTTTCACTTTTTTTTGTTTTCCAACCAAACATTAAATAATTAGAAACTCACTCCAGAATTCGTCGCCCACACTGGAGGATAATTGTTTACAAACATAGATTCAAAAAATAAAACTCTTGAAGATCTTGCTAAGCAGTCCGCCTGTGTATTGTTTAGTTTTGGGATACGGGATATATAGTATGAGATCATGTAGATGAGTAAAATCTTCAAGCCGATTGGCGAAGGCGGGCCACTCCTCTGAAGATTGCACCATGGCGACGAGTTCTGCATAATCTGTTTCGAACACATGACATTTATTCTTACCGAAAGGATAGAATCCACCGCCCATAATAGTGCTTCCAATTCCGCATGCTAGGGTGTAAGTGTTTTCCAAATGCACTTTGCATCCAACAGAACTACAGTTTCCTCTCCTTGAAAACATAACTAACCTAGGCCAGCCGTAGGATCAAATGACTTCCATGAACCATTAATCTGACATCGAAACAACGAAGGAGTTATTTCCAACACCTCCATATTAATATTCTCTTCTATTGGACTTATTTGTGCTTCCTCCCACGCTAAGTGTTCTGTAATAGCCTTGTTTCAAATATTCTGGGGAAGTGTTTGTTTACCGTTAAATAACTTCTTATTTATAATTTTCCACAAAAACCATATTATCCAAGGGAAATATCACTTTGCACCCACTTTTTCACTTTTAAAATATCATTTTCTCTTTCATCCACATCATAATTAAACACCATCATAACTTTTACTTTTTACATAGTTTTATTTAATAAAATTACAACATCTTACCCAACAATTTTTATTTCATATTTTTTTTTCATTTTTGTTTATGTTTTTTTGTAATTACAGGTTTGTCTTTATCCGATATTGAAATTAAAATAAGTAAAAATATGTATTTTTATGTACTTCATGATGACAAGATCTATTCACAGTTTCTACAAAATGAAATTAAAATAAGTAAAATTATTAAATGTAGGTTTTTTTTTGTCCAAATCAAAGCAAACAAATATATATTGATAGAGAATGAAAAATTATAAATTTTGATGTAAACATTATATATATATATTTATAAATGTTATGAAATAACTAAAATTATATAATTAAGATAAAAAAATCTAAACTACCATTTAATTTCTTCCAAATGTGCCAATCTATTTATCACATGTCAAGAGAAACCTGCCAAAACCTGCCACATGTCAAGAGAAAACCCATACATTTAACTTTCAGGTTGTTGAAAACTTTCAACACTGATTTTGCCACATCATCCCCAATTAAAAATTCAACATTTCATTGTAAGGGTTTCAACTGTTGACCAAATTTATCAATTGTTAATTTTTTTTGCTATAGTAATAAGATTATCTATAATGGTTTTGAGATACAACACCATACTTTCAATTTTCTTACATTACACATCTTCCTTTATCTACCACTTCATATTTCAACACTTATTCAACTTTTGTAAACTATAATGGTTCTATTTTAAAAAATTCAACACCTTACCTCACCATTTAATTTTCTTTTATGTTTTTATTTTTGTGAAAATATATTTTTTGTTTTGTGTCCAAATGAAATGAAACAAATCTCTATTTATAAAGTATGCAAAATTATAAATTTAGTATACATCAACCAAAACATTAAATTAATTGATTATGAAACAAATGATCTCAAATAATTAAGATGAAAAAATAAAATATCAAAAATATCAGTAGCCAATAAGAATACAATACTTGTCTCACTCTCTTTCTTATTCAACCACTATTATTATTTTCCAATAAAAATGCCCCACATGACATTGTCTTTCACCTTCTATTGCGATTCAACATAGTTGAATTTATTCAGCACTATTAATTCACATTGGATTCAACACCCCATCGTAACAATTACTGTTGAATTATTTTTTCAATACCCTCATTGTTAGTAGTCTAAGTAGTCTAATAGATATAGTATAATGTATTATTATATTATATCAGTGGATGATTTGTATTTAAATATTTTTAAGAACATAGCATTTAGTCAAATTATTCAGTTAATTTAAGCCCTTTTTAGACGTAAATATCCACATCAAATCATCAACTATGTTTAGTATACTTTATAATTATAAAATATAAAAAAGAAATATAGTACACAATTTAATCAAATAAGAAATAACAAACATACATTCTTTTATACATTTACTACAACCACCTGCAAATGGGGAAGATTAAAGAATTTAAACATATAAACATGTAAAAATAATTTGACTAAGTTTTTTTGCATATAAATGATAAAGATTTCTAAAGTAAAAATATTTAAAATATGAAAGTACTTTAAAGATACCATTCCTATATAGATGGTAAAGATTTCCAAACCTATAAACACTATACAAAAATGGAAAAAAAAAATGTTTTAAAGAGAATATTTATAGATATGTAAAACACAAGTAATAAAAGAAGTCGGTGATAAAAAGTTATCTTATTTAGAAGCATGATATTTCGTGTTGAAACATCTAATCTATATGAAACTATATACAAAAAACAACTTAATAAAGAGAAAAATTCCACATATGTTACACACAAAAGTTCACTTAAAAGCATAATATTTCACATTATAACAAACATATATCTTACATTATAAAAGCATTTATTTAGTCGCAGTGACGAGGCTGTTTATCTTTCTTTTTGTAAAACTTGTTCAAATCTTGGTTCACCAAATTCTTCCTTCCTTTGCATGTGTTGCTTCATTCACCACCATCCAGATTAACTTCATCGTTTCTTTTAATTTGTGCTTCTAAGTCATGATCTCCCAAAATATGTGTAACAGTAAACGTCTGGTGAGATGCCGTGAAATCATAAGACTTAACCTTAACTTCGAATTCATACATCCGGCCAATAAGAGCTAATATAGAATCAATCGCTGGCTCACCATCTCCCATCGACTATAAACAAAGTACACCTTAATTAGCATGCTAATTTTTTTATATATCTAAACGTCTATACAATACCGGAGGAAAATCATGTGCTAAGACATCAGAAGCTTTCCTCTTAATCAGGTCAACGGCAGTGTTATCTAACACCACAAACATTGCAACATATTTATGTACATCTTCTACCAACACTTCAAACCGAAACCTAAATGTAGATGGTAGTCAGTTTTTAGCAATAAATTTGAATAGATATTTCACTGCATCCCTTGTATTGCACAACTCGACATTGAACTTTACTTTATATTGTTTCACCATTTCAAGTCTGGTTCGCACACCATAGTGAGTGTTCAATATAATTCTACTTTTTATGATATATTTTTTACTATTACGTCTATTCCAGCAAGTGAGATACCTCATCTCCTCTAGCGTTGAAACCAAAGGGCTAAGGTAACATATAGAATTTGGTAAAAAAATATACCTGAGCACCGCAACACTGTTGACTTTATTACACGATCGACATTTCAAAGAAGACCCTGAAGTTTCAATTTTCGTGTTACATCCTGAGCAAGAAACGTAGTTCCACCCATGATCACTCGCTACATCAACAATAGTAGTAAAATCAGAAAATAACTAACATAATATTGAAACATTGGATGACGTACTCTTCCATAAGGAGGTGTAAAAAACTCGATCTTTTATGGTACCATTCCCATTATCCAATAGGTCATCGCTAGCCACAGTGATTTCGAAATTATCACTCGTGATGCGAACGATTTTCCCAACGACATCTTAAAAAATGGGCAAAGAAAAACAAAATCATAAGAAGCTGAAAATATTAAAAATAAAGAAAAGTTACTTACCAAATAGATCTTCCTTCTTGTCAGCGATTTGAACGAAATTTTGAAACAACCGTAGCCTGAACTTCTGGAAGTCGATATCCGGCACTTCTTTAGTCAATTCTTGAAAACTCGTTTGATTCGTGAAAGTGACACCTAATCTGTGATCCGGAACTTTATAATTTTTTTTAAGCTTTGACGACGAAATTTTTCAGTTCGTAGACAGAACTTGTTTTCAAAGAGTCTTGGAACCACCCAATCCGATTACCAGCTATAAATCCTTCAATAGCCGTTCCCTGTTTAAAAAAAATTAAGGAAAAAATACAAATTAGACAGCTAGTAAGAACAAAAACTTCAACGATAAAGACGATTACGGTCACGTTATCTGTTCGTGGATGAGAAACATCTCTATACCAATGAAACTGTTTCCTCTGGTGTAGTTCCATGCCTCCCAGAAATGGAGAAGCCTGCATAACACAATATCTTCGCAAAAGTCTTCGCCCAGATCATTGAAATATTTGATTGACATACTTTGGACAGCTTCCTAGTGAGAAAAATATAAAGTTTTACACTCTTAGACTATTAACAGAAAGACTATGAAAGCTTCTCTAAACTTTTTTTGGTTGCTAAAAGACCCACAACACGAAGAGGGTGTATTTATAGAGAGTAAAATGCCTTTCTAATATTTTAATGATAAAGACATAACGTCTAACAAATGTCAACTCTATGGACCTAATAAAAATACACATGGCAGAAGCACTCACATGTTTTCCGTATAGCAAGAAATCTCATATGAAACCGAAGAGAATTTTAAGTTGGTCTTGTCGGAAGACACAAAAGTCAATGAGCGGTTTGTTCTTCCCGATCAGCCCAAGAAGAAGGCACATGTAAGAAAGCGTGGAAGAGATAGTGGTAGCATGTGTGTAGTTATTCTTATTAAACTAAATTAAATAAAATCAAAGGAACGCACCCACAGTAAGAAACATGACCTGTAACTGTAGAAATAGATACTGAATTTAATTGATATTGATTTACACAACTATCGTATATATATACATAAGAGTTAATAAGTTGAACCCCAAGCTAACCCTAAGCTAACCGGCGTAACTATACACATGTGGGTTTTTATGTACCAACATAGCCAAATAGTAACACGAATTGTTACATTCATATAACAATCAAGAATCGAGGGTTCTTAGAAATTGTATCAGACATAACACACACTTATTTTTAAAACAAAATACAGAAAAAAAAATTGATATAGACTAAAATGCCTTTCTCATTATTTTATGAGAAAGATATTACGACAAACTAATCTCAACTCTATTGACCTTAAAAAAAGATACATGACAAAAGCACTCGCAAATGATGTCCATTTAGGCACAAATCTCTTATGAAACAAAGGAGATTTGGATTTTGTATCATGGTGAAAAAGAAGAAGTCAATGAACGGATTGTTTTCCTGAGAAGCCACATCTTAGAAACCAGGGAAGAGATAGTGGTAACATAAAGCATAAAAAAAATTGTTAATAATGAGGGCAAAACCAAAACACAATTTTTTTTTTTGATAATGAGGACAAAATCGTAAAAGACCAGATTAGGGCAAGAATGAGGAGGATGAGAAAAAAAGAAAAAAAAGGGATTGGAGATTCTCATACCCTAAAAATAGGACACCTGTAAAAGGAAAAGAACCCTAACATGAGCATGGGAACTCTGTTTGGGTTTTTTGTTTTTTGTTTTTTTAAGGAACAAAAAATAGGACGTCGAGATTCTTCTGTGCTGGGGAAAGTACACGTGGCAAATTGAAAACTACTTGTCGTCATTTTTGGATAAATCAACCGAACACGAACATGGACATGGGACACGTGGTAAAAAAATCCATGTGGCACATTGGAAACTACCCGCAGCATTTGTGGAGAGAAAGAAAAGGCGGCTGCAAGAAGAAAGAGTGGTGAGGGCGAACACGTGGGGAGAAAGTCCACATGGCACATTGGAAACTACCCACAGAATTTGTGGAGAGAAGGAAAAAGCGGGTGGGAGAAAAAGCGGTGGGAGACGCTTGAGGAGGTGAGGACCTAACGGACCTTAGAGGGAAGGTAGATCAAGGCCTGTAAAGGTGGTAGAGGAGAAAAAAAAAAGCCCAGAGAAGGAGAAGAGGAAAAAAGGGTGACGTGGACATGGTAGGAAGCGAAGAATGCCTAAAAAGGGATTAACGTGGACATCCTGAGAAAACTTCCTCGTTGCTTATTATTAGTATAGATTTAAGAGGATATCTTAATATATAACTAAAAAGTATATATTAATATTATAAAATAATTTTTTAGGAGAATGTGAAACACTATATCTAAAATATCTTCACGAAAATACTCTCTATTGAGTTTGTTCTTATTTTGAAGACACCCACAAAAGTTATGCAATGTAAATACTCTTAAAACATTAGTACGATGTCTTATCAACCATAGTGTTAACTTGTACACACACACAAAAAAAAAAATTCAAGTCTTATTGTTGATACTCAACTGGTCATAATATGAGGATTAAAATTCAATCCAATAGATTCGAATTCGATTTTCAATATAGCCACTACAATTAAAATAGTGGATTGGATGTCTCAGGGAAATTACAAGATATTAGATCAAAACTTCTTAATTACAATCTTAATTGTCATTTTTTACCAATGTTGTTTGTCGATTAGCTCTGTTATATTTCTTTATTATATTATATCAATAAAATGATTCGTTGATAACTTGATAGAAAAGAAAGGTCTTCAATTCCTCATAAAATTCAAAGTGGTATCACTTTTTTGGGTCATAAGTTTAATATACGATTTCCAGGTAGCCCACCAAAATTGCAAAAAAAATAAAAAAAATAAAAAAATAAAAAAAATAAAAAAAATAGATTTATAAATTCATGGTGTGAATAAGAATCTTTTAAATTGATGCCTCAAGTTCCTTGGCATCAAACAGTTTGGTTCCCTCAGCAGGTCCCAAAGTATATTTTTTTCTAATCGGTAAGTTAGTAGTTAGGGACCGGTTCGTTGTTGGGGCCAAAGTCGAAGAGTGTGTCTTTTGTGTGTTGCTTGTCTTTTCTCCTCACGCTATTGACATAGCTAGTAGGTGGATCGGTTTTGAGATTGTAAGATAACACCAGATTGGTCATTGGTTGCACACGCTTATTTTGCTACAATCAAAATAATGTCAGCTACTATTAAACAAGACGTTACATTGAATGGTGTCCCAAACAACAATTTACAACACATGAAGGAAAAAAGAATTGTCGACGCCCCACAAGGTTGCCATCCAATGGAAATTCTCTCTAAAGCTATCTGGAAAATGGTGAGTGACATAACCACCTTTTTATGCTACAGTGACAAAGCAAATTCAAGGAAGCTCGCTGGACCTCACAATTCTAAGATCTATTTTTGTTTTATTTTTCTCTGGTTTGCAAAAATGCTTCTGTTCCTCAAAAGATTTTGGCTCTATAAATAATGTTTATTTGCATTCATAATAATTTAAAATTTAAACAAACAAAACAAGCGTCTTTTTTTCTAACTAAAAATTAAATAACTAAAAACTCACTCCAGAATTAGTTGTCCACTTTGGAAGGAAAGAGTTTACAAACATAGTTTTAAAAAATAAGAGTTTTGAAGATCGCACTAAACTGTCTGCATGTGTATTATTCAGTCTTGGGATACGGGAGATAGAAAACTCATATATAAAATTATGAAGACGAGCAAGATCATCAAACTGATTAGAGAAAGAGCACCACTCCTCTGGAGCTTGCACCATGGATACAAGCTCTGCACAATCTGTTTCAAACACTTCACAACTGATATTTTGTCGAAATGATAGAATCCACCGTCCACATGAATGCTTCCAATTCCGTATGCAGTGGTGAAAAACAAACAAGTGTCTTTTAAATATGATTTTTTGTAATATTAATGAGATAGTGACAATTATTGATTGAAATTTAATCCAATGGCTATACATGATGAGGTTCAAATAGATCGAAATGATATTTTGTCAAATTGTTTGGCAACCTTAAAAAAAAAATTGAAGAAGATTTGTGCAGACTCTATATGAATATAACATGCATAAGTTAAGATGGTTCTCATTTTTAATCCTCTATAGAAAAAATAATGTATGGTTTGCTAACTAAAACAATACAAATGAAATCGATAATGTTCAAGAATGAACAAAATAACATTAAAACCCCCAAAATATATATATATATATATATATCTGTTATATAATAAAACACATGTCACATGGCCAATAATAACATGCCATATAGATTTTACTAAAATTATTCTGCCACATAGATATATATATATATATATTTATCCTTTTTATAAATTTAAATATTTTTAAAAATATTAAAACTAAAAACTGAAACAAAACAACTTCCATTGATCATTAACTAAACTCTAAATATCTCCACTAAACTCTAAATTTTCTCCACTATACCATATTTTCATTAACTAAAACTCAGTTTCTTTTTTCTTCCTATATACAATTTTAGCAAAAAAAAATCATTTTTTGATGTCCTCTCTTTATTTTCTTCATCCTCACTATTCTTCCATCTTTCTTCTTTCTCATCTCTGTTTTCTATTAATTTTCTATTATCATTAAGATGCCTTTAGATTTTAGTTTAATTTCCAAACTAAATTCTTCAACAACAGAATGGAAAAGTGGAGCTCTAATATCCAGGAGTTGGAATTTTCATCCTAAATATAAACTTGAATCAATCCGAGGTATGGAAATTATTGTGGTGGATGAAAAGTTTTTTTTCCACATATCAATTTTTTTGCTTGTTTATGTTTTTAATTTTATTCTTATGATCTAAACATATTTTTTTCACAGGGAGATAGAACTCAAACATCTATAAAACAGAAATTAATTTCAAAATTTCAAAAACATTTACTTGAAGGGGCATTTCGTGATATCATGAATTTTGTTTCATTTAGCAGCCATTTTTATAGTCAAGAGCAAAATAATTTTTTAGAGACATATTAAAGGTAATCTTGTGGAGATCTGTGGGGTTATATTTTTCCGTTTGCCTATCTCCATTGCAGGTATTTGCTATCTTCTGTTTTTTTTGTGTTCTTACTTATTTAAGAAAACTAGATAAATACCCACGCTACGCTGCGGTTGTTTTAAATAAATTATTTATATTTAGTTTTAATGAATTTTGTTTTATGAACAACTGAGTTTTTTAAAAATAAACTGAGTTGTATTTAACTATCATAAATTATTTTAATATTTTTTTAGATTATGAGTAATTTGTTAAAATTGTATTTGATTTGATTTTATAGTTTAATATTCTCCTTGTGAATGTTTGATATGTTTTGATCAAAAGAACACATATTAAAGGAAGTAATATTATTATTAATTTATTTGGTTTGAATATCTAGCATAACATATAAGTTATCATTAGTTTGTCTCCTTAGTGTTAATGTTTCCTTTAAACTTTTCCATAGTGTCAATGTTTTCCCCGGTTTTTTTTATTTATTTTATTTGTTTTAATGACAAATTAGTAAATTAGATATCATGTGATTTTTTTTAGCAAAATAAAACTATTAGAAAAATAGTTAATGGTTTATCTTGCAAAACTATTAGAAAACAGTTAATAATTTATATTTCATTAAAAAATCTTTTTTTTTATCAAAAATGTTTTTATATTATGTGTACAAATATATTTTCAACACTATAAGAAAGTTTTAAAATATTCAAGAAATAACAAACTAACCCTAGTGGATGTTTTATGAAAAAAAAACTCATCTCCTACTTTGTATCAATGACATAAAAAAGAAACATATTAGAAACTTTTGGACTACAAAATAAGTTTTACATCCACATTTTTTATCTACATTCCATATAAAGTACACCTCTTACCCGCTAATCCTCTTCTCTTCTCCTTCTTCACTCATTGTTGTCTCAACAATTTCCATTACTCATGCTTCCTTATTTGTATCTAACATATCAAACAATTTTTTGCCATGTTTTTTAATTTAGTTTTCATTCACTGGAAAATGTTCATTAACAATTCCTAAAATAATCATTTATGAGAAAATATTCTTAAAGTAGATAATCATAGATGTAAAATATTGACAAACTCTAAATTTTCAAAACAATTTGAGGATATCATAATCAAAAACTCATTTTCCTAATCTAAAAATCCTAATTCTCAAATCCCTGTCTCAGAATTCCACAACTTTGTTTTTTTTTTAAACTCAGATTGAAAGAAATCAAAGCTCTATACTTTCAATCCAATAAAAATAAATTAGCTTAAGAAAACCTAAACTAATACTAATCAATGACATGAGACTCGATCATGTCGGCTACAAAATCAGGTAATCAACATATGTATTTTTATTCATGGTAAAAAATAAATATTATAAAGTATGTATAAAAAAATGATTTGAATTTTCTTATAAAGATATTTCATTGAGTTATTCATGGTAAAAAAAAATACTATAAGATGTGTAAAGTAAAATGATATGATTAGTTTAGAAATTTTTTTTATTATTTATTCATGGTAAAAATATATTATGATTATTATTTTATGTGTATAATTAAAATGATTTGACTCGTTTATATTGTTATTTTTTCATTAATTAAATCTGATGTGTTTATTTTTATGTACAAATAAAATGATTTAATTGGAAGCTCAAATTTTTTTTTTTTTTTTTGACATCGAAGTTCAAATTTTTTTTATTTTATTGTAATGTCAACACCAGAATCTATAAAAAATCTGATGTGTCAATACTAGGAGAGGCATCTCCCTTATTATAGTGTTGATTATTATAATGCCATTAAAGAAACAAATTTATTTTACATATGAGTTTGATAAATGATAGGATTTTATAGTCTTTTACTTAATTTAAAAGCTTTACAGATTTATAAATGATTTAAACAATTGTTTATAATTTTGGAGTGAACTAAATTACATTTTATACATTTTAATTTGACATACAAATTTTTTTTTTTTTTAAAGTTACATGTCTCGTGCGTAGCACAGGTGATTATACTAGTATATAACTATCTACTACACTATTAAAAAAGAGTGCATTTAAGATGTATTGCCAAACACTCCAAAAGAATAAATTTAAAAATATTAAGATTAAATCAGTTTCCAAACACTCTTACTAAACATATTTCCAAACAGATACTTATACTATTAAATAAATATAACCTAAATCTCCATAGTTTATGTTTTTTAGTAATTGGATCCTTTTAAGTCCAATAACAATATATTTTTAAGTCCAATAACAAATCAAAGCCAATATTAAACTTTTAACCCAACTTATTAAAAGAAAAAAATTTATAGCCCATTGACAAAATAATTATAATTACTAAAAATTATAATACGGTTTTCTACATACTAAAAGTGAAGAGTATAATCTTCAATATTATCAAAATGATCAAAAAAATCGCAAAGATTAAAAAATCACCTATATCAAAATTATCAAAAAATTATTAAAAATTTACCTATAACAAAGTTGTGTTAATAGATTCAATAAATATTTTTAACTAATTCTATAGTATACTTTTATTAATGAGATGTTGATGTAGTACAAAGAAAAAGATGTATAAAAAATCTACATACAAAAATTGATATTATAAAAGAAGACGAGAAATTATAAAAAAAATTCGGTTTCTGTTAGTTTTTATTTTCTATGTAGAAGAAACAATTTATATTATAGATTTATCTATTGCGGGAGTTCCAGACCTTTGGTCCATAATCTCCTTCCGTACCCGTAACCAGCTTTTAGTCCATTTCTATTTAAAAAAATAAAGTATGAAATTTGTTAGAAGGATGTGTATTTTTTTTTGTTCTCTCAATTTCAAAAATATGCGGGTTAATCCGCTAAACCCGTGGTTCTAACACGGGCTACATTAAAGTTATCAGTTTAGAACTAGCGGGTTACGGTGGGTAACATGCTAAAAACCGCAACTAAGTCATCATCTCATGAAACTGATTAAATGGAGTGGGTAAACCCGCTTTAACACCCATGCATATTTGGTTTTGGTTTTGCTTTGAAATTAAATCATTATCCTCTATGTTGAAAGGTAACATTAAAAATTAAAATAAACTTATATTAAAACAATAGACCCGTGGTGTACCGCAGGTATAAATCTAGTATATATAAAGAAAGTAATAACTTTCAAGAACAAATAGATAAGGGAGGATTATTAGAATAACCAATAAAAATGTGTTAAATACTAGAATAACTCACATTTTTTTTTAATTACTAGAGTTTTTTTTCATATTTTTAAATCACAATAAGTATCCCTCATAAGCTTTGTAAACAAAAATTCAATTACAAAAATGCTAATGATATTTAATATGCGCATAATTTTTAATTACAAAAATGGCACTCCGTTTTAGTTATGGCAGCTTTATTTTTTACAGGATTTTTTTCTTTGACTGCAGCTCTGTTTGAAAATAAGTACTGATGACAGCTTTGTTATAGTTATTGCAGCTTTGTTATAGTGACTGCAGCTTTGTTTGTAAAAATTAGTGATGACAGCTTTGTTATAATGATTGTAGTTTTGTTTCCACCCTACAAGATTGTTTTCTTTGACTGTAGTTTTGTTTGTGAAAATTAGTGATGACAACATTGTTATAATTACTGCAGCTTTGTTTGTGAAAATTAGTTATGGCAGCTTTACTTTGTTTCCACCCTACATAATTGTTTTCTTTGACTGCAACTTTGTTTGAAATAATTAATGGTGACAGCTTTATTATGGTGACTACACCTTTGTTTCCACCCAACATGATTGCTTTCTTTGACTGCAGCTTCGTTTGTGAAAATTAGTGGTTGCAGCTTTGTTATAGTGACTGCAGCTTTGTTTGAACCCTACAAGATTTTTTTCTTTGACTGCACCTTTGTTTCAGAAAATTAGTGATGACAACTTTGTTATAGTGACTGCAGCTTTGTTTGAACCCTACAAGATTGTTTTCTTTGACTGCAGCTTTGTTTGTGAAAATTAGTGATGACAGTTTTGTTATAGTGACTGCAGCTTTATTTGAATCCAACATGATTATTTTCTTTGACTACAGCTTTGTTTGTGAAAATTAGTGATGACAACTTTGTTATAGTGACTGCAGCATTGTTTGAACCCTACATGATTATTTTCTTTGACTGCAGCATTGTTTGAAATAAATAGTGATGGCAGCTTTGTTATAGTGATTGCAGCTTTGTTTTAGTGATTGCAGCTTTGTTTGAACCCTACAAGATTATTTTCTTTGATTGCAGCTTTGTTTGTGAAAATCAGTGATGGCAGCTTGGTTATAGTGACTGCAGTTTTGTTTGAACCATACATGATTGTTTTCTTTGACTGCAGCTTTGTTTGTGCAAATTAGTGCTGACAGCTTTGTTATAATGACTGCAGTTTTGTTTGAATTCTACATGATTATTGTCTTAGACTGCAGCTTTGTTTGTGAAAATTAGTGATAGCATCTTTGTTATAGTGAATGCAGGTTTGTTTGAACCCTACATGATTGTTTTCTTTGACTGCAGCTTTGTTTGAAATAATTACTAATCGCAGCTTTGTTATTGTGACTGCAGCTTTGTTATTGTGACTGCAGCTTTGTTTGAACCCTACATGGTTGTTTTCTTTCACTGCAACTTTGTTTGTGAAAATTAGTGATGGTAGCTTTGTTATAGTGACTGCAATTTTTTTTGAACCCTACATGATTGTTTTCTTTGACTGCAGTTTTATTTGTGAAAATTAGTGGTAGCAGCTTTGTTATAGTTATTGCAGCTTTGTTTGAACCCTACATGATTGTTTTCTTTGACTCCAGCTTTGTTTCTAAAAATTAGTGATTGCAACTTTCTTATAGTGATTGCAGCTTTGTTATAGTGATTGCAGCTTTGTTTGAACCTTATATAATTTTTTTCTTTGACTGCAACTTTTTTTGTTAAAATTAGTGATGATAGCTTTGTTATAGTGACTGCAGCTTTGTTTGAACCCTACATGATTGTTTTCTTTGACTGCAACTTTGTTTGAAATATTTAGTGATGGCAGCTTTGTTATGGTGACTGAAGCTTTTTTTGAACTCTACATGATTGTTTTCTTTGACTGCAGCTTTGTTTATTAAAATTAGTGATGGTAACTTTGTTACAGTGAAAGCCGCTTTGTTTGAACCCTGCATGATTGTTTTCTTTGACTGCAGCTTTGTTTGTGAAATTTAGAGATAACAGCTTTGTTATAGTGACTACAGCTTTGTTTGAACCCTACATGATTGTTTTCTTTGACTGCAACTTTGTTTGAAATATTTAGTGATGGCAGCTTTGTTATGGTGACTGAAGCTTTTTTTAAACCCTACATGATTGTTTTCTTTGACTGCAGCTTTGTTTATTAAAATTAGTGATGATAACTTTGTTACAGTGAAAGCCGCTTTGTTTGAACCCTGCATGATTGTTTTCTTTGACTGCAGCTTTGTTTGTGAAATTTAGAGATAACAGCTTTGTTATAATGACTGCAACTTTGTTTGAACCCTAAATGATTGTTTTCTTTGACTGCAGCTTTGTTTTCGAAAATTAGTGATGACAGCTTTGTTATAGTGACTGAAGCTTTTTCTTCATCCTACAAGATTGTGTTCATTGACTGCAGCTTTATTTCTGAAAATTGGTGATGGCACCTTTGTTATAGTGACTGCAGCTTTGTTTGAACCCTACAAGATTGTTTTCTTTGACTGCAGCTTTGTTTGTGAAAATTAATGATGACAGTTTTGTTATAATGATTGCAGCTTTGTTTGAACCTTACATGATTGTTTTTTTTACTGCACATTTGTTTGTGAAAATTAGGAATGGCACCTTTGTTATAGTGACTGCAGCTTTATTTGAACCCTATAGGATTGTTTTCTTTGACTGTAGCTTTGTTTATGAAAATTAGTGATGACAGCTTTGTTATAGTGACTGCAGCTTAGTTTTAGTGATTGCAACTTTGTTTGAACCCTACAAGATTGTTTTTTTTTACAGCAGCTTTGTTTGAACCTTATATAATTGTTTTCTTTGACTGCAACATTTTTTGTTAAAATTAGTGATGCTAGCTATGTTATAGTGAGTGCAGCTTTGTTTGAACCCTACATGATTGTTTTCTTTGACTATAGCTTTGTTTGTAAAAATTAATGATGGCAGCATTGTTATAGTGACTTTAACTTTGTTTGAACCCTACATGATTATTTTCTTTGACTACAGTTTTGTTTGTGAAAATTAGTGATGAGAGCTTTGTTATAGTAATTACAGCTTTGTTTGAACCTTATAAGATTGTATTTTTTGACTGCAGCGTTGTTTGTAAAAATTAGTGATAGTAGTTTATTATAGTGACTGCAGTTTTGTTTGAACCTTACATGATTTTTTTCTTTGACTGCAGCTTTGTTCGTGAAAATTAGTGATGGTAGCTTTGTCATAGTGACTGCAGTTTTTTTTTCCATCCTACAGGATTATGTTCATTGACTGCAGCGTTGTTTCTGAAAATTAGTGATGACATATTTGTTATAGTGACTGCAGCTTTGTTTGAACCCTACATGATTGTTTTATTTGACTGCATCTTTGTTTCTGAAAATTAGTGATGGCAGCTTTGTTATAGTGATTGCAGCTTTGTTTGAACCGTACATGATTGTTTTCTTTGACTGCAGTTTTGTTTGTGAAAATTAGTGATGACAGCTTTGTTATAGTGAGTGCAGCTTTGTTTGAACCCTATAGGATTGTTTTCTTTGAATGCAGCTTTGTTTGTGAAAATTAGTGATAGCAGCTTTGTTATAGTTATTGCAGATTTTTTTGAATCCTACATGATTATTTTCTTAGACTACACCTTTTTTTCTGAAAATTAGTGATGGCAGCTTTGTAATAGTGACTGTAGCTTTTTTTTCATCCTACATGATTATGTTCATTGACTGCAGCTTTGTTTCTGAAAATTACTGATGGCAGTTTTGTTATAGTGACTGCAGCTTTATTTGAACCCTACATAATTGTTTTCTTTGATTTCAGCTTTATTTGTGAAAATTAGTGATAACAGCTTTGTTATAGTTACTGAAGGTTTGTTTGAACCCTACATGATTGTTTTCTTTGACTGCAGCTTTGTTTCTTAAAATTAGTGATCGCAGATGTTTTATAGTGACTACAGCTTTGTTTGAACCCTATATGATTGTTTTCTTTGGCTTCAACTTTGTTTGTTAAAATTAGTGATGATAGCTTTGTTATAGTGACTTCAGCTTTGTTTGAACCCTACATGATTGTTTTCTTTGACTGCAGCATTGTTTGAAATATTTAGTGATTGCAGCTTTGTTATAGTGACTGCAGATTTGTTTGAACCCTATATGATTGTTTTCTTTGACTGCAACTTTGTTTGTTAAAATAGTGATAATAGCTTTGTTATAGTGACTGCAGTTTTGTTTAAACCCTACATGATTATTTTCTTTAACTGCAGGTTTGTTTGAAATATTTAGTGATTGCAGCTTTGTTATTGGTGTTATCGTAATTTTATTCCAAAATTAAATCGTGGCCACACGATTAAGGAGTTCATCTAGACATTTTGAATTTGAAAAAAGTATTTTTTTAATTATTTTGTATATTTCTGTATATTTTGAATATTTTTAATTATTTTTATATTATTTGAAAAATATTTTTGAATTATCTTAAATTATGTTAATAATTAAGTTATTTTATGTTTTATTTTGAATAAGATATTAAAAAATTATGTATTATTTTAGGTTTGTTAGATATTTTTGAATTATGTTAGATTTTAAAAATTTTTACTTTTATATAACAAATAATTAGAAAATGTGTTATATTTTTTATAAAATTAAAAATTAAAAATTAAAAATAAATTTTGAAAAATAAAAAATAAATGAAAAAATAAAAAGTAAATTGAAAATATATATTTTATTATTTTTATATTATTTGAAAAATATTTTTGAATTATTTATTTTGTATTAATAATTTAGGTATTTTAAGTTTTATTTTGATTAAGATATAAAAAATTTGGTTTCTTTTTTTAGGTTTGTAAAAAAAATTCGAATTATGTTTGATTTTTAAAACTTTTTTTATTTTCTTCCATATGCTTTTTTTAGTTTTCATTTATATTTTTATTATTTTATTTATTTTATATATAATTTTCTTTTATTTTTATTTTTTCATTTTATTTTTTATTTTTTCTCTTTCTAAAATTTTATGATTTTTAAATTTTTCAAAATTTTTATTTTATAAAAAACATATTTTATAGTTATTTGTTTTACGAAACAATTCTTTATATTATTTATCTTTTTTGTTTTTTCTTTAAAATATTTCGTAATTAATTTTTTTTTCTTTTCATTATTTTGTTATCAATAATAAGTTTGATAATTTATTTATTTTCTCTATTCTTCCCTTTTACAAGGGAGTTATTTTAATAATTTCATATAAAATGTGTATTTTTTATGCAATTCTCACAATAGATAATGGAGTAATTTTATGTTGCTGTTTATGGAGCTAATTTTGTTGCAAAGACTGTGGTCAAATGCAAATTAGGATGAACTTTGGAAATTCCGCAAGACTGATCAGCCTTTCCTTGTCCCAGCCCACCTATCATTTAAGGAGGATTTATTTAAATATTATTCACTCCTTTCCTCGCCGATCATCCCTCACGGATCAACAAATACAATGTACCAAAACCATGTCGAGAGATCTAACTCCTGTAATAAATAAGCATAATAGTGTAGTTCTTGAGGTTTAGAAGAAAACTGAACATAAACAGAATCATGTCTTATGATGATTAGGTCTTGACTCGAATTGTGAGACTGATCGGGATAGAGAGAGCTGAGTCGATCTAGGATGACTCGAGGATTTCCCAGGCAATGATTTTGATGTTGGGTGAGTTTCAGAGCGATGGATGTGAGGATTCTGATGGAGATAATGCAAATGGTCTAGAATTTTCATTAACACGAATCATTCACAAAATAAAAGAAGTATAATTTTCAGATTTATTTGTTTCATTGTTTTAAAACAAAAATTCTATGAAACAATATATATATATATATATATATATATATTAAGAATGTAGATTAACTGTGTGATTGATAAGATTTACATAGCTGTTTGGCCTTTTTAAGCACAGCTCATAAATAATTAAGTTCATATGACCAAAATTCATTTTTTAACTTGTTTCTTTGGAGAACAAACTACAAGTAGGGCTGGGAACAACTACTTATTACTTGTCTTATATCCACTTTTTATCTTGTACTTGGCTTAGAAATTCAAATACTTGTTATAGGCAAGTCAAGTTACAAATATATTAATTCTATTAATTGTAAGTAAGAGTCAAGTATCGTAAAACAAATTGAGACTTGCCTCATACTTGCTCCGTGACTTGTTATTTGCCTTGTGCCTCGTGATTTGACTTGTTCTTTCATTTACTCTGATCTTAAATAACTAAATTTTAGCCGATTGTAGTTTAGTTACTTTTAAACCCAAAACTCAGCTCAAATAATATTTTTTCACCAAAGCCCAATAAACCCAATTAGACAATTATATCTAAATAGCAAGTACAAACCAAATTAAATTATTTGACAAGTAACAATACGAATGAAGTTACTTGCAAATACAGTTAAATCTTTATAAATTAATATTTAATTTATTAATATTTTGCTAATAATAAATTTTTTCGGTTCTAAATTGTTATTTTAACTCAAATACCATTTCTATAAATAATCTCAATAATATAATATTATAAAAATATATTAGACTCAATATTATTAGTTTATAGAAATTTTCTTGTAATAAGATTTTGAACAAATACTTGATATAACAAATACTTAGCTTCGGACAAGATAATTATTAAGTCAAACTTTTTATTACTTGAACGGACCAAAGTAAGTCGCAAATACTTGAAAACTAGTAAATACTTACCTTTTGATCAGCCCTAACAACAAGCTCTGCAGCAGTTTCCAGATCAACAGTACCGCTGAAGCAGAATCCGAGATGGACAACAATACCATACTATAGTAAATTATATTTTAATAAAAAATAGTAGAATATATCCTACAAATTATTTGAAACAAAATATTGTATACGAATTAGAATCCTTTTTTTTTTGTCTATTGGCAACTAACTTTTCATTCAGTAAACAAACTTACATATTGTATAAATATGACTTTGAGTTTGTCTTGGGTACTTAGCTAATTCATCTACTACAAAGATACGAAACTCGAATCCAAGTGATAGCAACCGACTAGACTATAGTATAAACTATTAAAATACAAAATTTAATCGTGTATGTGTATATTTTATTAATATAATCAGTTTGGTCGGTGTAGCGATTTATTCAATTGACTTCTTTATGAGTTGGACGTTATGACAACCCGCTTTATGTGTTCCCATGCAAATTGATTATATACAAAGACTTGGAAAAAAGGAATCGATTCCTTGTATTGCCGCATTATTCCCCTACACGTAGCATTATAGTTATTGTATATCTTGTCTTGAATAAGCTAAGTAGTTATGAAGAACCTTTCATTTGTGCTATCATCTAATTAGACAATATATTTTAGTAAAAGTTTGATAGCATTTCGTTCAACAAATTGGACATAAGTAACTAAACCCGTTGGAGTATTGAATAACTAAACGTGCCTTGGAGTATTAAATAATTAAATAATTAAACTTAAGTCCCTTGGAGTTTTTTATAAACTTATGACTTCTAATTACAAAAATTGGTTGTGTTAGTGTTACAATGAATGATGTCATGGTCAAAACACATCTGTGCGATTGAAAAACACCAAGCCAGCTTATTAGAAGTAATGGGGTTCCTCCAGATGAATCGAGTCTCTCATCTGTTAAAGTTGAGTTCAAAGCGATTTAGAGGCCTTTCTGAACTTAGCCAAATCAAACCTTTGACGAAGGTTCATTCACCTTCATTTAATAGCTAAACTATCCATGATCTGTGCAGACCTTTGTCATATTATCTCTTGATAAGCTTCAAAAACTTCAAAGCTCCATTAAACTTTTTTTGTTTTTTTTTTCCTTTAAATTTCCTTGTATTTATCTTTTTTCTTCCTCCCTGAACAGAGCTTACAAATAAAAGGTAAATAAAAAGTAAGAGAAAATGACGAGAGAGTAGCAGATGAGATTAGGTGATACAAACATATGTGAAGTGCATCAATAATGAATTTAAGAATCAATAATGAAGCTCCATTAAACTTACTAATTGCTGGATTTTTAAGACATAATTAAAACTTAACAGCAGCATTAATGAGAGTAACTTTTGTAACTTGAATCAGTTTCTATAGCCCTTTGATAAACAGATTTTGCAATCCAAAAGGTTATCAAATAACCTTTATGCTATAAGCATAGAAGGATATCGATCCACAAGGAAATTAAAATAACATACTATGATTATGAGTTATAACTTTAATCTAAATAAACAATTTGTTCATTGCTTTGTAACTATAATTATAAAACAAACTAGTAACAAAAAGCTTTAAAACGATTTTGGTAAGTAAGATGATACAAATTGAACTCTAAAACTTGAGTAGGGATTCAAAATAATTGATAAATGACTATGGAGTATTGTTCTTTCATTGCCATATTGACTTTAGGCTTAAGAACCTTAATTAAATGCTATCCACTCTCATGGTATAATACCTTCTCTAATCACTTGATAATCAACAACTCTCATAGGCTTCAAGTGATCAAAGAGCATTAATAACAAGCATTAACAACCATTTAGCAACTTAATCAACTATCATCATAGGCTAAGTGAGCTAAACACTTAATAAATTTGATCTGGTATTTCATCGAACACTTAGTAGACATTGATGAGCCTAAGTCTAAATCAACATGATCAAGGTTAATCTAGCAAGCATAACATCTATTAAGTAAGGATATAATATAATCTATCCATAAACTCCATAAATCATTCATTGATCATCCTAATCTACTCAACCCATGAGCTCTAATTGACTACTCACAAAGAGACATGAAACCACAAAGTAAAGCTTGGTTAATCATGATAGAATGTGAATAGAAAAAGATTTTAAAAGATTTCTAAAGATTTAAACTCATAAGGAAAGATTTATACAATAATCTTAAGAAAACTCAAGGAGGCTACTTAATTCTCCTAAAACAAAACTTAACCCATCATTAGGATTTTTGAAGCTATTTATACATCCCAAGAAATTAAAGAAAAAGTCAACATGAAATAGAAAAAGTCAACAAAAGACTAAAGACTCGAGGCCATAATCGACCACCTTGGTCGATTGGATGAGGTCGAGAAGCCCGATCGGTCGTCTGGTCGAGTGCCAAGTCGGTAGGATTCTCCGGGTTGATTTTCGGGAAGCTCTCGACCATGTAGGTCGAGAAGGTGAGGTTGATTGGTTCGATCGACCATGTTGGTCGAGAATGTGAGGTCGATTGGTCCGATCGACTATGTTGGTCGATAGCACGATGGTAACTTTCTTCGGGTTTGTTTTCGGCTTTGTCTCGACCACCCAGATTGGTAGAGGGTGGTCGATCGGTCCTTGTCTGCGATAAAACTCCATAATTTGGCTTTTTAAGTTCCATTCCACCTCCAACACCTATAAAACAAATGCATATGCCAACTATGCTATACAATGCAACTAGACCTCTATATGACATCCAAATGTAGTGAAAACTATCAGAAAACCATGCATGAATACCAATAAAAACATAACATATCACCCTTATGAAATGGAGTTTGGCAATCTATATGTTTCGTTCTCTCATGGGATATAGTCTAAATTACACAATCTACCAACTTTAATAATAACTTTTGAACTAAAGCAAAATACCATACCAAATGTCCCATTTATATGCTTTAGTAAACACTTAATAGCTTGCCAGTCATGAACTCTAGAGGATGTTCCCATAGATCTGTTTAGGTGTGGGCAAACGGAAATTCAGGACAGAATTTTACGAAAATGAAAATTGGATGGAAATTTGAAAATAAAAAAATGTCCCATTATGTCTCATATAAAATTTAGGACAGGAGAGGGATGAGATAGATGGGACAGACCGGTACAAAAATGAAAATTCCTAAAAAATAAACATGACAAACAAATAAAATAATAAATTATCACAAATAAAAAAACTTAAAATTCAAAAATAACTCATCATAAACTTTAGTCATAAATCATCAAAATTAAAATAAAACCAAAATAAAATACATAAATATAAAATCTTAACAAACCAAGTAACTAATTTTCATATTCCCTCGCATCATTTCTCCTATAGTTTACCGAGTTATGTGCATACAAAAGCAACAATAATAGTAGCTACTAGCTAGTTAGGGAAAACACCTTTAATCATACAAAATATGAAAATATTTATATTAAAATATTTTTACTTTTAGTTTAAAATTAAAAATATAGTGAAAAACTTTAATTTCTATTTGTCAGTTTATTAAAAGAAATTAGAATTTAACAGTAGTTAAAATATAATAATAAGAAAATTTGATCTAAACATATTAAAAAAATTAGAAACTTAAGATTCAATATTTCTACATGAATAGGATTTCGGAAATTCTCGTTCCCATCTCATCTTACCCGTTACAAATGGGAATTAGAAACTTGTACCAGGGGTGAGCACAGCTCCCGCCATGTTTCATCCTACCCGGTCCTGTCCTATTTCCATAGATAAATCCCCGTCTCATTTAGAAGAATATTCCTATATGGTACAAGTTTTTGATTCCCATTTAGAGCGAGACGGGACATGATGTGAATGAAAATCCTAAAATCCTATTCGGGACAAATTATATATAATACATAATAATCATTTATATTATAAAACACCAGTCACTTTACCAATAGAAACATATCATATAGATTTTTTTTAAAAAACTTCTGCCACATAAATATATTTATTATAAATTTAAATCTTATTTAAAAATATCAATACTAAAAAAACTGAGCAAAAAACTGGAAAAAAGAACTTCCCATCTATTTCCAGTAAACCCTAAAATATCACCATTACACCATATCTCAAATAACATCAAATTCAGTTATTTTGCTCTATAAAAGATTTAGGCAATAAATAATTTATTCAAGTTTCTTTCTTTCTATATATATAATTTATATTGTGTTTTTTTCTTATTTTTCTTATATCATAAAACTGGTTTTTTATTATTATATTCAATAAAGTATCAGTTCAGCGAGATTATTTTACTATCATCTTAAATATAAAATAATTTAGTAAAAAATTAATATTTCTAAAGAAATCATAGATATATATATATTATTTTTTTGTCGACTATAGAATTTTGGTTAAAACATAATATCTTTTATTTTTTATCAAAAACAAAATCAAAAATTTTAAATAACATAAAAAGAAATTAATCGTCCATAGAACGGGCGATAATATTAGTATTATATATATGTATATCATAAATATAATAATAATGGAAAATTATAAATACTGAACCTTAAATTTTCAAAAGTTTCTAACATGTTTAAAGAAATTTTCTTATTATTATATTTATGTTGGGTTATTTATGAATTTTAAGTTTTTATTATTAAATGAACATATTTGTGATAAATTTTAATTTTTAATTTTTTGTCATTTTACTTTTTGGTAGTTCCCATTTCAGTTCTGTTCTTTGTCTCATATTCTATATCTAACATAAATGCAATTAACTTTTTTGTTCTCAAATTTTCGTTCCATTTCTATTTTCGTATATTCTCATCATGAATTCTTATTTGTTCACCTCTAATTTGTACCATATGAAAATATCCTTATGAAATAGGATGAAAATTTCATATAGTGAAAATGATGCGGGACGAAACGGAACGGGATATTAACATAACCGGTGTATATATACAAGTCAAGTTTAATGATCTATTCAATATCATTGCATACACAGTGTACCAAACATTTGCATACGGTATTGATACCATGTAGACTTGTCTCTCAAGTTTCTTCCTCTTCATGAAATTGCCTTGAAATTGAAATGTGCTCCGATGGCAATAGAGTGTGCTTACCCTTAAAATTTCTATTGAAAAAACATCTCAACACCTTCTTGATATAGTCATTTTAATAAGCGTAATATCCTTTATTTCAAATACTATCCATATAGAGTAAGAGATGTACATATTTTAAATTGTAGTTTTTAGTTAAGTTCTGAATTTGAATCCTTGTCCTCATATGCTTAGCTGCAATTACAAATTTACAATACTATCCATATAGACTAAGAGATGTACATCAGTACATGATTATCTTCTATCAACTCTCCTTACACAAAAGAAAAACATGTTTGCTATTAAATATTTTTAATTATCATGAATTCATGTAATATTTTATTGGACCAAATCTTGAAATGGACCTTTAAAAAAATTTATCAGTCAAGGATCCGTAAGATGTAAAAATCATTATCCCTTTCTTGAAATATTCACTATTTAATCTTATTCTCTAGCTAGACTTAGACGAATGCACCATACAAAAGCTTTTCAAACTCTTTTAACAGAAATTACCTTTTTCCGAAACTCTCTGTATCTATCTTGATATTATTTTTTGGTTTTTCATGTTAAAGCTGTTTTGATATTTAATTGTGCTAGTTCAAGTTTTGTAGAAAATATCAGCACGCTGCACACCAACCGAAGGATGAATATGACTTCATCACTAAGTAAAATGTTCAAAATATGAATATGTGGGTTAATTCAGTAATTACAGAAATCAATCTTCAAAAATATCAGAGGTATACCGACATGGTCACTAATAAATATGTGGATCTCAAACGTTCAAAATCCAATCCTATTGATGTAACTTTCAAAACCTAATTATTACGTAAAAACTAAAAACCCATATTTTAACTTTATGTAATGTATTAGCATTCAATTTTTTTCTTGGTCACACACCTTAAAAAATGTTTATTATAGATGCAAAATACTATAATATGCATCTCACGACAAAAAAGACACAATTTTCTTTGATTTGCTTATGACTTTATTAACAATCAAATGACAATAACACACTAACCAACAGCAACTGACACGTGTCAAAGCATGTGCAGATATCATGTAAACCCATTAATGTCTTCATCATCTTCAACATCACACCTCTTCTTTAACGCCTCCTACAATAACACTCTCTGCACAAGAAACACATAGCTACAAAAAAAAACCTAAAAACCTAAGAATCATCTAAATCCATGGGGTCAAGCATCAATCTAATAGGTTTAGTCAATTTCCTCACTTTCCTTCTCTCAATCCCAATCCTCGGCGGTGGAATATGGCTAAGTAGCCGAGCTAACTCCACCGACTGTTTAAGATTTCTTCAATGGCCACTCATCGTCATCGGAATATCAATCATGGTCGTATCTTTAGCCGGATTCGCCGGAGCTTGTTACCGTAACAAGTTCCTCATGTGGCTTTATCTAGTCGTCATGCTTCTCATCATCGCTGCTTTAATCGGTTTTATCATCTTTGCTTACGCTGTAACCGATAAAGGATCCGGTCGAGCTTTGCTAAACCGGGGTTATTTGGATTATTATCTTGAAGATTACTCCGGTTGGTTAAAAGATCGTGTCTCAGATGGTAGTTATTGGGGTAAAATCAGTTCTTGTATTAGAGATTCTCGTGCTTGTAGTAAGATTGGCAGGAGTTTTAATGGTGTTCCTGAAACTTCTGATATGTTCTTCCTCAGAAGACTTAGCCCTGTTGAGGTAACTTTCTTTAAATAAAATCTAACAAGTGAAATTTTTAAGAAGTTGTTAACTTTTTTGGTTGATTTTAGAAACAAATCTAGTGATATTTTTTGGTTAATCTTGGATTCTGGGATATTCAGATTCAGAAGTTTTTACAAAAGTTTATGGATATTAATTTTCTTAGGGACAAGCTAAGTTCTTGAAATAACAATTTAGGTCCCCATGTGTTCAGGACCCATATGACGAGAGAGTCACAATTATTGATTATATAATAATATTATCTTCTTCTTCTTTTTTTCTAATTGAAGAAACTTTTAGTTAACTTTTTTTTATATAATTAACTTAGTTGACCATGATTATGGAGTCTAATTCTGATTCAGTTTTGCCTCCAGCTTACTCCAAAAAAACAAGAAACTAGTAACCTGGAGATTTGATTTTTTAAATAACGTAATTTATTTGACCTGATTGAGTGTGGAAGCCATAAATGAAACATTTTTGAGCATGCAAAAAGGAATGATTCTCTAGGCTTTGATCCTTATTGGCCAGAGATATAGTCTGCAATTTTAGCAGTTTTTTTCTTATACAGTAGATCCATCATTACCTTTTGGAGCGACTCTAAAAAGTATACAACTTTTAGAAAAGAAAAATTATTTGCTTTTGTTGTATGTATTGAATTTTTCTATTAATTTCGATATATTTATGATCAAATTCCAAACTTTACACGTGACTGACCAAAAAAATGATGAAGGTGCATAGAAAGTTCGAAAGGGTAGTTGTTATAGTCCTTGTTTTGTCATAAAAACATGAATTTATAATGCTCTGTTTTTTTGTGTTTTCTCATGAAAGATTCTTTTGCTATTTATATTTTTACTTTTTGGTGTAGAATAAATGTATGGCCCCTATCGAGTTATACTTTGATACATGATCACAATGATCTATGGTAATAGTTTTAATGATATTCAATGGTCGTCTTAAGTCAAGAGTGTTTACTGTTTAGTGTCTATGCTTCATGCGCTTATGAATTATGATGGGACTAGTAATGCAGTTTTTTTTTTGTCGTCTGTTACAGTGTCATTAGAGATATTTTATTTAAGCATATTGCTCACAGTGATCAATATATTGTGGCTTATGATACGTAATTGTTGTTACTTTGTAGTCTGGTTGTTGCAAGCCGCCAACAGAATGCGGATATTCATATGTGAATGAGACAGGGTGGGCAATGGGAGGAGGGATGATGGGATCGAACTCGGACTGTATGGTGTGGAGCAATGACCAGAGCTTGCTTTGTTATCAGTGTAGCTCTTGTAAAGCTGGTGTTCTTGGTAGCTTAAAGAAGAGCTGGAGAAAAGTATCAGTGATCAACATCGTGGTACTTATCATTCTCGTTATCTTTTATGTTATCGCTTATGCGGCTTATAGGAATGTTAAGAGGATTGATAACGATGAGCCAGTTGGTGAAGCTAGGATGACAAAATCACACCCTAGTCATTTCCACCTTTGATAAAAGTTTGGTACAGTTTCATTATGTAAGTTTGATTTATCTTTACACTTCCTTATGATGTAATTTGGAATTTTATTAGTACTTTTGTGTTTGTTTATGGTATGTAACACATTTTTTGGTGTGTGTATATTATTCATGTTTGAATTGGAATCCATACTCTAGCAATAAGCATTACGACTTAACCGGAAATGAAAGCCCAAAAGGTTAAGCTTAATCATGTTCTTGTTTCATCTTCACGGCTAACTTATGGACTCCATTTTCGTATTGTTTGCTCTTCCACTGTGTAGTCCTCTAAACACAAAGGACGATTCATATTCTGTGTGTTGACGTTTCCACTGATGTAAAGAACCAACAATGTTTTCGCGACGCTTCCAGTTAACCGAAAACTGCAATGGATATCAGACCATACCCTTAACCGGTCATTCGCGCCAATGGGACGCTTCCAGTTAACCAAACACTGCAATGGAAATCAGACCATACCCTTAACCGGTCATTCCCGCCAATGGACTGAACGATATGAGCGTATTCCAAGTGGACAAGAGATGGATAATGTCTATACACCACAAAGTCAACTCCATATTGTAACTCTGATCTCACAATCCAGTTCTTTGATCTTAGGTGAGAATAAGCCTTGTAAAACATAGCAAAATTTGGCTTGAAGGATCTCATGGATCCATACCTTTTTCTTCTCAGCACAACAGGTCTACCGAAACAACACCGGTCCAAAAGCTCAGCTTGCTCGGCTCAACCGATAGAAGAACGTTACAATTAGAGAGGAAACCGAAGGCCTCGGTTTGGGACAAAGAAGATTGAAACTCTTGAGACTGTATTTGAAATAGGTTCTGCAAAACTTCATTGGGTGAAGGTGGGGGATAAAAATAATAAAACTTTCCATCATGCAGCTGTCACGAGAGAGGCAAAAAATTCAATACGAGAAATTCTGTGTGGGGATGGAAGAGTGGTGTCTAGCAAAGATGAGATAAAGGAGGAAGCAGAAATATTGTTTAAAAAATTTCTCCAGCTAATACCGCAAGATTATGCTGGCATCTCTGTTATTGAACTAGAGATCTTGCTGCCATTTCACTGTTTGGAGGAGGATAGTGCGAGACTTACAAAGGTGATCTCCGGTGAAGAGATTAAAATTGTACTATTCTCAATGCCAAATGATAAGTCTCCCGGACCGGATGGGTTTGCATCAGAGTTTTACAAAGCAACTTGGGATATTATTGGTGATGAGTTCATTATGGCGATTCAATCTTTTTTTGTCAAAGGTTTTCTACCCAAGGGAATTAATGCCACCATTCTAGCCTTAATTCCGGAAACAACAGAGGCAAGGGAGATGAAGGATTATAGACCGATATCATGTTGTAACGTGATATATAAAGTGATTTCAAAGATCATTGCAAACAGACTAAAGTTGGTGCTACCAAATTCATTGCGGGAAATCAGTCGGCGTTTGTGCATGACAGATTACTCGTTGAGAATATGCTACTAGCAATGGAGTTAGTGAAACTCGGTACAATTATCCTTCCTCATCAACACACTCCAAGCTCTGAATTTCCCAATGGAGTTTATTCACTGGATATTTATGTGTATTACTACGGCTTCTTTCTCGATTCAAGTCAATGGAGAGCTTGCGGGTTATTTCCAAAGTGCAAGAGGGCTATGTCAAGGTTGTTCTCTTTCACCATATCTATTTGTCATAAGTATGGATGTTTAATCGAAAATGCTTGACAAGACTGCAGGGGTAAGAGAGTTTGGATATCACCCAAGATGTAAGAATATTGGCTTAACTCATCTCAGTTTTGCCGATGATATTATGGTTCTTACGGATGGAAAAGTTCGATCATTGGAAGGGATATTTCATGTTTTTGATGTCTTTTCACAAAGGTCGGGACTAAAGATCAGTATGGAAAATCGACAATGTACTTAGCTGGTATAACCGACCAAGTTCAACAAGAACTGATAGACCGTCTCCCTTTCGCCGCGGGACAGCTCCCGGTCAGATATTTGGGGCTCCCATTGGTCACAAAAAGACTAACATCTGAAGATTATTTCCCATTATTGGAACAGATCAAGAAAAGAATAGGATCATGGACAGCTCGATACCTCTTTTTTGCAGGCAGACTTAGTAAAATAAGTCCAGTGTTATGGAGTATAACAATCTTCTGACTGGCAGATTTCCGGCTTCCAAAGTCATGTATCAATGAGATAGACAGAATGTGCTCTTCGTTTCTATGGTCTGGGCCAGATATCAATCCAAATAAAGAAAAAATCGCTTGGGAAGAGGTTTGTAAACCAAAGCAAGAAGGATTTTATATGGCCACAATTTGATTATACATTGATCGTAAAGAGATTTTCAACATTATATTTCTCATGCTAGTTTTGCTACATTTTTATTTAACATATAAGATCAATTTTATTAATTATTAAACTATGAATTGGATGATTAAAAAAATATTACAATAAAAAAAGAAATATATAAAATAACTAAATAGTGTCATAAATGTCAAAATTTTAACAAACATCTAACAACAAATAAAGTGAAAAATAATAGATTTTCTTTTCTCTCTCTGGAAGAACCTCCATAGCATCATCTTCCATTTTTCTTTCTACAAAATATTTATTTCAGAAAATAAAATAATTGTTAGAAACAAAAATGAAATAAAAAATAATGTGCTTAGACAATTTACACTCATTGTAGACATCATTGAAGCACATACTCCCTTTCACCCAACAATTCCACCGTTAAATACTATAGGGATTTTAAAGAAACAGTTAAAAGTAAAACTAAACAAATCATTAAAAACATACAAAGAAACAATAGCGAATAATCTGTATTATATTTTTGTTAGTGGTTATAAAATCCAAACCCAAAAACAATTAAAAAACAGAAAGACAAACCTGAGAAACTCTATCTTTGGAAAATGCTTGTTGATACCTAAAAACTTTAAAAATATAGACTTTTGGAGAGCTCTTTACAAAATTGATGTAAGTTTATAAATATGACTGTAAATATATAAAGATGGGAAAATCTAATTCTGGTACGGATATATATCTAATCGTGATATTCATCCTCTAAATATTTGAGTTGGAGTTGTGAGATAATATCTAGAGCTCTTTATTTAAAAAACTATTTAGAGAAAATGAAGTAATCATGAGATATCTGGAGATCTTAATTAAAAAGAATATATATATATATATATATATATATATTAATTAGATAAAATGGACGATGGAAACACAAAAAAATCAAGGTGAAAACATGTATCATAATATACATCTATGAGATTTTATCCACGTAAACATGGTGTTTAGTAGTATATCATAATATACACTAGGTGCTATCTTTAAAAGGCATTCATTAAATGTACACAGTGGTTTGGATTTTCATAATTTTCTGGATAGTAAGTGTTTTTATTTTTTTGTTTAAAGAATTAAATGTTGCAAAAATGTTACTAAAAATCTTGAAAATATAGTTGCAAAGGTGTTATAAATTTCTTGCAAAACAGTCATAATTCACTATTGTGGAATGTTTCTTGCAAATTTTGTAAGATATTTTCATATGTTGTAGAAAAGTGACAAAATTGTAATGAAAGTTTGCAGCATAAATTTTTTGTCGTGATTTTGCAGTAAATTTGTAACTAAATTGTAACATATATCCATTATTGCAAAAAAAATTGCAAAATCTTGAAAATTTGTAATCAAATTAAACATTGCATTATTATGTTGTAATATCAGATTTTTCTTGTAGTGGATGAATTCGAAGATGTTTAAAGAAACTAATGGAGTTTCAAACTAATGTCATACCGATATTCAAATTTATGGTTTTACTTTAGTAACTCTAAAAAAATATATTTGTTTTTAATAAGTTGGAAAAATTGATAATGCTATATTCAATTTTATATTTGATAATTAACAAATTATAACTTGTTGATTTTTATTTTTTTTAATATTAATTTTTAAGTTTAGGATAAATATCATATAAGATGTATTTATTTTGTTATTGATAAAATTACATTATAAAAACATTTTTTTGTTTGTATTAAGTATTATCTTAACTTTGAATTATGCGGTCAACCCGCAAAACCCGCATTTATAAGGCAGAGCTGGTTAGGATTATTAGTTTATAATCCGCGGAGTGGCGGGTTGACCCGCCAAAAACCGCAAATTAGCTCAACCCGCAATGAGGTGGGTTAAATGGGGCGGGTTAACCCAGATTGACACCCCTACTTGCATGTCAAGTTTCTTTTTTTTTGTTCTTTCTATCATTGATTATATTTCCTTTTGACTTTTTTTGCTTACATTTATTTCTTTCTTACAAGTCTTATTGGCTCTAAATGTTATGTTTTTAAAGAGTTAAAACTCTTCAGAACTTGACTGTTATTTAATCTTGAATTTTCCAATTGTGCTATTGATTTTGATAGAAAAACAGCTTACCGTGTTATATAAACCTTGGAATACATCTAAGATGAAGATATGGGTGACAACTAAGATTGAGACCAATGCGGTGTTGTGGAACAACTTCTTCACAGTTGATATTACTTCACTGGGTTTTCGGGGTTTAGATGGGAGTTTCTTCATCGGCCAAGACCTATTTATACACGTATATAACCATCACCTATCAGGCAAAAGGAAAGATCGAGATTATTGATCAATTTATTTTATAGTACCTTATTGGTTTCTTTCATCATCATCTCATTCTCAATCATATTGACTCTGGTATATTTTGAACAAAACTAGTCAATTATGAATTTATTTTATGTATTTATATCATATGATACTCCAAAAGCTTTGTTGTATTGAAGCATTTCATCTTTAATAGTTGTTCTATTAGATTAACATCTTCTGTTTAGGCGATTTAGTCGATTATTCAGAGAGAAAAAAAGAGCCAAGAATGAAAGGCATATGTACAATATTTGCTACATGTTATTAGGATATACGTATATCCTTTAGAAGCTTCTATGCTTCTCCTCCAATATATTAACGTCCACTCCAAGCTATAGATCAGATCGTATCTTCTCATTACTCCTATGTTTATTCTCCTTGTGCTACACGATTGTATCACTATATAAACCTTGTAACTCTGATCAGTACAATCATCACATTACATTACAACTCTCTATATGGTATCAGAGCATTGATCCATCACAAAAAGAAAAATAAAACAACACATTTTTTTTCCTTTTCTCTCGTCTCTTTTATCAATGTCATCTGAAACTTCCTCTGCTACATCTAATGCTTCACGCATCGCGGTTTACAACGCCAACGATCCAGCGAGCTCTCTTCTCACCGTCAACATGACAAACGTGATGAAACTCTCTGGCTCTAATTACCTTATGTGGAGCCCACAGATCAAAGCCCTTTTAGAAGGACATGAACTCCATTCATTCCTTGAGAAGACGGACAAAACTCCACTTCCAATCATCACCACCAATGGTGCAGTTTCGCCAAATCCTATCTTCCCTCCATGGCATCGTCAAGATTGTTTCTTGTACAGTGCCATCGTTGGAGCGATCTCAGTATCGGTCCAACCACTTGTGGCTAGTGCCACCACCACTCATGAAATCTGGAGTACCCTCGCCAAAAACTTTTGGCACACCAACACGAGGACTCATCAAGAAACTCAAGTTCCAAATCAAAAGTTGCATCAAAGGAACTAAAGCAATCAGCGAATACATGAGGCTGATGAAAACCAAAGCTGACAAGCTGGCTCTTCTCAGAAACCTATGTAACCAGAAGATCTTGTTGAACAAATCTTAGCCGGCCTTCCAGAGGAGTACAAACCAGAGATTGATGTTGTTAATGGCAGAGATCAGCTGATCTTGTTTGCTGAGCTCACAGAAAAACTTCTCAATCGTGAGGCCATGCTTTTATGTGCACAGCCAACTACCCCAGCCTTCCCTGTAATGGCTAACCAGGCTGCTCGAACCACCAACAATCGCAGATCCTGGAGACCCTCTTACACTCCCCGGAACAACAACTCCTCACGTGACAACTACCCCAGATCACGTCCTTATCTTGGCAAGTGCCAAGCCTGTGCAACACAGGGACACAGCGTTCAGTATTGCCCGTCCTTCAGTGTCGTAGCAAAAAACACGATACATCAAGCACCGGTCTTTCCGGGTCCTTCTCAATGGCATCCATAAGAAAATCCTGCTTAAGTTCACACAACACACCCATATGCATGGCTTATGGACAGTGGGGAGTCACATCACTTCACCTCCGATCTAAACAATCTCTCCCTCCATACTCCATATCCTGGAAATGAGTCAGTAGTCATTGCAAACGGTTCAGGGCTTCCAATCACACACTCCGGTTCCACCTCTATTGGTTCTTCTTCTCGTCCCCTTAAACTCAATAATGTTCTCTATGCCCCATCAATGCATAAAAACCTCATCTCTGTGTACCAATTTTGTAACACTAACCGTACATCTGTGGAATTATTTCTATCTTTATTTCAGGTGAAGGATCTGCACACGGGGACGCCACTCCTAACCGCAGCGGCTAAAGATGGCAGTTACCAATGGACCTCTGATATTATCCATACGCCTCATGCTCTATCTGCGCCCACAACCTCTATTCATGATTGACATCATCGTCTTGGTCATCCCGCGGTTCCCATTCTAAAATTTGTTTCATCATTGTTTTCTCCTTCCTTTTCTTGTAAACACTCTGATTCTTTACATTGAAATTCTTGCTCCATCAATGAAAGTCACAAATTGCCTTTCTCTAACACATCTATTACCTCATCTCATCCCTTTAAAATTCTCTTTTCCAATGTCTGGTCATCACCAATCTATTCTTTTGATGGCTATAAATATTATCTTTTAATTGTTGATCATTTCACTTGTTATATATGTTTTTTTCCCGTTGAAGCTTAAGTCTCAGGTCGCAGCCACCTTTACACAGTTTAAAGCACTCGTGGAAAATCAAGTCAACACCAAAATAGACACTTTATACACCAACAATGGCGGGGAGTTCATAGCATTGCGGTCATTCCTTGCACAACAAGGCATCTCACATCTCACCACTCCGCCTCACACACCCGAGCATAATGGTCTCTCCGAACGTCGCCATCAACATATCGTTGAGACTGGATTGGCTCTCCTTACTCACGTGTCAATACCGGTGTCTTACTAGACGTATGCCTTCTCCACCGCCATCTACTTAATTAATCGTATGCCAACTCAAGTTTTGTCCATGGAGTCGCCCTATGCACGTCTTTTTGGAGCCTCTCCGAATTACTCAAAGCTCCGCATCTTTGGGGGCCTGTGTTATCCGTGGTTGCACCCATATACGACTAATAAGCTTCAACCTCGATCTATTCCTTATTTTTTCCTTGATTCCTCTCTCTCAGAAAGTGCATTTTTTTGCGTTGATATTTCTACCTCTCGAATTTATGTTTCTCGTCATGTTCATTTTTGTGAGAATCACTTTCCCTTTTCTAACATTTCTCCCTCGCAGTCATCACCAATAGAAGAGCATGAGACAGCATGGGTACCATCGTTTGAGCGTCTTACACCGGTTGTGGCGGAGCCACCACCTCTGAGTGCACTTCCTTCACCACAAACATCGCCAAGTCCAGAACCGACACCACCGCCCTCACCACCTACGGAGCCCACTCCTCCACCACAGCCTCGCATGGGCACTCGTTTGCAAAATAAAATTGTCAAACCAAATCCGAAGTATGCGATGACATTTTTGCTAGTTAAAGACGTGGAACCACACACCGCTTAACAGGCCCTCTCCATTGGGTGTTGGCGTCATGCTATGGGTGATGAGTTTAATGCTGCTGTTCGTAATCACACTTGGAACTTAGCTCCACCAGAAGAAGCTACCAACCTAGTTGGGAACAAGTGGATCTTTCGTATTAAGTTTCTTCCAGACGGCTCCATTGACAAGTACAAGGCCCAACTTGTTGCTAAGGGCTTCCACCAGCGCCCTGGCATCGATTATCATGAGACCTTCAGTCCTGTGATAAAAGCACCCACCATCAGACTTGTACTTGAACTTTCTGTTGAACGTGATTGGCCACTCAAACAACTGGACATCAACAATGCATTTTTGCAGGGCACACTCACTGAAGCTGTGTATATGGCTCACTCCTATGGATTTGTGGATAAGGATAGGCCGAACTATGTCTGCAAACTGAACAAAGCTCTTTACGGACTCAAACAGGCACCTCGCGCATGGTACAATGAATTGAAGAACTATCTCCTCAGTCTTGGTTTCAAGAACTCATTGACGGATACATCACTATTTTTTCTCAATGACCGGGGTGCCATTCTCTGTCCTCATCTACGTAGATGACTTTGTCATCACAGGCAGTTTACCATCTAAGGTTCAGGATCTCATTTCATCCCTTTCTCAGCGGTTTTCTCTTAAGTATCTTGGCGATGTATCTTATTTCCTAGGCATGGAGGTTCTTCGCACGCCAGCAGGTATCCAACTCTCTCAATGTAAGTAAATTGTGGACTTACTTCATCGGTTGGACATGTCTGACTCGAAGCCCATGCCAAACCCATGTGTGCATCCACTTTGCTTACATTTCTCGATGGCGTTCCTCTCACGAATGGCTCTGAATATCGTAAACTTGTTGGAAGCCTACAGTATTTACTTCTCACTTGACCAGACATAGCCTTTGTCGTCAACAGGTTATCTCAGTTTATGCACAAACCGACCATCACTCAGTGGCTTGCTGCAAAACGAGTCCTTCGCTATCTCAAAGGTAATTATACATCTGGTATCTTTCTTGCCAAGGCTAACCAACATGCTCTTCACGCCTACTCGGACGCTGATTAGGCTGGAGACAATGATGACTACATTTCTATGGGCTCCTACGTTATCTTCCTTGGCCGACATCCAATCTCTTGGTCTGCTAAGAAACAAACAGGGGTGGCACGATCTTCCACCGAGGCTGAGTATCGTGTCGTTGCCAATACAGCTGCTGAGGTTTGCTGGTTATATTTTCTTCTTCAAGAACTTGGTCTCAAGTCCACAACAACACCAGTAATTTATTGTGATAACGTTGGGGCAACATACCTCAGCGCTAACCCGGTCTTTCACACTCGAATGAAGCATTTGGCACTGGACTATCACTTTATTTGTGATCTAGTACAATCTGGGCATCTTCGTGTCATGCACGTCTCCTCAAGAGACCAACTATCCGACGGTCTCACTAAACCACTTCCGAGACCTCAGTTCGAACGTCTCTTCACCAAGATCGGTCTCACTACCCGTGCTCTGTCTTGAGGGGGATATTAGGATATACGTATATCCTCTAGAAGCTTCTATGCTTCTCCTCCACGAAATTGACCTCCACTCCAAGCTATAGATCAGATCATATCTTCTCATTGCTCCTCTGTATATTCTCCTTGTGGTACACGATTGTATCACTATATAAACCTTGTAACTCTGACCAATATAATCATCACATTACATTACAACTCTCGATACATATTACATGACTTGTGTCTGTGGATTATCTTCAAGCTTGTCAAACTCAGTGATCATTGTCGGTTTTGTCATGAAAACATAGGGCACGTGATTGCTTTGTTACTTTCTGCAACTTAACTTTTTCAAAGCCAGGAGTATCCTACTTCCACAAAGTGGCAGCAGCTATATGAGTATTGAAGATTGTATTGTGAAGGAATTGGCGATTGTTTATTCAATGGGAAACTATGATTAGAGTTATGGGCCCTCTGTGCTAAGTTTTAAGGGCCCAAAGTTATGTACCCGATGACGCATATATATAATAATAATCGTATAAGATTGGGAAAACTGGAAAAGCGTGAAAGATAAAAACTAATGACGATGATGATGTTTGGGAAGAAAAAAAAGAGAGACGATGATGATGTCAGATCTTTGTGACGATCTGGTAGAAGAGATACTGTCTAGGGTTCCGCTAATATCTCAAGGAGCAGTGAAATCTACTTGCAAACTATGGAATAATTTATCCAAAGATAGGGTTTTAGCTAAAGCACGAGCAAAACAACAGTTTCTTGGGTTTATGATGATTGGTAATAAGCTTAGTTCATTCATTTTCGATCTCCATGGAATCCAAAATGAATATTTGGTTGAGTCATTTGATAGATGTAATAGATAAATTTAATCAAGTTGAGATATCTCAAATCTTTTATTGCGATGGTTTATTATTATTGGCGACCAATGAGAAGGAAAACCCTAGGCTAGTGGTTTGGAACCCAAACTTGGCACAAACCAGATTGATTCAACCTAGAAATAATTATTGCTTTTCATCCGACATGTATGCTTTCGGATACGACAGCAAAGGTAACCGTTAAATCTTGAGGGTTGAGGACTATTTTGAAATCTACGATTTTATGTCTAATTCTTGAAGATTTCTTGATGTTATTCCTGATTACACGTATATATTGGGTATTCAATAAAACATGTCACTGAAAGGGAATACTTAATTTATTGTTCGAGGAGAGACACGGGGACATGAAGTGATCTTTGAAAAATGTTTACTCTCTATTGATTTTTCGAGGGAGAGAGAGAGTTGGACGGCGTCTTCCCTTTTCGTTTGACTTTGATAAAGGTTACGATATTGCGGTTTTATCTTAACAGTTGATATTATTAGTCCTTTGGATTTTACCATCTTTTGTGGGAGTTTCTTCATTGAACAAGAGAAGAAACTTGCAGTGCTGCTGGACATAAACAACTGCAACAAAGCTTGCATCATTGGAGAGAATGGATACATGAGAGAAGTGGTACTCAGAGAAACTCCTCCTCATGCGCGGGATTTTCCTCCTCACGTGCGGTATTGTCAAACGCAGTTGTGCTTTTATGCTCCAAGTTTAGTGAAAATCAACCTTTTTACTAAAGGTAACATCGAGATTATTAGCCGCTCGATCCTTTTTACAATAATCTTTTTATTTTTTCCATCATTATCTTTCCATTCATTTACTCTTCTTCTTCTTCTTCTTTTTTTTTTTGCCTGGCATACTTTCTTTTCTTGTGCACAATTATGTGTTATTTTTTTCCTTTTTACATTTATAACATGTTATTTATGTTTGAATCATCACAATCTTCCTCTAGGAATAAACATTACAACTTAACCGGAAATGAAAACCCAAACGATGGTTAAGCTTAACCATGTTCTTGTTACATCTTCAGGGCTAAGTTCTGCACTCCATTTACGTATTGTTTGTTCTTCCACTGTATAATCCTCTCCTCTAAACTTTGGAGTCTGATGTCTCAACAATGGAGTGGTATGATTTTGTCGAAGCTAATCTCGGAGAGGTAAAATTAACTCCGAGCTTTTAACTCCAGAACCGGTTTTGATTATAAACCTAAACTAAACCAACGACTGATTTGATTCTCTCCTTGATTTAGGTCACAGTGATGAATTCTGAAAATACTTAGGTCTAAAAAGTAATAACTTCCATCCCAAGTCATCGGAAAACAGTCTCTGCTCTAAAGAGAGAGGATGAAGTGGATAAGCAAAATATATCTTCCTGAAGATTTGGTAATCAAGATACTCTCTAGAGTTCTGGTGAAATCTCTGGCACGATTGCGATCAACATCGAAAAGATGGAACGTTTTGGTCAAAGATGGTAAATTTGCTAGAAGCACTCTGTTAATGCTCAAGTGCACTATACTTTACTTCTCATGTTAAATGATTTTAGGGTTTATTTAGTGAGCCTTGATCTCCATGGAAACGTTACTCCATCTGCAAAGGTAACAAGTCAATTCAGTTTAAAGGATCCTCTTTCCGAACAAGTGGATATATATAACGCTTATCACTGCAACAATTTATTGTTATGCATTACCAAAGACAATAGACTAGTCATTTGGAATCCGGTTTCAGGGGAAACCAAGTGGATACAAGCTAGAAAAAATTTCAACAAAACCGACTACTATGCTTTTGGTTACGATAACAAATCCTCTCGTTACAAAATCTTGAGGATGCATAGAGTCGTTGGATTCCCAAAGTACACTGAGTCTGAAATCTATGACTTTGTTTCTAACTCGTGGAACGGAATTGGTTCAAATACCACTGAAATTTGCAAACCAAGGAGAAGGAGTCGGAGTCATGGAGTATATGTCAAGGGAACTTGATGGAATCATTACCGGTTCTAATTTATGATCATCTAATCAGACCAAGTTTCCCAATAGAAAATACATGACGTAAGCCTAAAGTATGTTACGTCTTTTAAGTTAAGTATTTCGTTTATTTGCTTCAGTTAATAATAAGGATGAGAAGCAGTCAACCTATTGTTTAGGAACCATCTCGTCCACCTTTCCCACTTTCCAGCAATGTAGGAGCAAGCCTCCATTTTCATTCATGTATATTCTATTTAATCTAAATGAAAAAGCCAAAAGAGGCAATCTCAATTTCCCAAAGTCATATGTGTCTCTTATCGCTTTCGTTGCTAACAATTGGTATCAGAGCAGTTATTTTTCTTCGTGTTGTCGGCATTCTCTGAATCAACATCAACAAGAGCTTCAAATCATACAAATTTTTTTTTTTCTTATTTCTTTTCCTTTTCACTACTTCCATATCACCACTTCCTCACCATTCCACCACAAAAAAACAAAAAAAATCAAATAAAAAAACAGTCGTTGCTCTATATCAGAGTGAAGAAACTATGACTAATAACAAAGAAATACTCGACGACTTAGAAGCAAGTCTCGGGTCAGTACAAGACGAGCTTCAGAAGATGAGCGTGGGCATCAACAAAAAAATTTGTACTCTGGAGTATTCAATCAACCGCACACTAGATGACTCTATCAATCAAATGATGGAGATGATGAACAGTGGTTGCAGAAACGGAGCCAGTGCGTCCAGGGGCAACAAAAGAGTGGATTATCAAGGAGAAACCGTGAATCCCTTTGCACAACAAGCTGGTAACACCATCAGCCAACATGTGAAATTGGAATTTCCGAAATTTCATGGCGGAGACCCATCAGAATGGTTGAGCAAGGCACGAAAATATTACTCATATCACGATATGATTGGAGGAGAAAGAGTGAGTTTTGCATCGTATCATCTCACAAATGAGGCTAATCGTTGGTGGCAAGCAAAATCAAAGGCTATCAGTATCAATGCTCATCACATACCGTGGTAAACGTTTGAAGCAGAGTTATTAACAAGATTTGGACCACTTGATGGAGAAAACTTTGATGAAGAATTGTGCCACATATGCCAAAAAGGATCCTTGCTTGACTATCAACGAGAATTTGAAAAGCTACAGACTCAAGTCGAGGGTTGGTTGGAGAAAGCTTTAGTAGGAACGTTTATGGGCGGCCTTCATCCCTCCATCTCTAACGGGACATCAACATCTTTAAACCAAAAACAATGTTAGAGATCATTAACCTGGCGCGATTACGCGATGATCAATTACAAAAAGAGAAGCGGTGGAGCAATCCCAGGGCGTATTCTAACCCATCTCAACCTCGACTGGACTATTCCAAGTCGGCACCATCGTCACAATTGGAGAAGCAAAACCAAGTCCCACGGCGGTTGAGTTGGGACGAGTGAAAAAGGAAGAGAAGTCTGGGGTTATGCTCTAATTGTGACAAACGATACACCCCATGACATATCTGTAAGAAGTCTCAATTACTGTATAATTGGAGAAGATGACGATGAGGTCAGCGGGGACAAAGAAGTAGAGAAGTCAGAGGAGGAACCAGAGATTACACTCCTAGCGCTCACGGGGTTGGATTCTCCAAAAGTAATCCGCGTTCCTACGATTATCAACAAACAACAACTTGTGGTGTTGATTGATAGTGGTTCCACACATAATTGCATAAGTAAGCAAACGGTGAATTGCTAAAGTTTGAAGATCACAAAGACGAAACATTTCCGAGTTAAGGTTATGGATGGACATCCCCTTATTTTTTGGGGAAAATTCGCAAACGTGGCAGTCAAACTCGGCTGGAGCAAAAAAAATCATTGTTGGGCTTCAGAACCAGGAAATCAAACAGGCCATGCCAGAAGAAATTTTCAGAGAGGCCAAATCTGGCCAAACATGCCTGCCCCTTAAATTGGAAGACAACAACGACACCGTTTCAAGTACATCGATAGAGATAGAGCAACTCCTTCAACATTTCGATGTTGTTTTTCAGACACCTTCGCAACTACCACCATCACGCCAAATTGAACATCATATTACTCTCAAAGAAGGCAGTGATCCGGTCAATGTTCACCCATACCGCTATGCTCATTTTCAGAAAGTAGAAACTGAAAGACAGGTTAATGCAATGTTACAAACATGCTTGATTCTACCGAGCTCGAGCCCCTTTTCTTCTCCAGTCCTGTTAGTGAAGAAGAAAGATGGTTCCTGGCGATTTTGTACAGATTACACGGCTGTCAACGCCACTACAGTCAAAGATTGTTTTCCAATCCCCGCCGTCGAGGACATACTCGACGAGCTCCACGGAGCGATGGTGTTCACAAAACTCAATCTTATGGCCGGCTATCACCAAGTTCGGGTTCATCCTCCGGATATTCATAAAACAGCCTTTCGAACACACAACGGCCACTATGAATTCTTGATCATGCCCTTCGGACTTTGTAATGCACCGTCAACTTTTCAGTCATTGATGAACGCGGTTTTCCAACAATACCTACGTAAGTTCGTCCTTGTATTTTTTAATGACATCCTTATCTACAGAAAATCACCGTACGAACACTTGGACCACGTCCATATTGTCAAGGAGATATTGCAAGAAAATAACTTGTTTGTGAAACACAAGTAATGCGAATTCGGGAAACAAGAGCTGGAGTATTTGGGACACATAATTTCTGGAGATGGCGTTAAAGTTGATCAATCCAAAATTCAAGCAATGATAGAGTGGCTAGTTTCTACTACAATCACAAAGCTGCGAGGTTTTATGGGTTTAACAGGCTATTACCGGAAGTTTGTACGGATTTACGGCACCATTGCACGACCATTGACTAACCTGTTGAAAAAGGGAAGTTCATATGGTCTGCCGAAGCTGAAGAAGCTTTTGGAAATCATAAGACAGCCATGTCTTCAACGCCAACGTTAGCCATGCCAGATTTTGAGTCCACATTCATCATTCAAACTGACGCATCGGGAGAAGGGATTGGTGCAGTCCTTACACAAAATGGATAACCACTCGCGTTTATGAGTCACTCGTTGGCGGTAGCTAAACAAAACTGGTCTACCTACGCACGGGAAATATTGGCTATTGTGGTGGCAATAAGTACCTGGAGACCGTACCTATTGGGGCGACATTTTACCATCCAAACAGATCAACGGAGTCTTTTTTTTTCTTTTGGAGCAACGCATCCTCACACCGGAACAACAAAAATAGATGGGTAAATTGGTGGGCTATGATTATGATATCACTTACAAAACAGGGTCCACTAACAATGTTGCTGACGCTTTGTCTCATCGCAATGATAGCCCGTGTTTAAATGCTCTGTTTACACCAGCAGCAATAATTTGGGAAGATTTAAGAGCACTGGCAACAACAGATCCATATTTGCTGCATATTGGGAAACAAGCTGAATCTCTGCCAAATCAGCCTTACGTGTGGAGAAATGGGTTAATTTACTTTCACAATCGTGTGGTACTACCTCTTGACTCTCCTCTTGTTCAAAATCTCTTAGCAGAACACCACAACACACCCGCAAGAGGACATTCGAGAGTGCTCCACACATTCAAGCGACTGGCATCGCACTTCTATTGGCCATCTATGCACCGAACGGTTCGAGATTTTGTGGCGAGTTGTGATGTTTGTCAACGCGCAAAATATGATAGCCTATCCTTGGTGGGTCTGTTACAACCGCTACCAGTTCCGGAGCAAGTTTGGGACGACATATCTATGGATTTTGTCGATGGGCTACCTCGCTCGGACAATCACACAACCATTATGGTCGTCGTGAATCGTTTGTCTAAATCAGTTCACTTGGTGCCTTTGTGTCACCCGTATACGGCAAGGTCTGTGGCTTCAAAATTCATTGAATTCATTGTGAAGCTACACGGGATACCAAAATCTATAGTAAGTGATCGAGAACCAGTCTTTGTGAGTGCATTTTGGCGAGAGTTGTGGAGACTGTCAGGGACACAACTACGAATATCGTCAGCTTATCACCCGCAAACGGACGGCCAAACAGAGGTCATAAACCATTGTATTGAGTAGTCTTTACAGTGCTTTGTGCACAACAGACCGAAGCAGCGGAGCTCTGATAACATCGTATTTTGACCCATTTGTACTATGGTTTTTATATTGTTTTAAGAGAGATTTGGTATGATTTCAAAGCTAAATAGGCTATTATCAAGTACTGTTAGTGTCAAAGAGGTTTTACAGATTTTATGGGAATATGGATCAAAAAGGAGCAAAGACCCGTTTTAAGCCAGTTTCAGAGCATCAGAAATTTGACAACATTTGAAGACATTCCAGTGGACAAAAAATTCGAGTTCTATATACCATTGGAAAGGTTGAAGAGTCAAAATTTGTATGGGATAAGAATCAAAGCAATCCATTCAGCCGTTTGGAATATGCATCGCAGAAGATGAAGCTATGTCAAACCAGAGCCAAAGCACCAACACCTTGGTCACCAAGCTCGTGACCGAGGCCAGGCCTTTTGGGCACCCCGGTCACTAAGCTCGTGACCGAGGCCAGCCTCCTTCACTGCCTTAGACGATTGACCCATCACCAAGATTGGCCCATTGCCCCACAGTCACAAAGATGACGAGTCTGCCCTTCCTAAACCCTAGAAGCCAATCTCTTGCACCCAAGATTTATATATACAAGTTTATGGAACTAGGGTTTCGTGTGCCTCATCAAAGTTTCAACCACCACTTAAGTTCACCATAGAAACCCTAGAAAGTTCATCATCACAACAAGAAGCCAACGCCGCCTCTAAGGAGCCGCATAAGCCAACTGATTCACTGAAGCTTTGAAGTTCCACCATCTCTTTCTCTATTCTTTTGTAACTTTGTCAAAGGAGAAGTCCTTACATCTTGTTAAGTAATCTCTAAACCTTTACCTTATTGCATTAGATCTATGTTTTACTCTTTCATATCATCGATGACAACCTTGAGCATGGCCGAGTAGACTATCCAGTTGGGTCTAAAGGGCCAGTCAATGGGGTGAGATGATCATTGTCTTTTGAGTGGCAAGTTTCTTTGTATTTGCATAATCGTTTACACTGTCTTTCGGTCTTATCTCATTTTTAATGCATATAGTTAGAGTCATGAACTAGCTATTGATCTTAGGCATCTAAGTAATTAGAACCGTTTGCTTAGTTTGTTGGAACCTAGATTTGATGAGTATCGCGTCATAACAAACACATACCCCTTAGTTATGGAGTTTTATGGATTAGGATTGAACTTGATTTTATTGCTTTGAAACCTATGTTATTGCCTGCGATATTGAGTAATAGGATTTGTGGATTTCAGGCAGTTTTCTCTATGACAATAGGTTAGCCGAACATTAGTGTTTCATAGTCTGAGACTTAGGAGTAGACATGCATTACGTAGAACTTATCTTGAATGAATTGATCATTGAACCCCAGAGACCCCCTTAAGTGCCCAACATTCATCTCATATTGATTTACATTCGCTTTATTTGGTTTGCGTGATTTGTGTGACACAAAATCCCTTTTATTATTGAGTTCTAACTTTACTTGTTCCTCTTGATTTGCAATACATCTTCTCTCTCTGTGGGATCGATATACCTTAAGTACTACGATTGATTGTTGTGCACTTTTTATACCCCCATCAAGTTTTTGGAGTGATTGCTTTGTTTGCAAATTTACGAACTAGAGTAACGTCTAGAATATTGTGCTACTGAATTTCCTTTGTGGTTTGCATTGTTTCAGGAGACCTTGAGGATGAACCTCGACGCTCTCCCAGATAAGTTTCACAACCTAACTCTTGCGCAGCTGTTGGCGCAACACAACTCTATGGATGGAGAGATTTCTGGAGCATTCTCTAACTCACGTTCTGGAGCTTACCACGGCTACTCTAAGCCATCTCGTGGTAAACCTATAATGAGAAATTCTGGATGTCCATCACTTTCTCGATCCTCTGGAGATCGCCCAATGAGACTATCTCATTCTTTTGGTCCACACTACCCGGACTGATACCACCCACCTATGGATCTTCACTTTGATTCAAGAGAATTAATGAGAATTGAAGCATATGAAGGCTATGAAGCACCACTCTTGGATGCTTACACTGATAAGATGATGAAGCTTATGCAACAATTCTCCTCTGAACAAAAGAAGCAGCATGAAGAGCTTGATGCCAAGTTCACTAAGATGGAAGCTGTTTTCAGTTCTAAGATCTCTACACGCACCGAACAAGTCCACCATATTGAAGATCAAATTCATGGCATCAACCAGGAGTTATTAAAGCATGGTGAATATTTTCAAGAACAAGATGACAAGATCCTTGACGCAATGTACTCTACCCACCAGGTAGAAGACCGGCTGGAACAAAAGTTGGAGACTTTGCAGCAGAAATTTGATGATGGAGATCTAAGTGAAAAAAACTTTGGATGTCAGAAAGGAGAGACCACCATCTCGTCTAACCTTACTCAGGGAGAGGATGAGCCCGGAGAAGCCTGCTGCAACATGATAACTAGGATCCCTTATGGAGAAGTTCTCGAGAACAACAACTTTCATCAATCTCGAAACCAAGGAGACATCTATCCCCGAGGTAACTATGAACCTCCTCCGGCTCCTTACCGTCACTATGAGGACTGGAAAGCACCCCCAAGTCATCACCAAAACCACTTCCCATATCCATAAAAGAAGACCCGAAGATCTCCAAAATTGATTGCCACGGAACTACCATGCTTACCGCCTTCAACAATACCTTTTCAAGACCATGGTAATGCTTACTCACGTCAGAGGATTCTAGAGGAGAAGCTTGAGAGTTAACTGAGGAAATGTTTGGAGCTACATGAAAAAAGTTCAAGAAAACTCCACAAGAGAATTGACATGATTGAAAAGGCTATATGGGGACTTACAAGAAGGATCACTAAACTTGAGTGGAAGAGCGAAGATAAAGAGCTGGCACTGGAAACCACATCCAAATTTCAGGAAGGATTTGAGGATGATGAGAATTCGGAATCTCCACCTCATGTTGGCTGCAATGTGATTACACCTCACAAGTTGGTACAACCATCGCAAGAACTAGAAGAAGGCGAGATATTTCAAGGAGGAGAAAGAGACCTTAGAAGGATGAGCCTTTCACGGAACATCTATGATTTCACCTTGCAAAGAAACCAATGGTATCCTCATACCATAAGCCTAAGGAAGCTTGGAGATTTCAACAGGGAAGTTGAGCAACTACCAAAAGGCACATCTTTCGACAAGGCCTGTTCCAAGTATGGCATAGACCAATTTTTCTTGGAAAGTTCTGAGACTAGAGCTAAGATGAAAGAGCTATATGAACAAGCATTAAGATACTCGAGACCCCCAAGGAAGCTTACCAAATCCAAAAGTCCCTGAAGATTCCTAATATCTTGTATTATAAGAGGAGTCAAGTTTAAAGATGCATTGTGTGACTCTGGTTCATGCATTAATCTGATGTCTTCCAGATGCAGAGAAGATTGATTTGAAATATCTTCTAACATCCAACATTCGCATAGGATTTGCGAATTGTTCATCTATAGCTCCATTGGGGATGGTCTCGGATATGGGCGTGAAGATCGTAAATTGTGATATTCCCACAGATTTCCAAGTGGAAAAACTTCACAACTCATACTAGGAGGATCTTTCCTTGCAACAACTGGAGCAATAATGGATTGGCCTAAAAAAAAGATAAGTTTTGCCAACATTGATCGAAAAGTTTTCTACGGAGGCATACCTTTTGTTCTGACATCTCAACAACCAAGGAGAGGTTATTCGGACCCTAATGGGACACCACCAGAGCTTGCCAATGCCAAGAAACTTTGTCTTAGGACAGAAGATTCTTCTCATCTCACATAAGAGAAGAACCAAGTCTAGCCAAGGACTTTAAATAAGGGCGCTTAGTGGGAGGCAATCCACTTTGTAAGTTTTATTTTCCCTTATAGAATAGATTTCCTTTTGCTTTTGATTTATGCATGTTTTATCTCAGGTATTCCACATAAACAGAAAAGAAAATACAAAAAAAGAAAATAGAAAAGCAGAAAAGAGAAGAGAATCAAGTTGGATCCAACCTAGGTCACAAGGCTTTTGACCGAGGTCCCAAGGAGAGCCAACCCCGGTCACAAAGCCTGTGACAGAAGTTTCGGAGGATGTCAGCCTCCGGAGTTATGTTTCACATGTGGCAAAAAGATTTCACAAGTCTGGTCAAAATGGTTTTGATCAATGAATGCAGAAGGCAACAGATTGGTTATGTCCAAGATCAATGCTGAAAGTACCCACAAGGCACAACTCATCTCCAACTTGAAGTAGGATGACATCAGGCCATACCCTGGTCACAAGCCCATGACCGAGGCCCCAAGAAGGCCAGACCCTGGTCATGTAGCCAGTGACCGAGGTTTTTCTGAGCAAAACCTCTGAGAGCCGATTTCCAGGTTCTGAGGAAATTTTGAAGAATATTGTTGATCCGGTACATTTCTGACCTTATAGAGCTTATTGGAGCTAATTAAATCATCTTAGGGAGCTATGCAACTTTCCCCGACCTCATCCATTGAGTTTAACCAAGTCATGGCCAAAGTTCAAAACCGGGCCGCGACTAGGTCAAAACCAAGCCTCATGAAGAATTTTCAAGTTCTACTCAGGCGAACGATCAAGGATCAGGTACTCAACATCATATGGACATTCTAGGAGTAATGGTCGAGTCACTTTTTGGAAAAGGATTCATGGTAAGAAGATTATCCCATCTTAAGCTTCGCAGTTGCATAATTCACCAAAGTTGAAGGATATCAAAATCTACTCGAGCCAAATTGGTCCAACTTGACACACGCCTACAAGTTGACCATGAGGAATTTTTGGTCGAAGAAATTTCAGAAAAAGAAGCTCGGAGAAGAAAATGGCCAATCATCAAAATTGAGTCTGCAGCCGGCATTGTTCCGCGGCTACGAAACCCACCAAGGTAAGAGAATTTCTAAGAAATACTTAGTCAAATGAGCTATAATCGGATACTCAACATTTTTGAGTGTTTTTGAGAGTGATGATCAAGGAATATCTTATAGAATGAAATTTGAAACTATAAATTCCCCTTGTTCTTTGCCGAAACCGATCCGCGGCTAGGAATTTCACAAATCTTGGGCCATATTGCTGATGGTTTTATGGATTGACAAAAGATTCAATATCTAAGGATATGAGGATATTTGGGAAGTTATGATCAAAGAAAATGTAGCCATGATCGGGCTTGATTTCGAGATTTTCCATTGGACCCTATTTTGAAGGTATACTCGGGCCATAATGGGTAAAACTTCAATGGGGCATCCAAATATCGGATCCACAAGTGAGCGTACATTTCTTTGATACATTTTTAAGAAGGAACAAGGAAGAAGAGGGCAGCCACATCCATTCCGGGTTCGGAAGGACGGCCCCGGTCACGAGGGCCGTGACCAAGGCGTGAAGGAGGGCCAACCCCGGTCATGACCACTTGTGACCAAGGTTTTCACACCCTAGTGCCTCCACACCACTCATCTTTTACACCATGTCACTTCACTGATCAGATCAGTTCACCAATCCAACCACAGAGCATTATTTGGAGCAAATCAGTCACCATGGGAAGATCTCAACCATGGCAATCATGACATCAAAGAGATAACATCACCACCATCTCACCATCAACACCACTCTATCCTTATCTTTATTATTTATCTCTATTTATGTTTTAGCATATCATTGATGGTTTTTAGGTTTTTGTCTCAGGAAAGATGCATTTAGAAGATGATCTTCACAAAGAATTCAATGGACTAGAACCAAGTCCATGCGATGTCAAGTTTCAAGGGAAGAAACACCGGTTAGTCACCAACATTCCAATTCAGGTGACATTGTTCTTAACTCAACTTTCCCTTATGATTTCCATCCTTTTCTCCTTCTTGTTTTCCCACCGAGGATGATGTGATTTAAGTCTGGGGGGAAGGATGTGCATCCTTTACTGACACCTCTATTTTGTTGACCTGAGACCTTTTGCCAGTTTTTACATCAATGATTATGCCTATTTATGCGATTTTATCGAGTCAAAAAATTTTTATTGAGTCAAAACTGTTAGGGAATGAGGACTTTGATCTATTGGATTATCTGGAATGGTGATTACTCTAATGACTCACAGCTTGTCCGAGGTTCCGTTTGAGAAAAGCCATAGGAGGATTCAACATTCCCCAAAAGCTTATTTTTGTTGGAAAGTAAGGGTAAACCAAAGATGTCTCTAAATCTATTTGAACCTAACTTGACATTCAATTTCTTCCTCAGGGATTGACACTCATTGGACATAGGCCTATTCAAACCATACAAGGCCATGCAATTTTCCACCAAGCATACAGAAAATAAAGAAAATATGAAAAGAAAGAAAAAGAAAGGAGAAGGAAAGAAATCAAAGCAACATGCCCAAGTGAACCAAGGGATGATGCCTAAACTCATGTATCTTTTGCGACCTCATGGAAGGATTTTGTTGTAAGGGAAACATTAAGAGTCAAAGCGGCCAAGGGATGATGCGTAGACCAGTGTGTCCTTTTTGATTCCAGGGAGACTCGTCCCAAAGAAAACAAAAGAAAGAAAGAAAAAAGAAGAAGAAGAAGAAAAGGCGAAGCACCGGAAACGACAAAACTTGGTGGCTGTAAACATGATATCAAGGAGTTTGGAATAAAAAAAGAGAGGGGAAGTATGCTGGAGAAGGCCTTGGTAAGAAGAATTTTCCCTGCCTTTAAGTCGATTTCCCTTTGGTAAGACCACCGTACTTTTCATTCCATTAATTTATGTAAAGAGATGACAATGGAACTCCGAAAACTCCTTTGGATTGAAGTAACTAGGTTTGAAGATGATCCTTGTGGTTAATCTCGGACTATGTTCCAACGCCCAGTGACAAACTGTTTGAAGTACAGACATCCCCATCAAGCTAAGTGAGTTTCCGTGATTTTCAAACCTCTCTTCCATTCTGTTTTGCTTGAGGACAAGCAAAGGTTTAAGTTTGGGGGAGTTGATAACATCGTATTTTGACTCGTTTTTTCTTTGATTTTTATATTGTTTTAAGAGAGATTTGGTATGATTTCGAAGCTAAATAGGCTATTATCAAGTATTGTTAGTGTCAAAGAGGTTTTACAGGTTTTATGGGAATATGGATCAAAAAGTAGCAAAGACCCGTTTTAAGCCAGTTTCAGAGCATCAGAAGTTTGACAACATTTGAAGACCTTCATATAGACCAAAATTGGAGTTCTCTATATCATTGGAAAGCTTGAAGAGTCAAGATTCGTATGAGACAAGAATCAAAGCAATCCATTCAGCCGTTTGGAAGATGCATCCCAGAAGATGAAGCTATGTCAAACCGGAGCCAAAGCACCAACACCTCAGTCACCAAGCTTGTGACCGAGGCCAGGCCTCTTGGGCACCCCGGTCACTAGGGTCGTGACTGAGGCCAGCCTCCTTCACCACCTTAGATGCTTGGCCCATCACCAAGATCGGCCCATTGCCTCCACACTCACCAAGATGACGAGTCGGCCCTTCCTAAACCTTAGAAGCTAATCTCTTGCGCCCCAAGACCTATATATACAAGTTTATGGAACTAGGGTTTCGTGTGCCTCATAAAAGTTCCAACCACCACCTAATTTCACCACAGAAATCCTAGAAAGTTCATCATCACAACAAGAAGCCAACACCGCCTCTAAGGAGCCGCAGAAGCCAACTGATTCACTGATGCTTTGAAGTTCCACCATCTCTTTCTCTATTCTTTTGTAACTTTGTCAAAGGAGAAGTCCTTACATCTTGTTATTTTTGGATCTGAAGAAGTAATCTCTAAACCTTTACCTTATTGCATTAGATATATGTTTTACTCTTTCATATCATCGATGACAACCTTGAGCATGGCCGAGTAGACTATCCAGTTGGGTCTAAAGGGCCAGTCAATGGGGTGAGATGATCATTGTCTTTTGAGTGGCAAGTTTCTTTGTATTTGCATAATCGTTTACACTGTCTTTCGGTCTTATCTCATTTTTAATGCATATAGTTAGAGTCATGAACTAGCTATTGATCTTAGGCATCTAAGTAATTTGAACCGTTTGCTTAGTTTGTTGGAACCTAGATTTGATGAGTATCGCATCATAACAAGCACATACCCTTAGTTATGGAGTTTTATGAATTAGGATTGAACTTGATTTTAATGCTTTGAAACCTATGTTATTGCCTGCGATAGTTGAGTAATAGGATTTGTGGGTGTCAGCCAGTTTCTCTATGACAATAGGTTAGCCGAACATTAGTGTTTCATAGTCCGACACTTGGGAGTAGACATGCATTACGTAGAACTCATCTTGAATTGATTGATCATTGAACCCCAGATTCCCCACTAAGCGTCCAACATTCATCTCATATTGATTTACATTCACTTTATTTGCTTTGCGTGACACAAAAAAAAGGAACAAATTAAAAGAGGAAAAAGAGAAATACTAAATAGTTAATTTAACTAGTCAATAACTAAAATTAAGAAATACATTTAAAATAATATAAAAATAAAAATAAAACCATGACTAAAAAGGAAAAGGAAATACAGTATTTGAAAATTTATATTATCATTAAATAAAATTAAGAATTAACTAAAACCAACCCTATAAAAAACTACCGTAAAGAAAAAAATTAATCAATAATTAAAATTAAAAAATACATTAAAATAAATAAAAAGGGAACAAACAAAAATTTTAATTTAACTAATCAGTAATTAAGATTAAAATATATTTTAAAAAAATACGAAAAGGAAAATAAAATCATAACTAAAAAAGAAAAGGAAATACCGTATTTGAAAATTTATCTTATCATTAAGTAAAATTCAGATTTAACTAAAATCAACCCCAAAAAAATATAATGAATTAAGTTAAAAGTTTAGATAATATATATTTTTAAAACATGTCACTAATCATTCAGATTATGCCACGTGTAAAATTATAAAAAAAATATATAGAAAAAATTAACAAAAAAAGGAAATTCAATAATTGTTGATATATCAAAAATATTAAAACCATATATTTAGGAATAATTAAAACCAACACCTAAAGAAAGGAACAGATTAAAAGAGGAAAAAAGAGAAACACTAAATAGTTAATTTAATAATCAATAACTAAAATTAAGAAATACATTTAAAACAAATATAAAAATGAAAATAAAACCATGACTAACAAGGAATAGGAAATACAGTATTTGAAAATTTATATTATCATTAAGTAAAATTAAAAATTAACTAAAGTCAACCCCATAAAAAACTACCGTAAAGGAAAAAATTAATCAATAATTAAAATTAAGAAATACATTTAAAAATAAATAAAAAGGGAACACACCAAATTTTTAATTTTACTAATCAGTAATTAAGATTAAAACACATTTAAAACAAATACGAAAACAAAAATAAAACCGTAACTAAAAAAGAAAAGGAAATACAGTATTTGGAAATTTATCTTATCATTAAGTAAAATTCAGAATTAACTAAAATCAACCCCAACAAAAACTATAATGAATTAAGTTAAAAGTTTAGATAATATATATATTTTTTAAATATGTATATTTAATAAACTATTTATCTCAATTATTAGTTAATTAGAAAATAACTTACAAATTAGAGAATAAATTAATAAATAATAAATAATATGATTAAACTTCTATTTTATCTAATATATATTGTATCTTATTATATCAATTAAAAAATTTTCAAATTTATATATTTGGATTATAATATTATTTAGAATCCAATAACAATTTATTTGCTTTAACCTAATTTAGTTTATTTACAATGTTAGTTTTCCAAGTTTCATAGAGTCCTAGACCTTTCAGATATTTTAGTTAATTTTATGTATTTTCGTTATTTGATATAAAAATAATTGATAGTTTTGGGTTTATAATTATTGGATAATTAAGTTATATCAAGTCTGAATATATTATTAATATTGTTGGGTATATAATTGTATTTCGAGTATTTTGGGTATCCATTCGGTTCTCGGTTCGGTTCAGTTCATGTTTGGTCTTTCGCATATAAGAGTCCAGGATCTATTTGGATTTTTATGGGTTAGTATCCCTTTTCAGATTGGATTTAGTTTAGTTTTTTGGGTTTCTGATATTTTGTCAACACTATCTAACATGGTAGTTGGAAAAGAAACAACAAGTGGGATCCAAAAGCTTTTAGACATATATAGATTTCTAATATTTTTATAAGAAAATTTTAGTATAGAAAGTTAATTAATTTATTCATTTAGAAAACTAAAATTTTGTAAATAACTATTTTCTCTAACTAAACATGATTTCTATTTATTTTTCTAAAATAATTTAGGATATATTATTAATAACAAACATCTAATTAAATAAACATGATTTATTTTAATTTATTATAAAGTTTAAAACCCGCCCATGGCCGGGTCCTAATCTAGTGTTTATATAAAGTGGAGCTGGGGAGAAAAAAACATTTCACAAAATAAGAAAGTAAAATAATATCAACCAATAATCGATGATGGTTAGAAAGTTAACAAAAATCTATCATTATAATTTTAAAATCTGTAAGAATATGGAAAAAAAATCTTTGATAAAAATATTAGCTTACTTTTACGTTTATATGAAGAGGCTTTCTTTTTATAACTAGTAAAAAACATAAGAGAACTATCTTCTCAAACCTTTCCTTGAACTTGGTATGTTTTGTAACTTCATGTTTTGGAGAAGACTATTTACGCATAAACTTGCCGTATCTGTTTCCACGATGATTTCATAGCTAAACATATGTTTTCTGTCCCTTTATGCGGTCATCAATTCTGTCTGGAGTGTGTCAAAAGACATATAGAAGTGAGGTTACTTGAGGGAAGAGTACCAAGATGTCCTCATCATCAATGCCAGTCTAAGCTACCTCTTAAAAGTTGTGTCAATCTTTTGACACCTAAACGAAGAGATATGTGGGAGAGAATGATCATAGAGGAATCGATTCCTGTGGTGAGTAGAGTTTACTGCCCAAACCCAAGGTGATCGGCTGTAATGTCGAAAACCAAAGCTGGAATTATGAGATGCTGCTTTAAATGTCGTAACTCGTTAGCCCTTTTGCGTCAACTGCAAAGTTTCATGGCATAATGACTTGTCCTGCGAAGATTACAAGAGATTGCATCCATATGCTACAAAAAACGATGGAAAGGTAAAAGCTCTTGCAAATCGGAAATCATGGCGTCAATGCGGAAAGTGCCAACACATGATTGAACTTTCTTATGGATGCGTAGTAGTACAATGCAGGTATCATCTCTATTGACAACATTTAATTTCCTTTCAGCTTTTGTTAAATGCTTTTATCTGATATAGCATTGTATTTTCATTATAGATGTGGACATATATTTTGCTACCAATGTGGAGCCAAGGCTGGAGGTTGCAACCATGGTCATAGTTTTCCATGGCCACGGTGGCTATTGTGGAGTTGCTACCTGTTTCTTTTTTTCCTTTTCGTACTTGGGATATATAGTATGATCGGTTTAGTGGGTTTTATCAGATGAAGGGATCACTTCATGACCCCGACATTACAGTTTTGGAGGCTGAGCTTATGGCATTGAACCTAGGAATATTCCAAGCCGTGAGTTTGGAGATGATCACATCTCAATTTACTGTGATAACGAACAAACTTTTGAATTGGTAAGTTTTATTGACTAATAAGGTTCACATGTCTTTGCTTTTATATCTTAAAATCTAGCACTCTTGTTCTTGTGACTTATAAAGTTTGCTAGTAAAGTTTCCATTTTTTTTAATCCGTGAATGCTGATATACTGTCTTGATTGAATCTCTTTTTGTTAAGCGAGTATATATTGCCTTGATCATAAATTCTTGTGGAGACATCACATATACGAATCTTGAAACCAAACAGATGATCTTGGGTTTTAAGGTTCTGTAAAATATAGATCAATAATTCTTAGTCTTACCATAGCGTTTCTCCAGTCCATTTAAATCCCCGGTGCTTTGAACCTTTTTTTCTTTTCAACTTCAAACACAAGCACGGTCTAAAAGCTCAAAGCTTGTTCTTAGTCAGCCGATAGAAGTATTTTGCTATTTGAGAGGAAACACGAGGCTTTGGTTTTGTACCAAAGAAGTCTGTTTTTCTAAATATTTTCTTCAAGCACTTTTCTATTTCCGCATTTAGGACTCTTAACTACTACAACAAGACAATTGATAAGTGTATAAGATAATTAAGAACATGAATCAAAGAATACACTACCAAATTGTAAAGATGAAAAGTAATTGCAGAGGCGAAACAAATCTCTTTCTTTAAATCTTTACACGTCTCGTAGTGTGATGGTTTTGTAACAGTAAGACTTTCAGGATACAACTGCGGATATCATTTTTTCTTCCAGCACCAAAGAATAGAAGGTTACGAACCAAAGATTGTTGTGTGTACTCAGAAAAAAACAAGAGACAGAAAGAGAGGAGGGATTTTGTGTTGTGTGTGTTCATTGATCTGAGAATATGGAGACACTGACCTAGTTTTAATATACAAAGTGCAACGTCCTACCAAAAACAAAAAAAAATACAAAGTGCAACATCAATATCAAAGAGGAGTTGTGAGCATTATAACATAATTAAGAGAATTGATTCTCAATAACCAAGTTAATGGAATAATTCATTTTTGATTATGTTAATGTCGACATTGATTTTTTAATTGTTACAAATAAAAAATTCAAATAAAAATATTTGATTACTGAATCAACAATTTAAATCAAATGCCAACTTTGTCGCTCCATAAGCCGATCTAACCCACGCTTCGAAAGCCAATCTACTCACACTTTGTAAGCCGATCTACTCACGATCCGTAAGTCGATCTAAAAACATCACGCTACCAGCTGAAGCGGATCAGTGTCCTCTAAAGACTCCAGGAGACGAGTCGAACTCAAGTCACGTCGAATCTCTTTTCTTTACTTCATTACAACTCCGGATTCCACAGTCGTACTAATGAACTGGAGGAGGAGGGGAGATCAACTGTTGGTAGCGGGTTTGGCACCCCATACTATACCCGACCCAACTTAGCTCGACCCTTCTCAAAAGCCCGTTTGATTCGGCCTGTTATCAGCAAGTTGCCTAAACCGGTCTCTAAGAGTAAACCGAACTTACTAAACCGGGCTCGCATAGTAAACTGAGTAGGAGGCGGATTCCTAATGGAAATGGGAACCCAAATTAAAGCTCAATGGGCCTGGACATTGACTCCAAACCTCTATAAATAGCAGGATGCCTACCTCCGCAAGATGCTAATTCAAACTCTCTCAACTCTCAGCAAAAAAGCAGCTCTGCTAATTTTGGAACTCTTTCCTTTCTCAAATCTTTCTTCTTTTTTATCATTTCTATTTTCAGGGATCAATAAAGAAAATCAATTACCAAAAAACCCTAATTAAATTTATAGTATTCAACACTTCTCATTAACAAGACTATATATTTCAATGCGTAATGGGTTTAACAAGTTTTTTTTTTTTTTTTGATAAACCGCGGAAGTTCCATATCTTTGGCCCATAATCTCCCTCGGTACCCGGAGCCAATGTTTAGTCCATTCTTATTTAAAAAGTGCCTCTCCGTATCAAGGAGGGTTTGAACCCGGGGCACAAAGGAACTAACCCCCTTGTACTACCACTAGGCCACCACCTCTTTGGTGTTTATTTAACAAGTTCACTCCAACAACGTTTGAAATAAACTTCCTCCAAAATATATATACAAATGAGATTCTTGGATGAGTTAAGCAAAAAAACTTCGTTAAACAGATCGTAACTTCATGAATAAGCTCGATGTGCTCTGTTTATCTTCGCTATGTTGAAAAGAGTTATGCTCCATTCAATTGTGTTTTTCTTTGAGTTGTTGTGCTCTGTTTCATGTTTTCGACACTCTGATATGTTAGCTCGTGTCCATCTTTTAAGATGATATGGAATGCAAATTTTAGACAAAACAAAAATAAACTTCATGATAAGCAGGGTTGGTTCAAGTATATCATGGGCCTTGGGAGAAAAAAAACATTTATAGGTTATGAAAATTCTCTACAAAAATATGCATAAATAAAAAATTTGGATCCTTAACCTAGAATTTGTTTTGAGAAAATATATAAGCCCCTTTTTGGTATTATTTGCCGATTGGGATGTTGTGGTGGGATTTTAGGGTTTAAGGTTTTAGTAGTTATGGGTAAGTTTTACAAATTTTGGGGATATTGTAAAATACACAATAAGGATAATATCATAATCCTAACTTACGACTCACGAGGGCATAAAACCCTAAAACAAGGATATTTTGGCCTTTATATAAACGGGAAGATCATCTTCATAGACCATTCGCAATATATCAATGGTTGACCTAAAACCCTTACCGTTCCACATGTACAGGCTTTACTTCAAGGGTTTTGTGAGCGAGGAAACAACAGGATTTGGTGTTGCAATTTGCGACCAAGAAGATAATCTCTTGTTTCATATCAAGGGTTTAGGCTGAGCTTGCGGCGTTGACGCGAGGACTAACCGAAGCTGTGGGTTTGGGGATCAATCATATCTCACTCTACTGCGATCATGATGAGATTTTCGAATTGGTAAGTTTTCTTTGGCTTTTAAGTTTCATATGCTAAAATCGAATATGCAATGTCTATTTTCACTTGCTCTTTGATCAAGTACCGTATTCTAAAGTTTCAACTATATATATTTAAAATATTTTAATGTTTACATAGGTTTTTGGGCTATCCACGCCGGAGCATGATAAAATTGCTTTGCTTATGGATAATTTGCAATGTATCAGAAAACAATTTACATCTAGTACCCCTGTTCTAATGACTAGAAATCAAGCTAAGTTTGCTTATAAGCTTGCAATGGAAACAGTAGTTTCTGAAATCAGCATACCTGTGCCTCCTGCTGAGAAGAAGACTTGCGGTATCTGTTTCAATGGTGATTTCGAAGCTGAGAATATATTTTGTGTTGATTTATGCGGTCATCAATCCTGTGTGGAGTGCGTGAAACAACATATAGAAGTGAAGCTACTCGAGGGAAGTGAGATGAGTTGTCCTTATTGATTATAAGAATATTGTGTTGTGTTATTCATATGATGAGTATTACATAATTATATATAGTAGAGCTACATAATCAGTTAATAAATAAGAGAATCATCTATTTAGAGAGAAGAATATATGATAGTGACTGAGTGATTATAGTGATTGAGTAATCATAGTAATGATGATGATACTCTTTCCAGTAATAGTCCTCATTATGAATGCAAGTCTAAGCTTACTCTTACAAGATGTGCCAATCTTTTGACACCTGAACTAAGAGAGATGGGGAAGTAAGGATCAAAGAGGAATCGGTTCCTGTTGTGGAAAAAGTTTACTGCCCAAATCTATGGTGCTCGGCTTTAAATTTAACGTTGAAAACCGGAGATGGAACTATGAAGTGCTGCTCCAAATGCCGTAAACCCTTTTGCATCAACTGCAAGGTTCCGTGGAATAGTAACTTGTCGTGCAACGAACACAAGAGGTTGGGTCCAAATCCTAGTTCAAAAACGTGGCGAAAATGTAGAAAATGCAAACACATGAACGTTCTACCAAAATATCACGCCGACGTAACTTGCAGGTATCATCTCTAATCACAATCTTTAGCTATTATGATTAACTCCCTTTTGGAACTTTATTATGTTTTAGGTGAATTGACATTGTTATTTCATGGATAGAAGGAAGGAAGTTGCCCTCATCAACAAAAGGGTCTTACGGCGGATATACATCGTGTAATTGGTTTTGCGGTCGTACTTATTTTTGGTTTTGCGGTCGTAATGGCCAGAGATTGATTATTATAATCCTCTTTTCGAATTTGATTATGTTTTTGATTAATTCATGGTTGATGGATTAGATGTGGTTATTCGTTTTGCTACACATGTGGACTCGAATGGAAGCAGGGCCGGCTTTGCCTTCATCAACACAGGATTGTTAAAGATGTGTCTTATACTTGTTCTCTGATCGTTTTTTAAATTTCAACTAGAGTTGAACTCCGAGTATGCGGGTTAATATTTTCTTAACTAATATAACAAATATTTATATTTTATTGTTTAATATTTTCTGGTCAATTTTTTATATAATTTATATTTTTTTAGATTTTGTTCATTTTCTTTATATATTTATCTTTTTTTTACTTATATGTAATTTAACTTCATTAAATTATAAATTATTAGTCTTGTTGGTTAGTTAACCTATATTTTCATTTAAATTTTTTTTAAGTAGCTCTTATGTCTAAATGTGTCCCACTATATTACGAGCTGGTCCGAAGATTTTTTGACTATTTACTTAATTTAAATTACTTTTTATAAAATAAATATTTCTTTAAATAGAAATATTTTTAATATTCATTTTCCATAAATATTTTAATCATAAAACTCTTTATATTTTCAATTATATCATATATTATTTTCGTCAACTATATATAATTATTAATTTTTATATATAATTTACTTATTTTTTAATTAAATTTAGAAGTTTGCAGACCGATCCACCAATTTACGGACAAGATCTGATATATCCGCGGTCAACAAAGCCGTATGTCGGATTTACTTGTATATATTTGACATCTCTACCAATGTGGAACGTTGAATATACACATCTTTTTTTTTTATTGATTAATACCATTTAGAAAATTTTGAATCACAATATATGTAGAAAAATCTAATTTTTTTATAAATTGTGTTGATTATATAATAATTTAAAATAATGTGAAAATAAAATCAAATAAAGATTATAGGAGAATAAGAATTTGTACTATTAAAACAGTAATATTAGATAAGAAAATGATTGTAGAGAATAAATTTAATATTTATTTAGAAAGAAAAAAAATATTGAAACTAAATATTGAAATGATTAGATATATTAATAAATATTTGGTGTTTGGATGTAAGAATGAGTTTTAGGGTGTTTGGAAACATGAATAACCCATATTGTACTTCAGCTTTAATAATATACTAGAGTTTAACCCGCGGTGTACCGCGCGTCAATATTTTCTTAGTCATTGTAAGGAATGTTTATATTTTGTGGTCAGTTATCCACATAATTTATATATTTTTAAATTTTGTTTGTTTAGTTTTTATATATAATTTTAACGTCATTAAATTATAAAATGTTACTGTTATTGGTTAGTTGGCGTAAATTTATGTACGTAATTGTTATGTCCAACTCTTCCCCACTGTCCAACATGTTAGCAAAGTCAGAATATTTGATTATTGTAATAAAAGTAATAAAAGTATTTTTAAAATAAATAATAACATTTTAAATTAAAATATATTAAATATTATATTTTTTGAGTAAATGTTATAATTTTATGAATAAAATTCTTTATATTTTTAAATATATCATATATTATATTTCATCAACTACATACATTTATTAGTTTTTATATATAATTTCTTTTATTTTTATTAAAATTAGGTAATTTGCGGCCGATCCATCAATTTTCGATCCACAGTTCACTATGCCCTTGTTCATGATACCCGTTTTTTAATGTGCATAAAATTTTATGTCTATACATGCCCTATGTCGGATTTACTTGTACATACTCCGCATGTCATTGATCCGATTGAAATCTCTATCGATGTAAGATATTGAACACACATTTTTATTTATTAATTGAGTTAATATAAGTCCGTTTATAAAAATTCAAATCACAACATATGCATTTAAAATCTATAATTTTATTAATCGTATGTATTATATAATAATTTAAAATAATATGAAAATAATATCAAACAAAAATAATAGGAGAATCATAATTTATACTATTAAAATTACAATATTAGATAAGGGAATGATTGTAAAGAAATATTAGATAAGGGAGAGATTGTAGAGAATTAATTAATTATTTAAAAAGAAGATAATTAATATTAATATTAATAACTAAATAATAATTACTTTAAACTTATTTGGATGTAAGTATAAAATCAAGAGTGTTTGGTAACAAGAATTTCTCAATTTTGTACTTCATTTTTAATTGTATAAGATAAGACAAGATAAGATAAGAAAAGATATATCTTTGTTTCGTTTTCGCAAAATTTTGCCTAAAATGATACTAATTTATCATGTACTAATTATTCAAATAATACTCTTAAAATAGGGTTTACAAATATGATTTTTTTTTTTGAATTGACATGACCCTTTTACAAAAAAAAAAATCTCCAAGATTATTTTATTTTTTTGGGTCAAACCTCCAAGATTGTCATTTTGAATTACATATTCAACAAAAAAAATATATGTTTGACACAAAAGTTAAGGTTAAAATGATGATTATATAATGCTAACTAATCAATTTATATGATAAAACAATTAAAATCTTAATAAACCTTAATAAACTTAAAAGCAGAGTTTGTTTCTTTTCCATATTCTTCTCAGCTTGGGACACTTTCCTGTTTGTATATCGAATGTGTTTTCACAATGTTCGATCGAAAATAAGCTAAAACTTCTCCTCTAATTTCGTGATGTAAGATTGTAACTAGAAATTTAACCTAAGATATTTATCATATCGTGCTTCAATAAGAAAAGTTTGGGCCTTTGAGATTTTTGGGGCCTTTTAAGTTTTTTTATCTAGTAAAATAGAAACTTTACTTGCCTGACAAGTTTCCTTTTCAATAGTTTTCCTTTTCGTTTTGGGTCTTTGATTCCTTTTAAGTTTAGTTTTTTGATCTCTTCTTTTTAAAGAGACTCACATCCTCTATATTTCTATGTCACATTCTTAAAATTAAAAGAACTTTCTTCTCAAACCTTTTCCTTGAATTCGCTTCCACTTTTGGTCGCCGATTAAGAACTTGTCGATTCATCCGTTCAAGCACGAGCCCATGATGAAGGAGGAGGAAGACGATAAGAGCAGCTTAGAATATCAACATCTTACATGGGATGCTCTCCATAAAAGTATTCATGGGCTTGTGAATAAGGTTAATGCAAGCAACATCAAGAATATAATCTCTGAACTCTTTGCTGAAAATCTCATCAGAGGAAGAGGAATTTTCTGCGGTTCTTGTATCAACTCTCAGATGGCATCTCCTGAATCCACTGACATCATTGCAGCTTCAGTCTCTGTTGTTAACTCCAAACTCCCACAAGTTGGCCAACTTCTATTGAAAAGGCTTGTTTTGCAGCTACTGGGAGCCTTTACACGTAAGGATAGGCCTCAAGTTCTTGCTCCTGTAAAATTTATAGCACATCTAGTAAACCAGCAAGTCGCTGAGGTGATCATTGTACTTGAATTAGTCACTTTACTTCTTAAAGACCCGTCTGATGATAGTGTTGAAGTGGCTGTTGTGTTTGTGAAAGAGTGTGGTGTGATGCTTCAAGACGTTACACCAAAAGAATTGCATGAGATTTTTGAGGTGTTTCGTCGTCTACTTCATGAGGGAGAGATGGATAAGAGAACTCAGTGTTTGATTGAGGATCTCTGATTGAAGTTTCCGGGACATCCAGCTATTCGTCCGGAGTTAGATCTCGTTGAAGAAAAATATTCGCACCATATCTTACTTGATCAGGAAATAGATCCTGAAAGCTCTCTTGATGTTTTCAAACCTGATCCTAACTTTTTTGAGAACGAAAAGAAGTATGAAGCAATCAAGAAGAAGTTATTTAATGAGGATCATAAAGATGGCTCTAACGCAAGAGTCGTGACTAAGACTAATCTTTATAATCTTAGGAGGACAATATACCAAATCATTATGTCTAGCGATGATTTTGAGGAAGCATGTCATAAGTTACTTAAGATTAATCTCAAACCTGGTCAAGAGGTGGAACTATGTATAATGCTCTTGGAATGTTGCTCTCAGGAGAGAACTTATCGGTACTACTATGGTTTGATAGGTCAGCGTTTATGTAAGATCAACAAAATTCATCAAGATAATTTTGAGAGATGTTTTGTTCTAGAGTGTTCCATGATCCACCATACTGAGACTAACAAGTTGCGTAACAAGGCTAAGTTTTTTGCTCATTTACTAAGCACAGAAGCTCTACCATGGAATTTGTTTTGCTACATTACTTTAAATGAGGAGGACACAACTTCATCAGCTCGTATCTTCATTAAGTTCCTTTTTGAGGCATTGTCAGAATACTTGGGGATTACGCTACTTAATGAGATACTTGAGGGTCTAACAATGCAGGAATCTATCCTCCCTAAAGATAATCCAGAGAACATGGAACGTCTCATCATCATGCAACAGAAGAATCAAGTTGCTGAATCAGAATCAGGATCAGAATCTGAATCTGAAAGTTTTGGTTCTGAGTCAGTTCCCAAGACATCATCTTCAGATTCGGAGACGGACTCATGTCACTCATCATCTTCTGGTTCTGAGTCTGAATCATCATCTTCAGATTCTATGTCTGGCTCATCTTTCTTCTGGTTCCGAGTCTAAATCATCATCCTCAGATTGAGGGAAATGGAAGAAGAAGCTCTTGATTGAGGCTGTTTTGTTTCTCATCTCTACCAAAAATTCTTTAAGTTTTCCATGGTTCACCTCTGGTTTTGTTTGCCTCTTTAATAATTCTTTGCATGGGATAATAAAACAAACTTTTAAAGGTTTATTTATGTTTTTTTTTTTTGGTTTTAATGTGAAAAAAAACCATAAGGAAGAAAAAAGCAAAGGCTTGGTAAATTTTCTCTGTCTCGTACATCTCCTTCTCCTTGGTCTGATTTGTTTATATAATCTTAATTACTTGATTAGAACCCAACCCACGCAGATTAACACAATGCTCAATCGGAAATAAGCTAAAACTTCTTCTGTGTTTACGATATATTGTTAGTGTTAGCTATTTAATTTTTTGGGACTTTTTAAAAAATCCCCTATTTATGTTTCAAAATTTGAAAAATACCCTTTTCATTTTTATTTCTTTAAACCAAACTTTTTTTATATATAATATGCCAGTTTTTTCCTCATTTAGTTTACAATTCATTTATATTTTAACAAATAAAACGAATTTTTAAAATAACTAAAACTATTATTAATCATATTTCAATTTTTCTGAGATAAAGTTTTATTGATTTCATATACTAAAATTCACTTATAGATAATTTTTTAGAATTAATAAAAAAATAAATAAAATCAAAGATAAATCAATATATCATACTTTACAATATATAAAGAGAAGATATATCATTTTTTTAAAAGATTTGATTAGTATTTTTTTCCAATTAAAATCTTTATTTTCTGTGTAAAAAAAAATATGTTTTAATTTTCAAAAAATATAATCAATTTTTTAATTGATCTTTCTAGAAATTATTATTCAGCTTTTAAAGGGTATTTTTAGTAAAAACAATATCTGTATTTTATTTTTTTAATAAAAGAAATAAAAGAAAAGTACTTTTCAAACTATAAAACTGAATTAGGGTATTTTTCCAAGTTTGGACTCTGGATGATTCTCATCTATACATAAATCTTATTAAGCGCAAGACTGTAGAGTCTTATCGGAGTGTGTAGCGCATAGAAAGATGCTCAAGGGACTTCCTAGAATAGATGACACCGGAAAACTCTCACCGGGAAACCCCTCCAGGGACGTTAGCACTAGTTCTCACGTGTCCAGCCTTTACTTCAAAGGTTTGGTAAGTGAGGACTCATTGGCCGGATTTGGTGTCGCAATTTTAGGGCAGAAACATGAACTCTTGTTTCAGATGAAAGGACCAATTCATCATGATTCCACCACCATTACAGCTTTGGAGGCTGAGCTTACTGCGTTGCTTCGAGGACTAACTGAAGCTGCGAATATGGGGATCACTCATATCTCAATCTACTGTGATAATTATCCAACTTATGAATTAGTACGTTTTCTTAGGCTGTTATATAAATTAACGAGCATTGATTTTCTAAGGGTCATGTCATTAGTAATTAGTTCATTATTCTGTAGTATAAAATTTCCAATATCCTTTGTTCTATTAGTTGGTTTTATTAGATTTTATTTACTTAAATTGTAGGTCACGGGGAGATCTGTACCAATAGATAATAAGACTGCCTTGCTAATAACCGATGTGCGACGCATCAAAGAACAGTTTGCGTCGAGCTTTCCGATTTTCGTGGCCGAAAATAGTATTAAATATGCTTATGAATTAGCAAGGGAAACAATAGCTTCTGAAATCAGAATAACTGTTAATCCTCCTCACCGAGCCAAGGCTACTCGGAAAACAACTTGCAATATCTGTTTTGATGATGATATTAATGCCAATGAGATGTTTTGTGTTGATAAATGTTGTCATCGGTTTTGTTCCAAGTGTATGAAAGGATACATAGAGGTGAGGCTACTTGAGAGAAGTGTGATGAGATGTCCTCATTTCCGCTGCAATTCTAAGCTGACTTTTGGAAGCTGTGTTAACCTTTTGTCACCTAAACTAAGAAAGATGTGGCAAGAAAGGATCATGGAGGACTCGATTCCTTTAACAGAAAGAATTTACTGCCCAAACCCGAGGTGTTCGGCTTTAATGTCGGTAAACCAGCTCACTAAACCTACTAATGAAGATAGAGTTTGCAGATGCTGCTTCAAATGTAGTCAACTCTTTTGCATCAACTGCAAAGTTTCATGGCATAATGACTTGTCCTGTGAAGATTACAAGAGATTGCATCCATATCCTACAGTAAACGATGGAAAGGTAAAAGCTCTAGCAAATCAGAAATTGTGGCGTCAATGCGGAAAGTGCCAACACATGATTGAACTTTCTTCTGGATGCGTAAAAGTAAAATGCAGGTACGTATCATCTCTATTAACAACGTTTTCCTTTCAGCTTTTTGTTATATGGTTTAATCTGATTTAGCATTGTATTTTCATGATAGATGTGGACATATATTTTGCTACCAATGTGGAGCCGAGGCTGGACGTTGCCATCATGGTCATGGTCTTCCTCTAAGGCAACCAGAAGCACAGCCGCCCCCACTGTGTGCATCGTGCATTTGCTGCTTGTTCTTGTTATTCCTTTTCTTACTTTTGATGTACTATTTCTTTGTGTATAAATGGGCTATTGATTGACCTAGTCTGTCTAAAATTTTAGTGGGTTTGGGAGCTGTCTCAACTGAGACCCATAAAGAAATAGTATGATCGGTTTAGTGGGTTTTATATTTTATGAACTTTAAATTTTCATACTTTATTATATATATAGCATTGGAGAACAATTTGCATCGAGCTTTCCCATTTTTGTGGCCGGGAAGAGTATCAGATATGCTTATAAATTAGCACCACTAGTAACTGAAATCAGAATACATGTGGATTCTCCTTGTCAAGCCAAGGCTACGCGCAAAGCCATTTGCAATATCTATTTAGATGATGATATTAATGCTAATCAGATGTTTTCTTTAATATCTATTTAGATGATGATATTAATGCTAATCAAATGTTTCCTTTATTTTTATTAATATTTGTATTGAAAATGTTTCTGTATCTTGTAAACTTCGTAAGGTATGAGTATCAAATTAATATATTTGATTGGCGTTAAAAAAAAATTATTATTTAGATTTTAAATTATTCATCATTCATCATCTAGTTTTTCTTTTTAAATTTTTTTTTTTTAGTAATGAAGTTTTATTTTATTTGAATTTCCTTTATGATTTTTTTTTCTTGCTTACTAATTTCCTGTTTGCCCTTTGTATTCGATCCCTATATAAAGAGATTTTAACTCACGAGGAGCCGCCTCATTTCTATAACCTTCCTGAGGGAAAATTTAGAAAATTATGCAAAAAAGAAAATTTAGAAGTGCTGCTCAGAAGACTTGTGATATCTGCTTGGAAGATGATATCAAAGCTGAGCAGATGTTTTTCAATGCTTTATGCAGTCATCATCGATTCTGTGTGGAGTGCATGAAAAAACATATAGAAGTGAAGCTAATTGATGGACGCGTACCGAGATGTCCTCATTATGGCTGCAAATCAAACCTGAATCTTACAAGTTGTGCCTATCTTTTGACACCAAAGCTAAGAGAAATATGGGAAGAAAGGATCAAAGAGGACTCTATTCCTGTACGTGACAGATTTTACTGCCCAAAACCAAGTTGCTCAGCTTTAATGTCAAAAACCGAGCTCTCAAAATCTACTAAAGTTAAAAGATGCTGTGCCAAATGCAGCCAACCCTTTAGCATCAACTACAAGTGGTTGGGTCCAAATCCTACAACAGATGATATAAAGTTCAAAGCTTTAGCAAATCAGAAACTCTGGCGTCAATGTGGAAAGTGCAAAAACATGATCGAACGTTCTGAAGGCTGCATCAAAGTAACCTGCAGGTATCATCTCTTTTAATAACATTCAAATTTGGTATTTTTTTAATTAATATGATTAAGCATTTGCATTTTCATGGTAGATGTGGACATAAGTTTTGTTACCAATGTGGAGCCAAGGCCGGAGGTTGCCAGCATGGTGGTTGGCATTTATATCCTCCACTCCCACCACAGTCGCCATCAGACCCATCACAGCCGTTGCCGTTTCCACCAGAGTGGCTTACCATCTTGTGCCTTGTTTGCGTTTTGGTACTTCTATTTTATTTGTTATTTTTGCTTCTTAAATTTGTATGATTGGTTTTGTGGATTTTTTCTAGGGATTGAATTCGTTTAAACATTTATGGAAATAGAGGTTGTCTCGGAGACAACTCACAAACACTTCATATAGGGAAGGCTATGTATGGCTACAATACAAATTTTAACCAAGCCACCACTTTTTATTTCCTTATGATAAAATCGCTTTTCTAATAGCAAACACTAGTAATCTACAAAACTGATCGTTTTATTATCCTATATTTATTAAAGAGACAACCAAAATAAGATGTGAAGATGTGAAATTTTTTAAGAAATTGGTAATCGAACCTAGAAGAATATGATGACTCTGTTAAAGAATCGAAACTGATTCATATTCAGCAACTTGCTTCTGCTGTTACATGATGAGACGTGCATGGCATGTTCTTAAGATATTCTCTGCCTCCAAGACTAATAGAGGTAAAGAAGTTAGCAGTAACAGCAGCGACTAAAGCTGCATGGACTCCATGTAACGCTTAAACACTCTCTTTTAAAACTTAAACTGATGCATGATCTGAAGCTTAGAAATTTTTAGGTTCGAGACTTTAGAGTATGATTGCTATAAACGAAAGTAAAAGAACTGGAGCTTTGCTTTTGTTTGGTTTGAAGTTTAGAGCTTAGTAATATTTAAAAGTTAATGAATATTGAGTGTTTAAAGTTCTCCATCTCTTTGTTTTGTTCACTCCTTTTTTTTTTTTGATAAAATGTAAATTATATTACCAAATGGAACAATGAGTTTAATTACAGGATGATAGCTTCTTTGATACAAAAAATTTTAAACATCAAAGAGAGCTTTACAATAAGAATTGCAGTCAAGAGTTTACTTAACTAGGAATGGGTGAACCAGGAAGATAAGAGCCTCTGCCAGCCCTTACGGTATCTCCTAGCCAGTAGCAAATCACGGACTGATCGATCCAGTTGCCTAGATAGAGCATTTGGAGTTGTAGAAGTGCTGTTAAAATATATGTTGTTGCGTTCCCGCCACAGTAGATATAGTTGCATGACACACAATTTGCTTTAGTTTGGTAGGGGAGTTTGTTGATCTAGAAGACAGCCAATTGATTATTGAGCTCTATTTATGGAAAATGAACCTGGTGTGGCCATGCCGCCTGAGCGATTCCTCCCATACTTGTTCAGAGTATTCACAGTGGAGGAACAAATGGTCACGAGTTTAAGTTTCTTGGTTGCACAGGCAGCACAATGGAGAAATGTTCATGCCCCGAACTGCTAGTCTAGCTCTCACAGGGAGACGGTCCAAGTTTGCTGTCCAAAACGTGAAGGCACATTCTATCACTCTTTGTTCCATCTTTAGTATCTTTTGAAAGATGCTTCATATCGTTCTATCAGAACATGTTTTCTCTCTAAATATATCCTCTCACCATCATCATCATCTACCTCCATTCTTTTACCTTGATCTCTTTCTCCAATCTCCAGTCACCTTTCTCATCGTTTTCAGACACTTCAAATGACCATACTCCTTCAGTGATTGTATTGGAACATCAAGTCGCACACATTGGCTTCTAATCTCGAATACCTTGTTGGTCGGAATTATGAGAAGGATGAAAAACTTAGAGAAGAGTTGAAGAGACATGGCTCTTATAGGTGTCAAAATGGACGGGCCGTCCGTGATATGTCCATGTCTAATAAATTATGGACCGTCCTTGGACAGCCCATTTATGAAACGGGCTAAAATAGTCTACGCCCAATTTGGTCAACGGACAAAATTGAATGGACACTGTTGGACAATGGGTGGCCCATGTGCTACAAAAATCTAGAGCAAAATTGATTTTCCCGCCAAAAAAATGAAAACATAATTCCCGCCAAAAATGCAAAAAAAAAACATATTTTTCCGCAAAAAAAACACGAAAATACAGTTTTCCGCCAAAAACTATTGGCCTATGGACAGACCATGAACAACCCATTTAGCACGGACGTTAATGGGCTTGATCCTTAATGGACATGGACATAAATGGACACGGACAATATTTTGTCCACAATCAAAATGGACAATATTGGACGGGTCAAAATGGACGTGGACAACCCATTTTGACACCTCTAATGGCTCTCTTGTTCAAAACAGCCTCATAACATTCTTCATGTCACTATTCAATCCTCCTCCTCTCAATCAGTTGAATTTCCTCACTGATCCACCATCGGAAGTCCTCCAGCTCCTATTCCTCCTCTTCTTCATCATTCTCATCCACCACCACCTCCACAGCCTTTATGAAAAACAGATCTTCTTTTTCTTTATTCCTCTTCTCGATCGTTCACTTTTATACAAGGAAAATCTTCTTCTTTCTTCCTCCTCTTCTTCTTTTCCCCTTCTTTATCCTTCTCTTGTCTTCCTCGTTCTCCTCCTCCTCCTCTTCCTCGTCCAGTCATCCTCCTCACCTTGCCTCTTCATCCAGTTGTCCTCCTCATCTTGTCTTCGTCTTCCTCCTCCTCCTCGTCTTCCTCATCCTCCTCCTCGCCTTTTCTTCCTTGCCCAGTCGTCCTCCTTGTTTGTCTTCATCTTCCTCCTCCTCCTCGTCTCCGTCTTCCTCCCCGTCCTCCTCTTCCTCCTCTTCCTCGATCATCGTTAGAGTCTACTTCTATTTTATCCTTCCTCACAGTCTGACTAATATTCTTCTTCCTCCTCGTCTTCGTCTTCCTCCTCATCCTTGTCCTCCTCCTCTCCGTCCTCCTCGCCCTCCTCGTCCTTGATCATATCCTTTTATTTTATCCTTTTTGACAGCCTGACTAATATTCCTCATATCCCATCTCTCACCGTAACTCCATGACTACTCTCTTTCTTTCACGTCTCTTATGGTCCTCATCCTTATAAACCCTAACCCGACGACCAACTTCTTCTGTCTCCATCCTCGATCTGAGCTTCTCCTTCTTCTTCTAACTCTCTCCTCATCCTTGGAGGAAACATCTAACCTTTCTTGATATTAAGACATAAAAGCCCTAACCATCACCAATATCTGAAACGGCAAGAAAGTGAGCATGCAAATCTCTTTGAATCAAGGTTTTCAAAACCGAACCGGATCGGCCGATCAGACCGGTCCAACAAGGAATAGGATTGCTAACCGGTTTCGAGCAGTGGTAAAACCTGGATTTGAATAAAATTGGTAAAATCGACCAAAAACCGGTGACCTGGTTTGTGCCATAATTTATAAAAAATCAAAATAAAAAAATGAAGTCAAAATTTAAACCACAATTTAAAATCATCTTTTTAATTTTCAATTTGATTACTGTTTTATAATTCTAATAAAGAGAATATTTTTTATTTTATTTTTAGAATTACTGTTTCATAATTCTAATTAGAATAAAGAAAATATTTGGTTTGTTCTCTAATAAAGAAAATAATTGTTTATTTATTTAAATTGATTATAAATTTTGATCTCTATCTATTTTATTACTACTTTTTGTTGAGAAATTTTTTAGGTTGAATTTTAGAGAACAAGTCATATTTAAACTGTTATTAGTTATTTATATAAGTTTAAATAACTAATATAGTGTTAAATTCTTATATTCTGTTGAAATTATAATTTTTAGTCATATTTTCTATTTCTTTAAGTTTAGTGTCATATGTATAATATATAACATTTGAAAACTTTGTTCAACCGGTCCGACCAGCAACTTAGTAATGATGGCGAGTTAGTGTCTAGTTCGGTTTTCAAAATATTATTTTATATAGAAACAAAAAAAACTAAATTAAAAGAAAAACTTAAAGAGTAAAAAGGAATAAACCCCAGTTAAAGCAAAAAGGAAATTAAAATATAGTAAAGGAAAAATATCTAAAATTTGTCGGGCAAGTAAAGAGTCTAAGTTATTGCCGATTGGATAAATAGTTGATTTGGATAAAATCAAACACCCCCTTCAAAATATCCGCCCAAAATATTCATAAATATGCTTAGTTAACAATCTTAACATATAAATTTATAATTTTCATTGTTTTCTTAGTCAAGATAAAATTTGATTTTGTGGCAGCGGATTTCGGGAGTTTTCATTTAGTATGAAAAACAAAAATAATTGCACCGAATATTCTTCGACTCTATTAATTTTTACCAAATAAATAATTTAATAGAAACAAAAATTCCAATCTGCCATAGTTATAGATTAAAAACAATAATAGTAACGAAAGTAAAGTAATAATAAAGAAAAATATAAAACCCAGAGCTTTACATATTAAAATTGTCAAACTTAAAGAAAGAAAAATTCTAAGAAAGAGAGATTGAAAGCGTATTTCAAAAGACCTACTATTAATCTGTGCTTGGATTAACTTGAGAGTAAAAAGGAATAAGCCCAACAAAAGAAAATTACAAGTATGGTAAACATCTGCGGAAGCACGTCTATATTGCCGTTGTGACGGCAACCTCCACGCTTCCACTGGGCTTCACATGTGTAGCAAAACGAATAACCACACCTATGCATCAACCATAAAATTAATAATGTTTGTTAGCCAAAAACATAATCAAATTCCAGAAAGAAAAGAATTAATCAAGTGTCAAAAAACAAAAGAAAGAATTAATTAATTATAATAACTACAGAATGTAGATTAATATTAGAGGATATATACCTGCAAGTTATTTCATTGAATGTAGGTTTTTTCGATAGTTGGATCATGTGTTGGCACTTCTACATTGTCGTCTCAGTGTTGTACTAGGCTTTAGACTCAACTTTTTGTATTCGTCACACGACAAGTTACTATGCCACGGCACTTTGCAGTTAATGCAAAAGGGTTTACGACATTTAAAGCAGCATCTTCTTCAGTACAGTCAAAGAGTTTGGTTTTCGACATTAAAGCCCAACACCTTGGATTTGGACAATGGAATCGGTCACAAACAGGAATAGAGTCTTCTTTGATCCTTAGTTCCCATATCTCTCTTAGTTTAGGTGTCAAAAGATGGACACAACTGCTAAGAGTTATGTTTGATTTGCAGCCATGATGAGGACATCTTGGTACACCTCCCTCGATTAGCTTCACCTCTATGTATTGTTTCATGCACTCCACACAGAACTCGTGATTGCATAAAGCATTAGAAAACATCTTCTTCTCAGCTTTGATATCATATTCGAAGCAGATACCACAAGTCTTCTTAGTTTGATTTCCAGCCACAAGAACAGGAATGCTAGATTTCAATAGTTGTCTGATGTGCTCAACACCATCCATTAGCTTGGCGATGTTCTCTTGCTCAAGGGTTGATCTCCCCATGACCTAAAACGTTCAAGGAGAAAACATCAATCAAGATATCAAAAGCAAAGACATGTGGAACCGTAATAGTCAAGAAAACATACCAATTCATAAATCTGTTCGTTATCGCAGTAAATTGAGATGTGATCGATCCCCAAACTCACGGCTTCGAATAGTCCTAGCTTCAATGCCATAAGCTCAGCCTCCAAAACAGTAATGTTAGGGTCATGAAGTGATCCCTTCATCTGAAATAAGAGATTATCATCCCCTTCTCTGCAAATTACAATCCTAAATCCCGCAGTTAAACCCCTTGCTCCCTCCCTTATCATACCCTTGAAGTAAAGGTATGAGTCTGAAGTGAAGTCTCTCGGTGAAGGTTTTCCGGCGGGGTTTGGGGCATCTTCTCGTCCAAGAATGCCTTCGTCCTCCATGTATTTGGTTTGCATACTTTAAGAATTTATTGTCTTTCCTTAGGAGTCTTATGGTGTTGTTATGACTCGTATATAGAGAACAGAGGCGGTTCCTTGTGAGTTAACTTAATTCACAAATAAAATCAGTCTTTATATAGGGATCTATCAAGTAAAAAATAAAGGCAAAAGGAAATTAACTTTTAAGAGTCAAAACATAAAAGGAAACTAATTAAAAAATAATTTACTTTTTAATAATCTCGAAGAAGTTTAAATCAAGATCTCCTAATTTTTGGGCCAGTGTCCTTGTTCTCTAATTCTCTTACAAGCATGGTTTTGAAAATCGGACCGGACCAGCCGGTCAAACCGGTTCAACTAGGAATCAGCCACTTAATCGAGTTCGGTTGAAGAAAAATCTGGATTTGAATAAAACCAGTAAACCCAGCAAAAATTGGTGGTTTGGTTCACAAAAATTAAATCCTCCGAGCCGGGCAGCAACTCACAGGATTTAGGAGAAAAATGTTAATACTGGATCCCGAACCGAAGATTCACTTTCTCCAATTATAACATGTGTCATCCATTTCACAGCAAACCAAAGGAAATATGAGTTAGTTCAGAGTATGCAAAGACGAGCAAACCATAAGAGAGCTCAGAAGAGTGAATTGTAGATCCGATTAGTAGTGCAGCCTCACGGAGTGGAGGAGAAAGCAAAGAAACGAGTGTCCACAAAGCTAGGTGAATCTGCGAGTTGAAGAGGAAAATCGTTCAAAAATCAAGACTTTACAATATTAAAGATCAAATAAAAACTAACGAATTAAAAAAGAATCCTAGATTAATTAGTATTTATTTCATAGCACTTATTTCCTAACAAATGTATATATATACACAATAACAATTACATTTTTTATCTAGTTAGATTTCTAACTATAATTACATACACGAACTTTTCCTTAAGCCAATTTCTCTCTTTTGTTCTCACCAATTCAAAACCTCCTAGTTATTTTTTCATGAGTTTTTATCTTTCTCTTATGTGACTGTATTTGAATTAGCTTCATCTTCCTATATTAACTCTGTTGTTTTGCTTCTTCTTTCTGATTGATTATTTATTTTGAGAAATTCCTCTATTTGCATACTCGATTTTAGGGTTCGTTTTAAATTTCTTTTTCAATTGATGACAATTCAAGATTTAGAGGGCTTTAGGATTCGATTTTGAGATCATTCGTCGGATCTGTGTTTAACTCTATCTTTCATTTTATTTTTTTTGACTTGAGTTTCTTAATTTCTTAGCCATTTTTATCTTTGTTTATGTTTTGCTTTGGGGATTTGTAGGTTTTCTCAATTGAAGAAGAAAGTGACATTTTTACATTGTAATTCGAATTAAAGCTTCCTTCAGATCTGCTTTATTGATAAAATCCATTCATGTGACGTGCTCCTTGGTTTCTATAATTATCTGTTGAAACAATGGAATTTCTGAGCTTAAAACATGATTTTTGCTTAAAACTTTTGTGGTTGCTGCAGTTATCTACTAGGTCATCTGAAGCCTGCAATGCAAGAATGTATATGATGAATTATGGTTATGTGTGGATATAGTTTTTTCATGGTCATGTCTAAGTGGACATATCGTCATGGACATGATTCGATGGCATAAATGGCACAATTTAGTGCTGAATCTGTGAATGGAAAACAAAGATATGGATGAAATCAACAGACTTTAGTTGAAACTCTTATGTTTTACTTATAAAGATGGACCAAGCTACTTATGGATGTAACCACAATTAACATCCATAAGCTTTGGTTGTTCCACATGGTTAGATTCACAATCCAGCTTAATATTTTATTTCATATTAATTGTAAATTGGTAAAGATAATGCTTACTAGTAAAGAGTTTTGAGAATGGGAATCAACGAACTATTGGAGTATATTCTAAGTTATGGAAAACTTACTTTTCTAAAATGTTAATATTCCTTTTCTCTATATATCGTTCTTGTATAAATGTATGTACAAACTCTTTTGATAATAATAATACAAACAATTAAACCTAATTCTTATATGGTATCAGAGCCTCTGATCGTAAAACCCTAAAACCCTAAGCAGAAAGCTTCTCTTGCAAAACAACATGGTCGGCGAACTCACTCCCGGTTCACACAGCTCCGCCTCTATTTTTGATCCAAAGGATCCAAACAGCCCTATACTCACCATCAACATGTCCAACGTAACGAAACTCACGTCTTCAAACTACATAGCTTGGAGCCAGCAAATCCAGTTTCTCCTTGAAGGTCACAATCTTCAAGACTTCATCACGAACAAAAACAACGTACCGGCCTCTGTTATCACAGAAAATGGTCTCACCAAACCAAACCCAGCGTTTCTACACTGGAAGTGACAAGACCGCTTGATCCATGCAGCTCTCCTTGGAGCTCTAGCCAACATCACACAACCACTTGTCTCATGTGCAACCTCTTCTCACGATGTCTGGACTACACTTGAGAAAACATATGGAACTCTAACACAGATCAAAAATCAACTCAAACACCTTCAAAAAGGGATAAAAAAAACAATTGATGACTACATGAGTGGCATACAAGCCAAAGCAGATCAACTTGCGTTACTGGAAAAACCGATTGATCATGAAGACTTGATTGACTACATACTCGATGGTCTCGGCGAAGACTACAAGTCCATTGTTGACACTGCCAATGGTCGAGAGACTCCCATGACGTTTGTAGAGCTTCATTGAAAGCTTCTCAATAGAGAATAGACTTACTTCATGTCCAGCCAGAACAAGGTGTGTTCCCAGTCTCAGCAAACCCCGCTTACACCAGAGGAAGAGGAAACTGGAGACCGCTTTCACAACCACAAAATCAAGGCTACAGAGACAACTCGTTTCAGTCTCGGGGATCTCCACGACCATATCTTGGCAAGTGCCAAATCTGTGGTGTCCAAGGACACAGTGCGCGTTGGTGTTCTCAGTTTCGTCAACAATTTAATCAAACCCCACTGTCCTCTACGGCACCAGCAAATAATTCATGGAGGCCTCAGGCACACACAGCAATGACTTCTCCAATGGAACATGATGCGTGGTTAATTGATAGCGGAGCTTCACATCATGTCACGTCTGATCTCAACAACCTATCACTACACAATCCGTACAATGGATCTGATTCAGTGGTAGCAATGGAGCAGGCTTACCAATAACACATTCTGATTCCACCAAAATACCTCTTACATCTCATATAATTAATGATGTCTTATGTGTACCAGCAATATGCAAAAATTTAATCTCTGATAATCGCTTTTGCATAGATAATAATGTATCTGTGGAATTGTTTCCTTGGAAATTTCAGGTGAAGGATCTGACAACGGGGGCACCGCTTCTTCAAGGACCGGTCAATAATGGTTTATACGAGTGGCCAACCACGACATCTTCTATTTCAGCTTTTTCATCTTCAAAATCTCAGCTCCAAGATTGGCAGTCGCGACTTGGACATCATGCACCTCCTATTCTAAAATCTATTTTATCAAAGCTTTCTCTTTCTTTTTCAAACTCACACTTTGATTGCAATGCTTGTTTAAATAATAAAAGTCACAAGTTACCTTTTGCTTCTACAACAATATCATCTTCTTATCCTCTTGAAGTTTTATTCACTGACTTGTGACATCTCCACTTCATTTGTTTGATGGTTTCAAATATTATCTAGTTATAGTTGATCACTTTACTAGGCCTACATGGTATTTTCCATTAAGACGCAAGTCCAAAACTCTGGAGACTTTTGTGAAGTTTAAGGCGCTAGTTGAGAATGCATACAAATCTCGCATTCGTATTCTTTACACAGATAATGGCGGGGAATATATTGCCATGGTGTCGTTTCTTGCGAATCAAGGTATCACTCATCTCACTACACCTCCACACACTCTAGAACACAATGGAATGTCCGAGAGACGCCACATACACATTGTAGAAACAGGCCTAGCCTTACTCACTCAAGCAGCCATGCCTACAACATATTGGACTTACACCTTCGCCACAGCAGTATACTTAATCAATAGAATGCCCACACCCGTGCTCTCTATGGATTCACCATACCAGCGTCTCCGTCAAGAGGAGCCAAATTATTCGAAACTCAAGACATTTGGGTGCTTGTGTTATCCATGGCTCAGACCTTATGATACTCACAAACTTGATGCACGCTCACTTCCATGTGTATTTTTGGGTTATTCATTGTCTCAAAGTGCTTTCTATTGCTTGGAACCAACTTCTTCTCGCATTTATGTCTTTCGACATGTGCGTTTCTGTGAGTCACAATTTCCTTTCTCTTCACTTTCACATACTAAATTATCTTCATCCTTGGAGATTGGTGAATCCTCTTGGTTTCCTTCTATTTCACCAATCTCATGTCGTGGCCAGTCACTCACCAATGAACAGATAATTATGCCCTCGTGTCAAGAATCTTCACCTCCACAAGTCACTCATGATACTGCTGGTACTCAAGAACACATTACAGCCATTGTTGATGCTGAGCCGACACCACCTGTTCCACAACCAGTAACAAATAATCATCCCATGATGACAAGATCAAAGAACAACATTTTCAAACCGAAGTCAAAGTTTTCACTCACAGGGACACTTGGATCAACTATTGAACCTGAAAACGTGACACAAGCTTTACAAGATGAGCGTTGGCATGGTTCAATGCATGAAGAATTTGACTCTCAAATTCTAAATTTTTCGTGGGATCTTGTTCCACCAGAGATGGCACAGAATATTATTGGGTGTCGTTGGGTTTTTTGTACTAAATATTTACCCAATGGTTCTGTTGACAAGTTCAAATCAAGACTAGTTGCAAAAGGCTTTCATCAACGTCCCGGAATTGACTATCATGAAACTTTCAGTCCTGTGGTGAAGCCAACTACAATCAGAATTCTTCTTGGAGTGGCTAAAAGCAAAGACTGGTCTCTAAGACAACTTGATGTCAACAATGCTTTCCTCCAAGGTAATCTCCCTGAAGATGTTTACATGGCACAGACTCCAGGATTTGTTGATCAAGATAAGCCCAACTATGTATGCAAGCTTCGTAAAGCAATCTATGAACTTAAACAAGCACCTAGGGCTTGGTACAATGAGCTGCGCACTTTTCTTCTTTCCATGGGATTTATCAACTCATTAGCAGATGCATCACTCTTCATATTTAAAAGTGAGTCTTCGTTACTCTACCTTCTGGTTTATGTCGATGATATCATTATCATAGGCTCATCTTCAAAGCATATTTCAGAAGTTATTGATACTCTCTCCAAGTGATTATCACTCAAGGAGCTTGGGGAACTCTCATATTTTCTTGGCATTGAAGTTGTTCGCTCATCAAAAGGACTACATTTGATGCAAAGAAAGTATATAATTGATCTCCTTAGCCAAAGTCACATGGACAATGCTAAACCAGTGGCCACACCAATGTGTCCAAACACTGTTCTTACGCTTAATAGTGGCACCAGACTTGATAATCCCTCTGACTATCGTAATATAGTGGGCAGTCTTAAATATTTGTCTTTCACCAGACCTGACATCTCGTTTGCTGTCACAAAGCTGTCACAATTTATGCATCAACCAACTTCAGATCACATGCTTGCGGCAAAGAGAGTGTTACGTTATCTTGCTGGCACTGTTACTAAAGGTATATTTCTTTACCGTAATAATTCATTCTCAGTTCATGCCTTCTCTGATGCTGACTGGAGAGGCAACAAAGATGATTACACGTCTACTGGTGCATTTATTATATTCCTAGGGAAACATCATGTGTCTTGGTCATCAAAGAAAATTAAAGGAGTGGCTAGGTCTGTCTCTGTTACTGCTTCTGAAGTTCAATGGATAGTCTTTCTTCTTCAAGAACTTGGCATTCATTTGGTGTCAACACCAGTGATTTATTGTGATAATGATGGTGCAACATATTTATGTGCAAATCCAGTATTTCACTCTCGGATGAAACATGTTGCTTTAGCATATCATTACATTAGAGAACAAGTTCAGTCCGACAATCTTAGAGTCAGACATGTCAGTTCTGCGGATCAACTTGCAGATGCACTTACCAAACCTCTCACTCGAGCAAGGTTTAGTCTTCTTTTTGACAAGATTGGACTCACCTCCAGCGGTCCATCTTGAGGGGGCGTATTGGAGTATATTCTAAGTTATGGAAAACTTACTTTTCTAAAATGTTAATATTCCTTTTCTCTATATATCGTTCTTGTATAAATGTATGTACAAACTCTTTTGATAATAATAATACAAACAGTTAAACCTAATTCTTATACAAACTGATCTATATAAATAACTTGGGTCATTTCGTGTCAATACCTAAAATGGTTTATATCTCTTGTTTTCTTTTTTTGGGAGCCAATTATTGTTCAACATGGTTAAGTATAAGTGGACATGAAGTCTAATTTTTAGGGTTTATGGTTTAGGGAATAAAAATTATTGTTAAAATAATTTGCCTTACCCAAAAAGAGTGTTAAAGTGTAAAATCATACTACAAATTTCTATACCTTTATATTTTATATCTAAACCAAATTTTCTAAATCTATTTGTCTTCTTTTTTAGAAAATGGAAACATAAGTACTTGACATCGTCTTGATGTGAACACAATTTTTGTCCAAAAACTGAGACAATTTATAATCATTAGGGGAAAATCCGGGCTACGTCCGGAAATAAACTTGACTATTTAATGAATTTTTAAAAAAATATAGATAGTTTTTAATTTCTTTAATACATGTAAAAATGGCATGTTTGTATCTAACACTATAACATGTTTGTATTTGTGTAGCATGATAGATTTCTTCAATTAGTAAAAAAATTTGAAATATATAAATATTTCCTCTTTCATATATTTCTCTAAATGCTACATCTAAATACATTCTGGAGTGAACTGGCGATAAGGTAGACATCTTTATTTGGGACATAGTGACAGCACATACCCTCTGTAACCACTTCATATTCTTGAAACTGGCACGACACCATCAATGATGCATAAGTAGTCAGCTACATCAACAATTTACGAAAGAGTGGAAGGAAAACAAAACAAACATCCCTTAGAACAACAACAATATTGTAAGATTAATCACTTAGAACGTTTCATGGAAAGAAAGAAACATGGTCATAAAAACCCTTAAATATGACAGTTCTCCATATCATAATTAAGCAAAGAAGCACAACAGCTTATTTCAAAAGCCACCAGCAGAATCAAAAACATGAATGTTCAAATATGTATTACCAGTTCATTGTCGAGATCAACATCAGCATCTTGATAACTGCTATTCTTGCCTTGGTTGCTTTCACATAGGACACATATTCTTCTGAACTTTGACTTTTGCCTCGTTGCAGCCTTGTTCTCCATTGATTCAATTTATAAAAAATCTAAATTTTGTTCAAAAAATAAATAGTGAAACAGTGTAAGGTCAAGATTGTGAATTGAAGCTTAAAACTAAAAATTTGCACTACGCAGGCCACTCATCTATATTTGAAATTCTAAAATTTCAATTATTCTTCAAAAGATTAAATCAGTAGTCCAAAGCTGAATCAACCTAAAGCATTGTGAACTATATCCAATCCTACCTTAAACAATCCAATAGAATTTAAATTATATCATGCACTTAAAATACTCACCATCTTCTGAAATCTTGAGAGCAGAAGAGACTCGAGGAGTATCAGTAACAGCTTTACTCATATCTTCTGGAATCTTGTCTCCTTTGGAAGAAGCAAACTGATCGCTATTTTCCAAACCAAAAAGCATCAAACCTTGGAAGTTGAGACCACATATCTCGTCCGCTGATGGAGATAATTCCTTTATTATCAAGTATACCATTCTCCTCAGGCCAATGTCTTTTGGTTGGAAAAGCTTTGTAACAGAAAGAAAACTTATGTTGCTTCAACCCGCAGAGGAGCAAAAAGTACAAAATTGGAAGATGATAACTTCAGTAATAGCAATTCATTCACATCGCAAATGTTATGATATAACACAACCTATTAAGAAATGATAAATGGTTCCATAAGCATAAAACTGACTTTGGTGAATGACGCGTCTTGCTTAAGCAAATAAAGATTTTTGTGATGACCTGGGAGCACCTTCTAGGATGTAGCTTTATGATCCTTGAAGACTCTATCTTTTTGAAGCACTACTTTATTTTCTCCCATGAATGGAGAAAACTCCACTGATCCACAAACATTATTAACTAATTAAAAACAGTCCAGATTAAAATCGGAGACATTTCTTAACCAGGCAGATATGGAAGCTAATCAACTGATTGAGCATTTGCAAAATAGACATGGTGAAACCGAAGACATAAGTTCATCGTAGTTATCATCTGTTTTACTTGACCAGTGGTTGCGTCATTGCTGTTTTTTTTCAAGATCTCTCCCTATCATTTGAGATTGAGAGAGCAAGGGTGAAAAAGGTTAAAACTTAGAACTTTGGATTTTCTGAATCCTCACACGAAACTGAAAGAAGTGACTAAATTGGATCCAGCAGCAGAGGAGTGGAGGTGTTCAATTAGAAGAAGCAAATAAGTACCTCATTTTAGATGCTGAGTTTGGGTTCTTGTATGCGATGAAGGTGGAACATTATGGGAAGGTAGTAGTGAATAGATAATATGAAGCATTGATGTCTGGATTTGGTGTATAATATCAATGGCGCTAGTAAATTTCATGTATGGATTCAAGATCGTTTGTCTTCAATTTTGGGACGTTTCAGAGGGGAATTGAAAAGGCAGATAAGAGTTTTCATTTTTTTTTAATATTTTACTCAAATGATTTTTGATGGGCTGTATTCTGTTTCCTTTTAGTGGGCTTGTTTTTTTTTTTTGGTTAATGGAGGCTTTGATTGCATGATTTTTATTTCATTAGAAAGTGAGTGGTTTTTTTTTAGGTTTAGCTGACGTGTCAGTTTTAGAAAGAGGCTGAAGAAGTTGATGTGGACACAATGAGAATCCCCAAAACCCATAGACTATATAGAATATAGAATATGCAAAATTATAGTACTAAAAATTATCGACATATATACATATGTAAATGCAATGATTTTTAGATCAAGCATTTCGATATTTCTATTGGACTTAGTTTGGATATTGACACCAAACATCATCATTTATATAGCCAACATGTTTGTATAACCCACAAAAAAAGTCTTCCGTTAATTTCTTGATTTATGAAGGAAGAACGGACTGTGCATGTTATCAATCGGTTCCTCCATTTTCAGCTCCGATCTGATAATGGTGAGTATTCTTGGGTTTTACTCAAACAATCCTCAAAGTATGAAACACCTAAAAAAAAAAGGTATGAAACACCTAATTGGCTCGGTAGATCAGAAAAAATGAATTCCTTAATGCAATAGTGTATTTATAAAAATAAAAACTTGTAGGAAAATTATATGTTATAGTTTTATTGGGCTAGCTAGGAACATTATTTAGTTTTATTGGGCTGGTTAGAAACATTTTATTTAAGCCCAAGAATATTAGTTTTGAGTTGATACAGTCTAAAAGGTTGGGTCCAAACAGACCGAGATTACAGTATTACTTGGCTGCATGCATGAGTAGAAGATCAAAGTTGGGCCAATAATGGGACTTGTCTCCCGACCAAAAAGCTGCAATAAAAACTCTATAAATTGAAACTGTTATAATATAATATTTTGTTTTATATAAATATAATTTTATAAAATAATTAATTCACTAAAATTTCAATTCAAAAATAATAATTTTTTTTATCAATTTATTAAATTTAGTAAAGATCATATATCAATTAAAAAGTTTTATACTATAATGACCAATATATTTATAATTACTGAATGTTGCAATTTGAAAATTTATTATTTCGGGTAAATGAATTGTAGTCATGTTAATCATGATAACTCAAAAGGACCCTGGTGACGCCAATTAGTCATATAATCACCCTTTTGTCTGGTGCATTGCTAAGGAAAACATAACCATGGATTCTTGGATGTGGAAAAAGCTCCTAAATTTTAGATCACAGGCAAGGGATTTCCATTTCATGAAGGTGAAAAATGCAAATCAAACTTTGTTTCGGTATGATAATTGGAGTTCGCTAGGTCCTTTGTATAACATTTTGAGAAACAGAAAACACATCGGTTTGGGTATAGGGGCTGAGACATCAGTAGCGGATGGAATTCATCTACACCGTCGAAGACGACATCGTTTGGAGAGTCTGAACAATATTGAAGATGAGCTAGCAAAGTAAGAGACCAAAAAATCATAGCGGATGATATTTCAAAGTGGCGCAGATCAGATGGTACATATAGAAATATTTTCTCCACCTCTGAAACATGGCAACAGGTTTGCAGGCAGGGGCAAATCAATGATTGGTATAAAGGGGTTTGGTTCTCTAGAGCTACCCCAAAATACGCATTTATGTTGTAGTTGGCTACGCATAAAAGATTATCAATGGGTGATCGAATGATTGCTTGGGCTGGCGGAGGGATAACGGCTTGTGTTTAATGTTAAGGGCTGGAGTTTCAGGATCATTTGTTCTTTGACTGCGCATACTCTGCTCGAATCTGGGAGAAGCTAACGCGTAAACTGTTTTGGCAACAGTATACTACTTCGTTTAGTGAGATTATCTCGATCTTATCAGACTCAACATTTGAATCTATGATAAGCTTTATCTTGAGGTGTGTATTTCAAGTTATGATCCACACCATATGGCATGAAAGGAATCGAAGAAGACATGGAGAAATCCCGCAATCTTCTAACCAACTAGTCACCTTCATTGACCGGCTCGTCCGAAACAAGATATCATCAATCAGAATGGTAGATCTGTCAAACCTTGAAGACGTCCTATGTAAGTGGTTTAGTTCACACATGTAGGCACCAAGGAGGACACTCTGATCTCTATTTAGTCTATTTTCTTTATCAAAACATTCAAACTAAGGATGCATTCAATGTAATTATGGTTTTGTTTGAATAAAATTTTACATTCATACAAAAAAAAAAAGAGAGGGTCCTTTCATGGAGTAAGGCACTTTTGTAATCTGTAATTTGTTTTCTTCAAGTATTAGCAATGGAAATTTAATTTATTTTTTAAAATCTTGATCAACATACAACTTGATTAAAGTCGAAGAATAAAAATAGATTCGTTGGACCAGTCTATAACACGAGATGGCTGGTGGCTTTGATCAAGAGTCGACTTGTGTTAAGGTTTTTTTTTTGATAAAGACTTTTGTTAAGGTTGCTTTGTTATATCCAAATATGTAAAGGCAGCCCAAAAACTTGAGGATGCATTTTAAAAATAATAAAATGAAAAATGAATTCAAATATCGTGGCTTTCTTTCATGAGCCGTATCTTTACTTTGTGTCTTGTGGGTTCGAACTCATGAATCTTGACCAATTTTGTTTTTCCTAATCAACATTTTATTGACCAATGTACTACGTTTTTTTAGCTTTTGTTATCATAAACTCGGAATGTCGACAAATATAAGAAAAACAAATCGGAATTTCTTTTGCAACTTCTGCAAACTAATTAAACCAAAAACTTCTACAAAGTATGCTAATCAACCTAGTACTGATTAAATTTAGTTATACTTTGGTTGTTTTCGTCTCTTAAAACTTCTGCAAACTAATTAAACCAAAAACTCAGTAGAAAAAATGAAGGCAATCATTCCATTCAATATAAGTGATCGGTTATATAAAATAAAATAATAAAAAATATCGGTTATCTTTTTGTATTTGAACTCAAGATTTACTTGGTGAAATATTATGGAAGGAAGACGCAAGTGATATTAATTTTCTGTCAGCGATTTAATTAGTAAAATAGGGTATGTATTATATTCGTTTTTTTTTTGGTAAAGGGTTTATATGAATATATATTCATTACTGGACCTTTTTATGCGAGTGCGATGTGAATCTCTCTCAATGCATAAGCTTTAAGTTATCGATGATTATATTATATCACTACAATACATGCATGGGTTCGAATACAAGTAAAGTATAAAGCCATGCACGACCGGTGCAGTTTGATGCTGCAAAGATTATAACTAGCCGAGGGTATTAGTTGAAGGCATGGGGTGGTACATTCTTATATTAGGATATTCCTTCAAACAGGAAAAACAAAAATTGCATGGATATTCTTGGATAAATTATATAATGTCAAGGGAAAAAATATATGAAATTACATTTTAGGATCCGGGTTTACGATCAAACCTATGGACCATTTCACTTAAAATAGATAATAAAATTGTATAATAAAGTAAACGCATCATAATATCTAAATGGATAAGAGCAAAGGTAAATAGGAGGGGAGAGATCTATGAAACTTGTTCTATAAATAGAGCTGCACTGGGAAGACACTTTCTCACATCCAAAATCAAAAGTAACACAAGCACAAAAAACAGCATTTACTCTTATACAATATAGTTTCATATACAAGTTTCTTTAGTAACCTCAAAAACATGGCAATGCTCAAAAACAAACACATAACCTTCTCATTGATCCTGTTTTGTCTCGCTGTGGTGTCTCCAATGGTTAAGGCTCAGCTTGGTGGTATCAATATCATCACTCTCACTGGGGTTGTCTCTTGCACTGTCAATGCCACTGTCAATGGCGCTTCCGCTCCACCTTTCCCTAGTAAGTTTCACACACATAGATGATCGATCCCTTTGTAGACATTTATAACTTTAATTTTTTTTTTGATATATGGTATATATTACTAATCTAATGCTGCAAACAAATAGATGCGACCGTTGAGCTCCGGTGCGGACCCATAAACACAGTCGTTGGAACTGCGGTTACGAATGTTAACGGAGCATTTACGATTTTGCCAACCCTGACTTCGCTTACCTCACTCCTCTCTAATTGTAGTGTCGTCGTCACGACCCCTCTCGCAACCTGCAACGCCACCCTCCCTTCCGTCAACCTCACCTCAACGTTAACCTTGGTCGGCAGCCTCATCACCGGCCTCATCAACTTGATCTTTGTCGTCCCTACCGCCTTAATCCCCAGTGTCCCACTCCCACTCCCCTGATTTTAAACTATTTATATAGTTTATGTTCCGTTTCAGTGTGTTTCCCTTCTGTTTTATGTTTTGTGTCATGACCATTTACGTAAGTTTGCTTGCGTATGCATGAATAAGGTCAATATTGTGTCTCGATCTTCAATAACGTTGTTGTAACTTTTGATTCCTGGTCCTGCAGCATCTATAATGCTGTTATCAAATGTAATAAATTAATAATTTCCCTTTTTATATATATCGTTAAGATAATGACTGGTGACTGTGACGGGACGTAGGGGTGTCAATGGACTAATTAACCCACCCCCTTAACAATCTCGATTTTTTTTCTGGCATCGTGTTTCGTATTAGATTAGGAGGAAAAAAATAAGGGAACTTCAAAAAAAAAAAGAAGGCTTCAAACCGACTTTTTAAAAAAAACCTAGGAAATCGCCGAAAATGTCATACTGTATAGTTTACCTTTTTCCTAGCTAGGGCTTCTTCTCTCTTAGAACATTCGTTTCCTATCTTAAATCTTTTTTTTTTTTTGGATAAAATCCTATCTTAAATCTTTTTTTTTTTTTGGATAAAATCCTATCTTAAATCTTACATTCGGTTAATTATTGCGACCGGTTGGGATTTAATGTTTCATGATTCGACTTTTGTTTAATTGTGGTTTCTAACTATTCCTGACTTCTCTTCTCTTCTCTTCTCTCAAGATTTATTGGGCAACGAGTGCAGGAAAATTTTAATTAATACATGGATCCAAAATTGTATATTAGTGAACTAGAATTACGCTATTAATTTCAGAAACTTTATTTTCTCAACCAGATTTCTAGATAACTGGATATTTGATTTTTTTTTTTTCTCTTTTAATTTGCTACATTTTTTATGTAACCTTGACGTTTTTTTCTTTCCTTTTGATTTCTGTAACTGAATTGCTTATTGATTTTCCTTTGTATTGGAACGTAACAATGCAGTATGACTATATGATCGGTGAAAGTATGACTCTGACGGAAGAGAGGACATTATGCTGAAGGATCCTGGCTAGCTACTTTATCAAAGATTCGGAAATTACAATGACCTATAAGAACAGTTTATCATCAAAGAAAAAATCTTGTCGCTATAGACTGTTCTTAAAAATATTAATAATACAAGACTCTTCAAACAATTCAACTTACTCTCCGAGCAAAGCTTGCAGGTTTGGACCATTCTTCACTCTCTAAATCTCGGGCCTCCACATCGGTTTCTCCTTCAGAATCATATCTCTCCACTTGGCTCATCTAGTACTAGTCTCATCTTTTATGGCTGCTTCACCTTTGTTTCACTTTCCACTTGTAACTTTTCCCTTCTTCTGTGCTTAACTTGTAATCCCTAAATACTCTTAGAAAAGAAAAGAAAAGAAGAAGATAATATACAAGAAAATTAAACATGATATGCATCCGCCAAAACATCTATTATAAATTTCACATAAAACTAATCTTATTTTTGCGTCACAACCATTCAACCAGCATGCAGTACTGACACCAAAATTCAAAAGTATACTTGCACCTTTTTCCTGAGATTTCCAAAGTCTTGTCCCATTAATTATTTACCATTTAATTTTGTGATGTCTATCAAAAAAAAAATATTGAGCAATTACAGTTACTAAGAGGGCAACGAACTTCATCGAGATTATAGGACTACTAGATACAAGTTGACTAAAGTAGAAGAATAAAATTAGATTCCTTGGACCAATCTATAACATAAGATGGCTGATGGCTGATGGCTGATGGCTTTGCTCTTTATCAAGAGTCTACTTGTGTAAGGTTGATTTTAAATATGTAAGGAGGAGAAAGGGAGCCATAGTCTACAAGACTTCTCCTCCTAGTATTTTAGCTTTTGCTATAATCATAAACTCGGAATGTTGACAAATATAAGAAAAAAAAACAACTTGGAATTTATTTTGCAATAATTATGGTAATCAATTTGGTGCTAACTAAATTTAGTTATACTGTTTTTTCTGTCTCTTAAAACGTACGGAAACCCAAAAATTTGAAAGGAAAAAAAACGAATGAAAAAAAAAAACTATTTCATTCGATATCTCTAAGCAATCGGTTATCGTATTATTACTTTGGTATTTGAACTCAAGATCTATGGAACTTGTTCTATAAATAGAGCTGCACGGGGAAGACACTTTCTCACACCCAATCCAAAAGTAACACAAACACACAAACCTTAAAAACATGACAATGCTCAAAAACAAGCACCTAACCTTCTCATTGATCTTGGTTTTTCTCATTGTGGTGTCTCCAATGGCTAAGGCTCAGCCTGGTGCAATTGGTGCCAATGTGATCGTTGTCATTGGGCGTGTCTTTTGCACTCTCAATCCCGCTGTCACTGGCACTTCGGCTCCACCTTTCCCTAGTAAGTTTTCCATTCTTCTACTTTTTCAACTTTAATTTGTTCATCAATCATACAAAATCTATCCAACAAAATTTACACCGGTTCTCCAAACCATGCCATTTTTCATTTTTAGATTATATGTTATCTACTAATCTAATGCTGCAAACAAACAGATGCGAACGTTCAGCTCCAGTGCGGACCCCTAAACGCAGTCATTGCAACTACCACTACGAATAATAACGGAATATTCACGTTCGTAAACCCGATTCCGGCTTCGCTTGCCACACTTCTCTCCAATTGTCGTGTCTTCGTTGCAACCCCCCTCTCCAGCTGCAACGCCACCCTCCCTCCCGTCAACCTCGCCTCACCGTTAAGAGTGATCAACAGCTTCTTTAACATTATCCTTCTTGTCCCTACCGGCTTTATCCCCAGTGTCCCAGTCCCCGGTGTCCCACTCCCCGGTGTCCCACTCCGCTGATTCTAAACTATATATTTATATAGTTTATGTTCGGTTTCAGTGTGTTTCCCTTCTGTTTTTTATGTTTTGTGTCATGACCATTTACGTATGCATGAATAAGGTCAAGATTGTGTCTCAATCTCCAATAAAGCTCTTGTAACTTCTTCTTCCAGGTCCTTCAGCATGTATAAATGCTGTTATGAAATGTAATCAATTAATAATAATTTCCCTTTTTATATATGTATTTGGTGAGTGGGACGGACATATATATAACCCACCCTCTTAACAAACTTGAGCTACGTATATGTTTCGTATTAGATTAGGGGGAAAAAAATAATATGGGATTTTTTTTAACAAAAAAAAATTAAGGGAACTTTTCTCAATTATAAGACTTAAACCGACCTAAAAAAAAAACCCTAAGAAATAATCGCCAAAAAATGTCATATTAGTTTGCCTTTCCGTAAGGTTTCGCGGCCACCTATTTTGCTGTTGCAGATTCGTACGACTTCTTCTCTTTCTCAGAACCTCCGTTTTAATCATATCTTTATTCGCTCTCTTTATTGATTTTAGTTTCCTTCTTATTTCTCTGATTTAATTTAAGATTGAATTTTCGACACTTCTGTCTTCTTTCGTAAGAGCTAACTACCGAATTGAGATTTAATGTTTCATCATTAGACTTTTGTTTAATTGGGGTTTCTCATTATTAATGACTTCTCTCGATCGAGGTTTCTTCGGCAACCAGTACATAAATTTTATACATGGATTCAAAATAGACTTAGAATTACGCTTTTTTTGTTTCCCCCTACGAGTTCTTATTAGCTGATTTTCCAGTGTGTTGGAACGTAACAATGCAGTATTATGGGTGAAAATAAGAATCTAACGGAAGAAGAGATGAAGGGACTGTTCCTAGTGGAGAGGACATTGATGCAGATGCTGAAAGATCGTGGCTACTTAATCGAGGATTCGGAAATTACAATGACCCAAGAACAGTTTCATACAAAATATGGCGACAAGATGAAAAGGAAGGATCTTAATACTCTCAAAGCTAAGGACAATGATAAGTTATGTATATCTCAGTATCTATATATATACACACATATAAGAAGCTGTGGAGATATATTCGTATTTTTACATAATTTTTGTTTAAAAAGCATGCATAGAATTAAGAAGATTGTTTCGTGTGTGTGTGTGTTTGATTTCGTCTTAAACCTGTTGTATAGATCTATTTATTCTTCCCTAAGAAGAAAGTTGGAGTTGCGGAGATGAAGAAGTATACGAACCGGTTGAAGAAAAATAACGTTTTCAGAGCAATTTTGGTGATGCAAGATATTAATGATTTTAGCCGCTATGCTAAAGTTTCTCTCAGTGAAATCTCTCCAAAATTTTATATTGAAATTTTCCAGGTAATTACAATAATAAAAATATATATGGTTTGGTTTAGGAGGAGGAATTGCAAATGAATGTTAATAAACATGTATTTGTGCCTGAGCATCGAGCTCTTACCATTAAAGAGAAGAAGACTTTATTAGAGAAATACACAGTGAAGGAGAACCAGGTTTGTTGTCTTTTCCACAATATTATAGAAAAGAAGTATAAATTGTTGTTATTATTTTTGTATAATTAAAGTTTTTAAATTAATTTGTGTGTGTTGTTTGTTAGCTTCCAAGGATCCTGGTGACTGATCCGATCGCAAGATACTTTGGCCTAAAACGTGGCGAAGTCGTGAAGATCACTCGTCTGAGTGAAACGTCTGGTCGTTATGTTACCTATCGTCATGTTGTATAACCTAAACTGTCGACAATATCATTTATTTATTTAGATATAATAATTAAATCCTTTGACGAACTTATTATAAAGAAAATATCAGATTGTATGACTTGTCACCAAAATTTTTAATCATTGAATGTTGCAATGTAAATTGCTGAAACTATTGACTTACAATCACATATGTACTCACACTCAGATATACCCAAAAAAGAAAAAAAAATAGTTACAAGGACTCTCCACCAAAACGAACACTCAACCAAAAAATAAAACTGAAATTGTTTTTTTCTTTCTTTCTTTCAAGAATTGAAACTGTTTTAGTATGCATCACAAAGATGAGGTTAAGCGAGGAGAGGTTTGTTTGGTATTAAACGTTCCTCTTCATCTTCTATGTTTAAATTGGCGTTTCTGTAATACGCATAAATTAGGAGTTGCATTGACCCAAGTAAAAACCCCATTCCATTTGGCACCTAAGTAAAAAACAAATAAAAAAATCAGTTTTACTAGTACTATATAATTATTTAATCAGTTCAAAACAATGATACTTACCAGTAGAAAAACATCGTGTAAGAGGAACGCATAGACACCCCAAATCGCGCCGTTTAGAAAGAGGAAAAACGATAGCCAAAAAGGCATAAATTGCACACTCCTCGTCGTCACAACTGTTTTCTGATTGGATCAATGATAAACATGATTTGAATTGAAACGACACTACATGTATATTAGATAAAATGATAATAGATAAAATGACATTGATATTTTTAGTTAAACACGTGCTGAAAAACACAATCAATACATCTGTTTTTTTTTTTTTTTTTTTTTTTGTGGTGGTTGTTTTGATTATTATTGTTAAATGCAAATATTACATTTATATACCACAGCCAATACATTTGAGGAAAAAAAAAACATAAAGGTGTGTGTAAATGGTGTTTTAACCAAGAAAGAAGAGAGACTTACAATAGCGGAAAGAGGAGGACCATACATGATAATGTTGAGAGTAGCACATATGAAACCCATTGAATTAGAACGCGTTTTTTGCATCTTCAAACGCAGTTCTTGTTGCCACAATCGCGATAGAAAAACGCAGTTCATGTTGTTTTTCTAGGTGTATGACCGGACATATTTTAATATGTTTTGGTTTTATGAATATATAATTGGTTGTTAATATTGTTGGAAATGTTGTCTTTTTGGTTCTGTTATTTATTATTTACTGTTATACAATTGAATGAGTGAAGTTAAAACTAAATTTAATAGATTAATTATATATATTTTTTCCCTAATGTAATATTATGTTTTAATCATTTAAATAAGCAATATAAGTAAAACATAAATATAGTATAATAATACAACAAACGCATACTTTAAACACTAATGTGATTAGTAGAAAACATTTTTATGGTCCAAAAGATGCAGAACAATTAAATTTATATAAAAACAGATAATTATATTTAAAAATCCAAAATCCAAAAATATCTGATTGGTCACAATTATACAGTAATAAATTATCTGATTCCAACAATTGTTTGCCCGTTATTTATAAATCAAAAATAAAGAAGCTCATTTATCACTTTAAAATGCATTGATTGATCATATATGGGAGAATTATGAAATTATTTTTAGCGAGTTATTTGGTTATATTTTTATATTATTTGTTTATGTAGTTTAACATTATTAATATGTAATTACATTGTAATGTTATTTTTTATTTTTAAAATATTGTTTGTGTTCTTTTTAATGAATATTTTTAGTTGTTTTTATTTTTTTTGCTATTTTTTAATTATGATCAAAATGAGAACTATAATGCTAATTTAAAATAGTTTTGAAATTGTATTTAAAGTATTACTGTTGGATACAATAACACTGACTTCAAATATGAAGTATCATTTGGATATTCCGTACTGTCTAAGTTTAGCTTATGCCAATTTTAGTTTTGTAAAATTCTTTATCTACATTGTTAAAGAAATAAGTAGTTAAATATTTATTAAAATTTTGATTTTTGTTTCCTTGTTTGTTTTGTTAGAATATTCTTCCTGAATTTAATGCAATATTTCATTTCTATAAGTAGTTTGATTTTGTTTATTTTTTGGGACAGAAAGTAAAGTTGATACAATTACTATTTGAATTCGAATTTTGATAAATAATAATTAGTCACTTATTTACTTTATTCTCTTATTTTCTCCCGTATAAATATTCATGTTGTTGTTTCTTAAAGTTGTATTGTTTCCCAAATACTTCTGAAAACACTTTTATTTTTCCAAAACTCCTAATGGCTTATATGAATCTTTCGTCCAACAACTCATTTAAACAAATTAATGAATTTTTGGTAGATGGGCGTGCTTGTGTGGGTTATGTAAAAGGTCCTCAGCAATTCACCTACAATAAGGTACTAATTGTTTATTTACCGGTCTTCAATTTAGTAATAGCAGAGGAGGAGCTGGTGATAGTAGGGAAAGCAGTACCAGCTTCCCCTAACCTGGGGTTTGAGTTTTTTGTAGATGAGTTAATTTAGCTGTAGATTATAGTGATCTTAAGCAACTAAGAGTATTGTTTACCATGACAAAAACTGTTTGGTTTCTTCTATGTCTGAGTCAAAAAGGAGGCGTGTTGCTGATGTCGAGCTGACAGAAAAAACAGAGCCATTTATTTATGGGTTGACTGTGGTGATTAGGAGGATAATCGGTTTGGTTTCAGACTCATTCCACCGTGAACGGAATTTTCCAGCAATGCTACCCCAAAGGTAAATGCGAATAGTTTCACTGCTGCAAAACAAAGAAGTTTCTATTATTTTTTTTAAAGAAAGTAAAAATACAAAGCAAGTAAACTCAATAACTCAAGTGTATGGCAATAAAATTGCAGACAAAACTTTCATGAGACTTTAAAAGTGAACTTTTAAAGTGATGTGGATAAATACTCTTTCATTTGTAGGTGCAAGAAGACTCTATCTTTTAATCGAGAACTTTCAACTTCAGGGGCTTTTTCCATTGTTGTAGGTGAGTGAAGATTGGCACCAATCATGAAGAGATACAAAGGTAATAAGGTTATTGAGTTTTTTACCAAACAGCTAGGTGTTTGGGTCAGATATGGCGGCTAAATCTTTGAAGCTACGGAGTCTAAAATTTTGTTCTTCAATGTTATGGGCTACTGCGTCAGATACTGGAATCATTGTTGTCTTGATGGTGAAGCAGATGTCTTTTTTGTAGTCGGAGACTTTGTAGATTTTTTTGGCGGGTGTACTTAGGAATTTGCTGAGTTTGAAAACAGAGTTAGGCTAGAGGTTTTTTTCATAACTGGGTATGCGGGTTGCAGGTATGAATCCGTAAACTGCATTAGACTGTAGGTTTCAGATTAGATGGGGGTTAGTAAATAAATATATATAGTGGCATGGTATTATACAGTTTAAACAGGATTCAAACTATCAATGAAACAAATTGAAACATAATAGGTTTGGATAAGAATCAATTGGAAACCATATACCATCATCGGAACAGGAGATTCAGTTTTGTAAGAGATATGACAACATCATCAGAGCACATCAAACAGTTGAGAACAGACATAAAATAACAGTTCAATAACAGAGCAATGTGCTTATAATATATTGTTAATCAGAGGATTATATCTCCCAAGTCCCAACATAAGATTAACAATAAGTAAATTAATACAAACCAAAACGCCAAAGGAAAACAGAAAAGTCAAAATAAACCTACAAATACATTAACCCTAACACCAACGAAAGCCCAGAAAACAAAAAAACAAAGAAACATGGGAGACACACAAAACCTGCGCTACACATTCTCCTTTCAAAATCAACCCCTTAATTCATACACTGGTGATGAAATCCATCTGATTATCAATTAAACTGGAACCGTAGCACTCAATTAAACTGGAACCGTAGGGGGTTTTGTAAGAGATATGACAAGATCATCAGACCACATCACACAGTTGAATAACAGACATAAAATAACAATTGAATAATAGTTCAGGAGCAGAATAATAGAGCAAATCATCTATTAAACTGGAACCGTAACTGAGGGGGCTGCTTAATTTCATACCTCAGAGTCTATGAGTAGTAATTCAAGACCAATGAGGGCGTCGTCTTTCTTAAAATTCTGAGCTTCCCAAAAGTGAATTAAGCGAACCAATACTTCTTGGTGACAGAAACACCATCGATCTCATCAAGAATCTTGAACGTAAGTGTCTTGGGAGGATGGTGGCTAGATTCTGGAGCCATGTTTGAGTGTTTCTGACTGTGGGTTGGTGTTTTCGAAGTAACTTTGTTGTGAGGGTTTCATAAGGAGGTTGAATTGGAGTTGGGAATTTGAGGTGTTTGGCCACTGGGTTGATTTAATTGGAAGGAGTGGTGGAGTTTTTTGATTAAGCATCTTAATGGTGAGAACTGAAAAGGATTGACGTTTATGGTTTAGGAATCAATATCGAAGTTGAAGGAGATGAAGAAGGCGACGATAGAAAGAGATTTAGGATTTGGTTTTCAGTGGGCTTGGTTAGTGGGTTTGTCTTTTATATATTATTTGGTGAGTTTAGTGTTGCTATGTAAGAATTGAATAATAGGTTAAGTGGGCTTCGTTTTTAAATTTTTATAGGTTTTCAATTGCCAGGTAGCAAGCTGAGAGGTTGTTTTCAGAGATGTTTTTTGCTGATGTGGAGTACTCCATAGGCCTCAAAAGCTCCCTTTTATATATAAGAGATATTGATTTTTTTTTTATGTTTTACAGATTTTAAAGTAATTAAATTCAAATTAATTTATTTGTTATATAGGATTAATAATTGTTCACAAATGTTGAAGTGTCTTAAATAAGTGTCTTAAATGAGCTGATGTGTCATGCTTAGAGAGAGCTGATGTGTCAAGCTTAGTGAGTGTCCATTCACTCATTATATATAGGATAAGATTAGGATTATTTGTTCTCCAAATATTGTTTCTATCTTTGTTTGATTCTTGGTTAGGAACCATTAATTGTTCTTCATAGTTAAGTCTAAGTAGACAAATTATCAATAACACACCTTATATTTTTTGAATGCTTAACTTTGAACAAATTTGAATTCTTTCATCTCTTAATTTTTTTTATCAATGTTTCAATACTAGTTCGAGAAAGAACATAAGCTATTCACAAAAATATCTAATAAAGAAACTATTAAAAATCTCACTTCTATTAATTTGGAGGTTAGGGTTTAGATTTTCTCTTGTTAAACTCTATTACGAAATTATATTCTACATTGATTTTTTTGGGTTTTCAGTTCTATTTGGTTAGTGTTTAGATTTATTTTGATAAACTAGTTACATTAAGTATATTGTACATTGATTTATATGGTTTACACTCACCCGAAGTTACATTAGGTTTAAATTTTAGTTTTCATATTTGTTTTAAATATATTTTTTATTTTAATTATTGATTAATTAAATTAAAAAAATTGTGATTTCTTTTTTTCCTTCTTTAAAAAACTATTTTTATTCTTTTTTGTATTTTTTTTTAAATGTTTTTAAAAATTTAGGTATTGATTAGATAATTTAATGTTTTTTTGTGATTCCCTTTTTTCCTTTTTTAAAAAATTTCACTTTTCCGTCTTTTTTTTTGGGATTTATGAATTTTAGTTGATGATTTGATATATTAACAATGACTGAATTTCCTTTTTGTTAAATTTTTTTCTATATATATTTTTTTTATAATTTAACATGTGGCAAGATCTGAATGATTTGTGACACGTGTCAAGATCTCGTGAGTTATAATTTTGACACGTGTCATATTCTGGTGAGTACAACTCAAGTTTATATAATAAAATAGCCTTCTTAGGTCTCTTATTGTATTCAGTTGTTATTGATATTGATTAATCGAAAGATTTAAAGAAGTTTTGATAAACCACTGTGAAGAGTATTCACAAACCTCAGAGCTTTTACGAAAACCCTGAGAGGAATACTCTCAAACCATAGTTATCCGATATTCTTAAGAATGAACGAATCTCTAGCTTTATCCCTAGAAGCTCCCGGTCCATCAGGTTCTCATTCGTTTTTTGGTGCCATTTATTGTTCCACATGGTTAATTCTAAATGAACAACAAGGTTTATGGTTTAGGGTATAGAGTTTATATGTTAGGATTAATGGTTTAGGTTAATGGTTTAAGAAAAGTTGTATTGTCCAAAAGTAGAGTATAAACCATACTACACATTTCTAATAAGCCTGAGTGGTAGACTATAAACCATACTACATGTTTTCACATGGTTAAGTCTAATACACCTATCTTGAATTCTATCCATACTACCACGAATAGTTTCAACAAACATCACCAATCATTTGTTCACACATTAACTAAAATGTTTCACAGTTATAACTAAAACTAATATGGAAAGATTGAAATTTTCACAAATAATCACTTAAACCATGTATATATTATCTTAAAATCAAGCTCATGTGGACACAAGTTAATGGACAGATGTGTGTGGACATGGATGCATGAAACCCTAGTCCCAATCTGACGGCCAATAATCATCACTTCCCTTTTAAATCCACACCGTCCTTTCCAAAAATATAAATGAAATCTAACGGACATAAGCAAGAGTCTGAGCATTAAAAGTTGACCGTTCGATTTAAAATGACATTCCCAATCTAGAGATCTACAATCACCAATGTCTAACTAAACAGTTTCCCAGATTTGGTTGCAACCAAACAGCTTTCCCAACTCTGGTTACAACCAAACAGCTTCCCAAAGGCAAAATTATTACAAAACCCATCAAAACTTTTAAAATAGTGCTAGTGTAAAAAATAGTGTTAAATGCAAATAAATTACCAAAAAGAGTGTCATAGGGTTATTGACTATATTTTAATTAGTTTCCGCTATTGTTTTTATTTACCAAAGCAAAAGTATAAACATATACGAAATAAATAGAAATTAAAAACATTTAAACATTTTCAGGTATTGTTGACACTTGAATGCGGAAGTTTGACTAACCATATAAAATTTGTTACCAAAATAAAATGCTTACAAACTTTAATACTCCCTCCATTTCTTTTTGTTTGTAGTTTTAGGTTTTTAAATTTGTTTCATTTTATTTGTTGTTTTAGGTTTCCAATGCAAATGTTTGGTAAAAGTTCTATTTTTACCCTTCTTATTTTATTGTTATAACCAATGAAATAAAACCAACAATACATTAATTAAGGGCAAAACAGACAAATTAAATGTTTTCTTAATATGTGTGAAAAACCTAAAACTACAAACAAAAGGAAACGGAGGGAGTATATAAGAACATCCCTTCTGTCTTATTCTTTGTTTTCGACTAGCTTCCTCTCAAGAAAAAATAAATAATCCTCTAATACTCGAGACAAAAATCATCAGTCCTTTTGATGCATTTTTTCTGGAACCAGACGGTTCCTTCTCCCGGCGCTGCGATCTCTCCAAAATTCAACCCATCAGCATTGTTTCAATTTCCTAATATGTTCTCTGATTCTTCACATGTAAGTATTAATCTCTTTTGTACATTTAATACATGACCTATAAACTATAATTATATGATAAACTTTTATATGAATCGTTTATTTTTAAAAAAATGGTTATATGAGCATTTTATATACACAATTTTGTTTAGGAAAAAACTATATAGAATAGACTCTTTTGAAAATTTATTTCCAAATAGGACCCCTACTGCCTTAAAAATCTTTCCCAGGAACCCGGTTTGAAAAAATAACTTTACAAAAGATCCACTTTAGACAATGTCTCGTTTTATTTTAGCATTTTAAACAAAACACAAAAATATACAACCATCGGATCTGACACCCCAGTCTTTCCCATATAAATCTCAATCCTAAAACCTAACTGTTATTCATTTTTATTTGTTTGCTATCAAACTAACTGTTATTGTCTTGGTGACTTATTTTGCATACTATCCCTCTATATCTTAAGAAAAATTATGGACCTCCTGAGATGGTGGAAAGTTCTGCTAAAGGCTATGCAACGACACTGATATTCAACAACAGTCTTCCTCATCAGCCACTGAACATTGATCTACCTCCTCAAGAAAGTATATTAGAGCTTTATTGCTTGCGTCTCAATTCTAAACCTGTTCTCTATTTACTTTATCTGAGATGTTTCTTACATGTGGAATAGGTTTCTATGATGTTTCAATGGAAGAGTCCGTTTATATCCCATTTCATGTTGAGCCATTTGGTGTTTTTGGCGCTTCTTCTGAATATGACACCATTGACGGAGTAAGCAACAATCTCACTCACCAGCCGCTTAGTGTTGGCATACCTCTTCAAGAAGGTATTAGAATATGGTAGCATGTGTAAGTTTAAATCCATTTTCTATTTTTTGAACATTTGTGAGATTTTTCTTACATGTGAAATAGGTTTCTATGATATTTCAATGGAAGAGTCCGTTGATATATCATCTCATGTTGAACAATTTGGTGCTTTTGTCGCTTCTTCTGAATATGACGTCGTCCACGAAGTAAACAACATTCTTACTCATCAACCACAGAACCTTGATCTACCTCTTCAAGAAGGTACTAAAAATAGTTGCATGCGTATAAAGTTTAAGTCCCTTCTTTATTTTTTCTATTTTTTTTGTGAGATTTTTCTTCAATGTGTAATAGGTTTCTATGATATTTCAATGGAAGAGTTCGTTTGTATCCCATCTCATGTTCAGCTATTTGGTGCTTTTGTCGCTTCTTCTGGATATAACACCGTTGACGAAGTAAACAACAATCTCACTCATCAGCCAATGAACGTTGATCTACCTTTTCAAGAAGGTAATTGAATAGATTTTCTTGAGTCTCAAGTTAAATCTGCTTTCTATTTTTTTGAACATTTGATGAGAGTTTTCTTACATATGAAATAGGTTTCTATGATGTTTCAATGGAAGAGTCTGTTTATATCATTGATGAAATAAACAACAATCTTAATCATCAGCCGCTGAACGTTAATCAACCACTTCATGAAGGTCTTAGAATATAGTTTCTTGCATCTCAAGTTTACATTTGTTCTATATTTTTCAAAATTTTCATGAGATTGTTCTTACATGTGAAATAGATTTCCATGATATATCAATGGAGGAGTCCATATATATCCCTTCTCAGGTGTGGTCATTAGGTTCTTTTGTCGCTTCTTATGAATATGAAGTCGTTGACGAAGTAAACAACAATATTACTAATCAGTCGATGAGCATTGATCTACCTCTTCAAGAAGGTATTAGAATAGGGCTGCTTGTGTCTCAAGTTTAACTTTATTCTTTATTTTTAAGTTTTATGAGATTGTTCTTACATGTGATCATAGGGTTCTATGATATTTCAATGGAAGAATCCATTTATAGTACCCAATCTCATGTTGAGCCATTTGGTGCTTTTGTCGCTTCTTTCGAATATGATGACGTCGACGAAGTAAACAACAGTCATACTCATCAACCAATGAACGTTGATCTACCTCTTCAAGAAGGATGATCTGATTGGTAGCATGAGTTACTAATGATGTTCTTTGAGTTATGAGCATAATTCAAGCACAATTCAAAAATGTTATCAATCATCATGGTTTAGAAAAAGTTGAAGTTAAAATGATGTATGGTTGATGCATAATTTTGAATTATGTATTTTGTAAAATTGTTAACTCAAAAAAAATTTCAACATCAAGGAAAATCTCATGTGTTAAACTTGAGTTATCAATTTCCATCATTTTTTTCTTCTTTTTGTTTCATTTTTATTATTATTTATAAAACAATTTCTTATTTTTCTTTTATTTTTGTTATTTTAATTTCAAAATATCTCCAAGAAATTATATCTTGGTCAAATACTTTGTTGTTTGTTTAGTAACTCAAAAGAATTAAAATATTTTTTCCAATACCATCTTGTTATATTTTTACTATATTTCAAAAGTATAAAGTCATAGTATATCTTATTATATAAATTTTGGTTACTCTCACAAGAGCTCGACACATGCAAAAGTTACAATTAACAATAGCATTACACATGTCGCTCGATTTATGAGATTATGAAATCTGTAAAAATATTATGTTATTTTTGTTTCCTTTAATAGAAAAGGAAAACCAGATAAATATTAAATAATAAAATAAATAACTTTTTATTTTCTATTTTATAATATAGGTTCAATATTATTATCTCAATAAAATTTTAACATTCCTTTTCAAATTTATATTTTCTGTTTTAATATTATTTAATTTCTAATATTTTTTTAATCACACGTTTCTACTTATTTGAACTAAATGTGATTACCAAGATCACATAAAAAATAGATATTTATATTAAAACCAACGGAAAATAAATAAATATTAAAATAGTTGTTTATTTTTAAAAATTATCCCTAAAATTTAATAAAATTTAAATTTTATTTCTCATATTTAGATATTTAGTGTTTTTAATACTATTTAAGCTCCACTAAAAAGGAGAAAAAATGGGAAAATACCCTATTTTCCTTCTTTTTTTATTTGAAAATTTTATTGTTTATTTACTCTATTCTTTTGGAAAAAAATATTGTTACTTTTTTACAAAAATATATATTTATAAGTGAATAATAATTTTTATACTTAAAAAAAATAGGTTATAGTTTTTGAAGATTAAAACATAACTTATTTTTCAGAGAAAATAAAGATTTTATTTGGGAAAAACTACTTAAACAATCTCTGACAAACCCCTTAAAATTATGGTGATAAATAATCGAAATCTTGTTTTTTTTTTGTTTTTTTCACCAAATGAAATTAGTCAAACTAAGGTTTTATTCTTTGTTGTTGAAGTATTCATATCTTATTCACATTGCTTATTAGACCTAACACTTTGTGTTTTGCTATATGCTTTGTTGTGCATGAATGTCGAAGGCAAAGCCTTAGTTAGAGTAATCATGAAAATGCTTATGTTTTAGTTTTTACTATACTGACAATAGTTATGTTTTCGATTTTTTTAGGGAAGATAATGCCTGCATATATCTATTGTTTTTGGAGAATGAAATGGTGACTAAGAAATCATGGAATTTTAGTTTTTATGATTAATTTGTAAATACTTATCTATAAGTGAAATTTTTTATATAAAGTTAATAAAATATATTTATCTCAAATATTTGTTTAAATACAATAATTGTAAGTATTTAGATAAAAATCTTTTGACTATTAAAATAGAAATGAATTGTACATTAAATTAGGTAACAATTTTCACATTATATTTATAAAAATTAAGAACTTTTTTAAAAATGAAAAGGGTATTTTTCAAATTATGAAACAGAAATAGGATAGTTTGCAAAACAAAAATCTTAGAAAAATCTAAGATGCTTATAATTATTTTAATCACAACACATGTCGATTAATCGATAAGATTCTAAACATGTAGAAAATATATATATATTTTTCCTTAATAGAAGTAGAAAACTAACGAAAATTTAAAAATTCAAAGTATATACTTTTAAATTTCTATTTTTATCCTAAAATAAGATAAATCTTATTACTTCAATAGAATTTAAACTTTTCCTTTTAAATTTTTATTTTTATACTCCTTCCGTTTCAAAATATAAGTCGTTTTAGCTAAAATCACACAGATTAAAAAATTGATTTTACTTTTAAAAAGTATAATTTAATATATTAATATTTAATTTACTTAATTATGAAAAATGAAAAATCCTCATGTTCACACAAGATTCAGTAAAGTTAAAAGTACTTATAAATATGAAAAAACCTTATATTTTAAAGCAAGAAAAAAATCTTTAAACACCTTATATTTTGAAACGGATGGAGTAATATTTAAAGTTTTAAGCCCCAATAATTTTTTCTATATAATCATCTAATTTCTTGAACAAACAAAATTGATTTTTATAATTCAACATAAATTACTATTCTAATCTGTTAGTTGTTAAATAAATTTTAGAGAAAAATTTTGTCTAATTTGTCAATAGAAGTTACATATAATTGGCAAAAAATAACAAATTGGTTAGAAAATTTATAATATTCTCAGTATACGAAACGAATAAACAACATCTTTATTGGACATGAAATAGAAAGAAATGTTCTCCATATAGAGGAAAAAATGTGTAAATTTTCTCGCACAAATTAAAAAAATTCAGAATTGTTTTCTCCCAAAAAGAATAGGTAAAACAAAAGAGGAAAAAATCCAAACTGAGATAATTGTGTTAAACACTGATTTGGTATTATAAACTGTTTCTGCTCCATACAACTACTGCTCTACTATAAGCTATATTAACCAAGACCATATTTGGAGGTTTACACAAAAAAATGTGATTGACATGATTTTGGGTTTATAAAAAAATTGAAATTTTGATTCATATATAACAATATTTCTATTTGGTAAAGTCTTCTTTTACTTCAGTAGACGTTTCATAGTGTAATTTACACCACATATTCGACAAGTGTACAAGCAGTTGTGGAGCTTGAGTAAATTCTCTTCATATGGCAATTTGCAAAAGCTTTTGGCAGTTTTGCATTTTTGAGTCACATTTAAAATTATTTTCATTCGTTAAATTATCCTTTTATAGCAGTAGTGTAACTTACACCAAATATTTGACATGTGTACAAGCACTTGTAGAGCATACTCTTGAGTCATGAACTTCACTTTCTTCTTGCATGATGGCCAGCTGGATGAACATTTCTTAAATAAGACAAACAAAAGTTGTTTTGAATATCATTGGTACTCCTTACATTTTCTACATATTAGATCATCCACTAAAATTTATTTAACACTTAACAATTTCTTGGTTTCATTTTTTCCTTTTAAATTATTGATTAGATAAATTAACAAATTATTAATTTTCATTTTTCATTTTAAAATTATTTCTATATTTTAATTAGTTTTATTTTCGGTTTTAGATATCTGGTAAAGTCTTCTTTTACTTCAGTAGACGTTTCATAGTGTAATTTACACCACATATTCAACAAGTGTACAAGCAGTTGTGGAGCTTGAGTAAATTCTCTTCATATGGCAATTTGCAAAAGCTTTTGGCAGTTTTGAATTTTTGAGTCACATTTAAAATTATTTTCATTTGTTAAATTATCCTTTTATATCAGTAGTGTCACTACAAGAAAACATTGGATTAGCATCAAAATTTTTACGTCGACTAATATCCGTTGTAAATGCGAGACGGAATTACCACGCATTGACGACGAATTATAAAATCATCGTAAAATTGCGTTATAAGGAATCGTCATAAATTTGTGGTAATATAACATCAAATTAACGATGAATTAGCGACGATTTTTAAATTCGTCGTAAAATCGTCATAAATTTGCGTCAAAATTAATCGCCGTAAATTCGTGGTAATGTAACATCAAATTTACAACGAATAAGCGACGATTTTAAAATTCATTGTAAATTCGATGTTACATTACCACAAATTTACGACGAATAAAAATTAGGTGAAAACGTTTATTTAGTGTTTACCTACCAGTTTTACGACGGAAATATTCGACGTAAATCTGTCTTTAATATGATGGCAAGTCGTTGTAAATCCCTTGTATTATTTGTGCCTACTACATCCGAAAATTTTCTATAAATGTCACATCTCTAATATGATGGCAAGTCGTTGTAAAAAAACAAAAGCATAAAAAAAAAATGTCTTCTGCAAGTGATGTACGTCGACAAAGAAGATGGATGTATAGGCATAAAGATTCCGATGGAAACATAACACAAGAGTTTATCAACGGATTAGAGATCTTCATGTACCAGGCGGGTCAAACACCACTCACCATTGAAACCGGTAAAATGTTATGTCCTTGTCGGAAGTGCAAAAATACGAGATTTGCTCTTAGTGATAATGTCTGGAAGCATTTATTAAATAGAGGATTAACGGCTCACTACTATATATGGTTTCAGCATGGAGAGGGTAGTTATGGTCATTAGAATGAAGAGAGTAGTAGTAATAATAGTTTTAAAGCTGTTGATAGTGTGGAACCTAGTAATTTGCATTGTGGTGATCATTATCATGCAGATCAGGGAGGTCTAGAGCATGATAGGGTTCACGACATGGTATCATATGCATTTCATGAAAAAATTACGTCATTTGCTGATAATACAGTTGAGGAACCTAACTTAGATGCAAAAAGATTTTATGAAATGTTAGATGCTGCAAATCAGCCAATCTACGATGGATGTAGAGAAGGTTTGTCGAAATTATCATTGGCATCTAGGATGATGACCATTAAAACAGATCATAATTTGGGTGAGGTTTGTATGGATGCATGGGCAGAATTGTTGAAAAGTATTTGCCAGAAGACAATGTGTCTGCTGAGTCATATTATGAGATTCAAAAGTTGGTTTATAGTCTTGGGTTGCCTTATGAGATGATAAATGTGTGCATTGACAATTGTATGATCTATTGGAAAGATGATGCTCAGTTATAGGAATATCGATTCTGTAAGAAGCCAAGATACAAGCCGCAAGGTAGTGGAAGAAACAAGATACCATACCAACGGATGTGGTACCTACCAATAACTAATAGGCTGAAATGATTGTATCAATCTGAAAGGACAGCAGCAGCAATGAGATGGCATGCAGAACATTCGCAGATGGATGGGGAGATTAAACATCCTTCTGATGCCAAGGCATGGAAACATTTCAAAACGGTACATTCTGATTTTGCTAGAAATATCAGGAATGTTTACCTTGGATTATGCACTGATGGATTTAGTTCATTTGGAATATCTGGCAGACAATACTCTTTATGGCCTCTTATCGTCACACCTTACAACCTTCCACCGGGGATGTGTATGGAAAAGGAATTTCTTTTCTTGTCTATACTAATTCTTGGACCAAAACATCCAAAGCGGTCACTCGATGTATTTTTGCAGCCTCTTATACATGAGTTGAAAGAGTTATGGTACACTGGGGTTCGAACTTATGATTTTTCGGTAAAGAGGAATTTCACAATGAAGGCAGTGCTTATGTGGACAATTAGTGATTTTCCTGCATACGGGATGCTATCAGGTTGGAAAACGCATGGGAGATTATCTTGTCCGTATTGCCTTGATAGGACAGATGCATTTCAGCCGAAGTACGAGAGGAAAACAAGTTGGTTTGATTGTCATCGTCAGTTCCTACCAATCTGTGATGCTTACCAAAGAAACAAGACATTGTTTAGGCGTAACGCAATTGTCCGTGCCCTCCCACCAGTGTATTTGACTGGGGAACAACTCAAAGTGCAAATTGATCATTACGGTGCACAGGAAACAGTAAAGCGTGGGGGTAATTGGCATACTCCACGTAATATGCCGAACGGATATGGGGAGCATTACCATTGGCACAAGAAAAACATATTTTGGGAACTTCCATATTGGAAGGATCATCTACTTCAACATAATCTTGATGTGATGCATATCGAGAAAAAAATTTTCGATAACATCATGCATACAATACTAAACGTGGCAGGGAGGACAAAAGATAGCAAGAACTCAAGGTTGGATTTACCTGCTATATGTAAAAGGCCTGAGTTGCACATTACAGACGATGGCGAGATACAATATCCTATCTTTCGGATGGAGGCAAATGCAAAGGCTGCGTTGTTTAGTTGGGTGAAAGAAGATGTGAAGTTTCCGGATGGGTATGTTTCTAATCTCTCTAAATGTGTTGAAGAAGCACCAAAGTTTAAAGGGATGAAAAGTCATGATTACCATGTCTTCATGCAACGACTTATTCTATTCGCACTTACCAAACTACTTCCAAAAAATGTTAATGAAGCACTTGCAGGTATATATATATTATAATAATACATTCATTAGTATTAATTTCTAGATTTTACATCTAAAAGTTATAAAAGTCAAACATTTAATGTGGTTCTTATAGGTATTGGTGTTTTTTTCCGGGATTTGTGCACACGTACAGTAACTGAGGAAGGCATACAACAACTTCAAGCTAATATACCGATCTTACTGTGCAACTTGGAGAAGATCTTTCCTCCATCATTTTTTGATGTTATGGAACATCTTCCAGTCCACCTTCCTCATGAAGCTTCTCTAGGTGGACCTGTGCAGTTTCGATGGATGTACCCATTTGAACGATTCATGAAAAACTTGAAAGGAAAAGCAAAAAATCTAGCTAGAGTTGAAGGCTCAATCGTTGCCGGAAGTTTGACGGAAGAGACATCCAACTTTTCATCATACTACTTTGCTTCAAAAGTGCGTACAAAGAAAAGAGCTACCTGGCAATATGATGATGGTGGTGTGATACCAACATATGCAGTTAAAGGGGTTCCAAATATTTTTGCGCAAATTGGTAGACTTTCTGGGAAGTTGAGAGAAGTTTGGTGGTTAAGTCCGGAAGATCTTCATTGCGCACACATGTATATCCTTCTCCAATGTGAGGAAATGCGTTCTTTTGAGAGGTATAATATGTTTATAAAATCCATTATAAAGAGTATATATAGCACCAAGTTTCAAATAGTTGAGCACAATTAATATGTTTGTTACATGTTCTAAAGCTTATTTGAGATGCAAGTGCGAGAAGCCATCGAGGGAATATCAGATGATGACCTGAACAAGCGCAAAGATCAACACTTTGTACCTTGGCTAAAAACACAAGTAAGTATATAAATTTTGTTGATTTAAATGAGTAAGTAATAAATATTCAATTGTATTGCTTTTCAGGTTGATTATGACGATCCGTATTATCGAACATGGTTTCATGAGCTGCTTCAAGGACCAATCTCCAAGATAACCACTGCTCCAATGTATTTCACACGAGGATATGCATTTCATGCTTACGAGTACGGTAAACATCGTACAACGGTCAACTACGGAGTCCATGTCAAAGGGGAAGCAAATTTTTATGGGATCTTACAAGAAATCATTGATGTTGAATTTGTTGGTTTAGTGAAGATGAAATGTGTTATCTTTAAATCTGATTGGTTTGATCCAAGAGAGGGACCAGGTATCCGTTACAGCAAATTTGGAGTTGTGGATGTTAACGCCGGCCGACGATACAACAAGTTTGAACCTTTCATTTTAGCTTTGCAAGCCGACCAAGTTAGCTTCATCTCCTACCCTCGAGTTACAAACACTGGAATCACTTGGTTATCAGCAATTACAGTGGTGCCTAGAGGGCGAATTGATGTACGTGATGAACAACCAGGATTGCAACAAGATTTATGTCCTGAAATACAGACACCGGATCAAAGCACTGATGACATTCTACTTATTGATCCCGAGAATCGAGTGTTTGAGGATCTTCCAGAGGATACTGACAAAGGAACTGAGAATGATGAGTTTGACGAAACTGATGATGAGGATGATGGAAGTGTAGATTCTAATGAAGCATCAAAAGAAGAATAAATGTTTTTTTTATTTGAATTTGTATTATATACATGTTAAGAATTTAATTTATGTTTGTATTTTGAATTTCAATTTGTATTTCGAATTTCTATATTCAATAAGTATTTCCAAATTAATTTATATTTGAACTATAAGTTATATAGTATAAATACTATATAATGCATATTTTCTTATATTTAAGGGTTTAGGGAATGATTTGTGGTTTAGGGTTTCGTAAATTACCAATGAATTTACGAGGATTCTTTGTAACTTTGTTGTTTATAAACGACGCATTTACAATGATTCGTCGTAAACCAGGTAGCACCACGTGTCCCTCACCCAAACTCAAACGTTTAACAACGCTGTTACGAAGATTCGTCGTAACGTTACGACAAATTAACGATGACTCAAAAGCACCACATGTACCCTCATGCAAAGTCAACAGTTTAACAACACTGTTACGACGTTTCGTCGTAAATGCGTTGTAACGTTACGATGAATTTACGAGGAATCGTCGTAAGTTCGTCGTAACGTTACAACGCATTTACGACGAAGCAAAATCTATATATACGCTGGGACAGCCTTCCTTCCGCGTCGCCGATTCCTCCTCTACTCTCTCTCTCTCTCTACAAGTCTCGCCTCTCCCTTCTCTCTAGAAAAAAGGTAATTTTTTTTTTTTGCTAATTAGCTTAAATTTATGGTTAGGGTTATGGAATTTAAAATGGTTAGGTTTATAAATGGTTAGGATTTATAATTGGTTATGGAATTTAGAAATGTTTAGGATTATTAATGGTTATGGAATTTAGAAATTTTTAGGATTATGTAATTATAAATGGTTAGTATTTTAAATAGATTTTTTTAGTATTTTCAATATAAATAGTTCAGATTTGCAATAGAAATGTTTATGATTTTAATTAGAAATGAATATGATTTTGAATTGAAATTTTTAGGATTTTAATTAATATGTTCTAAATAATTAATTTTTATTTAAATTTCACAGATGGTTAGAGCATCACAGGTAGCCTGACACGGTCCTCCATCCTACGGTGATACTTTTGTACGTGGTGAGTCTAGTACTAGACCGGGATCGAGTAGTACTAGACGGAGATCGAGTAGTACTGAAGAGATCCATAATTTTTCTTCTGGTCAAGATACAGTTCCGGAGACTCTTCAGACACAGACACCACCACTTGGCGGATCTACACCACCAGTTGGAGGATCGTCTACAGCAGCAGCACCACCCCAGCCTCCCCCACCACCTCCGGGAGTTCATCCCGATTTGGCAGTTCCTCCATATGCTCCATACGCTCAGTACACGGTGGAGGATCTCCTTGTGCAGCCGGAACGAGATCATTTGCCAAAATTGGACCCGAACCGGCCTCCAAACACATATTGGTATGTTTTTTGATAAATTATCATTTCTTAATTTTATCAACATACAATTATATATATGAACATAAGTTTTCAATGTTTTATTAATTTCAGGTTTGGAGTGGATTCTAAAGTTGGTCATACTGTCTCCGATACGATCAAGAGCTACTTCACAGAGCTGCATCCGAATTGGTCTCTCATACTGCTGCATATCAAGAAGACGTGGTTCAAATGTTTTGCGGTAAATTTTATTTTTTAATTTTGTAAACATTATATATATTTTATACATATTATTTATTATGTTTTTTACTAATCACGTATAAATTTTATTTTTCCAGCAAAAGTGGAGATGGGAGATTGGCATCAACGAGATGGTCAAGGACGCATTCAATGATAAGGCTAAGAGCCGTTTGGCAGGCACCGTCTCGGATTGGAAGGAGAAATGGCAGTTTAAAGGAGATGATGCGAAGCCTCCTTATGTAACCGACGATGTATGGGAGGGCCTTGTCCGATATTGGGTTGACCCTCATTCGGTTAAGGTCGCTGCAGGATGTTCTTCTTCTCGTTTAACGAAGGACGCGGACGGACATTTGCCTACTCCGCATACTTCCGGACAGACACCATTTGCGGGTCGGCGACTTCAGTTGGTACGTCTATTTCTATATGTTTTTGTTTTTATTTTCATTTACTTAGTTTCTATTTTACTTTATAATATTTTTTATGTTTTTTAGGCAAATGGAGGACCGCTTCCGTCTCTTGCGAGGTTGTTCGAGGAGACTCACAAGAAGAAATCCAGAGCTTTCGTTGATGCTAGATCAGAGAGGATCAACAATGACGTCAATGCTAAGATCGTCGAGTGTCAGACTCAGCTATCTCAGCATTCCGAGGATGGGACTCCGGTAGAACTGAGTACGGTCGAGAAGGACACGATCTATAAAGAGGTAATTTTTTTAACTTTAAATGTTTAAATCAAATATTATATATATGTATAAAAGTTATTTTAATATTTGCTTTCTAAAATAACTTTCAGGTTGCTCCGAGGAAGAAGGGACGGCTTCTAAGCATGGGATCGGTTCACAATGTTCCGATAGCCTCTTCTTCTTATGCACCGAGAGCGGAGGATGATCCAGTTCAGCTTCGGATCCAATTACAAGCTGTGCACACTAAAATTTCATCTCTAGAGGTTTCTGAACAAACCACGAAGGAAACGTTTGATAGCTTGGACACCTTGTTCGATGTTCTTGCAGTAGGCAATCTGGAGTTTGCTCATGCTTTACAAGCGAGAAGGGCGACTTTTCAACAACCTCCGCAGCAACAACCTCAGACCGAGTTGGACCGAAGAGCCGCAGAAGCTGCAGAAGCCAATCTATTTGGTGATCTAAATTTAGATTTGTAGATTTTTTAGTTTTTTCTTTTGGAACAAACTTTTTGTATTATATTTTTGTTTTAATTTTAATTGTAGTTTTTTTCAATTTAATTTAAATTATTATATAATTTTATATATATATATAATGAAATATATATTTAAAATTTATTATTTAATATATATATATATATATATATATATCATTTCGTCTTTTATTCGACGTTTACGACGACTTAATGACCACCCCCTCTTAATTAAACCAATGGGAATACTCCAACTAAGATTACTTATAAACATAAATAATTAATTAAAATTAAAATTAAAACAAATTAATAAATGGATTATTAGCGTTAAACAAAAAAAGGAAAATTATTAACTCTGTTATTTACGTCTTCTTCAACCTCCAGAAACAAAACTACTCAAATCAATTCATGCACAAGAGCTGAGAAGTGAGAGCTATCGAGGTGAATCATGAGAGTATATCCAAGGAAAATTTTAGTTCATCTATGGAAAATATTAGTTCATCCACGTGAAATCAATTTTTTGGTTGTAAAAGTATGTTTTCATCTTATGTGATTTGATATGAGCTGATTAGATGATTTTTACAAAGGGAAGTTACATGGTTTGATAGAAGTTTGAATCTCTCTCTTTCGTGTATAACTTCTCTTTTTATATAGATGTTTTTTTACAATTAGATTTAGATTAGGGTTTTGGTGTGTATTTCTCTGAAGTTTGCAACTGGAAAAGGCAAAAAAAAAATCACGACTTATTGAATCTGATAATATAGTTTTTAGTACTACTAGTCTACCATTCTATGTTGTCATGATTAGCTTGACCACTATTATCTCTCTTTTGAATCATGTTCACATTATCAATTATTTTGTACTTGATTAATTTTTTCTCAACGTGTTGTTTTCTTTGAAATAGTACAGATTGCAATGGAGAATACTCCTTTAAGTTAATCAATGCTCTAGGACTCTACTCCCATTCCACATACCCAGCTATCTGTTGCTACTACCAGTTCGACCTTACTTAATGAGTCATTTGTCTCACAAGTGCTCCAGGTAAATACTTCAGTCTTATAGTATTTTATTTTATTTCTACTTTTCGTCAAATAAATATGACTCAATCTAAATTAATTATTGGATAAATTAATCAATGTTCCAGGACTCTACTCCTATTCCACATACCCAGCTATATGTTGCCACTGCCAGTTCGACCTTACCTAATGAGTCATTTGTCTCACAAGTGTTCCAGGTAAATACTTCATTCTTATATCATTATATTTGAGTTTCATGTCAATTTTTTATTAATCTGAAGTCTTATATTTTGTAGGAATTTCAGAAGACTTTTGGTGGTTCATTGTAAACCTCGTTGTATACTATTTTTTTCAAAATCACATTCGTAACAGCAAGTGTTAAGGCTAGATTGATATTTTTTTCTTCTCTTGTAGAATCACTTTGAATGTTTCGTGCTTGTCTCTGATTTAACAAACTCATTTTTCTTTGATGATTCGGACAAGCAAAAGCATACACTTATAGATATTGTAATAACAACTCTACTACCTGCTACATAACCACTCCCACTTACCTCTTAACTTAGCCTAAACTCACAAGTACTACATTACTATTTCAACAACTCCAGTAGATTTAACTAGCTCCTTTTCACTCTTAACTCCACTTACGACTTCTAGTTTGGTTTGAACGCCAAAATGTCATTCATTCAACAAAAGTAACAGTGTTAGTCTTGTTAAACTATAAACTATAGAGCTTCAGGAAGTGATGTGGAAGTATGTTGGTATCGTCAGATCAACCACTCGGCTCAATACTGCTGAGAGGAAAATCGCAGAGCTAGAAGCGAAATGGGAAACATATTTGTTTGAACATGGATGGGAACAGACAGTGGTAGCTCTTGAAGCTTGTGAGATGAGAAACTTGTTCTGTTGCGCTAAGCTTGTTGTGAGCAGTGCATTAGCCAGACATGAAAGCCGTGGTCTTCATTACATGACAGACTTTCCTTTCCTGGAAGAAAGCAAGCAGATTCCGACCATTATCCTCCCGTCTTCTCCTTCAACAGCTAGTTGGAGCTCAAGGCTGTTACAGAATATAAGCAGCAGCTCACTTATTGACTGCTAAAAGTACTGCAAGATTTTTGTTCTTCTTTGTATTTATTTGAAAAAATTTGGAACTCACACAAATCTCTGGTTCTGAGTGTCTTACACTGAAGTTATATATATACAAAGGAAAACAAATTATATGTTTGAGATATCAATCATTGTTACAGTTCATCTTTCAATCCCTTTGATATGGTTTATTGATGACTTCCTGAGCAAAAAGAAACAACTGTATATAGTTAGTGTATGTGTATTTCTCAAGCAAGGAGCAGGATTGAGAACAGTCTTGTGTTCACTGACTCCATATCCTCAGTTTTTTTCTTCCATTTTCCCCCTGAGCAAATCGCAAGCTCCATGTGTGGCTTCCATTACAAGGCCAAACATGTACTCATTCTTCCTGCCTTCTTTAACTAGACTGGGATGCGATCTGAGAAGACCTCGCTTCTCTATTCTTCCCCACGTAAACTTTTTTAATTTGTTTTAATTTTAATTTTAATTAATTTTTATGTTTATAAGTAATCTTAGTTGGCATATTCCCATTGGTTTAATTAAGAGGGGGTGAATGAAGAGATTCACATTCACCCCTAGGGTGTGAATCTAAGAATTGTTCTAATTTTAATTAACAAATACATTTGTTTTTTTTTCTTTTTAAAATTATTTCTTTCTGTCTATACTTTTCAATAATTGTATTTATGAATTTGAAATGTGGTAAGATTTGAATTATGTGGAAAGTAAGCTTTCTATTATAAGATATCTCAAAAGATCCATCACTTTCAAATTTCGTTTTAGATATAGTAACATAAAGATATATAATAATCTAAATAAAAGGTAAGTATCGATTTTGTTTAGATTTTATTTTAGCTTCTTATCTTTATGTTGAATTACATTTACATTGCAATTTTTTAAAAGGAAATAAAATCTAAACAGTGGAGAGGGAGACCATTCTTATCAAAAAAAGAAAATGTGGAGAGAGACCTAAAAAAAAAGTGGGCTACTGATTTTAACAGAATATATGCTCGGATTTGCATCAATAATACTCACTGGATTGCTAGTTGTGTCAACTTTGTGCTTAAATCAGTTGAAGTCTTCAACTGTTGTGGACACCACAATAGAAGGTACGCAGAGCCTTTCACCATTATCATCCCTTGCATTCTAAAGGAAGTTCATGCAAAGATTAAAGGGAAACCTCCACTCATTGGACCTTACAAAATCGAAGAAGCGAAGGTGCTTCCTCATTTAAATAAATCAAACAGTGATTGCAAAGTTTATGTGTTGAAACACATTCAGTGTCATTTTCTTAACAAATCTTTGGATTTGATAAGTGATGAGAACTTAACGAAGCACGTTACAGGCTTGGAATTTATTTTTGGGAAGCAGCAATGGATCCTGTGATAATTGATAGAATGAAGTTGTTTGAGCCTCATGTAGGTTCTTCTGATGTTGTAGACATTGAGTGATATTATATTAGTTACTATTTTTCAAATCTTTTATATGTATTACTATTGTTGTTCTTTATTTAGCTAATATATGGATTACAAATTGATCTTTATTTAGTCTTGGATTGTTGATTTGCAAAGAGATCGATCACTTCTTTATTTCGTTTTGATAAAATATTTCAGACAGTGTATGATCGATCGATATGCTTAATTGATCGATCCATCCATTATTTGTTATTGTTGTTTAAAGTTCCAGACGGTGTATGATCGATCGATCTGTTTAAGGTGATCGATCGATCTATTTTTGATTCATTGGTCCGAATTTACAGACACTGTCTGACTGATCGATCAGTTTAAGTGATCGATCGATCTGGTTTTTTAAAATTGGTTCGAATTTACAGACCGTGTATGACCGATCGATCTGGGTTTTTTTTCTGTGGTTCAAATAAACAGACCGTGTATGATCGATCGATCTCTGTTAGGTGAACGATCTGTTATTTATATGCAGTTCAAATTTACAGAACGTGTGTGATCGATCGATCACTTAAACAGATCGATCGATCCGTGTTTTTTTCATTGGTTAAAAATATTAACCGGCAGAGAAAATTAATTTGGACCAAATTAAACCGAGTTTATGCAAAAATCGACAATAAGGGTAACAATCGATGTTTCTTTGCTGGTAATGGTTCTTCTTCGTCGAAATAACCAAGAAATCCCTAATTCTCTATCACAATTCAAATCTTCAATTCTTCATCAATTTTGACTACATAAAGTCCATTTCACTTGGATTTCCATCTCTTATTCATTCATAGTCATTCAGTTTCAGATCTGGAAAAAAAGTAAGTCTTCAGTCACTTAATTTTGAGCCCAAAATTTGAATACAATATGGTGTAATTCTTTCAAGTCTATATGTCATTGAATATGGGTTCTTCTCTACAACAATAATTGATGCTCGTTTACTATTGAAATTGTTTAAATTCTTATGTCTTATGTTAGTGATGCGTCAAATTGGTGTTTGTTTTGTCATAAAAAGTAATTATTTTCTGTTCGGTTTGGTCAGAACAAATGAATGTATGTTATTTTTGTTTTCTTAGACAATAACATAGGCATTCTACTGATATTTGTTGATGGTTTATCTTTTTAGTCAATGGTAAGAAAGGGAAAACAAATTAAAGACAATTGTGAAGGAGAAGAAGAGAGACCAAGAACAAAAATCAAAACCATTGATCGAACATACTATTACAACAATAGAAAGACGCGAGTGTGTGATATTCACTTGAGACCAATCACCAAAAAGTTGGATAAACACGACAATGACTTCATTAAAGAAATGGAGCAAGTGAAAATTGAACCTACTCGTTTCGCTTCTGAGGGTTTATTGGATCGGCTTGGATTACTTAACGATGTCGAGTTAGTGTTTACCAACATGGGGTTTGGAAAGCTATATTGCCTTTTTCATCATACACATCCTGTCTTGGTTCGGGAGTTTGTGGCAACATGCCGTCTCACTTATGAAGACCCAAAAAACCCGGTGGCAAGCCAAGGGAAACTCACATTCTTCCTCAACAAGAAATTCTGGTCCTTATCTCTTTATGGGTTTTGCGACATATATGGGTTTAGTCATGTGGAAGAACTCGCTTTTCCAAAATTTGAAAACCCGACAAAATTCTGGAATTTGATTGGGACAGGAAAGTACACATCAAAAGAGGCTAAGATTTCTAAGATTCGAAATCCCGTGTTGAGATTAGTGGCGAAGATCATCAGCAATACATTCTTCTTTAAAGCTGAGTCTCGTTCTGTTCGTGATGGCGAGCTATGGATGATTTTTTATGGTGTCAAGCATCTTCTGGTAGAGTAAGAAGACAAGCCCGACAACGATGTTAACTTTGGCGCTCTCTTGGCTACTATGTTTGTAATCCTGAAGAAAACAGCACCTACTTCCAAAACGGCTCTCCATATGGGTACGTTACTTACCCCTCTGTTTCTCTGTTTTGAAGACATACAACTCTCCACGGAAGAGACGATTAAAGATATTCGCACAATCAATATCAAATATTTAGAGCATTGTCACATACTGGAGAAGATAGCTAAGTTAAGCCAACCACTTACATATCGGTACATGGATCGAGCTGGCAAAACTTTGTTCTGTGAGTTACCAAACCCAAATATCACATCACTTGTCTCTCGTGAGAACCTGGAGTTTCTCCAAGACCTGAGTTCCTTGTCAATCTTTTGGACGCGGCCAGTGATCGCATGCAGACAACGATGAGATGGCAGATCAGTCAACATACCAGCAACATCAGTTTCCATATTCACCGCAACCAAACCACCTCTTGCCATCAGATTCAACTCAATACAACTTACCACCAGTTCCACCACATGATGCTGAAGCTGAAAGACAACAATGGATCATTGACTCCCAATTTAAACACAATGCAATGCTACACCAGATATGGGGAGCAATATCTAAGATGAGACCATGCCGTTGTTGCTCTCGTCCGCAGGTATAGGAAATGACAAACCAAGAGAGGGAAATGCAAAGTAAGCATGCAGAAGATGCCGCACAATCTGGTGCAGAAGCAAACTCACCTTCTTCCTATCACGGTAGAAGCAGAAAGAAAGCAGGACACAGCCATAGCTCGAGCGATAGCCCACGCAACCGCAAATAATTATGTTTTAGTTTATTGTTATGTTTAAGAGGAGAATTTGTACTTTATGGCTTTATCAGACCATTCTTTGACATCGCTTTTATTATTACTGTGTGGTTTTGTTAGACATTTCTTTGACATCGCTTTTATTATTACTGTATGGTTTTGTTTGACATTTCTTTGACATCGCTTGTACATAGCTTGAATATAACTGAAACACCACCATAAGTAGTCCAGCGACATGAAAAACTTAAACTTGAAAACTCCACCATTATTTAACACACTTCCATCGGATTCTGATATACTACTTTGCTACATTCTATGATTAGGATACATCCAAGAACAACAACAGACCAAAATGCCTTTCTCAAACTTGATGTGGTCTCCGTAATTGCAACTTTAGTCTTCTCAGTTACCTCCTCTTCTAATTCAATTTTCATCGTCTCAAACATCTTGTGATTGGAAAATTGTTTCAAGCTATTCACCTCTTCTTCAAGTTTAGCAGCTTTGATAGCTAGATACTCAATCTCATCAAGAAACGACTCATCAACCCATTTGAAAACATGTTTATCATTCGTCAGCTACAACAAAATTATAAACCCATTGTTGAATAGTACACGAATTTTGTTACAATACAAGTTCGATATAATATGGTTACCTTCTTATTTGCAGAAAATTCATAACGGTAGAATCTACGATACGGATTAGCAGTGGTTGTAGATGTTAAAAGAAGTGGTGGTTTCCCACACCAACACATCTTTGGAACACCAACAACACGTTCAACTCGTGCTCCATATGGTATTCCAGTAGAACCTGATGATGAGTAGCTCATGTTTCCTGACCGTGAACAATACCCAAATATAAAAAACAATCATTCATGAAATGTCAGATGGATTACTGTGGAGATTGTAAAATCTCTATGTGTGTATATGGAGATCAAAATAGAAGACATACCAAATTTGTTAAGATCTCTTGTTTTTCCTTCAATGTCTTCTACCTTCGTTGTCCTCGCAGAAACTGATTGGAGATCTGCTCTCAATCGTTGTGTTCCCTTTGTTTTTTTTGTTTTTTTTTTGTTTTTTTTTGTTTTTTTGGCTTTTTAGGTCAAAATTTTGATCACTTTAACCCTCTACAACAATCCAAGTCTCCTAAAATTAGTCAATATCTTGATTAATAAAGTGATCGGCCGATCTGTATTCAAGATTAATTGATCATACAGCTTCTGTTTGTTTTACACCCTCGACATAAATAATGGATCGATCGATCTATAATCAAGATCGATCGATCATACAGCTTCTGTTAGTTTTACACCTACACAAAATAATGGATTGATCGATCACATTTAAAAGATCTATCGATTACTTAGCCAGATCGACCGATCACATTTAAAGATCGACCGATCACACATCATTTGGTTTTATGCTTAGAGCCCCTTGCATTGGTTATAACATACATATGGATCGATCAGTTAATATGGTTGATTGTAAACATCATAAAATTCCCAAAAAATATCATATGCTATAAATCCAATAATCCAACAATAAGAGTTTCTGAAACCAAATAAACTTTTAAACGCAAAACATATTAAAGAAGTAGATGAATAAAATGAGTGCTTCTTGGCTAGTACTTGTGAGAGTAGCGAGACAAGCCTGAAAAGAGAAAGATAAACAGTCAATAGGAGGGGCAAAATTAGATAAGCAAACCAAAACATGGAATTGCATTAACCGTACTATATGGGTAGATCACATCTTGTTTTGTTATGTCCTTCTTGACCACACCAGCTACACTTGTGTCTCTTTGGTACTTGAGATCCTTGAGAGGATCTTATCTTGTCTTCAACTGTTTCATGTCTTCGTTATTTTGGTCTTCCAGGTAGTCTTCTTGTATTAGGTGCTAAAACTTTTACAGCTTCAACATCTTCTGGAACGCGCCATTTTGCTTCAGGAATACCAATTGGATTAATAGATTCTTCATACAACGATCTCCATGCAGTAGTGGTATACATATCATCAGCATATGTATATAGATCCTTGAATGTATCTAACGATCCTTTTATAGCGTGTCGACAAGGAATTTTTCCTATCTGGAACTTCCCACAAGTACATGTTTTTCTTTCTAAGTTAACAACAAAGTCTACTATTCCTCCTTTTATCTGTATACGGGATCTACTAATCAGATAACCTTTAAAGATTTTACCTTTCCAATTTTTCTATCAATCTTTTTCTCTACTGCAATAGTTAAAGGATCACTGTGCTATGCACTTTTTTCTCTTCGCTTGTAAAACCATCTTGTAAAAAATTCTCTGATGCTGTCTAACAAAGGAATTACTGGATACTCTTTAGGTTGTCTTAAAGCAGAATTGATAGATTCTGCTGGATTGTTGGTGTTAACGTTGTATCTATATCCAGGAAAATGACATCGAGTCCATTTTGTCACATCAGCATCCTTTAGATAACCTCCAATCGCAAGACTGATGTCGCAAATGTCCTCGAAAAGTTTCTCAAATTCAGCAACTCTATTTGCTTTAGACGCTTTAGCAACCAAACCAGCCAAACCTATATTATTGAGTAATGGATGCAAATACCATGTTTAGCCAATGGGTAGACTATTCCAATTGTTTTGCATATTGATAGATGTCTATCTGAAACAAATGCTAGACCTTCATCATCCTTTATAACATTCTTTAGCTGCGTAAAAACAACTCCCACGAGCTATCATTCTCAGAACCCGCAATTCCAAATGCAATCGGATATAAGTTAGAGTTACCATCTACAGCTGTAGCTACTAGTAGTACTCTTTTGTATTTGTTTTTCAAAAATCTCCCGTCAACTACTATCACTTTCTGAATTGACTTGTTGAATCCTCTTAATGATTGACCAAAAGAAATAAATAGATATTTGAATCTACCATCACTATCAGTTTCATAATTTGTAAACGTACCAGGATTCGCTTCTTGAACCATATACAAGTACTTTGGTATCTTACCATAACTTTTCTCATGAATACCTCTAACTTCATTAATTGCTTACTCACGAGACTCCCAAGCCTGGGAATAAGTTAGTTCGCATCCCCAATCTGACCGAATCAAATCAATGATATCATTTAGTTTAGGTCCTTCCTTGACATCCTCATAATTATGCATAATGAGATGTCAAGTTGTTCTTGCTGAAGGTGTCTTACAGAATTTTTGCTTCCTCGAAGGAGCACAACTATGCTCAGCCACATACTTGTTTATTCTAAAATATGTAGAATGATATAAACATTCAGCACGAAGACTCCATTTGCAAGAACTATCTGTGCAGCGTATAGACCACCATTTTGTATCAGATTTTGTAACCCTATAGTCACAGTTATGCTTCATCGCATACATTTCCATAGTTGATTGTAAAAGCTCCTTACTTTTGAAATAGTTTCCCTTTACAACCATGGACTCTACCAACGTGGTTACAAGCTGGTCAACAGCCTTAGCATCATGATAACTTGTTTTATCAACATTTCTCAAAGCAAGTGATTTTCCACTCACATTGCCATCATCATCATCACTCCTATGATTATCCCGTCGGTTTTTAACATTAATACTTGGCTCCTTAGCATCACCCCTTCGCCCCTTAGCATCATCACTTCGCCCATTAGCATCATCACTTCGCATGTTTCCGTCATGACTTCGACAATTAGCATCATCAGTTCGCCCATTAGCGTCATTACCATCAACTCTACCTTTGAACGTCACGCACAATGGTATATTATTGTTCCTTTTGAAATAGACAACAAAATTCTTGAGTTGTCTATCATTCATCACACCAACAGGAGGAGAGTCAAAGCTAACATCTATGGGTAAAAAACTGAATTCCACATCAACCTCAGTTTGTTCTATTCCATAGTCATCTAAAACAATCAACTTCAAATCTTCAACAGATGTAATAGATTCCAGACTAACCAATCTTCCACGTTTTTGTTCATCAACAATAAATTCCCACTTCTTGTTGTCATACAATCTCCATCGACCACACGTAACATAGATTTGAAGCATAATTTTCAAAAAGTTGATAACTCTTGAAAAATCACGTAAACAGAGAAAATAAGTTATTGCTGAAGAAGATGCTTAATCTAACTTCAGTAATTAGGTTTGACCTAAATTAAACGAAATTTTATTTTCCTTTTTTTATATATATTCATTTATTATTTGTTTTTTATTTTTGGAAGTCTATAATTTTTAGAATATGTATTCTAAATGTTTTAGAACATGTATTCTAAAACGGTATAATTTTTAGAATACGTGTTCTAAAACATTTAGATCATATAATATGTATTTTAAAACGCTATAATTTTTAGAATACGTAGTTTAAACGGTTTAGAATACGTATTCTAAATTTTTTTTTCCATGAACGATTTAAAATTAATTTTTAGAATAAGTAATCTAAAATGTTTAGAATATAGAATACAAAATCTATAAACTTTAGAACACAGAATTCGAATTCTAAAGTTTTTAGAACAAGTTTAAAACCTCAAAAAATATACTTAAAATTACACAAAATGAAAAATTTTATTTCTTTAAATCTTCTCTAGACATGTGTTTCTATCTGATTATATGGTTTTCTTAGGAAAAAACCTTGTTTATCTAGTATCAAGAGTAGACTTGAAAAAATTAAAAATTACAAAATAAAGTGTATATGGACAAAATATGTTTTATTACTCCTTTTATTCCAAATTTGGCTAATTAATTTCCTTTTGCCTTTAGTTGTACGATCCCTAGATAAAAGTAAAAAGACTTTATTTATAATTAATAAAATCAAGAGAACTTAACTCACAAGGAGCCGGCCGCCTTCGCTCTATATATATATATACGAGCTAGTCATAAAACCTAAAGACCCCTAAGGAAAAAGAAGTCTCGAAGTATGTGCAACAAATCCATGGAGGAAGAAGGCACTCTAGTACGAGAAGACGCCCCAAAACCCGCTGGAAAACCCTCGTCGGCAGACTTCACTTCTGACACCTATGGCCTTTACTTCAATTGTTTGATATCGGAGGAAACATCAGGGTTACTATCTGGATATGGAGTTGCAATTTGCAAAGAAGAGGATGATCGTAATCTCTTGTTTCAGATGAAGGGATCACTTCATGACTCCCACGTTACAGTTTTGGGGGCTGAGCTTATGGCTTTGAAGCGAGGACTAACCGAAGCCGTGGCTTTAGGGATTGAGCATATCTCAATTTACTGCGATAATACTCAGATTTTTGAATTGGTAAGTTTTCTTGGCTGTCAAGGTTCACATGTCTTTGCTTCAATCTTGTATAACATTTGATGTTTTATGCTTTCAATGTTTCTTAGGTCATGCAGAGATCTGTGCCTGAGGAAGAGAACATCGCCAAGCTAATGAATGATGTTCAGGACATGAGAAAACAATTGACATCTAGTGTTCCTGTTCTTGTGCCTGGAAATCAAACTAAGTTTCCTTATACAATTCCAACGACCATGCCTAGGCCTAAGCCTATGCCTCTTCCTGATCAGAAGAAGACTTGTGGTATCTGCTTCGTCGATGATATCAAAGATGAGTTTTCTAATGCTTTATGCAATCACGAGTTCTGTGTGGAGTGCATGACACAATACATAGAAATGAAGCTAACCGAGGGAGGTGTACCAAGATGTCCTCATTATGGCTGCAAATCAAACCTAACTCTTAGCAGTTGTGTCCATCTTTTGACACCTAAACTAAGAGAGATATGGGAACTAAGGATCAAAGAAGACTCAATTCCTGTTTGTGACAGATTCCATTGCCCAAATCCAAGCTGCTGGGCTTTGATGTCGAAAACCGAACTCTTCGAACATAGTGAAGAAGATGGAGTTAGGAGATGCTGCATTAAATGTTGTAAACCCTTTTGCATCAACTGCAAAGTTTTGTGGCACAGTAACTTGTCATGCGAGGAATACAAAGCGTCGATTCTAAAGCGTACAACAACATTGAGAGTAAAATGTAGTAAGTGCCAACACATGATCCAACTCTCAAAAAAACCCACATCCAGTGATATACCTTCCAGGTATATGTATATCCTCTATTATAATCCTAGCTATTATAGTTTATTAATCCTTTTTTCTGGAATTTGATTATGTTTTGGGTAATTAATTAATATTTCAAATTTCATTGTTGATTGATTAGATGTGGCTATTGGTTTTGCTACACATGTGGAGACGAATGGAAGAAAGGAGGTTGCGTTCACAGACGCAAAATTGACGCTAATAATTGGAATTATGTTCGCATTGCATATTTGATGTTTGTTGTTTTTATCTTTGTTAGTTTGTTAGGCTAACCAAATAGATTAATAGATAGGTGTTTTGAAATACACTTTCCATCTCTCTGCTTTAAGAAATTTTCTTCGTTTTAAGTTTTGACAATTTTAATTTGTAAGCTTTTGAGCTTTTGAATTTTCTTTTGTTAGTTTATTATTATTACTTTACTAATTTCGTTATTATTATTGCTATGGCAAAGTGGAATTTCTCTATTAAATTATAGTTTTGGGAGAGTGGAAAAAGATTCCGTGCATTTTTTGGTTTGGTTTCTCATACTAAATTCAACTAGAAAATAATTTCCACCAAATCCGATTTTATTTGGTATTATCTTGAATTACATATATAAACTATATCAGAACTTTAAAACCTACCCGGTATTTTCGGGATAAGATTTAACTAGTTTTTTTTTATCATTGATCGTTAATTAATTAATTATTGTTAACTAGAATGTAGAATCCAAATACTCCCTGATTAGTTTGGATTCTCAACTATATATGATTAGATTTATTTGCGGGAAGATTTGTGCTAGAGAAGAATAAGACTGCCACAAGATTTGCATCAGATCACTGAACTATTTGCAACGAGCTTTCCGCTTTTTTTTTCTTTTTTTTTTTGCATCACATCATTGAACTATTGTGGTAGAGAAGAATAAGACTGCCACTAAACAATCTCTGAAATCACTCAATCAGCAAACCTATGTGTTAAGTTCTATGGGCTTATGACTCAAAACCGTCAATGAGTAGATTGACACATATCATTTGGTCTTTGTATATAACTGATGTGGGATTTTAACACGCACTTTGAAATTATGGTTTTTATCAGCCTATCTTAAACCAAATTCCACTTTAAGACCGATAATTAAAAAAAAATTGGATAATCCTACTTGTGTCAACAAATGAGACTCTGATACTATGTTATGTTATTTGGATTCTGACTCAAAACCAATTAACAATAAGTAAATTAGCACATATTCCTTATATACTAGTGTTAGTTCACTTATATTACTGATGTGGGATTCTAACACTATAGATACTCTTGGTCGGGCCAAGCCTTCGAAGCAAAGCACTTGCCCTATCTGTTTCATTGATGATTTGGAAGCTGAGCATATGTTTTCCGTTGGCAAATGCTGTCATCAATTTGGTTATGAGTGTGTGAAACAGCACATAGATGTTAGAAGCTATTCGAAAGAAGTGTGCCACGATTTCTTCATTATATTTATGGCTGCAATTTGAACCTGACTCTTCCACGTTGTACCTGTCTTTTGCCACATAAGACAATAGAGATGTTGAAACAAATGATCAAGGACGACTCGTTCCCTGTACGGGACAGAGTTTATTGCCCAAAACAAAGGTATTCAACTTTAATGTCGAAAGTCAAGCTCTCTAAATCTACCAAAGAAGGTGAAATTAAGAGATGTTTCATCAAATGCGGCGAACCTTTTTGCATCAACTGCAAAGTTTTGTGGCATAATAACATGTCATGTAACGATTACAAGAGATGTCATCCAAATCCTTCAACTAATGATAAAAAGCTACAGCTATGGCTAATAAGAAAATGTGGCATCAATGTGGAAATTTTCAAAACATGACCGAACTTTCGGAAGGATGCGTCAAATTAAAATGCAGGTATCATATACAGTCCTTTTCATATCTGGTGTTCTTGCGTAATTATTAACTTTGTATTTTCGTGGTTGATGGATAGATGTGGCCATACATTTTGATACACATGTGGAGCCGAATGGAAAAGAGGAGGTTGCTCTCATCGAGATTTAATGATGGATACATTTAATGTATAGAGTTACTATCTTTTATATCATCGTTTAATTAATTATTTTTTTATGGTTTACATAGAATAATAAAATAATCGGTTTTGTAGATTGTTCATGCTGCTAACGATGGACGATTTTTTATGAAAAGAAGGAAAACAAAATAACGCCGGAACATTTAGAAGCTCATCAACCTCTTCTTGTTTTTGTTTTCTTTTGATTATTTTCATCGACCTCTTGTTAGTTTAAATTAGAATGGGAAAAAAAATGTTTAGAGGAGAGAATTGTTTTTTCAATATGAAGAGAATAGTTGCTTTTTCGATTCTTTAGTCTTCTATGTAAAGTGTGATTTTTTTTTATTTTTTTTTTCTGCCAAGCGACTTCATATTTATTATGTTAAAAACCTTATGGTAACATCACTCCACATCAAGGCATACGTCAAGGTAACCCTTTATCACCATATTTATTCCTTCTTTGCGCCGAAATGCTTACCCAAAAACTCAACAACGAGAAAGCAACAGGAAATATTAAGGGTCTCGCGATTAGTATTAACGGTCCTCGGGTTAGTCACTTACTATTTGCCAATAACTCCTTCTTCTTCTGCCAAGCCAACCGCCGTAATATAGAGACTCTTTCACATGTATTACACACTTATGGTGAATTATCTGGTCAGCAGGTTAATGTGGATAAATCATCCATAATATTTGGAGCTCGAGTCCCTGACAGGAAAAAGGCTGAAGTCCGGGCTGCAATTAATATCCAATGATCAGGTGGTTGTGGAAAATACATAGGCCTGCCAGAAAAATTCACACGGAAAAAGTGTGAGATGTTTAACTATCTGGTTCAACGAGTTAAGGAGAGAACAAAGAATTGGCATCACAAATTTCTTTCTGAAGGGGGGGAAGAAATTCTTCTCAAATCTGCTGCACTTGCCCTTCCTACATACGCTATGAGCTGCTTCAAACTACCAAGTACTATTTGTCAAGAAATTGATTCTGTATTATCACAATATTGGTGGGGTTCTGATGAATCTAATAGGAAGATGGCCTGGGTTAGTTGGAAGAAGATGAGTCTACCCAAGAAAGAAGGAGGTTTGGGATTCAAAGATATAGAAAAATTTAATGATGCACTCTTTGCCAAACAAGCTTGGCGAATACTCCAGGATACACACTGTCTACTTGCTCGCCTGTTAAAGAGTAGATATTTTCCCAACACTTCCCTTTGGGAAGCAAAAATTCCATGAAAAACATCACATGGATGGCGATCCATCATTAGTGGGTGTAACTTACTCTTCAAAGGCATGTGTTTCCAAATTGGTGATGGTGAAACTATCATCCCCGCATCAGACAACTGGTTACCTACACATCCACCAAAACCTGCGCCAAGTCTAGCTCTTCCACCCTCTCTACAACTGAAGGATCTTTGGCAACCAAACAGTAAACAATGAGACCTCGTTAAACTTAATCAGTTCCTTTCCCTAGAAGACTCTCACCAAGCACGACGAATGCACATACCACAACACCAATCTTTGGACACGTTCATCTGGCATTACAATACAAACGGAAAATATTCTGTTAAATCAGGTTATTGGCTTGCGACACATTCCCCGGATCCTGTCCATGGACCGATTACTCCCCCAAAAGGAGACATATACATTAAGACAAGAATATGGAAAACAAAAAATTCTCCAAAAATCAAACATTTCTTATGGCGAATTTTAATCTCCGTCTTAGCCACTGGATCTGAGCTTAAACGAAGAGGAATCCCTATAGATGCCACATATAAAAGATGCTGCCAACATCTGGAGACCACAAACCACTTATTTGTCCAATGTGATTATGCTACTGCTACTTGGCGAGCCTCCTCTACTCCTCTTGTTAGATTTCCGGTGTCTAATTCATTGGAAGAGAATATTGCTTGTATTCTCAATCTCTATGAAACAAATACCAACTCCAAAATAAAGCATGCTCCATTTTGGATTCTCTGGCAACTTTGGAAGGCCAGAAATGACCTTATATTCAACAAAGAATTTCGTGATCCTGATATTGTCATATCCCGCAGGATGGACAACGTTCAAGAATGGCAGGATGCCATAAAACCAAAACAAAACAACTCTCCCGCTATTGACCCTGTCTCCCGGGAACCAAGTTGGCAGCCACCACCTCAGGATTTCCTCAAATGTAGTTATGATGCCAGCTTCCATCTTGACGCAGAAACCACTTGAGTTGGCTGGATAATTCGAGACTGCTATGGTGCTTATATAATATCATGATCTTTGAAACTAAACCAAGGAACCAGTGCCCTTGAAGCTGAAGGTCTTGCTCTACTTCATGCAATGCAATCCATATGGTGTAGAGGATTCCGTAAGATTATCTTTGAAGGAGATTGCAGAACTTTACATGACCTGCTTCATCATCGCATTGTCAATGCGACCATGAAGCCCCTGATGACTGATATCTGCAGTTGCGCGGATCACTTTACCAATATTATGTTCACTTTGATGCCTCGACAGTGCAATCAAGTAGCATATAAGTTGGCCAAGGCAGCAGATTTTCAGAGTGTGACCTCTTGTACATAATATTTTCCTCCAAGAGTGTTGCGGAGTTGTTTATTCCATGATCATGTAATTGTTACATAACCTTCAGATAAATGGACGTTCAGAAAAAACAGATCATTTCTAATATGTTAAGAAAATCTCTTATTGTAAATGCAAAAAATTAACAATGAGAATCTATAGAAAATCTTGGTACATCTTTGAAAAAGAAGAAAAAATAGTAACAAAAAAAAAACTAAAAAGTTAGTTTATACAGTATTGACAAAAAAAAATTATTACACCTAGTGTAGTTAGCTTGACTGACTGGTGAAAGTCGTATGTGAAGCTTAAAGCTTGAGACAAAACTAATATTACAGTTTCGGGTTTGATGAATTACTTTGGCTAGGAAACTAATATTATTATTATAATTATCTTCTCTAGCACGCTACCCTTTATATACCCTTCTTCCTATTCACTCAGATTTTGTCCAATAGAACTTTGAGACAAAGCAGTCATGGAAAGAGACGAAATAGGGAGGATTTCGAAAAATGAAGGTTAACCCAATCTGCAGTGGCAAAATTTGACGACGATGCCGTCTACATATTGTACTTCAAAGGTTTGGTGAGTAATGATATTGCAGCGGGGCACGGCGGGAAAGAGACGGCTATGGCTGGATTCGGAGTCGCGAATTGTGATCAGAAGGGTGAGTTTTTGTTTGAGATAAAGGAACCAGTGAACGATGCCAAGATTAACCTTGAAGGCTTTGAGATTAAGGCTCTTGTTCGTGAGTTAAGTGAACCACTCGCCAGTGAAAGTTTTATCAGATCGATACCAAGAGTGAATACCAAAACAGCCGAGATGGCAGGTATTAGCTGTTAGCCGTCAGACTCATTTAAAGGAGAATTAGGGATTAGAAAGGTCGTGATTTATTGTGATGATTATCAGATTTACCAAAACGTAAGTGTGTGTTGTCTACTTTGTTATTGCTTAGGTAAACTTTATATAGGCACTTTAAAATGATTTATGAGACTCTCTAAAATTGCAGTGTAGAGGAAGTATTTTGTGTTTGATGAAAATGGTTAGTGGTTTATTAGTTGTGCAATTTCAGTTTACCTGTTATTAACTAATTGCTGGTTTGTAATTCTAGTGAGAAATAGCTTTTATAAACATTATCTTAAAGTGAAGCTATATCGTCTCTTGTTAATTATGTGATGATGACATTGACTGTGATGTTCCAATGCAGTGGTATATGTAAGCCTGAGCAGGAAAGAGTTGTTCAACAACTTATGGAAGAAGTTCAACGCCTTAGACAAAACTTTGTTTCCAGCGAAGCTAGTTTAGTTTCCCCAAACGATATTAAGTTTGCTTTGAAACTTGCAAGAGAAGCAATTGTTTCTCAACCCACCGATGTGAAAGGAGAAATTTGTGTCATTTGTCTTGAAACAACAGATGCTAAGCGCATATTCTTCATCGATAAACTGATAAGCAAACAACACAGTTTATTCATTTAACAAGGAATTACACAATCGATTAAGGCTGAGACTCTCAGTTATTGATCAATCCAATCGAATCTCAAGAACATATCTCTTGAGAATCGCCCAATTTGCAGAGAACAAGTTCTCTAACAACCTAATGATCCGAATTACACAAAAATGGATAAACACATCAAAAGGTAAAGCAAAAGTATTAATACTAATCATCCAATAGCTGAAACTCTAATTACAATCTCACAGCTTCTTCTTTCTTATTGGTCCAGCTCAGCAGTCTATCACTAGCTAACTGTCACTTGTTTCCATGATGTTACTCTCTTATGTAGATGATTCCCGCACAACAAGTCTCCTCTTTCCAGCTCAGCTCCATTCTTATGATCCTTACATAAACGCATTCACCGTTATTGCTTTTCTTGTGTTAATCAGTTTGTAGAAGTGAAACTGCGTAATGGAGCTGTACCCACATGCCTTGTTTATGAGTACAAGCTAGAGCTCACTCTTGAAAAATGTAGCAAGGTTTTAAATCATAAGGTGATTGAGCTGTGGAAACACAAGATGAAAGAAGTTTCTATTCCGGTTGGAGAGAGAATCTACTGTCCATATCCAAACTACTCAATGTTGATGTCCAAAACTGAGATGTCTCTATCTGATCAATCCAATTATGGTGCATGTGTCAAATGTGGTGGACTTCTTTTGTATTGATTACAAAGTACCATCTCATTCTGATTTGTCGTGCGCTGGGTACAAGAAACTTCACCCTGAACCTCTAGTTGATGACTTGAAGCTAAAGTCTCTAACAAACGATCAAAACTGGCGCCAATGTATAAAGTGTCGACATTTGATTGAGCTTAATCAAGGCTGCAACCACATGACTTGCAGGTATATATATAAATATTTAATTCGACTAAGATATAATTTGAGGCAAAAAATTTATGTTTTATAATGTTGTTGTGCCTTTTATAGATGTGGGTATCCGTTTTGCTATAAATGTGGAGTTGAATGGAACAAGGGTCAAGTGACTTGTCCTACTGGTTGCTCCCGTATTGACAATAATGGTTTAGATGATGGTGATGACTTTTATTGGGATGATGAAGATTATGTTATATCCCCAGATGTATCCTTGCGCCAATTACTTCGGCTCCGAATCAATAGGAATTATTACAGAGAGTTAGAGAGAACACATTGTAGTTGTTTGTGTTGTTCAAGTCGAACCTGAGAACCCCTATCCTTAATATATGACTTTCATGTTTCTTGCTACAATTGTTTTTAGTTTAATCTTGATATCACTTGAGAATTAAATTTTTGATACTGAGAAAGCAAGTCTGTTTATTCAATACTAAAATCCATATACAATCTGTTTTTTAATAACTAGTAGTAAGTAGTACAATCAAGAAAATTTATTCTCAAAACCTTTAGATTCCTAAGGAAAACAATTCATGAAGGGATCACCACGTCATGACTCCAACGTTACAGTTTTGGAAGCTGAGCACATGGCATTGAAGCAAGGACTAACCGAAGCCGTGACTTTAGGGATCGATTATATCTTAATTTATTGTGATACCTATCAGATTTTTGAATTGGTAAGTTTTCTAGGCTGACAAGGTACACATGTCTGTGCTTCTATCTCGTACTTAATGTGTTGCCTTGAATGTTTTAGGTCATGGGGAGATCTGCGTCTGAGAAAGAAAACATCGCCTTGCTAATGAATCATGTTCAACGAATTAGACCAATTTTGACATCTAGTATCGTTTTTCTTGTGCCTAGCAATCAAATTAAGTTTGCTCATAAACTAGCTGTGGAAACAATAGTTTCTGAAATTAGCATACATATATGCTTTCTCCTTGGAAGATGACTTGCTGTATTTGTTTCACCAATGATTTGGAAGCTAACCAGATGGTATCAATTCTGTGTGGAGGAAGTGTAAACGCATATTTGTGGCTAAGTCTATATGTTAAGTATGTATATGTTCAAGTGCAAGTATGTACGGGCATAAAGTAAAAACACAGAGAGTTTGTTAACCGGGTTCGGTTTTTCCTACATCCCCGGGACCTAGTCCAGAACAAATCCACTAGAACAAGATTACAATTACAATTGTGTATGATATCAAGCACTACTATGCCTATCATTCTTTTCTAGATGAATAAACCACCAATAGATCTTACATCATATCTGGTGGGGCGACACCACACACCTTGTGTGCATCTCTCGAGAGTACCTTGAGGCATGCAAGTCTTCATGTATCGCCCTCTTAGTATTTATAACAATTGCTAAACCCCTAGAGTTGACAATTTCCTATTCTACACTAATAAGAATTTTCCTATTCTTCATCAAATAGGAATTGATCAATTTCCTTTTTCTTCTTTATGGACAAGGAAATTTGTCTTCAAGTTTCCATCTTGAATATCCCATTCAAGATCCTCATCCAGCTCAGCAGCCGCCTCTTGGCTTGTCCAAGTCGGCTCCCACACTTCTGTTCTCCAATTCTTCAAAGCAGCCATACAACTCAGCTTCTTGTACTACTTCCTATATTAACGTCGGAACTAGTACAATCAATGTGTCAGCACTATCACAAAGAACTACATTTGATTTTCTTTACCAGCATCTGAATCAAGCAACGCTTCCGCATCTTTGTCAGCCCAATGACTTTGTATGAACTTATAAAACTCCAGTCAACACAACATCTTCCGGAGCAAGATGACTCTTAGAAGCTTTACCAATCTTTTGAAACCTAAACTAAAAGAGACGTGGGAACAAAGGAGCCACGCGGAATCAGTTCTTGTGGCAGACAGAGTTTATTGTCCAAATTCAAGAGTCAAGACGCTCGTATTTGAAATTTCCTAGGAGACTAGATATTGTAAATTAAGTGCGGATGCGATTAAAATAATAAAACAATACAAGATGATACGAGATTTAACAAGGTATCGGTTGGTTCTCTTTCTAACCAACCACTAGTCCTCGACTACAACACAAATTTATTAGATCACTTTAATAAGTACAAGATAGACTAGAATTGCAGGTATCATATAGTATAATACAAAAGTATATGTAGCTACTATAATATCAATTACTCGTTTTTTCTTTCTGGAATTTGATTTATATTTTTGGAAAACTATCTAGAATGGACCCTTTTGAAAATTTCTTTCCAAACAGGAACTCATACTGCCTTAAAAATTCTTCCCATGGGACCCCGTTTGAAAATGTAATTTTTCAAAATGTATATTTTAAACAAGGCCCCTTATATTTTTGGCTAATTAACATTGTATTTTTCATGGGTGATATATAGGTCTTGATATTCGTTTTGCTACAAGTGTAGATCACAATGGAAGATAGGAGGTGGTTGCCAAATGGCAATGTTCTAAAATATGTTATACACTAAGCGTACGACAGAGCACCATATAGCGTATAGTCATATATATGGTCATTTATACAAAAACTATACAATATATAACTTTTTATAAAAGAATTTATATAAACATTAAAAATAGTCAATATAAGTATACATTTTTATAATGTCATGGCAAATAAAATTTATTTATTTATTATTTTTTATAAAGAATTTCCTATTAAAATATAGGCGGAAATGTTTAAGATGATAATAATAGACATAAGAACAACTATTAAGTGAACCTAATGACAACCAACCAACAAAGATGTAGAAAAGGATACTAAATTTAGGTCTGGGTATAATACCCGAACCCGAGGACCTGGCCAAAGAAACCTGATTCGAACCCAAACACGAAATTTTAAAACATCTGAATGGGTTCTAAACTTCAAGACCCAAAAACCCGAACCCGAATAGATACACAAATATACTCAAAATATAAGTATGTACTAATAAATTATTAGTAATATTTATACTTGTAATTACCCAATTTCCCAAAACATTAGGTTTTATGGTATTTTGGATATTTTCGTTACTTTTGGCTAGATTCATGTAAAAGTACTCATTTTTTGGGGCATTTTCGAGTAGTTTGGATAGATTAGGATACAAAAATTTGATTTTCTGGTACTTGGGGTAAAGCCTACCCCGATTCGAATGGAAACCGAACCCAAACCAAAATCTAACATTATATACCCAACAGGGTCTTAGATTTCTGAACCCAAAATACCTGAATCCAAGATAACTGACCCGAATCCGACCTGAATAATCGAACACGCATACCTACTAAAAAGGATAAGTGGAATCAATGTGAGCACTATACCCAAGCAAAGAGTGAAGAATCAAACAATTCCACAGGTAAGCGGCGGCTAATGAATTGCCAAGGCAGAGGCTTGTAACTCATGGGAGAAGGAACAACTAGCCAAGAAGAACCAACAAAACTCAAACAAGCACACTCCCTGAACTCGCTGGCAATCTTTTCAAACCACTAGAACTAGCAATACCACACCTATAACCAAGGCATGGAGCTTACCCGCAAGGGAACCAAAACCATGAACCCAATAGAGACACATACCAGTCTTTAATCTGGTAGCTAGCAACAATCCAAAAAATACTATATGGTGGAAGCAACACTAGTAAACAAGGAGGGTAGGTAACTAAGACTTGTCTGAGACAAGTCTTCAAGAACTGAATGCCGAGGACTAAACGTGACACAAGGGGGTCCCTTTCACGTCGGCAATGAGGAAAACTGCTTGCGGGGGAAGGGATATTGGATAAAGTTTGTTGCGGCAGTGGCTGCTTTGATTTTTTAAGTAAATAAAAATTAGAAAATAATAATCATGATGAAAACTATAAAAAAATTGTGTACATGAATAATAAATGTTTAAAACTTCTCAAATTAAGAAAAAAATTATAATATATATAAAAAAACTGAAATAATAGAAAAAATAATGATATAATCATCTTATGTTTATTTTAAGGTTAATTTTTACTGAGAAAAGTATATAATTTTGTCAAGTTTTTCAAAAATATAAACAAAATGATAAAAAAATGAACCTTTAAAATATGCCATATATACGGTATTTACTCTATATACAACATATAAACACCGTATATACGGCCATTTAATTTCTACTATATAGTATCATTGTATAGCTAAAATACAGTATGGCTTCATCTCACCGTAAAACATATATACACCGTATATGTGGCTGTATATGCCATATTTTAGAAAACTGATTATAATTTTATGTCTAAACATTTTGTATCTTCACAATCTTATTTAGCTGCTACAAGGGAACTTCAATGTATTTACGGGAAGGAAGAATGAGAAACTTCTCTGAATTTTCTTTTTGTTTGTTCAGTTCTAAGTTGATCTTCTCAAAGTCTTGTACTCATTGTTGGTGAATTCAACCAATGGCGAAATACTGATTTTACCTTTCATTGAAGAAATAACTAGATACTGAACCGTTCGGGACCGAACGGGTAATATTTTAAAATAATTTTTTTTGTTTGTGTTTATTTATTAAATCTGAAATGTTAGCATTTACAAATGCATTGGGCATTTGGTTCGGTTTGGAGTTTTACTATACTATTAAATTATTTTGTAGATGTATTTATACAATATAAAATAGTGGAACAATGTTCATTATACGGAACAGGCGAACGTTAACAATGTAAAATTTGCTCTTTGTGTAAATTGATTAAATTTACAATGTTAGTATTTACCGTTTCTTTGATAATTTGATTCGCTTTCGAATTATAGAATAGAATAGTAGTGTAATTTGTTTAGAGATCGAGTTATACATTTTTTTTTGTTGTCAGAATAGTATAATAGTGTAATTTGTTTGGAGATCGAGTTATACAATATTAGAAAGTGTAATGTGTTTGGGGTTCAAATCTATATATCCATTGATAATGAAACTAATTATAGTTTGTATAAGTATTAAATTAGTGGATATGTTTTCAATAGTATTAAATAACAATAATTAAAAGGTGTTTGAGAATTCTGTAATGTTTTTTAATTATACAATTTGATTATATATTTTAGTTATAAAGTTTGATTATATTTTTTAGTTATACAATTTGATTTTATCATTAATTTGAATTTAGGAAAATCTAGATAATATTTAATCACACATTTGAATTTAGAAAAAGCCGGATTAAAATATTTATGAGATTTTATTGTTAAGATGTTTATTTCCTTATCCATAAAATATGTAAAAATCCCACTAAAATACAAAAAAAATTTAAGGATCGGCGTGCGTATTTAAAGATATTGACATATTTCATAGTTAAGTAAATAATTTTTAAACTAAATATTTTACGAAATAAAGATTATTTGTAAAAATCTAATTGTTTTTATATATTTAAGAATTTTCACATATTTTTGTATTTTAAGGAAATTAAAATACTCTCTTTTTCTCTTGAGTTATAAAATACTTTATTTTCTTCTGGTGTTACAACTCCACATTTTGTTTTCAAAAATACATTTTCTCCATATTCCATTTTAATATATATTTCCATACATTTTTCATATATTCAAAATGACTTCTCTTTTTTTTTATTTTTCTTTTTATATCTCTTTATTCCATTTTTCTCCTCTTTTCTTCTTCTTCTTCCTCTTTTATTTTTTTTGTTTTTTCTCACAATAAAAATAAATAAATGAATTTTACTTTCTTTTCTAAATGTTTTTTTTCCATATTTTTTTCTTTGTTTTCATTCTCCATATATTGATTAAGTGATAATTTTCATGATTTATGAAGTTTTAAACTTTTGAATTTTTGGGTTTATAGACTTCTGGGATTTTGGTAATTTCTGATGTAAATACTGTAATATATATATATATATATATATACAATATTTCTAATATTAAAATTTTGCAATATGTTATTTACCATATTTATGATAAAAAAGTTTTTTAAGTACTTGAATATTTAATAAAAAGGTTTGGTAAAATGTAGACTATATAAATATTTTGTATCTATAATATAATTGTTAAATTTTAGTCTCATTTAAAGATAGAAATAATTTAACAAAAATTATGATTTTTTTTTTGAATTTGATTATTAAGTATATTAATTTCTTGAATTTTACAGATTTTTTAGAGATTTAAAATACTTTTAAGAATTAATTTTGAGTTTTATAAATTTATTTATAATTTAAATATTAATTTTATTAAAACATTTTAAAGTAAACATACATTTTATGTCAAGTTGATTAAATTTAAAAGTTTATGTATTATAATAAAGAAATCATTAATTCATGTATTTTCTTGGATACCCACAAAGTGTGGATATTTTTATGGAAATCGATAAATAGTTGGTATATGAATTTTATGGTATTTTCCAAATATTTTTAAATTTTTAGTATCTATGATATTTTTGTTTCTTAATTTTTGGCGGAATATTTACATAAACTCTTTAATTAAATAATTTCTGTTATGATTTTTGTTTTGTTAATATTTAATTGTTTTTGACCAAGAAAAAAAATCACTTAGTATTGTTAATTCCATAAAAATACAAAACTTAACCCAAAATCAAAAATAAAATAAAATAAAATTAAGAATAGAATTACTTTTATGATATTTAATTACCTATTTGAATATAGGAAAATAAAGATTTAAATATTTTATAAATATCTATCATTTAAATATTTTATTATTGTTTAGATTTTTATTTCCTCAACTACAAATTTGTGAAAATCTCATTAAATATATAATTAATTTCAGGAAAATACTTATTATATTTAATAACCCATTTGAATTTAAGAAAATATAGATTAGAAAATTTATTGTTTAGAGGTTTAATCCCTTAACTACAAAATCTGTGAAAATCTCATTAAATACGAAATTAATTATAAAAATCCTTGTGGTTTTAAAATCAGGTTGGATCTTCATTGGTTTTAACCATTTGAATTTTTTTGAATTAATTTATAGTTTCAATATTAATTTTAATAAAACATTTTTATGTAAAATTGATTCCATTTAAAAGTTTATGTATTAATAAAAGATATCATTACTTCATGTATTTTCTTGGATACCCACAAAGTGTGGATATTTTTTGTGGAAATTGATAAATAGTTGGTATATGTATTTTGTGGTATTTTCTAAATATTTTAATAGATTTTTAGTATCTGTTATTGTTTCTTAATGTTTGGCAGAATATTTACATATATCTTTTATTAAATAATTATCGTTATGATTTTTATTTTTGACACTCAATTGTAATTGATCAAGAAAAAAAAATCACTTAAGATTGTTGATTCCATAAATATACAAAATTTTATCCAATATCAAAAATAAAATAAAATAAAACTAAGAATAGACTTAGTTTTGTGATAATAAATTGAATTAGAATTTCATTTTTATCACTTCTGAATTGTTAGATCATCTCAAAAGAATTCTAACTGAGCCTGAAACAGATCAAATCATGTAAAAATAAAGCAAAATAAAGTTTCATATTTGTTTTTTGATAATTAATTTAGAGAAAAAGAATATAAACAAACCTTTGCATTACAAATTAATTTCATGCAATCACCATAATTGTTTGATTGTTTTCACCATAATAACATTTATCAACCATCATAAACAAAAACAAAAAAATATTAGACATCGACATTTATATATATAAATGATATAATAAATATGCAACACAATGAACAATGCAATGACAAAAATATAAAAAAACATAATAAGCTTGAAAAAAAAAAGTGGATGTGTCATTGAATACAATGATATGATATATATAGTGGAGAAGCAAATCAAATTAGGTCTTCTTGAAAAAAAAAAAATTGTTTAACTTACTCTAAAAGTTTGTTTTACTAATTATTAATAATTAAACAAATTAAAAACATGAACAGTAATTTTAATTTTAAATTTGAATATTTAATATTTAATGTAATATATCAAGTATTAGTTGAATTTAGATTGTGTTTGATCTAATCATTAATAAGAATTTAGGAAAATCCGGATGCTATTTAATCACTCATTTAAATTTAGGAAAATTTGAATTTAAATATTTTATAAATATCTATTGTTTAAATATTTAGTTATTGTTTATATTTTTATTTCATTAACTATAAAATTTGTGAAAATCTTATTAAATACAAAATTAATTTTAAGAAAATACTGATTATATTTAATCATCCATTTAATTTAGGAAAATCTGGATTAGAATATTTATTATTTATATTTTTATTACCTTAACTATAAAATCTGTGAAAATCTCATTAAATACAAAATTAATTATAAAGATTTGCGTATTTTTAAATTGGATAGGATCTTCTTTGGATTTATCCAATATATTCTTTGAATTGATTAAATATATTATAAGATATACAATTGATATCAAAATTGATATTTTAAAGACATATTTGTCCTCTCTGATTTCACAATTTATTTTAGAAAGCTGAATATTGAGTGGCAATTTACGTAATAATAATTCAATTTGAGGCTTTATAGAAATCTTTGCTCTCCGATTAATAGTATAGATATTGAACAATTTTACATTATCTTTTCCATTCATCACAAATCTATGTAAATATTAGCAGTGAACCATTCGGTTATATACTTTCCATAAGTTATATAAAGGAAGTTATTTTTGAATGTTCTCATTGAGAATGCTAGTTACTTTACTTTCTTTTTTCCATTCAAGATATTGTTGTTTGTGCTGATTTCTCATCTCTTTGCGACGTGGAAGGATGTTCGTAATCTTTGGCTTTGCCCCATGTGATAAGATATAATCCAGTACATATAACCGCAGCACCAATAGCCATGCCAAATAACAAGATATTTTCATTATTTTACTTCCTATATTGTATTTAACTTGTCATGGATTTTGGTGTTTAGGTGTCTTTAATTACCTAGCCAGGTACATATGTTCAATAAAATGATGCTTGACAGAATCACTACTACTATCATACATTGATCTTTATAAGCGGTTACAAACACAAAAAAGGTGGTAACTAAATGCTGAGAACATGATCCCTTGCGTAAATTTTACGTTCCAAATGATTTTAACTTTTTGGAAGAAATAGCCTTTTTTTTTTCTTTTTTTTTGAAACATAAAAATAACATGTAAATAGCCTTCAAACCAATCTTTGAGTACATGTATGAATCTTACACGGTAGGTGACTGTAAAATGTTTCATGTCCCAACCAATGGCCCATGCCCTAGGATTTCCACCCTCCATCACTAATGCTACAAGTGCTCCTTCATTCTATTGTCCCCATTAGGCATATCCATGTCGTGAGAGAGAGCTCGGCCGGGTAAGTATTCAACGTGATCGCACAAAACAACATTTGATTTAATTCTTGTTAAAAGCGATCCCAAAATGTATAAAAAATGTCATATTTGAAGAATATAGAAACAACCAATTGTAACCAAAACTGGTTTTTGATGGAGTTGTAAATATTAGTTCCAGTTCAGTTATGTTCAGAAGATTGTTTGGTCCAGAAAAATCAAGAACATGACATTTGACAAGTGTCATCATCATTGTTCCCCAAACTGTTGTCATTGTTTGACCACATTACTCCTCATACTTCAAAACTTCAGTTCTCCAAACCTACATATTAACAAAAAGATAAAACTGATTGTGGGTAGGATGATGTACATGGCAGTTGCAGATATTTTGATTATATATTTTGCTTATATTTTGTTTCTATTTTATTGATAAAATTAGTTGAATTCTTTTCAATCAGATGTAATACTTTTCTTAATTATATGATATATATTCATTTGCGATTTAAAATTAACTACAAACTTTAGTGATTTCAATGATTATAGATTAATTATGATTCTTAAGTTAATTAAGTTAAAATTAATAACTCGGTATCAAACAATGGTGAATTACTTTTATTATATATTTATATAGTTTCAGAAAAATAAAACTACCATATATGTGTTATGGTTGACTAGAAATCACATGTAAGAAATCTTTTATAACAATGAGATACCACTTTAAAACATCCTATTATAAAATAGTATATTATAGTTGATGTAGGTGGTAATGATTTGTTTTATCGTAAATCGACACTATAATAAGGCAGATGCCTCTTCTGGGGTTGACAAGTCAGTTTTTTCTTTCATTCTCATACTAACATGTCAATAAATGAAAAAAGTTGAACATCCAATCAAATTATTTCATTTATACACATAAGTAAACACATCAGATTTTTGATAATTAATTAATTAATAAAAAACACTGTGTAAACTAATCAAACTATTTTAATTATACACTTATAATAATCATAGTATTTTTTTTACCATGAATAAAATACTAAACAAAATTTATAAACTAACCATATCATTTTAATATACACATCCTATAATATTTATCTTTTTACCATGAATAAATTAATGAACAATTTTATTAACAAATCAAATTATTTTAATTATACATACCATATAATATTTTTTTTATCATGAATAAAAACACAGATGTTCATTACCTGATTTCTTAACCAACCTAATCAAGTCACATGACATGATTTGCATTGGTTTTAAGTTTTCTTAAACTAATTTGTTTTTGTTGGATTGAAAATACAGAGCTTGAATTTCTTTCAATCTATGTTTAAAAAAAAAAAAATTGTGAAATTCTTAGACAGAGATTTGAAAATTAGATTTGATTACGGTATCCTCATATTATTTTGAAGATCTAGAGTTTGTTCAGTATTGTACATCCATGATTATCAACTCTAAGAATATTTCCTCAAAAATGAAACTTTTAGGATTTTTAATGAATATTTTCCAGTGAATAAAAACTATAAAAAAAACATGACAATTTTTTTTTGATATTTTAGATACGAATATAAAAACATGAGTAATAGAGATTGCTGAAACAATAATAAGTGAAAAAAAGGAGAAGAGAAAAGGGTTATCGGGTAAGAGTTACACTTTATGTGAAATGTAAATAAAAAATTTGGCTGTAGAAATTATTTTGTAATTCAAAACTTTCTAATATTTTTTATTTTTGTGTCATTGATACAAAGTATGAAATGAATTTTTTCCACAAAGGATCCACTACGGTTTGTTTGTTATTACTCAAACGTTTTTAAACTTTCTTATAGAGTTTAAAATATATTTGTACACATAATAGTTAAACTTTTTGATAAAAATAAGTGCTTTGTAGTGAAATGTAAATTATTAACTATTTTTCTTATGATTTTGCAGGATAAACCATAACTAGTTTTTTTAAAGAGTTTTATTTTGCTACATTAAAAAAATATCACATGATATCTAATATACTCATGTGTCATTAAAATAAAAAGAAAATAAAAAAAGTTGGGAAGCATTGATACTATGTAAAAGACTAGGGGAAGCATGACTTCCTTTAATATGTCTTCTTTTGATCACAACATATGACACATTCATAAGAAGAATATTAGACTATAAAATTCAAATCAAATATAATTTTAGCAAATCACTCATTCATTTAAACAAATATTAAAATAGTATATAATTGATGAACGAGGGTTACGTAAACTGCTCAACTTCAAAGCAGATTTGTTTCTAGCGATTTTATGTCATAAGATTATTTCTTCATTCTATGGTGTGACATTATGATCAGAAGTCTTCAGATGCTTCTTACAGCTGCACAAAAGAGATGAACTTTAAGTGATTCGACATTGGAAAGCCTTTTGGAAAAGGAAAGTTTGGTCACGTCTACCTCATCAGAGAAAAACGGGTCAGTTTGTTTTTATTAGAACAATCAATGATCTTCTCAGAATTTTCATTTTTGTTTTAAATTCTTCATTGTTGCTTTGAGCAGTTCTGTAAAAATTATGCAAATGGGAGATTGCAGCAACACTTTAACCGTCATCTATTCAAGCTGGAGCAAGAGGTCATTTCCTCTTTCTGAATGATCTATACGGGCGGACATTTCATGACAATAAAATTTTGGTTCTTGAGTTTGATGATTCGATTTATGGTCTTACAATAAAGTAAGTGAGAGTGTTTTGATTTCAGTTGTATATGTTCTTAGTTGCATTTGCTTCCTTGATTGCATTAGTATTGAATTATTTTAACGAAATGAGCCATGTGCAAATGCTATTATTGTCTCTTTGTTTCTTCTACGGATGAAAGTTATGTAGCATTGGCTCCTATACTTAGCTTAAACAAATACTAATGCATATGTGATTTTGTTTCAGTTTGATGCACTGTTTTGAGGGTTCAGACTGGCTTCATCTGAAAACAGGAAGAGAATCTATTGCAAGAGGCCCCTTGGTAAAAGTGGATCCTCAAGGCATGTGTGGTGGTGTTGTTTATGGTTTGCAGATGATCATACTCAAGGCTTCTCAAGTTTGGGTCTTTTTTTTTTGTTGGCATCATTGATCAACTTCGTTTTAACCTGCTAGAAGTCTACAACCTTTCATTCTTTTCTTTTAAGAGCTTTATGCTGCTAAAAATCAACTTTCACTAAAGATGATTTGTTTCATGGAACTAAAATGCTGGTTCTTCAGAATGTCACAATGGATTTGATACTTTGGCAATTTCTCATATAATGGAATGTAATATTGGACTAGGTATGCCATTTCCTCAGGTTTTATACTTTGACAATTTCTCACCTTCCCCTATTCCACATGTTGCCTTAAGTGCATTGAAAAAGGTTACTGGACATTCTAACGAGTGTGAATTATCAACATGGACATGGTTACTCAGGCCGCCTTGGTGTTTTTGTAGTCTCGGGTATGTTTTGACTCTTCTTGATTGTTGCTTTCGTTGTGGAGTAGGAGCTGTGTTGCCTTGTGCGTTGGTTTGCGGATCAGAGAGCTTTGTTGTTTGGAGGAGCTAGTAAGATCTTAGGGATGTCTGTGTTGGTTGTATTGCTTCATTTGCTATGTGCTAGCCGACCTCGGGGAAATAGCTTGGTAGAGTGAGCAAGCGCTTTCGTTCCCTTTGGTGTGTGTGGTTTCGATCTGAGAGAACTCATGGAGTGGTTCAAAGTCCAGTCCTCACTTGACACGGGAGGAGTAGGTGATCGACTATTCATTGTTCATACGCCATTGACGGCTCAGTTTTCTCGGGCTACCGGTGAAAGGCTTCCGAAAAATTGTGATTTTCTTTGATGCGATCACTACCGTTTGACAATATGATTCTTTCTCCTTTAAAGTGCTTTCTTTTAGAATTCTTCATATCGTTATCAACTCATTAATTCCCCAAGCTCAAAGCTTTGTCGGGGGTCGATGGACTGATTGTCTCTTTGCTTCCATGGTTTTTATTCTTTTTTTGTCATGGGACCAAGCTTAGGAATTACTTCATTGTAACTCTTACCAACAATACATAAGAGTGGGCCGGTCCACGTATAAATCTTGTGAAGAAAAGAATTAAAAATTCGATTTTCATTATCTAAACAAATATTAGACTGTAAAATTCAAATTAAATATAATTTTAAAATATCATTCATTTTTAATTAAATAGTAAAATAGTTCATAATTAAATATAAGTCAGTTTATAAGAAAAAAAAGAGTAAAATACTCAATTAATCATAAAAAGAAATATTTCACTAAAACTAAATATATAAAAAAAACCCGCATCTTAGCGAGGGTTTTACCTAGTAATCAACACTATAATAAGGCAGATGTCTCTCCTGGTGTTTGACACATCAGATTTTTTTGAGATTCTGGTGTTGACATGTCAATAAATGAAAAAACTTGAGCTTCCAATTAAATTATTTCATTTGTACACATAGGTAAACACATCAGATTTTTTATGCCACATTAATTAATGAAAACAAACTATGTAAACCAATCAAATCATTTTAATTAAACACATAAGATAATAATCATAATATTCCTTTTTATCATGAATAAATTAATAAATGAATTTTCAAAACTAATTATATCATTTTTATTATACACATCCTATAATATTTAATTTTTTACCATGAATAAATTAATCAATGAACAAATTTTATAAATAAATCAAATCATTTTAATTAAACATACCCTATAAAATTTATTTTTACCATGAATAAAAACACATATGTTGATTACCTGATATTTTAACTGACCTAATCGAGTCTCATGTCGTTGATTAGCATTAGTTTAGGTTTTCTTAATCTAATTTGTTTTTGTTGGATTGAAAGTACATAGCTTAAAATTCCTTCAATCTGAGTTTTTTTTTTTAAGTTGTGGAATTCTCACAGAGATTTGAGAATTATGATTTTTGGATTGGGGGGAGGGGTATTTGATTATGGTATCCTCAATTATTATTTTTAAGATTTAGAGATTCTTTTAATATTGTACATATATTGTAAACAACTAACTATTTTTCTAATAGTTTTGCAAGATAAACTGTTAACTATTTTTCTAATAATTTTATTTTGCTATATTTAAAAAGGATCACATGATATCTAATACACGGAGAGCTTTCCCCCCTTTTCCGCCCCAACTCTTTCGAATGCTGGTTTTAAGAATGAGTGACTAATTTGTCATTAAAACAAAGAAATTTTTTAAAAAAATCCAGGAAAACATTGACAATATAGAAAAGACAAGAGGAAACATTGACACTAAGGAGAAAAACTAATGATACTTTATATGTTAATTATACTAGATATCCAAACCAAATGAATTAATAATAACATTATTTTCTTTAATATGTTTTTTTAGGGGCATTGTCTAAAATGCACTTTTTGAAAAGTTTTATTTTCAAACAGGATCCACTGGGAAGGACATTAGAGGTAGTAGGAGTCCTCGTTTGGAAATAAATTTGGAAAATTATCAAAAATAACACTACAAGGGTGTCAATTTTCAAAAATACCATTGGAAAAAGTTAATTTTCATTTATATCACTATAGGTAATTACGTATATATTTGATTAATTGACTTTAATGAAAACCATAACTAATTATTGGGTAATTTTCAAAAATAATACAAAATTAAATTTTTTAAAAAATACAATTCTCTTATATATCATTTTTTATTAAAGATCAATTGTTTTATATAGCTAAAAATCTCATATCTTCATTATTTTAGGGTTTAAAAATCCTAAACCCTAAGCCCTAAACCCTAAATCGTACCTCTTAACCCTAAAAACTATACCCTAAATCTTAGAATACTAAACTCAAACAAACAAAACTAAAATTTTGCTTTTAACATATTGATATTTTTGAAAATAACCACAAATGGCTGGTATTATTTTCCAATAAATTTTCAAAGGGGTTCATTCTAGGTAGTTTTCCCCTTTTTTTTATCACAACATATCACACATCCACATAAAGAATTTTAGATTATAAAATTCAAATCAAATACAATTTTAATAAATTACTCATTAATTTAAATAAATATTAAAATATTTTATAATAGTTAAACACAAATCGATTTATCAAAAATACTCAATTGTTCATAAAAATATTGCACTAAAATTAAATATAAAAACTTTATTTATAAAAAAACTCGTAGCATAGTGCAGATATTTTATATAGTATTAAATATTAATAGATTAGGAGAGTCGAAGATGGGGTCTTTTTGTCGAAAAAAAAACAAACAAACAAATTGGGTCCACATTTTTCGGTTTTATTGATTGAGAATATTCCATTTTATTTGTTATAATCTTGAATAAGACAAAAGTCAAGTCAAGCCAAGTCTTCTTTCTCAGAACGCTTCGAATTTCTTCATAACCACGGTAACCGCATTTCATTCGCTCTCATCTTACTCCCGGAAAAACCCTAATGGCGGCGACTGAAGACGACGAAGTCTCAGTGATCCTCGAAGAACAGCGTGAAGAAATCATGGCGGCTAAAACCCTAGCCCACGACCACGATTTGGCTTTCAATCTTCAAATGCAAGAAGCCTTAGCCGCTTCTCGAGCACCTCACACTTCCTCCGTCTCGGAATCTCCTTCCGCCGAAGACGTAGCCGTCGATTTCACCGTCGGCGACGAAGATTTTGACTTCACTGCTCTCATTTTAGAAGACATTGCTCGAATCGATCAGGAGAGGAGAGATCGTGAGTTTGGCGAACGTGAGATGAAGAGACTCAAAGTTGATCTTGACCGTCGGATTCATGATCAGAACTTTGCTAAAGAGATTATGAGTATTCCTGAAGGAGATTGGAGCAAAATCGGTGATAATTACGAAAAGCCTTACTCTCTCGAAGCTTCTTCGTCATCCTCCGTTGTCAGAGTGGCAGCTATTGGGAATGACAGCTTTAGGGTTTATTGTAAAGATTTGGTGAGTGAAGAGATGATTGGTGACACGAGAGCTTTGGTTGGTGGTGTTGGTGTGGCGATTTGTGATTCGACTGATAATTTGATTTGGGAAGTGAAGAAGATTTTGAGTGCTGAAGAGTCTAAAAGCCCTGAAATTGCGGAATTGGAAAGGATTGTTCATGGTTTGGACGAAGCTTTGCCCTTTGATTTGGGAAGGGTTACGTTTTTCATTGATGATTTCAAGGTTTTCCAATATGTGAGTGATATTGTGTATGATGATGACTTGTGATATTGTGTATGATGATGATGACTTGTGAGATTTCAAGGTTTTCCAATACTTTAAACCTTTTTATTCAGAAAGTAGTCAGCTTTCACTGATAAACATTTGAAATTTTGTGTATGATGATGACTTGTGAGTTTAGTAGTTGCTAATAGGTCTGGTGTTTTACAGTAAAGTTTTTTTTTGTTTCTTTGTCTGTTTGCTTATTTCGGATAGTTAATGCATTTAGCTTACTAATTTGTGTATGTTTGTTTACAAGACTAAGTGCATATAGCTCTGTATTCTTGTACCTAAACATTTGGTATACATAAGCATTTGTTAACCATCTAACCTGAATCTGGATTAAGGCATTTACTGGATTATCTTCGAGCTCTAGAGATGCGTAACTTTTTAGTTTCTCTACTAATATTGCATAAATTTTGATATGGCTGGTCATGTTTTGTTCTGTAATCTAGGTGACAGGTAGGGTGGAACCTAGGCAGAGCGCTGTTGCAACACTTGTAAACAAAGTGGCTCTTCTCCAAAGGAAATTCTCATATTGCCAACCATCACTTTTGACAAGAAATGATGTTAAGTTTGTCTTCAAGCTCGCAAGAGATGCTATCGTGTCCCAAATCAAATGGCCTGAGGAAAACTAGCACAGGAAAGACCTTCAAGGAAACTTGTGTGATTTGTTACGAAGGCATCACTGTTGACAAAATGTTCTCAGTAGATGGTTGTTTCCACCGTTTTTGCTTTTCCTGCATGAAGCAGCACGTTGAAGTGAAACTACTAGGAGGGAAAAAAGCTAGCTGTCCAAGCGAAGGGTGCAAATCAGAAGTAAAGATCGAGTGCTGTGCGACATTTTTGGATCCTAAGCTGGTTAATGTCATGATCCAACGCAAGAAAGAAGGCTCGATTAATGTTACAGATAAAGTCTATTGTCCATATCCCAAGTGTTCGGAACTGATGGTGAAAGCCGAAGCCTTGGAATATACCAAACAGTTTTTCGTTGGTGCTGAGAAATCTCCAGCTAGAAAATGCATGAAATGTGGGCATTTTTTCTGCACCCATTGCAAGGTACCGTGGCACTATAAAGTCACCTGCGCTGACTTCAGGAGCTCCAAGGGGTATCAGAATGCCGGTGATGGAATGCTGAAGTCTTTGGCTCAGAGCAAGCAGTGGCGACAATGCATTAAGTGTAGCAATATGGTTGAGCTTGTTTGGGGCTGTTACCATATAACCTGCAGGTACTTGGTTCTTTACTTCTTAAATTGATCAATTCTTTCAAAATAATCATTTGTTAAGTCTACTTCCTAGTGGTACACTAAGGAGAGACCATGTCTGGTCGTTTTGTTACTAATTACTATTACTGATTCAATGCTTTTTTTTGTGGCTGGCAGATGCGGATATGAGTTCTGTTACACATGTGGAGCTGAATGGAAGAATAAGAAAGCAACATGTTCGTGCCCAATTTGGGATGAGCGCAACATAATCCGTCAAAGGAATGTGAATCCTAGGAGGTGATCGTTTGTGTTACCTGAAGGGTTAGGTATAGGGTAAGAGCCGGGAACAGTCGTAGGATCAAACGACCAGTTTTTGTTTTGCGTTAGGCTTTTTTGGGTTTTGGAAAATGATATTTCGGTGTTTTACTTTGGATCTTCTATTTCGGTTTGTGAATGTTAGGAAAAACATGACAGTTTAAATCAAATGTTCAAGATCCAATGTTAAAAGTTAAACGTATCATCTCCGATGTTGTTCCTGTTTTAGGCACTAATTTCTTGCAGGTATTGGAGTTTTTGTTTCTCAGATGATGGTCCGAATAAGGACCATTATTGTTGGTTTTGGTTTCATTTTGTTATTCAACAAAATTATTAGAATATGCGAATGTTGGATGTCATTGCTATCTGGTTCTGGTTTTAATATCTTTACATTTCCGAAGTCAACTCTGAAATGCTCAGACATAAGCTGTGTTTTCATTTCTCTCAGACAAATTCAATGGGTAGATATGTTAAGAAATTATTATGGACTTAGCCATGGAAAAAGACTAGACTTCTATATTTATAGCAGGCTTTTACCTGACCCATGTTTTGTTAGCTAGAGAATTCATCATCTCTGTTTCATCTGAAATGGCTCAAGGATTGAATCTAATCTGGATGACCTTCTGTGTTCAACTAATTTGCATCTCAAGTCACCAAGCAGACCACGGAGTTGCCAAAGGATGGTTGCAGTTGACCGACGGATCCGGACAGAAAATGAGCCATGCCTTCTCCAAGAACCCTTTTGAGTTCAAGTTACATCGATCACTCTCTTTCTCAACAAAGTTAGTGTGTGCGCTGGTGACTAAGCCAGGATCTATTTGTGATCATGGTATGGTCATCGTTTTACAGGTAATCGTTGTACCGACAATCATAACGTATTTGGCTATTATTGGAGGAGTTTTTGTCTACGAGAGAAAGAATTTCGCAAAGGTAAGAGAAGAATGGGAAAAGGAATATGATGTTGTTCCACGCCGCTTTACCTATAAATCTCTATATGAGGCAACAAAAGGGTTTCGAAACAAGAAGAGAAAGAAGAAGAAGAATAGTAAGACGAAAAATTGATTAAATCAACTCTCAAGAACAATGAGGAACAATCTGTTTGAGTTCAACTCCTAAATTTTTCAATCTAACCATTGTAAATGTATTCAACTGTATTTAAAGCTGTATATCCCTTTTTTATCATTCAAATACATTACTACATCTTTTTATTTATTTAAATACCATTTCCTCCAAAAAGGGAAAATATGGAAGCCAACTCGGACGGAAAAAAAAAAAAAAGGGCTTCGTTAATGGATGATGTTTGGGTAAATGTGGCTCAAATCCCAGGCTGTGCCTTTTGAGTTCGGTTTCAATTTTTCGCAATTGAGAAACTGTAGCAGCTTCAATGTAGCAGTTGGAGTTACACTGCGCTTGCTTCTTCCCATTGGCTCGATTTCAGTGTGCGTCGTATATCTGGCGATTTTGTTCTGATTGTTTTTTTTTTTTGTTTTTTTGTTCTGATGCTTTGCTTAGGGCTTTTGCTTATTCTCAAGTTTCACTGGTGTTGTTGTACGATTCCTAGCTACAAAAACTTGTGAGTTTATAGGAATATTTATGAATTAGGATCCATCTGCTCCTAAAATCCAGCAATTGTGATTGCACACCTCTTGTTGTTCAAATCAACTCTTTAGGATTTGCCTCTGCAGTTTATTTTGTTCAATTTCTGCCTGAGAATCAGATCTAGTTTATGGCTTTCCATTCGTAATCATTGTTTGGTTTGATGAACACTAGATGTGCAAATTGTAGGAAGCAAAATGCCAAAGAAGAGGAAGAAGAGGACTTGCCTTTGGATTCAGCTTGGTATGAATATTTTAATTTATTTTGATGCATTTTAAGTGGAAATTGTTTTCTTCGTTTGAAAGAATTTTTTTATTTATACTTGGGAGTTAAGAATAAGTATTTGAGAAAGTCAGTAAATAAACTTGTTTAATTAGAGATTCTGACTGCAGGATTGTTTATAGGGGAGTAGTGGAGAATATTCTTAAACCAAGGAATAATATACAAGTCTCAATTTGTTTTTAATATATTATAGCCACTTCTTGTTTAATAGTTTAGGAGGTGTTATGATTTAAATATGTGATGCCTTACAATATTCAAATGAGGGATGTCATTGTTGTTTGGTAATATTATCATTACATTTTTCTAAGTCAACTCTGAAATGCTCAGACTTTATATGTTTTCAATGATCTTAGACAACTTCAGTGGTGTGTAGAAATGTTAAGAAATTATGGTGGACTTGGCAATGAAAAAGATTGGATTCATATTATGTACTGGGAGGTTTTGACCTGACCTTGTTTTGCAGCTGGAGAAATCTTCATCTACCATTGGTGCAGAAGACAAGATTCGTCAAGAATAGTCAGACTCTCTGTCTCCATCGGAAATGGCTCAAGGATTGCATTTGATATGGATGATCTTATGTGTTCATCTGATTCGCATCTCAAGTCAACCGGATATAGAGTTTAACTATAATGGCTTTGGCCAAGGAGATCTTTATACTGATGGAGCTGCCAAAATCCTTCCCAAAGGACTGTTGGAGTTGACCAATGGTTCCGGACAGATAATGGGTCATGCCTTCTTCAAGAAGCCTTTTGAGTTCACTTCACCTGAATCACTCTCTTTCTCAACACATTTTGTGTGTGCGATGGTGCCTAAGCCAGGATTTATTGGTGGTCATGGTATTGCTTTTGTTTTATCTGCCTCCATGGATCTCACACAGGCAAAGCCAACACAGTTCTTGGGGCTTTTTAACATCTCGACTCAAGGATCCCCATCTTCTCATCTAGTTGCTGTTGAGCTAGACACTGCCCTCAGCGCTGAGTTTGATGACATCGATAACAATCATGTTGGAATCGATGTCAATGGTCTTATCTCTATCGTATCTGCTCCTGCTGCTTACTTTTCCGAGATAGAAGGTAAGAACAAAAGCATAAAGCTTTTGAGTGGAGATCGTATTCAAGTGTGGGTTGACTACGGAGGAAATGTACTTAACGTTTCGGTGGCCCCTCTTAAAATCCAGAAGCCAAGTCGGCCTCTTTTGTCAAGATCTGTCAACCTTTCACAAACTTTTCCAGATAAAAAGTTGTTTCTTGGGTTCTCTGGAGCAACAGGGTCATTGATAAGCTACCAATACATACTAGGGTGGAGTTTTAGCAGAAACAAGGAGTCGTTACAGGCCCTGGATGTCACTAAACTTCCCAGAGTTCCTTCTCATAAAGCTAAAAAAAAGAAACCACCAACGCTGCTTATTATTCTCCTCGTTTTATTGGCTATTATAGTGTTTTCGGCCCTTGGAGCAGCTTATGTCTACAGGAAAAGGAAGTTTGCAGAAGTAAGAGAAGAATGGGAAAAAGAATATGGTCCACACCGTTTTTATTACAAAACTCTGTACGATGCAACAAAAGGGTTTAACAAAGATGGACTTCTTGGAAAAGGAGGTTTTGGAAAAGTGTACAAAGGAACTCTTCCTTCAAATGAACTAATAGCAGTGAAAAGAGTGTCCCACGATGCAGAGGAAGGGATGAAGCAGTTTGTGGCTGAAATCGTGAGCATGGGTAATCTGAAGCACAAGAATATGGTTCCACTTCTTGGTTATTGTAGAAGAAAAGGTGAATTACTTTTGGTATCTGAATATATGCCCAATGGTAGTCTTGACCAATACTTATTCCATGACGAAAAACCGCCCTTTTCATGGCGTCAAAGATTTGAAATCATCAAGGATATAGCTTCAGCTCTCCATTACATGCATACAGGAGCTCTGCAAGTTGTTCTCCACCGGGATATCAAAGCTTCTAATGTTATGTTAGACGCTGAATTTAATGGAAGGTTAGGTGACTTTGGTATGGCAAGGTTTCATGATCATGGGGCCGACCCTGCCACAACTGCAGCTGTTGGAACCATTGGCTACATGGCACCAGAGCTTGCTACAATGGGGGCTTGTACTGCCACTGATGTGTACGGCTTTGGTGCCTTTTTACTTGAAATAACATGTGGGAGGAGACCTGTGGAACCTGCGTTGTCTGCCGAAAGACGGTATTTAGTTAAGTGGGTCTGCGAATGTTGGAAAATGGCTTCTTTGCTTGGAGCTAGAGATCCAAGATTGAGAGGTGAAATCTTAGCTGAGGAAGTCGAACTAGTACTGAAGCTAGGCTTGCTTTGCACTAATGGTGTGCCGGAACTGAGACCTTCCATGGATGAGATTGTGCAATACTTAAACGGAAGCCTAAAACTGCCTGATATCTTCCCAGATTCTCCTGGTATCGGGTCCTTACCCCGCTAGTCATCGGATCAAACCTCACCCCTGCCTCCCCAAGCACCAAGCCCTTGTCAGCGTCCTTTTACTCTTCTTCATCGGCCAACGACTCTACATTTGTCACTCACTCGATCGTCCATGGGCACGGACGGTAAAATTTGAGATTTTCTCCTCTAATGTAGTTTTTCATTAATTTTTGTGATTGTGTGAAGTAACTCTAGTTGGAAGACTTACCATTGTGCTCTGCTTGTGAAGTCTATTTTGATATTTCATAAAGACATCCAACATTAAAATTAGTGTTCGAGTCTTTTGTAGAAATGCTTTTAGGCTTACTTTGTAAATTTGATGTGTATGTACACTAAAGTTTTGTATTTAATTGTCCTATCTTCATTCTATTTCTACATTAGTTTATTGTATTTTTCCAGTAAATAAGGTTTTTGTATAGATGTTTACTAGTTGTTCACCACTCTATCTGCTAATTCGATCTCACTCCGTTACTTCTCTATACAATAAAAACAAAACATTGTAAGACTAGCCCCAGATTAGCAGAAACTAGTGTTCTGGTTCTCAGCTTGAATGGCACAAGCAAATTCCATCTGGGGAGGGTCGGTTACAGTGTGACAGTTTCATGCTCTATCCTGTATTTGAGTAATCTTCGACTTCTCCATACAAATCTTGTTTCAAGTAAGTATATACTCCATCTGATCCTGACTTTTGTAATTTGTTCCATCTACAAGTCCTGAAGTTCAGGTTAATGTGGCTACTGTCATTGCTATGAAATTTTGGTTGTTTCATGCTCAATTTGTGATGGGTTGTCTAACTAATCACATTAAACTTTCATCTGTTCTCTTATTTTCCCACTGGTTTTCTTGAATAGATGAAATGAGTTCAGAGTCATGTATGGAGCTGACTGGGATACAAGAGAGCATTACCAAGTTCGTGACTGAACTGAAAAATGTAAGGGGAATCTTAGAGATTGTTGTTTCATCCCATGACAGGTAAAGTTAAGAGGTTAATTTTTGAATCTGTTAAAGACTACACTTTAGTTCTTATATTCGTGACATATTCAGCTATGGTCTGGGATAGAGATGATTTCCTCAAATTTATCATGACTTATGGATTTCTAGAGGAACTAAGAATATATATAGCTAGTTCTGAGACATGTAATCATCAAGTTTTGAGTCTTTTGTGTTCCTTTATTGTTTGGGGATACTGTTTATAGGGAATGAGAGAAGAACTTGCTACTGTTTCTTTGAGTGAAACGGTTTAACAAAGTGAAACGGTTCTTGAATTATATAATATTACAAAGCTGTTTCAGTCCAGTTTGTAAAGCCAAAAACAAGTAAATTCATGTGATGCTGATACACTTTGATTACCTTCAACATAAGTTCACATCCTGTTTTCTGCAGCCAGAAAAACATGATCAGAGAAGAAAAAGATCTGCACAGAGTACGATAAAATCTTCTATTCATCATCAGCTATGGCTCGTGGATTGCTTCTGAACTGGTATATTTTAAAGTATTTTATCTTACTAAGCATCATAAGAAATTATACAAGTCGCTGAGGTATGAGGAAAATCCGGTGAAAGATTATGGGTACTGAATCCAAGACACATGTAACGATTAATTTACTAAATCTTACTGTTTGTTAGTACGCCTCTTAGATTAGTTCTGTTAAACTAATATCTGAATTTGAACTTTTTAGAACTTATGATGATTTATATAAGAAAAATTCCCTCAAATAGCATTAGTTGAAGTTTTTGTTCCATAAATAACACTTTATTTTCATTTTGGACAAAAATAACATTTTTATAAAAGACAAAGTTTAAAATTTTTTGTTAGGGTTAACTATTGTACAATTTAGGGTATAATTTGTTTGGGGTGGAATGTATGGTTTAGGGTTTAGAGTTAAACTATAAATCATAGCCTTAAAAATATGAGGATATGAAATTTTGTGTTATAGAAGAATATAATTTTTAGTAAAAATGCTATTTTTGTCCAAAATAAAAATGGAGTACATTTGGTGCTATTTTTGAAAATTATCTTTTATATAAAGATTATCAAGCTGTTGCAGTCTGGCTTGTAATACCAATAAAGATAATGGATGCAGATGATGTTAGTACTTAGTACACTGTTTAATTCTTATAATCATATTTACTTCTCTTTTCTTTGCAGCTAGACAGAGCTTTCTGTTTCATCAGCAGCAATGTCTAAAGGACTGCTTCTGATCTGGCTTATCTCATGTGTTCATCTTATCTCTTTGTCAACTTCATCAAAAGATACCACTTTTGTCTTCAACGGATTTGGCCAATCAAATTTTTCTCTTGATGGGTCTGCTACATTACTTCCCAATGGATTATTGCAGCTTGCCAAAGAGTTGCAGCATCAAATGGGTCATGTTTTCATATAAAACCCAATTTTATTCAGCTCCTCTAAACCACTCTCATTCTCAACACATTTCGTCTGCGCGTTAGTGCCTAACCCGGGATTTGAAGGTGGCCACGGTCTTACCTTTGTGATATCTCCTTCTGTGGATTTCACACGGGCTCAACCAACTCGGTACTTAGGGATTTTTTAACGCCTCAACAGATGGATCTTCCTCTTCTCACTTGTTTGCTGTTGAGCTTGACACTGTTAAAAACCCAGATTTCCGTGAGACGAACAATAATCACGTTGGGATCGATGTGAACAATCCCATTTCAGTTGAATCAGCACCGGCTTCTTACTTTTCCAAGACAGAACAGAAGAATGTGAGCATGAACCTGTCAAGTGGAAAATCTATACAGGTGTGGGTTGATTACCAAGGAACTATACTCAATGTTTGGAGCTAATAAGCCAAGTTTGCCGCTTTTGTCACGACCCATGAATCTCTCGGAAATTTTCCCGGATAGAAGAAGATTGTTTGTTGGGTTTTCTGCAGCAACAGGGACATCAATCAGTTACCATTATCTTCTTGGGTGGAGTATCAGCACAAGCAGCGAATCATTACAGCTACTTGACATCTCAAAACTTCCTCGAGTTCCTCGGCCTAAAGCTGAGCATAAGAAACCACCATCTGCTTTGATTATGGCTGTTCTTGCAGGAGTTTATTTCCACAGGAAGAAGAAGTATGCAGAAGTAAGTGAACCATGGGAAAAGAAATTTGGTACACACCGCTTCTCTTACAAATCCTTATACATAGCAACAAAAGGGTTCCACAAGGATCAGTTTCTTGGAAGAGGTGGTTTTGGAGAAGTGTACAGAGGAGATCTTCCTCTGAGCAAAGCTGTAGCTGTGAAGAGAGTGTCTCATGATGGTGAGCAAGGGATGAAGCAATTCGTTGCTGAAGTCGTGAGCATGAAAAATCTGAAACACAGGAATCTCGTTCCACTTCTTGGGTATTGTAGGAGAATAGACGAGCTTTTACTGGTCTCTGAGTACATGCCTAATGGTAGTCTTGACCAGCACTTGTTTGATGACCAAAGTCCGGTTCTTTCTTGGTCCCAAGACTTGTGATTCTCAAAGGTATAGCTTCAGCTCTCTTCTATCTCCATACAGAAGCTGAGCAAGTTGTTGTGCACCGAGATATCAAAGCTTCAAATGTTATGTTAGACGCTGAGTTAAACGGTAGGTTAGGAGATTTTGGTATGGCAAGGTTTCATGACCATGAGGTAACGCAGCAACAACAGCAGCGGTTGGTACTATAGGGTACATGGCACCTGAGCTAATAACAATGGGAGCTTCAACTATAACCGATGTTTATGCGTTTGATGTTTTCATGCTTGAAGTAGCCTGTGGGAGGAAACCTATAGAACCAAAGATGGAAGTTGAGAAACGATATCTGATCAAATGGGTTTGTGAATGCTGGAAGAAAGATTCTTTGCTTGATGCTAAAGAACCAAGATTGGGAGAAGAACTCGAAATCGAAATCGAGTTGGTTATGAAACTTGGGTTGCTATGTACAAACATTGTTCCTGAATCAAGACCAAAAATGGGACAAGTGGTTCTTTACTTACAGCGACTGTTGAAAGCTGAGGCTGCTGCCTAAGGTTAGAGCTTAGGAAGGCAAGATCGCTGATGATGAGTTCACGAAAGTGCTGGTAGATACATAAATTTTTCTCTGTTTCTTGTATTAGAAACCATGATGGATGTTTTTCATCAAGAAGTTAGTGTGTGAGATGATTCTTTGGTAAGTGGTGTTTTCCTCTTTAAAATTTGGGATTTTTTTTATCTAGTTATGATTCACGGTGTCGGTTTAGTACTAAATAAATGAGTGTTGTATGCTTTGTGATCGGCTAGTTTTGAGGAGAATTAAATTAGAGCTGATGGGGTTGTTTGGCCAAGGGATTGGATAAGGTTTTTTGATGAATCATGTAACCATTTCTACTTTTTTTTTTATGAGCTTACACCTTTTTTTGTTGGGAAATTTGGAAAAAAAAAGTCTTATAATATTTTTTTTTCCATATATACTTTATTTTGAAAATTGTCATTTTTTCCTAATCTATCCTTGTTACTATAATAATAACATACTTTGAAAAAACAACCAGCTCATGTAGAAGCATATATTTTAAAAACATTTGATGAATAAAATTTTTGATTTAAATATGATTTTTGAGGTTTCAAATTTGTTCTAAAAACTTTAGAATTCGTATTCTAATGATTAGAATTCGTATTTTAAAAGTTGTTCATGGTCTAAATTTTTTAGACTTCATATTTTAAAATTTGTTCATGGTCTAAAAAAAATAGAATTAAAATAATTAGATTACGTATTTTAATTCATTCTAATTTTTTTAGAATTCGTATTCTATAGTTTTTAGATTACGAATTCTAAAAGTTATTCATGCTCTAATATTTTTAGAATACCAATTCTAACATTCAAAAGATTTTAGAATGCAAATTATATTTTTTTTTAGAATTCAAGTTCTAAAAAAATTAGAACTTGTACTTATTTTAGTAACTGAATCTAAAAAATAGGAAAACAAAATCTTTATATTTATTAATTTTGGTTATAATTGAGGGAATTAATTGTCTAACCGAAAATAATAACTAAACAATCAATATAGAACTCGTATTCCCTTTTAAAATATATTTTTATTATGAAAAAACCTTTATTCCCTTTTATCCCAAATAATAACTGAATCATAATAAAAATTAGGAAAGTTATATTAAATTATTTTTTTATTATGAAAAACCCTCATTCCCATTTATTCCAAATAATAACTGAATATTTCATTTAATTAATTATATATATATATATTGATTTTAATTATATTAAATTATTTTATTGAGAAAAACCCTTATTTCCTTTTATCCCAAATAATAACTGAATCTTTAATTTAATTAATTATATGTATTGATTTAACTATATTAAATTATTTGTTTATCATGAAAAAACCTCATTCCCTTTTATCCCAAATAATAACTGAATCATAATAAATAAATATTTAATATAATTAAAATCAATACATATAATTAATTAAATTAAAGACTCTATGAACTAGAGTATTTGTTTTTTTTCAAAAAAAAATTGATTTTGAAGACATTGGGGGTTAAATAGGAATTTCATATTTCAAAAAAAATATATCACCAAAAAAATCAAAAAAATATATAGATAGACAAAAAAATTGAAAAAGATCTTTCATTTCCAAATTTCCCTTTTTTGTTTTGTTTCTTTCTTAATAAACTAATCATACTCGTTTTTTCACTGTATATTTGATATTTTCCTGATATGTGGTACATTGAATCAGAATCTCTGATGACTCTAAATGGCCAATTTTTTCCTTTTCTTTTATGGAGGAAATTTGGAAACTCAAAAATCTAAGTATCTTTGATATCTCCCCTGAAACCACAAGAAACAACAACAACAAACTATAATTAATGTTGACTAGGTTTTTGGTTTGGATTTTGCAGCTGTATTATCACCGAACCTAGAGGCTCGGGTTTTGGTTTGGACACCAGACGTAAGTAAAATAGGAAAAAACAGAACAAGAAAAGAAAACTTGAGTCCCAAGTAGTAAACCAAACACTGATGAGTTTATAAATAGAGAGCCTCTCGCTTCCTCTCTTCATCCCTGTGTGTTTACAGTTTTACAATTCACAGATAACAAAAAAAAAGATTGAGAGAGAAAAAAACAAAGATTTCTAAAAGTGAGAACCCTACGATGCCGAGATCTATTTCTTCTGATCGACTTGGTCGGTGGGACGACAAAGACAAAAAACCGAAGAAGAAGAAGAAGAAGAATATCTATGACGTTGATTCGGAAGATGATCTATGACGGACAATTTTTATCTTATTTCATTATTTGTTTGATGTTTCAAAATCAAATATGTTTCTTTTTAATAAATGATATGTTTTATGTTGCATTGAATTGATTGATTTACCAATATGTGTTTTAGTTTTTTTAAAATAATCACTTTAGTCCTTTTGTTGGATTCAAAACTCTTTTCATCTTCAAATAGAGAAGAAAACCTTACCCTCAAGCGTTGGATTCGGAAGATGATCTATGACGGACAATTTTTATCTTATTTCATTATTTGTTTGATGTTTCAAAATCAAATATGTTTCTTTTTAATAAATGATATGTTTTATGTTGCATTGAATTGATTGATTTACCAATCTGTGTTTTAGTTTTTTTAAAATAATCACTTTAGTCCTTTTGTTGGATTCAAAACTCTTTTCATCTTCAAATAGAGAAGAAAACCTTACCCTCAAGCGTTGGATTCGGAAGATGATCTATGACAGACAATTTTTATCTTATTTCATTATTTGTTTGATGTTTCAAAATCAAATATGTTTCTTTTTAATAAATGATATGTTTTATGTTGCATTGAATTGATTGATTTACCAATCTGTGTTTTAGTTTTTTAAAAATAATCACTTTAGTCCTTTTGTTGGATTCAAAACTCTTTTCATCTTCAAATAGAGAAGAAAACCTTATGCATAAAGCACATAATCAAGTATTGGGATAAAGTTTTAAAATGGGGTCTTCTGACCAATTTTTGTTTGTGGTTTTAGTATTAATAAGATTTTTTTTTTATTAGATAGTTTGGTTATACATTCATAATCTGGCCTTTGGTTTGAATCTTCCTCAATGGTTGTGTTTCCTTGTTCTATCAATGCTACAACCAGTTGTCCTTCAAGGCATTTAAGATTCCTATGGGAGCATGAACTATATATCTGCAAGAGGGAAATACTAAGCTTGCTTTTGTTTGCTTCATTTGACCTTGGAATAACCAGACTAGGGCATATAATGTTGAACTTATAGGATGTATTAGACTATGTGATGACTATTTTGTTACTCAGTGTTATCACTAATTACATCATCATGGAGTAATTTTATGTTTTGTTCAGTTGACCTTGAAATAGTCATAGTAGACCATAAAATGTTTTTTCTGGTAGTAATTAAACTACATGTTGTATTAGATTATGGAATATTGGTACGTAGTTGTCCCAGTTAGCGGTGATTATTAGTTTTTTTTTGCTTGACCTTCTGGCAATGCAATGCAAAGGCAATTAGGTCATGCTCAGAAGGAGATGATAGTTCTCTCCAAAAGCATATCAACAAGGTAATAATAATCACTTTATTGCTTCACTGTGCCAAGTACATTGCAAAATCTATTCAAGAAGCTGAAACAATAGCTGTCTCTATCCTGAAGCAAGTAATGGAAGAAAAGCTACTCTAACTGAATTCAATTTTATTTACTGAAACCCATTGAATGGATACTAGGTACATTTCTGGTTTAGGTGACTCCAAACAATGTCGACATTGCTAAAGTCCCACCAGCTTATCATCTCTACACTCCCCAGGAGGTTGAAGCCATCTCGTCTATGAGGAAATAAACCGGCATTTTCTTTTATTCGTCAAGCTTATATCTGCTTCTGCTTCTCTAAACCGATAAAAACTTTTTTCCCCTCAAAACTTGTCTCACATTTGTCTTAATCAGATCATGGATTTGTTGTATTGAGCTTCCAATCTACCTTTGTCATTCTCGTAATTATTTAAATGATCCTTAAACCAGGGATTTACATTTGAATTAGCAAGAGAAATCGGTCACATAGAACCGTTATATGGAACGCATGTGTGTCTTAACCATCCGTTATGGTTAATAAAAGCATCAACGATATACTCGGTGGCCTCCTGGTCTGTCATATTCGGTGTATATCCAATCCACTTGATCCGGTTATGCACACCCGAACCCGGTTCATAGTTCATGTACTCTCCATAGGTAATTGTGGTCGGAGGACTCGACTTGTTGTTGTTCCATGGAACCCAACCCTTAGGGTCTATCAAATTCTCCATTTCTGTTTTCATCACCACTACTGTAGAGTAAGCATTCCATGGTTGCCCCAAGAACGTTTTCACCGCTAAATCTTCTTGGAAGGGATAGATCTGACTCTTGACAATCGAGAAACCTGATACAACGTTTGCATCATCCCTATACTGAGCTGATAGGGTATTGTATTGACTTGGTAAAGGCTGCCGCGGTCAGATGGTGCAGGTCTGAAACATGGTGGCTGCATGGCCAAAAGTGAAATCTATGGTGCCAACAATGTCATAGTCCTTATATAGTTGTCTGCCACCATGTGCATAAAGCGTGTTTTGGAATCCGTGGAAAGCGCATCTGTATATTAGAGAGTGTTTTCATCACCACTATTGTAGAGTAAGCATTTCATTCCACAGTCGTCTATAAGGAAATAAAACGGAATTTTCTTTTATTATATATATATAATAATTAATATATTAATAACAAAATTGTAGTATAAAGAATTAAATTAACTTACGGATGTAGAAAAATAAACTTATATATGTATATGACACTTTTGTTACAACATATATTACTATTTTCTGTAACAAAATATGTTTATTTATTCTTTTTCTAAAACAAATTCAAGATATATCACTCACAACAAAATTTTAGTTTAATGTTTATGTTTATATATAATTTATTTTAAAATTTAGAAATCCGACAGACGGATCCTAACCTAATATATATATATATATATATATATTTATATTTATATTTATATTATAGTTATATTATATTATAACTATAAGCAATATTATAGAACAAGAATCATATTATAGTTAACTGATTTAACTATTTTGGTTTATTATATAACAATATATATTTGCTATTTTATAATTGATTTTGGTTAATAAAAAAGATTTAAAAAAGATTTAAAACTTGAGTTGTAATGACAAAACATGTAAATTCAGATATTTTATTAAAAAACAGTATGCATGACATGGAAATTGGAAACATATTAAAATAAATTGACTAAATTTAATAAGCATACATGGAAAGCAAAATATTGCATGTTGACAAATTTTGTAAAACGAATATGATAATTTAAGGAAATATTCTTATTCTAAAATTATTTTTTTGTTTACTATAAATTGAATCACATAGTAACCATAATTTTTTGTCAATTGAATTTTTTTCCCTCTGCTTTTGCAAAGAAAAAAAAATGAAATTATTTGCTTTATTTGTTATTTTCCTTCTTCTATTGAATGATTTCTCAACCGCACAATCTTATTCTAACTTCTTGCAAAAAGCTGTTGCTAAACATCGACAGCTAAAATACGATTTCTGCATCAGTTCTCTTCAACATGATCCACAGAGAAAATCCGCGACAAATCTCATAGATATGCTCATAGCAGCAACAAATTCTGCTGCGGTGAAAGCTATAAATGTGATAGGAATCGTTAATCAGGTTATCAAGGAAAATAAATATGGCAAGGATATGGAGAACACCTTATATCTTGCCTCCCGGTTTTAACGATGCAAGTGAAGAGCTTAACAAAGCTTTACCAAGTATTAAATCACATGATCACGAAGATATTAACTGGCATCTCACTAAGGCTATGATATCATCAGATGATTGCGATTCTGAATTCAAGCAAAGGGAATAACAGAATCCGATTACAAATGAAACCAATGTATTGTATAATAAGATTTTGATTCCTTTGGCTCTTTCAAATATGTTATGAACAGACTTATTAAAGTATTTTATTTAAACATGGACTAATCTTATACTATTAAAACTGAAATACAAATTTGGGATATTCATGTTTCCAAACACCCTAAAACCTATTCTTACATCCAAACACCAAATAGTTACTAGTATCCAATCATTTCAATATTTAGTTTCTATATTTTTCTTCTTTCTAAATAAATATTAAATTAAATCTCTATAATCATTCCTTATCTAATATTACTATTTCAATAGTATGACTTCTTATTCTCCTATAATCTTTGTTTGATTTTATTTTCACATTATTTTAAATTATTATATAATCAATACAATTTATAAAATTTTAGATTTTCTGCATATATTATCATCCAAATTTTTCTGAATGGACATATATTACTCAGTCAATAAAAATAGGTGTGTATATTCAACGTTCCACATCGGTAAAGATACCAAATAAATTATTACCCGCAAGATAGATACAAGTAAATCTGACGTAGGACTTTGTTGACCGCATATATATCAGATTTTGTCCGCGAATTGGTGGATCGGTTTGCAAACTACCAAATTTTAACCAAAAAAAAAATATATAAATTAATAATTATATATAGTTGATGAAAATAATATATGATATATTTGAAAATATAAAGAGTTTTATGATTAGAACATTTATGAAAAATGGAGTATTAAAAGTACTTCTATTTTAAAAAAATGTTTATTTAATAAAAAAAGATTTAAATTAAGTAAATAGTAAAATCTTTGGGCCAGCTCGCTATCATGTGAATATAGTGTGACACATTTGGACATAAGAGCTACTTACAAAAATTTTAAATGGAGATATATGTTAACTAACCAACAAGATTAATATTTTATAATTTAAGAAAGTTAAAATTACATATAAGTATAACGAAAACAAATATATAAACGAAATGAACAAAATCTAAAAAATATATAAATTATATGAAAAACTGACCAGAAAATATTAAACAATAAAATATAAAATATATGTTACATTAATTAAGAAAATATTGACCCGCGGTGTACCACGGGTTAACCTCTAGTGTTTAATAGATAAACTTAATTAAGAGCAAATATATATTTATCTTCAGTGGAAATTAAAATTTGATATTTTCAAATCATTTAGGTACTAGGATTGGACTTGCACGTGTGTACGAGATTATATATTTATAAAACCTTATTTTGATACATAAATTTAAGATATAATATAATTATAAAAATTAAGTCACGTTACATGTATATTTTCTAAATTAATAAAAAAAAATTCTAACAATTTGATTAGGAGTTTTAAATCAGATTTGAATTCAGTTTTAATTTAGTTATTTTATATTAGTATACAAGCTAAACATATTTATTTTGTAAAGAAAAACCGCCATGTCCCGTGTTCATCATAAATTTGTTTTTGTCTCATAACTATTTTTTAAATAATTACCCGTTCAAAAATTTTTATTATAAAAGATTGGATAAAAGCTTTAGGTATGACATTTGATTCTGCATTTGAGTATTAATTTTTTGTAAAATTAAAGAAAATTATGTAAAAATATTTAATTCTCAAAAGTATCTCTAAATAATTTAAAACAAATACCCAAAATTCCTAAAATATTTGTCTCGGAGTGGATAGTTACCCATGTCATAGTCAACCTTCAATATATATATAAATATTTATTTATATTATAGTTATATTATATTATAACTTTAAGCAATATTATATTAATTGTATATTTTATTATATTATAACTATAAGCAATATTATATCAATTGTATATTTTATTATATTATAACTATAAGCAATATTATAGAACAAGGATCATATAGTTAACTGATTTTACATTTTAGTTTATTATATAACAATATATATTTGCTATTTATAATTGATTTTGGTTAATGAACAAGAATTAAAAAAATATTTAAAACTTTAGCTGTAATGACAAAACATGTAACTCTATCAGATATTTTATTAGAAAATAGTATGCATGATGTGGAAATTGGAAACACATTAAAATAAATTTACTTAATTTAACGAGCATACATGGAAAGCAAATTGGATGTTGACCAATTTCAAAAGAAAAATCTGATAATTTAAGGAAATATTCTTAATATTAAAATTATTTTTTCGTTTACTATAAATCGAATCACATAGTAACCATAATTTTTTGTCAATTGAATTTTATTTTCCCTGCTTCTGCAAAGAAAAAAAAAAGAAATTATTTGCTTTATTTGTTATTTTCATTTTTCTATTGAATGGTTTCTCAACCGCACAAACTATTATTCAAGACTCTTGCAAGAAGCAGTTGCTAAACATCGACAGCTAAAATATGATTTCTACGTCAGTTCTCTTCAACACGATCCACAAAGGAAATCCACGATAAATCTCATAAATTTGCTCATAGCAGCAACAAAAGCTGATGCGGTGAAAACTACAAAATGTGTGGAATCGTTAAACAGGTTATCAAGGAAACGAAATATGGCAAGGATATTGAGAACACCTTATACTCTTGCCTCCCGGTTTTTAACGATGCAAATGAAGAGCTTAACAAAGCTTTAATGAGTATTAATCACATGATCACAAAGATATTAATTGGTAAGAGAACATGTGGTTCTGAGGAACATGAAAAGAGCAGTTGGTAACAAAAAGATATTTTGATGTAAAAAAGAAACCATGAGAAACAGAAACTGAGATATCACTTGAGTCTCTACTCAACAAGTATTCTCGCATCAGCAATCAGACCACTCAAGGCACACCATATATGGTCATCAGTCTCCATTATATTATCGAGGCACAACACATATGTTCCTCAGAACCACATGTTCTCTTACCAATTAACTTTATGATCCTCAGAGCTTAACCAAGCTTTACCTACATTTCTAAATGTATTTCATGCTACAACTTATTCCATTGGCTGTATATAATTATTAATTTTGTTTAGATGCTAATTGGCATTTGAGTAATGTTTTGGTATCAGCAGAAGATTACGATTTGGAATTCAAACAAATGGAACTACTGAGTCTAAAACCAATGTATTGTATCATAAGATTTTGATTCATTTTGCTTTTACATATATGTTATGATAGAATTATTAAAGTGTTTTATGTAAACATGGATTAATGTTTAATATATAAACTTAACTAAGAGAAAATCTATATTTATCTTAGTGAAAATAAAAGTTGCTACATTCAAATAATTTATTTACATAAATGATTTTATTTTTTCTTGCAACATTTTTGTTTTCTTTATTTTTACAAATAAAATGTTTTGAACATGTTTTAGTTAAGGGAGATTATAAAGAATAGCCATAGATAATCTAATATTTGGTTCTCTCACATCCCTATTCTCTCTCATTACTGTAGCATGGGGAATTATCCATTTTCTCCCTACTTCATAAAACCAACAAATTGAGCTAAGTGTGAAACTAAATTTGTAAAGCATAGGACCTGCCAGAAAAAAATATTTAATTAATACTTAAAAATCCTCTCTCATAATATAGTTATTATTTTGCATGTAAAAGAAATTATTATCACTCTAATTGTTATTATTTTGATAAAATATTATCACTGTACTTAACTAAATTATTAACTATTTTATCACTATTATCTTTGTAAAAATCTCTAATCAAAAATTACATATATACCTTTGATAATAATTATCTGATAATAATACTGTTACCGTGATAAAAAGCATAATTACCGATAACTAAATTATTCTATCATAATCTAATTGTTTGTTAGCATGTTAAGAAAAATGTTACTTTCATATCAAATTACCTTAATTGGGAAGTTATATAGTACATTAATTGTTATCAGAAAATAAGGTTAACAATAGCTCAATTACCTTCTCATCCAAAGTGTTCTTTTACATGTCATAATAGAATGACTAGTCATTACCGTGATAAGATGAGAATTATATTTTGTTACCACACTATATTTATTACAGAAATGATGTCCTGAAAGCTACTCTTACCTTTCTAATTTTATAAGATAACCATTAAGGTATCGCTATGCCAAAAACAAATATGCCACAAATTCACCATATGGTTAAAGTCACAGAACACACATAGTTTTATAGTGCTAAGAATTTATGCATTTTTAACTTGTTATAATGTTACCCTGATAAACTCAAATGTATTCATATATTTTAGTGACACATGCATAAATGTTACAGAGGTAAGAGGATTATCGCTCTAATCTAAGCATAAATCTTCTCAATTTCTCTTTCTCTCAAAAGACAGAGCATTAGACCATCTCCAACGGTTGAACCCCACGAGGATTAAGAACTTAAAAGTTAAAAGTTAAGAACTTTATTAAGGTTCTTAAAAAATTTTCTCCTCCAATAATAAACCTCATTAGGGGTTATTAAGAAAAAAAAACAAAACTTGAAAATTATTTCATTTTATTTTGTTACAATTTATAAACAAATCTTTTATAAAATAAAAAATATTTTGCATTTCATGAAATAAGAGCAAGAGCCAAAAGATACACTTTCTACATAAACAGACTTGTCAATGCTGGGCTACTCTATTTAATCCCCACAACATATTTTCATACTACACCCCAACTTCAATACCACTAACGAAGCCTTGTGTTCTCACTATCAGCTTTCCTCTTTCCCATACTAGCAAGCTGCATTGGATCTTCCAAGCCCTGCCTCTACCCCCTTCCACTCGATCCTGCTGCATTGATCACACAACATGAAACATCACATCACATCAAGAAACATTCATAAACCTTGATAGATGTCCTAAGAGAGAGACAGAAGAACACTTACCACTTTGGTATTTTTTATCTCCTCATCGCTGTCATTAACTTCATCACCCGTAGTCTTCGTGGCCAATCAGAAAAGCAAATCAGCTTGACACACAGAGTCCAGAATATATAAACCATGGATATAGAGCTACGGAGATATTAACATAGATCTAACCATCTCTTGGAGACACTATGGTCGTCCATGGTTACATCAGCATGGCCATTGACTGTGACCATGTCCAAAGTCAGGCACCTTGCTGACAACTTCCCTCAGAAAATCAAACACATTGCATCTTTCATCACAATTTTTTTCTGTAGATAATAGACAAATCAATAAATTTGGATACAGTGGAAACTGAAGAAAAATGGAATGAAGTTGTGTGACATAAGCAATGGTAACACAGAATATTGATAGCTATTCAAGTAATTTGGATGCGTTAAAAGACTAATGTGATTTTTATTATACCAAATAAAATTGACATAACTAAAGCTTCAATGATCTTTATTATACAAACCCTTCAAATCAAAAGTTACCTATGATTTTAAGTGCATACGATAACTTCCCCAATACAAGCTCTCCTTCTGCTCACACTGCAACTGGTAGAAGAACCTGATTGAGGATTGCCGATATTACAGTAAATGAGCTGCCAAAAGCCAAGAAACTTCATTCATGACAAGAATCAAAGTTTGACAACAAGAAAAAGGAGTAAACCGATTCTTGATTCAATTTCCCCTTATTTTCCTAATTTCTCTAACATCAAAGAACCCTAATTCTCAAGATCTCAACCCTAATTTCAATCTCAATAACCAATCATTTATCAACATCTACTAAGAAAATCATCTAGATTCATACCTTGACTAAGAGATTGTATCATCTTTCAACCAAACTCTCCGATGATGATAACGCCGGTTTAACCAAAAAAAGAATTGTCGTCGGCTTAGAGAGATGACAGATAGAGTCATCAAAGAAATCGCGAAACAAAAAAAAAATCAGAAATTTTTTGTCTCTTTCGCCAACCAATACAAAACGGCCACGTCATCAATAAGAACCGACTCTAAAACCTCTTAACTAAGAGTCGGTTCTAAAATTTAAACCCAATTTACATTTACTTTTTGGCTTTTTAATGTTTAGAACCCCTCTTTAAAACCCATTAACATTCCCCATTAGATGCTCTTAAATGCTCATACTACCCTAACAAATTATAAGTGTATGGATAGTCTTGCCATTTAGAAAAAAAGAAAAAAGAGAGAACTAATAAACATTTTATAAATATTACATTACTTAATTTTTTTTATCCTTCATGGATATTCACCTAAATGAGCAATTATGTTTAGCTCCTCTTTTGTAAAAAAAAAATAGTGAAAGAGTTTCATCATGAATTCATGATAGATCTCTCATGTAACTATGTAAGCGTTTATATTGTAACGGTATTATACCGATCGATGATAGGATTTTGCAAGATATACAATCTTTACCACTCATAGGTTTATACATGATCTTAGTCTTACATGAGATGACATGTATATATTCTTTGATGTTAAATTTTTCCTCCTCTCATTAATACAAAAAAGAGTTGGCAAAAAAAAAAACACTTCACTTAAATTTTCCATTTCTCTATATATATTTATTTTCCCATCAAAGATATTATTCAGAAAATTAATCTACATGAAATTTTAGGCGTAGCTTTAGATCTAAAATTGAAAACATACTATGTATAAGTATGATTTTCATTATAAGAAAAGAAAAAAACACATTTCTTGATATAATAATAGGTAGTTGAGACCCTCTAATACATGTGGAAGGCTTGCGCTGGTAGAACTATAGATGTTTCCCGCGCTTTCCGTCCTTGCTTTTGTAATCATCATTAAGTTAGTTATCTAACTCAATAAGTTAGATATCAACCAATGGCTTAATCTACTGTCATCTATTTCTACTCAGAAATCTCCAGTTTTATAAGCTTTTTAATGGCCTCTGAGGTCATGTGGGAAGCCTAGAAAATCACGCAGGTTTATGAAAATCAAGCAAACCCGTCGCCGATTTCAATTCTCAGATCATGGAAGAAGTTTCAGGTGTATTTCGTATCGCAATTTAGTTTCTTTGACTGCCATGATGACTGCTTATATGAAAAAACGGTAAGATGAGTAAAGCAAGGAAGGTGTTCGATGAAATGCCTGAGAGAACCACATTACTGATTACGCCTTGGATTATCTAGCAGTTGGATGATAGAGAGAAGCCCTGTGAAAATTGTAGTTGCATGAACTCAACTTCTATTGATTGATGGTTTTGGTTTGTTTCTGAGAATGAGATAGGGAGGACATGTCACTTGTAAATTTAAGGATTTTCTTGAAGAAGGGGACTTGTCTAAATGGGTTTGAGTTGTTCATAGTATTGCCTAAAAAGAAAAATATCTCCTGGACCGTTGTAATGTCTGTGTTTGTGAGCAAGGGTGAGCATGAGGATTGGTTTAGTAAGAATAGGAAAAAAAGTTTCATTCAAAGCTCTGTTGCGCTTTCAGTAGTGTGTTCTGCTTTAGCTGCACTGGTCTAAGGACTGCAGAATTGTGAAGATGAGCATGGCGTATCCTGACAATAACATGTGACCCTTTTTCTACACTAGCTTATGTTATCTGAGTCTTTTATCAGTTTTCGTATCAGCATTTTTGCAAAAACGTTATCTGAGATTACATGATGTTCTCTCGCAGCTCAACATCTTAGCTTGGTCTCGTGGCTACAGCCTACAATGCCCCAAGCATGTTCTACTAGAACGAAACAAACATGAACCTGATTCTCTGTATCTTGGCCAGTTGGCCTACAAGTTAAGACACTCATAATGTTCTAGGATCAGATTTCACAGTTTCTCTTGAGGATTAGTCAAAAGGCTGATAATGCTCTAGGATCAGCCTTCAAAAACTGGGTACCTGATTTCTCGACTTTTTAGTATAACTTCCTCCAATAACTAGTTAACGAAATCTGAAGTTCATTATTCTATTTAGGGTTTTGTGCAAAAAAACTATTAAACTTTACTTTTTTTGCAAGATAAACTCTGACCCGAATTTTGTGCAAGTCAAACATATCAACTTCAAAATCACCCGCTAAATAGCCACCGGCTATATTGTCGACGTGTCTCCGTTTCTTTCAGTTAGTAAACTAACGGTAAACTCAAAACGACGTAATTTAAAGATAATAGAACTACATATTGTTTTAATTTAATTATATTATTTTTTTAATCTAAAACGACGAACTTTTTCCTCACAAATTAACAATAAATTAAAATTTAGAAAATTCATTTTGAAATTAAAATTAGGGTTTATCTTATCTTTCTCACTCACTATAGCAATTGCTTCTTCTCCATTGAAAATTCATAACATTGATTGAGAAAAAAAACAGAATTAGGGTTCATCACTCAACAGAGTTAAAATACCCAAACAACAATTAAACACTTCTCAAGAGAATCTTATATCAAAAACCCAAATTTCTGATTTACAACTTTAACAACAAGAAATTAGGCCACAATCTTTTGACATACCCAGAACGAAAGTCAAAGGAATAAGTAATTGGTCTTTCCAGCAAAAGGACGAACAAAGAGTTTAACACATCTATATGTAACAGATTTAACACAACGATTTGTACAAATCTCAAAGGTACAATTGTTATAGACCTTTCTTTACTCTCGGATCTAACAATTCTCCATCTCTATTGCATCAAATTTTCACGTCAAATCTCAGATTTTTAACATTCTCTTCAAAAACTCAATCTCAATCATGTTATCCTTTGGTTGTCAACAGTGTAGGAACGGTGGCTTTACATGCGGCAGGAGGCAACAAGAATTTCATCATTATTCAATAGCTTAATTTGCTCACAAATCTTGTTGTAAACTTCTGGATTTGGTCATCTCAAATTTGAGATTATAAAATTAGTTTTAGATATTCAAACCTTTCATTCATTGTTCTTATTATTTTGGATCTGATTTGATTTTGAGTAGAGAATAAAAGTTTGGGGAGAAGGAAGAACAATGATGAACAAGTGAGAAAAAGAACGAAGAAGAAAATGGAAACAATTTGTTTTTTTTTTTCATTTTTAAATATATTAAATGAAAATAAATAATGGAAGAGAAGTGGTTGTTGTTTTGAACCCAGAAAAACAACATGATGAAAACAAAACAACTTGTAGTTTTAAACACAAAACTATGTCGTTTTGATGATTCAGTTAGTTTATTAACAGAATGAAATGGAGACACGTCGACAATATAGCCGATAGCTATTTAGCGGATGACTTTAGAGTTCAGGGGATTGACTTGCACACAATTCGGGTGAGGGTTTATCTTGCAGAAAAAATAAAAATCGATGGTTTTTCTGCACAAAACTCTTCTATTTACTATTGAACTTCTTTCATTATATATATATATATATATATATATATATATTTATATATATATATTTATATATATATTTATATATATATTTATATATATATTTATATATATATTTGTACATAGATTAAAAGTTCATACTATTTTGTTCACAGATAATACAGTTTAAATTAACACCAAAAACGTTGACCTTCAATGCTTCCAAGTACAAGAAACCTTTTAGAGCTTTATTGTAATGCCCCGACCGTCCCTACCATTGAGCACCCACGTCCTTTTTCGGGCCCATGGGCCCCACCCAGGGCCGGTTCTGGGTCGTGCCACATGTGCAATTGCACAGGGTCCAAAATTCTTTTCCAGTTTTCTTTATATATTAGGATCCAAATTGATGGTTGAGCACAGGGCCCACCAAAAATTTGAGTCGGGCCTGGCCCCACCCCTGTCCGACGGTGGGTGCATTAATTTTTAAGAGGCTCCAAAAACTTGTTACCATCCCTACAAATCACCACATGATCTTCCCGATGTTTTGGCCTCACTCACACGTACCAACAACCACTTCCCGGTAGGTCACCCATCCTATTACTACACCATCCTAAGCACGTTTAACTCTGGAGTTCTCTCAAGATGGTTGACAGAAAAGATAAGTGCACTTTGGTGATGTAGGTAGCCAAATCAAATCTCTTAAGCTCTCCTCATGCACCACTGTATATACCAGAAGCCGGAATGTTACATTTATATTCTTTTATAAGATTGTATTGGAGATTTGGATCAGCCATGGCTACCACTCATCTCACCTCAACCTCCCTTTTCATTCAATCTAAAGGAAGAAGATACAACTCCATATCCTCCGTCCAGAGTCTTCAAAAACGCTCAGTTTTATCTCTCTCTTCTGCTCTCACCTCACATGATTCCACCTCAGGGAAACGGCAATGATCAAAACCACGCCTTTGACTTCAAGTCCTATATGATCCGCAAAGCCGAATCTGTAAATGCGGCTCTCAAAGTTTTTGTACCGCTTTTGAAACCACTCACGATCCAAGAAGCGGTGCGGTGCTCTTTGCTAGCTGGTGGGAAACGTGTGAGGCCTCTACTCTGCATTGCCGCCTGTGAGCTCGTGGGAGGCGACGAAGCTACTACCATGCCAGCCGCTTGTGCGGTTGAGATGGTCGAGCATGCCGACCACTGCAGAGGCAAGCCCACTAACCATAAAATCAACACAAGGCAAAGATTCACATCAATTTTAATAAATCCTTTATACTATAAAGCTCAGGTCACTTGGCCAACCAAAATCTGCCACATAGATTTTGTTTTTAGTTTAAATTTAATTATAAATTATTAAATTAAAAATTGGATCAAAGCTGAAAAAAAATATAAAGCACTAAAATACTAGAAAAACTTTTTTAAAAACCTAAGAGAAACCATGATCTCCAGTAAAAAAAATCAGTTTTCCTCTTCAATCCATGATCCCCATTTCTCCTCTATCTCAAGAACATGTTTTTTTCTCAACTATAAAACTCTCAAGAATACACAACACTCTTATGTCTTTTAAGAAGATGAAAATATGATTAAAATAAAACTGGATTTCCAAATCTGTTAGGACTTTGTTTTCTGCGACAATTCTCATGAATATCCAAATAAAAAAGTGAGATTTGCTTTTATTCATTTGAGTAAGACTTTTTTATTCCCAAACTTTCTAATGGATTAATTTCATCAAGAGCCATGAGGCATATGAATCATGATTAGAGCACAACGAGTAGGTGGTTCTAGAAAAATCATCAAAGATTCTCATGGTGAAGAAAAAAATGTTTCAGCCGTTGCGGTTTTGGAGACTGGTGTCAAGAACCAGAAATAAAAGATTATTGAATGTCTCATGTAAGTTCAACATTCTATATTCCTTAGAAAATTACATTATATAACCTATGAAACCTAATGCTTTTTAATGGCTTCATAACCATATTTCTTGCGCTTCTATCAATTTATGTCTTTTTCTATTTCACCATCTCAACTCATATATTCTCTACTAGATATCCGCCTTTGCATTTTTTCTTGTTATAAGAGGGTGTTAGAAGAAGTCATCTGATGAGGAGGAAATATTGAGTTAATGAAAATGTGCAAAAGCAAGTTATATTTTCTATCTGCAAAAAGATTAGAGATTTTGGTTTTACTTACCAATATTTTATATATAAATATTATTAGATTTACATTGTAGTTTATTCAAAGTTTAAGAAGTTTTACATACTTTATGATCATCAATAAAAAATGTTTTTACACTAAATTATTGATATCTTGAACACAACTACATCTTATTGCCACATAATTCCAACAAGAAGAGAAGAGGCTATAAAACATATAACGATGAAATTGTGAAGAGCCGGTATTAAAAAAGTGATAGACATAAGACATGTTCGATGTAAGTGGTAGGTTACACACATTATTTCTTGCAAATTAAAATACTCAACACTCAGATATGAATACAACAAGAAACTCAAACATTATTTTTATTTATAGAGATCAATTTTGTTTACTTCTCAATGTTGTTGTTATTAGTCGTAACATTGATGTGATCGATCATAACATAAACTATTACATTATTTTTGCACAATTGTGTTCATTTTTCTGTAGAGTGAATTTATACCATCAACTGAATTTTATTTTTTAAAATATTGATTCAACAATAAAAAAACTATCAAATGAAGTTAAAAATAAATTGGTTTTCGGCAATGGGTATACCACTAGTAAAAAAATAAATGTCAAGTCTCAAGACTCATCAAATAATGCTCAGTTTTTGTTTAAAATTGTTTTGATATGAAAAGAGGAAATAAGGCCATAAATGTTTGATAAAAAGTTTCATGGTTTTTGGATTTTAATCTTTAGTTTTTGGTTTTTGATTTTCAGAAAAAAAAAAAAACAAATACCATAACAAAATCTCCTAAAAATTCATATAGGTGAGATTCTGGATTCTCTTTAAAAATATGAAAAACTCATCAAAATCCAGATTCTCTATTTTTTTTTAGGAAACCACTTTTTCCGAAATTATGAATGACAGTAACTTAGATTTTTGGAAAATTACCACTTTAAAAATTATATTCTTTTATGATGTCAATCTGGTTCAGTTCACTAACTCAACCGGAATTGGGGAACTGGTTGAGCCTGGTCAAAATCAGGTCAACAGATTAAAAAAACTAATGGGCCTAGGAAAAAAAACAAAAGCCTTAACGTTCCGCTTAAACCGACTCCAAAAACGTGGAGCTTCTTCTTTGTTTATATATAAACCGTTGATTAAAGAAACCATCGACGGCTCCTGTTGATCAACGAAACAAAATGAAAAGCACAAAACTCTTAACAGAGACACTTCGATCTAGGAATCCAAAATCACTCATCTTCTTCAATATTTCGCATCTTTCTCCTCTGCAATAACGATGAAGCAAGTCGGATTCAGCTACAAATTGATGCCATCGGAGTCAGATTTCAGCAAATTGGCAATCAAATTCAACATCCTCTTAGTCGCGACGCTGCTTCCACTGTGGATTACAAGGGGAGAAGAAACTGAGTTCATCGTTTTGGAACTAAAGTAACATTCCGTGCGGCGATGGGGCTTTTATCATTGATGATGGCATTTACTTATTGGTCAGGAATCGTCGGCCATTTTGTATACGCCTTTTTCGATTCTACCTTATTCACCGATGATTGATTCATCAGAAAGGATTCGCATAGAGATGGCCATGGTAAATGGATTCTTGTGTTTAACTTTCTTGCTAATGAACCTTTATGGATTCTTCTGGGGATTTTTATGTCTACCAGTTTCTCCTCCGAGTCTGCTTTTGTGTCTCCAGTTCGTCAAGACCAAGCCTAAAAAAGCTCAAGATTAGATCATCACCACTCAGTTATGGATTCTAGGGTTTGTTTTTAGAGTTTAATCGGTTTTAGTTTTCCGGACGTTGTAAAGACGTTGATTTTACCACTGTGTTTTCTCAAGCTAGTGTAGAATAGTTTCACCTTCTACATAAGGTTTCACTACTTTGTTCTTCACTCTTACAAAGAATATCTTTTGACTTAATCGATCAACACTAATCCCAATAAAATCAACTTACTTTGATCTCTGCATTTGCCATTGATCACAAAAGTTCCTACACACACGAAGCAAAGAAGATTATAATCTCATCTCAAGGTTACATAACGAAATAATAAGAAGCAATTAAAAGGATCTCATGTGTGTATCTTAAGAAAAAATTAACATTAAACTGAAGAACACAAACTGTGAGGATTGTTTACCTAAACGAAACTCGCAATCTCACTATTCTTCAGAATATACAATATGAATTGTATACCAAGAAGATAAGATTCGAAGAAATATGTGACTGTGAATTTTTTTTACCTCGTCTCTGTACTCTGCTTCACGTATTGGTCTTTGACTCTGAATACTTTCTGATTTATTTTCCTTAGATACCCAAGTACAACACCCAACCTACTCTATAACTAGGCCTAACTATATATAACCGTGGATGACTCTGCCAGGTTCTTTTTGAGACTTGGGAAGAATAACAATGGAAGGCTTGTTATGTTTGATTGATGTAATGATCACTATTTTGACTCCATAGACATCTTCAGCTGCTTTCAATGTGACTTCATCCCCCAACAACGACTCACTCGACATCTTCTTTACGTACTAAGGTGTAACCCCCTTCCCTTTCTCTTCTCTAATGTAATACTAATTAATTACATTTATAGTTCTTGGAACTGATATATGAGTAAATTCTTCTTCGGGATGCTTCTGCTCTTAAGTTAAGTACTGAAAAGTGTCCACTGCATATGCTTGACTCAAGTCGATCTGTTGGTGTCGTAAGATGGGTGTCATTAAGCTTACAAGAAAAACAAACTCAGTCCTTCCAGCGAAAAATATATATTTGTTAACCAAGATCTCAATGAAAGTCAATATTAGAGTAAGTAGAGTACACAGTTTCATTTCCTGCTCATAATGATGCTCATCCAGAAAGTGCCTAATAGCATACTCAAATGGTCATTGCATTTTGTTAATTTTTTTTTCTAGTTAGAGTTTCATATTTTTTTCTCTTCTTACTTTTTTGAATGTGTATCTAATAAACATTTGCTATTTTATAATTAATACTTTTTTTAATTAAAAGATGATTAATTGAGAATACATATCAAATTAGAGATTACATACTATTTGCTTAGCTAGCTTTTGATAATGGTGACTAATCTAAAGGTTATGGCTGAAACAACTTGGTAAAAGAGTAATTATTTCGATTTTAAATAATTTTAGCAAAGGGTAAGAAATCTAACAAACTCTTTAGTTTAATAATTCTAAATAGAGTGGAAAGAATTTGGTTTACAAGGTTTTCCCATTAGTTTGTGTTTGCGAATAACCTTACAAACGTTACTAGTTACTTTATTAATCAAGATATCTATATTCATAAACTAATATCAGAAATCTTTGAAGAAAAATAAGGTCGGTCGACGTTCCGCAATTCTTGGTCGTTGTTGTTAGTAAGCGATGAAAATGTCATCAATATACCTCTTAGCAGTAACGGTGACATCAGTGGTCATCTTTTGCGATTATAATGGTATCATCAGTTCCTTTAGGAAATTACAATGCTGTTTTCAGTATGTTTGGGCAAGAAGAATAATAGTATTGCATGTGTCTTAGGAACTGACGATGGATCATCGATGTCTTTGGAAAGTGTCGTTGGTATCATTGATGTGTTTTGGAAAGTGGCAATAAATACGATTTCATTGGATTCTTCTTTGATTGCTCATCACGTCACTTAGAGGTATTTGCATATACATTTTAGAGTTTTCTTTTGTTTCCGTCTTTTTCCTTGTTACATGACCTCTTTACTGACAGATTTTACTCAACCCTGGTCCTCGTTAGAAATGGTATTTTCTGTTGGGTTTTTATTGTATCCTTACTCTCTTTGAATTAGACATTTCTGCTCGTGCTTTCTCCCAATTTTCTTCAAAATTGGTGATTATGTCGGTGTTATCTTCATAACAGACCATCAATATCACGACTACGCCAAGGCGACCCACTGTCTCCTTACCTCTTTATCTTGTGCACCGAGGTCCTCTCCAGGATTTGCTCCTCGGGATTCTCTGGTGGCTCATTCCACGGCATTAAGGTCGCTAAGTTTAGTCTCGCCATCAATCATCTCTTATTCGCTGATGATACTTTGTTTTTTCACAAAAACTAGTGTATCGAGTTGCAATGCTATTGTAAGAACCCTCAAACGGTATGAAGAAGCTTACGGGCAACGCATCAATGGCACCAAGTCATCTATACATTCTCCAAGCACACCCCAGAGGGGGGGTAAGAGGACAAATCAAACGCATTCTAGGAATTGAAAATAAGGGAAGAGTGGAAAAATACCTTGGACTCCCCGAACACTTTGGTAGGCGCAAGAAAGATATCTTCACCGGTATAGTCGATAAAATTAGACAAAGAACGTTATCTTGGTCTAATAGATTCCTATCCGGTGCTGGAAAACAAGTGCTTCTAAGGCTGTCTTGACGGCTCTCCCAGCCTACATCATGTCATGCTTCAAACTCCCAGCATTTCTCTACAAGATAATTCAATCCGCACTCACTAGGTTTTGGTCGGACTCAAAGCCGGATGTCCAGAAAATTACTTGGGTCGTATGGGATAAGTTTACTAAACCAAAATTTGAAGGTGGACTTGGGTGAAGACCGATAGTAAAGTGCTCCGAAGTTAATGAAGCCCTACCTTCCTCCACTAAACCTTAAGGTGAACAACAACCCCTCTTTAATACCGATTTATGAGGGGATGGAATCTCAACCATCCTACTGATAAACAGTAGAGAACATCTTACAGTGGTCCTTTGACTACTGCAGAACATTTATCACACCTTCGGGTGAAGAATCTTACTTTGAAAGCTCTCCTGCTTGAAGTGGTGGGGCACCCTTTACTTTTCCTACAAGGCAAGAATCTAGTAAACAAGTATAAAGTAAAGAAGGCCACACATATAACATCAAAGGTCCTGGCCGTACCTAGTAGTACGACAGAGAAAACTTTTCGATCTCAAAAAAAGACCACAGAAACAACAACCACAAGATGAGTCACAGATTATCATATGGAGAAAAAGGCAAAGCTATAGCCTCCTCTAACTATCAGCCAAGAGTATCAAGGGTCAGAGTACCTCAGTTTGACACATCGGCGCTTATAAAGAAACATTCTCTCACCATAGTGGGAAGAATCACAAATCCTCAATAAAGAATTTGGTCACTAATACATTGCCTCTCAGATCTGTGGAAAACTAGTACTAGGGCTGTAGGAGCCGACTTGGGACAAGGACTATTCCAGTTTCAGTTTACCACAGAGGAAGATCTGCAGATTGTTCTAGATAATAGACCATACCACTTTGCAAAATGGATGGTGATACTGCAAAAATGGGAACCAACTGTTAACCAAAATTTCCCAAGCCAAATACCATTTTGGATCAGAATCCAAGGAATCCCCTCCTACTTATGGTCTGAAGAAACTTTGAGAAGCATAAGAGACGATATTGGTACCTTTGAAGAAATGGAAATCACTAACTCATCAGCTAGAATGAGGGTCACCATCAATGGACTACAACCGCTCATAACCTCCTCTGTAGTCGAATTCTTCAATGAGGAAGAGGCTACTGCAACTTTGGTCTACGAAAAGATTAAGAAGCACTGCTCTAGGTGTTTGAAGTTAACACATGAGATAAAGGACTGCCCTCTATTGTGGACCGAATAAGGCAAAAAGCAATAAGCTGGTCAACAAGGTTTTTATCTGGAGCAGGAAAGATTACAATGCTTAAATCAGTGCTAGCATCAATCCCAACATATGCCATGCAATGTTTTAAATTACCTGTCAGCTTGTGCAAAAAAGAATCTAGACAGTACTAACACGCTTTTGGTGGGATGCAAATCCAGAGAAGAAGAAGATGTGTTGGATATTATGGAACCGCCTAGCTAAACCCAAATCGGAAGGGGGTTTAGGTTTCAGAGAAATACAGAGCTTCAACGATGCACTTCTAGGCAAACTAGCGTGGAGAATACTTACCAATCCAGATTGCCTCCTATCCAAGATCCTTACTGGAAAGTACTGTAACACAGAATCCCTACTGGAGGCCAAAGCGCCAACAACAGCCTCACACGGATGGAGAGGAATACTGGTGGGACGAGATCTGATTAAATCAAATCTAGGCAAAGTTATTGGGGATGGCAAGTCAACACGCATTTGGGAAGACTCATGGATCTCCACAGAGCAAAACCTCCATCCACGTGGTCCAATCCAAGAACAAGCCCAAGGAAAAAAGGTCTCAGAACTTTTTATCAATGAAACAAAGCAATGGAACAAGAAGAAAGTGGAAGAGACCTTACCAAACTTAGTCAAAAAGATCATGTGCATCAGACCAAGCTACACAGGCGCAAAGGATGCCTTCATCTGGCTACCACAAGATGAAGGCAAATACACGACTAAATCGGGTTATCATACAACAATCTCTCTGCACCAAAAACGTAGAAGACCATTCGGCTCTCAGAGACTTCAATTGGAGTAAGGAAATCTAGAGCCAGAAATTATTACCAAAACTACAAGTCTTTCTCTGGAAACTCCTACAGGGGCACTGCCAATTGGAGAAAATTTAATCAAGAGAGGTATGGTTACTAATTCTACTTGCATTCGTTGTGGGGAGTTAGAAACAATACCTCACCTGTTCTTTGAGTGCCAACTCGCCAAGGAAGTGTGGGAAAAGCCCCATACGTGAATGACATATCATCAAGCTTGGGACCAAACTTCCAATCGACACTCATAACAGCTAAATCATGGAAAGTGCTGCCACCATCAAGAATCACGACCACACCTTTACTGCCATGGATAGCGTGGGCAATCTGGAAGGCTAGAAACCGCCTAATCTTCGAAGATAAACCTTCCAGCCCTGAGGAAACCCTCTCCAAAGCACTAGCTGGCGCTAGAGAGCAAAACCTTTGAATCCTTGAGCAAAACCTTTCAAATGGCCCCCACCGGATACCATCAATTGCAATACTGATGCAGCTTGGAAGACGAAAGAAAAGAAAGCAGGACTAGGCTAGATTGTCAGCGACCAAAACGACAACCACATAACGCAGAGATCGTCATCCCAAAGAAACATTGCATCCTTGTTAATTGCAGAAGCTCTGGCTGTACTTGCAGCACTGAAGCAAGCGCGAGAATGTGGATGGAACAAGATCTGGATAAGATCAGATTCCCAAAAGCTTGATCTGAGACCTAAATTCAGGAATCAAGCGTAAAGAATTCTACAGTGTTCTAGCTGATATCGATTCGATTTCATCGTATTTTACTGTTTTAGTTTTTTCGTTTATTCTAAAGAGTTCAAATGGGCCGGCTGACTGTTTAGCCAAAAAGACTCTTGTAAATTCTCCCCTTATTGGACATGAACCTTGAATATCGTAATGAAATTAATTTGTAATAAAAAACAAAAAAAATCTCTTACAAGTTAAGAGCTACAGTAATCCACACATTACCGCCTCCTGTTCCTCAAACATCAAACCATATTTTACTTTTCCTATTTAATTTTCATATATTGTTGACAAATTTATAAATTTTAGTTCAAACTTCAAACACTCAATTTTTTTTGTACCACTACATTAATCATCGAGTAATTAAATTTTTATTCATCATTTCATCTAGACATTTTTATGAAATTAATTAATATTCATCATTTTGACCCTGAAAAAAAAAAATCAAGCCGGAGTTGTTTCTAATCTCTGTCGATTCAATCCTCCCAGAGCCCAGAGGTAAGCTTCTTCGAGCAATTCTGATTGTTGATGTATGTGTTTGAATCTATAGATGATTTTTTCTCATTTTTGTCTTTCTTTATGTAGAAGAATCAGATTCAGTAAAAATGGCTTTATGCAATAAACTAAGCCGTCTCGTGCAGCAGAGCAGCGTTAACGCTTCCATGATTAGTATCTCTCTAAACTCATATCTTACAAAGTCATTCTCTGCAGAAGCCACTCACCATAGATACCACAATTTCCTGGAGCCAGAGAGCTATATTGGTTCTTGGCAAGTCCCTAACGATCCTAAAGATGGTGAGAGAAAACTTGCACAGCTTAGAAGAGATTATGCTAAGAAAGTTAAATTGTTTCGTTCATGAAATGCAACATAGAAATGAGGCTAGATTGCTTGCTGAACGAGCTGCTGATGAGGAGAGGAGACTGTTGAAAGCTGAGGCTGCTAAGGTAGCTGAGGAACGGAAGATCGTTGATGAAGATTTCACGAAATTCGAAATTGCTGGTACATACATACATACACTTTTCTCAGTTTCTTGTATTGGAAACCATGATGGATGTTTTTAATCAACAAGTTAGTTTTGTGTGCGATGAGATGATTCTTAGGTAAATGAAGGGAAAGGGTTTATCAGAGAATCAAGTGGTATTTTCCTCTTGAAAATTTGGGATTTTTTTCTAGTTATGCTTCACAGTGTTGGTGTAGTATGCTTTGTAATCGACTAGTTTGGGGAGCTCATGGGGTTGTATGGCCAAGGGATTCGATAAGGTTTTGATGAATCCTGTAACCATCATGGTCTCTCAACTCTCTTTTTTTTATGTTGTCCTGGTTACACTTTTTGGTGTATGTGTTAATCAAACATAAGATGGATCTTGTATACTCTCAGTGGGAATTCTTTTTAGGGTAGTGAAACTTATTAGCTAGAGGTCCCATTTTTTTAGCTGTAGGTAGATAAAACACACTCTTATAGAGGAATATACACTGATTCATAAATATTCATTTCATGTCCTCTGTGTCACAGGTTTTGTACTACTCCCAGGTTTTTGATGACAAGTTTACTACTCCCAAGTTTTTGATTCTATTTTTTAGTTCCTCAGGAGCATTAATGGTAATAGTGCTTGATTCATCGACCGTTCTTTGTTTAAAAAAAATTGTAGATGAAAGAAAGAGCGGAAAAGCTGGAGATGTGGAGGTTGATGGGTAAAAAACGGGAAGAGAAAAGTAATGAAAAATAAAAGCTACTGCCTGAGCAGAGTTCATTGTGGATTGAGCAAGAGTTACTGGAGACGAAGATTACGGATTCTTTGTTTACACCACTGTTCTCTAAACGAAAAGCTTCTCTTCTGCCATCTTTGTTTTAGAAATAATCACTTTAGTCCTTTTGTTGGAGTCAAAACTCTTTTCATTTCAAATAGAGAAGAAAGCAAAGGCTTTCTTGGCCTTTTTGCATTAAGCATATAATCTAGTATGGGGATAAAGTTTAAAATCGGTCTTGTGACTAATCTTTGTTTGTGGTTTTAGTGGCGTAATATCATTAATAAGAACTTTTTTTTTTTTTATTGTTATCAGTAGTAGATAGCTTGGTTACCCATTCATAATCTGTCCATTGGTTTGAATCTTCCTTAATGACTCCGTTGCCTTCTATGTTGAATCTTTGTTCAAGCTATCTAATTCTTATTTTCTTAATGCTACAACCAGCTGTCCTACATGAGATTGGAGATTCCTATGGGAGCATGAACTATATCTGCAACTGCAAGAGGGAAGTACTAAGCTTGCTTTTGTTTGCTTCAGTTGACCTTGGAATAACCATAGTAGGTCATATAATGTTTATCCGGCAATATTTAACTTATATGAAGGATTTAGACTATGTGATGACTATCATTGATTATATCATCATGGAGTAATTTTTTGTTTTGTTCAGTTGACCTTGAAATAGTCATAGTAGACCAGAAAATGTTTCTCCAGCAGTATTTAAATTACATGTTGTATTAGATTATGCAATATTGGTAGTTGTCCCAGTTAGCGGTGATTATTAGTATTTGTTTGCTTGACCTTGGAATTAACAGTGTTGACCATAAGAGGTTTCTCCTGCAGTACTTAATTTACATTATGGATTAGAGTTTGGCTTTTTATTCTGAAAGTTATGAATATGCCTTGTTTTGCAGCTCCAGAGATTGCTTGTTACAGGAGAGAAAAGTTCTATCCATAAAATTCAGACTCTCTCTTTTAGTAGATATGGATTGTAGACTGCATCTGGTTTTGATCTTCTCTTGTGTTCATCTATTTTGCCTATCAAGTCAACAAGAAACCAGGTTTATATACAATGGCTTCGATCAAGCAGATCTTTTCATTGATGGACTCGCCAGAATCCTTCCCGGTGGGCTATTGCAGTTGACAAATGCTACAGAGTTGCAAATAGGTCATGCTTTCTTCAAGCAGCCATTTGATTTTGGTCCATCTTCATCATCACTCTCCTTCTATACACATTTTGTGTGTGCTTTGGTGCCTCCTAAGTTTAGAGCTGATGGTGGCCATGGGATTGCTTTTGTTGTATCACCTTCCATGGATCTCTCCCATGCTCATCCAACTCAGTACTTGGGCGTCTTCAACAGCACAACAAACAGGACTTCCTCTTCTCAGCTGCTAGCAATTGAGCTCGATACTGTTAAGACAGCAGAGTTTAATGAGTTGGAAAGTGCTCATGTTGGGATTGATGTTAACAACCCGATATCTGTTGAATCTGCTCTGCCATCTTACTTTTCCGATGCCCTTGGGAAGAATATAAGCATAAATCTTCTGAGTGGGGAGCCTATCCAGGTCTGGGTGGATTACGATGGACAGTTGCTAAATATTACACTGGCCCCTACAGCAATTCAGAAACCAAATCAGCCTCTTATGTCAAGAGCCATGAATCTTTCAGGAATTTTTCAAGAAAGAATGTTTGTTGGTTTCTCTGCAGCAACAGGGAGATTGACCAGTAACCAATATATACTCGGGTGGAGTTTTAGTAGAAGCAAAGAACTTTTACAGACCTTGAACCTCTCTAAACTCCCTCAGGCTCCTCTTCCTAGAAATGAACGGAAGAAGAAACTATCTTCACTGCTTATTGTGTTGATGATCTTATTAGTGATCCTATTACTAATGATTCTCGGAGGAGTTTATTTGTATAGGAGAAACAAGTACGCAGAAGTAAGAGAATCGTGGGAAAGGGTATATGGCCCACACAGATTCTCCTACAAGTCTCTGTATAAAGCAACAAATGGTTTTAGCGAAGATAATCGTGTTGGAAGAGGTGGTTTTGGAGAGGTCTACAAAGGAACTCTGCCTGTAGGCAGGCATATAGCTGTGAAAAAACTGTCCCACGATGCAGAACAAGGTATGCAACAGTTTGTGGCAGAAGTTGTAACTATGGGAAATTTACAGCATCGGAACTTGGTTCCTCTTCTCGGGTATTGCAGGAGAAGAGGTGAGTTACTTCTGGTCTCTGAGTACATGCCGAACGGTAGTCTTGACCAGTACTTGTTTCGTGACCAAAATCCGTCTCCTTCATGGCTTCGAAGAATTTCTGTTCTTAAGGACATTGCCTCGGCTATCAATTACCTGCATACGGGAGCCGATCCAGCTGTTTTGCACCGGGATATAAAAGCTTCTAATGTCATGTTAGATTCTGAGTTCAATGGAAGGTTAGGAGATTTTGGTATGGCAGGGTTTCATGATCCCCAAGCCAACCTATATGCAATAGCTGCTGTGGGAACCATTGGTTACATGGCACCTGAGCTAATAAGAACTGGAACTTCGAAAGAAACTGATGTGTATGCCTTTGGTGCCTTCCTTCTTGAAGTAACTTGCGGAAGACGACCTGTGGAACCCCAGCTGCCGGAAGAAAAGCAGTATCTGGTCAAGTGGGTTTGTGAATGCTGGGAACGAGATTCTTTACTCGAGACCAGAGATCCAAACTTGGGAAGAGAATTCTTATCAGAGGAAGTCGAAATGGTTTTGAAACTTGGGTTGCTCTGCACAAATGCTTTGCCAGAATCAAGGCCTGACATGGGACAAGTGATGCAGTACCTAAGCAGGAACTTACCCTTGCCAGATTTCTCACCATATTCTCCAGGTATTGGAGCTTTTATGCCAGTTTTAATGGAAACATCATCTACCATTGGTGTTTCCAATTCATCAACACATATGTTTGTTACTCACACTATCTTGGAAGGGTATGGAAGATGAGATCTAAGAAACTAAGTATTCTCTGTATCTAAATCTCTTTATCTACCCAAATGTTTTATTTTGGAGACTTAACTATGTTGCTGGTTTAGTAGTTTCTATGACCGTAAGGCCAAGAAAAGTTTAGAACATGTATTTGTTTTCCTGTGTTGGTAGATGATAGACATGACTATCACCACTTGACATGCATGTGATGAATTGATTTGTCCAGATTGGTTTTGGTATCTCTAAACAAAATAATAAAAGGAAGTAAATATGTTGAATAGATATAAAAAAAAAAAGTCTGTAATAAAAGATAATAAATCAGGGAGAAAGGAAATAAACGTGTCTACAAAAGAAACAAATATGAGACAAAGGAAACAAATTCTGAGAAGAACTCTGTGACACTCTCTGACCTTGGCTTCATCATCTCTTTTTCTTGTTAGAGTGGGCAACATCATTTTGAACTTGCACAATCCTCTCTACTTTAGTCTCCAACCCTTTCATTTGTTCGTTCAAGTTTTCAACAGTGCCAATCAATTTTTCGATCATCTTTACCATTCTACTCATTGTAATCTTCCCTTCTTCGTTATCCTCCTGTAAACATTCTATTTACAAGAGTAGTTAACTGCACTAACAAAAGAGAGTTCAAATTTTCAATATAGATCCGTTATAAATAAGAACAACAAACAACTAACCTCTGATGAACGTTCATTTCCTTCCTGCATCTTCTTCTTCTTAGACATTTCACTTTCATCATCCTCAACAAAGTCATTCTCACTCTTTATCACATCTACTTTACGTTTTCCCTTCTTCATCAAACCTTCTCCTTTTACTGTATCCCAAGCATTTAGAGGCAAACGATTACGAATGATATCGTTGATCAAGTTCTTTAGTTTTGGATCTTCATTCTCCTCACTATCACTCCATATAGGGAAAATCTCATTTTCTCCCTTCTCAACCATATGTCTTACACGAATCTACAAAAATATAATAACTAATAAACAACTCTGTCGTAACTAAAAAAAACAACAACTATATCATAATAGGAAATAGAATTTCATACCTCTCCATGTTCAGCCTTCTCGTTTCTTATGAAGTCTTCAAATTTAAACCGCTTTCGAGAACCTCGTCAGTTGAGTAAAGGAACTCGAGTGGTTTCTCTTCTAAATCCATAAGTTTCTCCTAACCCATGAACAGACTCATAAACCCATATCAACAAAGCATGAACACATCCTTGTAGAGTGTAGGATCTCCCTTCGTATTGAACATTTTTAATCGAATTTACTAGACAAGTAAAAGCCACTCGACCCCACGGATATTTCTCAAAACGCTCCGTATCAACAACTTTTTTCGCACTAGACAAAGGTATTCTATTTCCATGATGTATTCCATGTATCCCTATAGATAGAATACATAACCTTGCCAACATTATCCTTTTCTCAAAACTCCAAGTCTTGCATTTAGCTAAAACCTTTACTAATTCACAGAAACTAGGTCTAATGGTTCAAATGGATCACAGTTAAGGCCTGTTATATCTTCAAACTCATGTTAAGAAAACCTGATTGGTCCACCATCGATCAACGACCAAATCTCGTGATTGTTCTTGATTTCTAACTGATGCGTGAGGAAGTAATGAACGTTATGCGCTGCCCAAATGTATTTCTCATCAGCAAACTTAAGAAATACACCAACAGATGAATCTTTCAAAGAATCCCACACATCTTCTCCTATTCCTTCTCTCACGATCTTAAATTTGCTCATATAGCAATTGTGATTCATGCTCCTGTTTTGCATTGGGTCTTTCCCTTCTTCATAAAGGCGAGGAGGGTATTTATCCATGTTACTCAGTGATGCCATTCCTACGATTTCAGAAAAAAAAAAAAAGAAGTCATTTAATCACCTAATCAACTTTTGCCACTAATGCAATATAACCCTGTTACAATTAAACAAAAGTACAAACTAACAAATCTGTAATAAGTCTGTCACAAGATATAAACAAATATCTATCACCACACGAAATCTGTAATATCAAAAATCTATGTCAAGACAAAATAGCAACAAATATGTCAACATTAACCAAAAATCTGTCACTTATTTCAAAGCGAAAAAATAAAAAAATTCGGTCACTAAAAAAAAATAAATTAAAAAATCGGTTACCATAAAACAAATCTACCACTACCGTAAAACAAAAGGAAATAAATCTGCAGTAACTAAGTTCCTAAATGCACCAAATACAAAATATCAGGCGTTTAAATCCAAAACCGTTACCGGAAAAACGTCGGGATGTAAAATTATCGCAGGAATGGAACGAAATCTGCATGCAACAATTAAGATTATCAAAAAAATCTTCAGACGGCCGGCAGCCACAACGGTTACAAAATCCAGATAAAATGATCGGAAGAAGTTTTACCTATTTGGAGACGGCGGCGAGAACTGACGGAGAACACGGTGGTCGACGAGTAAGAAAGAAGAAGTCAGGGAAGAGAACGAAATGGAGAGGTCGAATCGTCGGACAAAGAAAAGCCTTCAAAGAACTGACGGAGAACACGACGAAGATGGAGAAGACGTCGCCATTTTGAGAGAAGATGGAAGTGACGTCACCGTTCTAAGCAGCTAGGGTTTGATGAAGAAGAGAGAACTATGGAGAGAGGTTTTGAGGAAATGACTGGGGTGGTCTATTGTTAACCGATATAGCACAGCATCAACATTTAGCTATCGCAACTCTTTTATTAATGGCGCTGGTCATATCATATGAATAGAATCAACTTGGGGTATTGGTCATGGTAGAAAAGATATTTTAGAGGGTCATAAAGGTTCATTTACAGGTCAAAGCCATAAAGGCATTAGACATATATGAAATTCTAACAACATCATGCCATGCTCAATGTTTTTTTTTGTTCTGAAATATTATTTCATTAAAAAAAACTAAACAAAATTTCATTTAAAATGGCATTCTTGTTAAAATGATAGTAAAAAAAAAGTTGGTATCTCAGCTCGCCTTGGACATTCAGTTCAGTTTTTTTGGGTTTTCATTTTTCAGATTTAGAATCCATTCGAATATTTTAGACTTTTGATTCAGTTTTATCTAGATTTGGATATCCGAAATATCAAGAAAACAAATAGTTACATTTGAGTAAATTTTAGTTAAATTTTATAAATATAACTAGACACTTTAGCATAGATATTTTAGCTATTTTGGATATTTGATCTAAAAGTAACTTATAAACTTTAGGTAATTAACTTATAAGTTTAAATAAAAATAATATTATTTGAATATATTTTTATTTTGAGTATTCATATACCCCCATTCAGCATTTTAGTTTGGTTCAGATTCGGTTTCAGTTTTTTGGATAAGAAAATAGAGATCCATTGAAGTATTTTATCAATTTTGGTTCTGGTTGGTACATTTTTCTTTGGATAGGTTTCAGTTTGGTTTTTCAGTTCCAGGTATTTTTCCTATGCTAATCTAACCATGAGTTATTTTCACTACTTGTTATATGGATTTTTTCCCATGCTAGTACTACCATGAGTTGTTTTCTCTACTTGTTATATATGGATTTGTCTTGCTTCCCAAAACCAAATTTTTCTGTTAGTATTTTAAAGTGGGCTACATAATGGGCCTTTCTTTTGCTAAAGTCACTGGCCCGAATACGTAGTAACTAAAAGCGTTAAACGAGATTTGTATTCCGAAGCGCGTGCGTAACACGTGAATTCCACCGCCCCTAAACAATCCAGCCGGAAATGACGTCGGGAAAGAGTTCAACCTCGCAGCTCCGATCATCAAAGGCCTTCCTCCGGTTAATCAGGAAACAGAGCGGGAAACACATCGTCTTCAGTTTTCCTCGTATGATATCTCATATCTTCGACCTACCCAAAAAAAAAAGACTGATTTCACATTTAAGTTAAATTGGAATTCTTAAGAGATGACTTTATCAGAGATTGTGACTTGGTCAACTATTTTTGCTTAATCAAATTTTGCCTCTGGATTCCAAGTTTCGCTTTCTTAAGCACATAAACTTAGTTTGAATTTATCAAATTTTTGACCAAGAATTTTTATTTTTTACTTAGGATTGTCTATGTTATCCAACTCTTGACTTTCGAACTTTTGAATGCTTGAGCCATCTTATACTCCAAGGCATTTGACATTATTTTGGGAGTAGCCTGACAAAAAATTTCTGCAAGAGGTAAAGTACGTAGCTTACTTTTGCTTACTTCACTTGGCTTGAGCCACACAATGTTTTTCTCCAACTCCAAGTAGTATTCAATTTACATGATGAGTTAGATTATGTATAACGCTTATCATTGCTTATATTATCACGAAGTATATAATTAGTTTGCTTTAGATGTTTCTCTTGCAATGATTAATGTACATGAAGGGTTAGATTATGCAAAAATATATGGTATTGGTATGACACAGTCATCTTTGATTATATTATCATGAAGTCAACTAGGTAATGTCTATTTGAGAATATAAATGCATTGGGCCATTGGCTGACAACACTTCTTTCACCAAATGCTAGGAAAAGAGGAGGAAGTGGAACGTTGAAAACTTAGTTTTGACTTCTTGCCCTCCTCAAGTTATTATTACTAGACCTTCTTGAGAGATTGCTTCTTACCAAAAAGTTTTTTTTTTGTTGAACACACCTTCAATAACCATGACTTGTAGACTCCATCTGGTTTTGATTTTCTCTTGTGTTTATCTTATTTGTTTGTCAAGTCAACAAGAAACAAGGTTTGTCTACAATGGCTTCAATCAAGAAGATCTTTCTATCGATGGGATCGCCAAGATCCTACCCAGTGGGCTTTTGCAGCTGACAAATACTACAGAGTTGAAAACAAGTCATGCTTTCTTCAAGCAGCCATTTGATTTCGGTCCATCTTTGTCATCACTCTCCTTCTACACACATTTTGTATGTTCGTTGGGGCCTCCTAAGTTGGGAGATGATAGTGGCCATGGTATCGCCTTTGTTGTATCTCCTTCCATGAATCTCTCTTATGCCTTCCCAAGTCAGTACTTGGGTGTTTTCAACAGCACAACAAATGGGACTTCCTCTTCTCATCATCTGCTAGCTATTGAGTTCGATACTGTTGAGAATGTAGAGTTACATGATCTGGACAAGCCTCATGTTGGGATTGATGTGAACAACCCGATATCTGTTGAGTCTTCGCTCCCTTTTTACTTTTCCAATGCATTAAGGAAGAATATAAGCTTAAATCTCCTGAGTGGGGAGCCTATCCAGGTCTGGGTTGATTATGATGGATCGTTGTTAAATGTTACGCTGGCACCTATAGAAGTTCAGAAACCAAATCAGCCTCTTATATCAAGAGCCATCAATTTGTCAGAAGTTTTTCAAGATAAGATGTATGTTGGGTTCGGTGCAGCAACAGGGGGATGGACTAGTAACCAGTATATACTTGGGTGGAGTTTTAGTAGAAGCAAAGAGCTATTACAGACTCTGGACCTCTCTAAACTCCCTCAGGTTCCTCTTCCTAAAAAGGAAAAAAAGAAATTACCACTACTTGCTGTTGGCTTGGTTGTCTCATTGGTGATCCCTGTGTTGATGGTTCTTGGAGGAGTTTATTGGTACAATAGAAACAAGTTTGCAGAAGTAAGAGAACCGTGGGAAAAGGAATATGGGCCGCATCGTTTCTCCTACAAGTCTCTGTACAAAGCAACAAATGGGTTTTGTAACGATTGTCGTATTGGGAAAGGTGGGTTTGGAGAGGTTTATAAAGGAACTCTGCCCGTAGGAAGGCATATAGCTGTGAAAAGACTGTCTCATGATGCAGAGCAAGGGATGAAACAGTTTGTGGCTGAAGTTGTGACTATGGGGAGTTTGCAGCATCGGAACTTAGTTCCTCTACTTGGGTATTGTAGGAGAAGAGGTGAATTACTTCTGGTCTCTGAGTACATGCCGAATGGTAGTCTTGATCAGTACTTGTTTCATGACGAAAAACCATCTCCGTCGTGGTTTCAAAGGATTTCTATTGTGAAAGACATTGCCTCGGCTCTCAGTTACCTTCATACAGAAGCCAAGCAAGTTGTTTTGCACCGGGACATAAAAGCTTCTAACGTCATGTTAGATTCTGAGTTCAATGGACGGTTAGGTGATTTTGGCATGGCCAAGCTTCACGACCATGGAGGCAACTTAACCGCAACAGCTGCTGTGGGAACCATAGGTTACATGGCACCTGAGCTAACAACGATGGGAACTTCTATGAAAACCGATGTGTATGCCTTTGGTGCTTTCCTTCTTGAAGTAACTTGTGGAAGGCGACCTGTGGAACCTGAGCTCCCGGTTGGAAAGCAGTATTTGGTCAAGTGGGTATTTGAATGCTGGAAACAAGGTTCTTTACTCGAGACTAGAGATACAAGATTGGGAAGAGACTTCTCATCCGAGGAAGTCGAGATGGTTCTGAAACTTGGGTTGCTTTGCACAAATGCTGTGCCAGAATCAAGGCCTGCCATGGGACAAGTGGTACAATACCTAAACAGAGACTTACCTTTACCTGATTTCTCACCATCTACTCCAGGTATTGAGGCTTTTATGCCAGTTTCAATGGAAACATCATCTGCCATTGGAGTCCCCAGTTTAAGTAACTCATCAGTTTCTTTGTTTGTTACTCATACAATCTTGGATGGGCTTGGAAGATGAGATCTAAGAAACTGTGTATGGTCTGCATCTAAAGACTTCTTAAATGTGTTTAACTTAATTTAATTAACTATGTTGTTGGTTCATTCTGTACTCAATTCTCCTTCGGGGTTCATTGAAAAATAAAACAGCTAGCCTTGTAGATGATAAAAATTTAATTAATCATCATTCCATCATTAGTTCATTACATTCAAGAATCTGTAAGTTTCAGCATTGAACTTGTGACCAAGCTTTTGAGGTTGTCCAAGTATGGCACTTCAGGTTAGTATCCGAAGACTAAAATCCAAAAAACACTTTTAAATTATTTATTTTATTCTTAGCTTGGTAAATCGTTGAATTGATTTGGAAATTGTTATTAGATCGTACTGCTTATGTGGTAGTGTCTAATTCTTAGTTATAGTATTCTTTGCTTCGATATTTATTAGTATCATTGTTAACTATTGCTTAATGCTTCGTTGATTTATGATTTGTTTTATTCATTGCTTTAATTCATCATATGCATGATTCATGGTGTTATCACGTTTTGATTAGAGCGTAGTCAAATGGTAATACCACAACAAGTAAAAAACAACGCAAATCAATTAATTTGGGCTATGATATTCCTCCTCATCACCTCTATGAGAATCCAATACATAATAGGAGAACGGAATCTCTCGCTTTTTTTTAATATAATAAATCAATTAATTTGAATTTAATTACCAAATTTGACATATCAGCTTTCTTTATTTAATATAACAAATCAATTATTTGAATTTAATTATTTCAAATTCTGTAACATATTAAACAATTCAAATTAAAGTCTTAAAAAACATAAAACAAAAACATTGCATAATACGATATTTTAACTTATTTTCGTTTTTATCATCTTTTTTACACGTTTAATTTTCATTGTCGTCTTTTATTAAGTATAACATAAAAAAAAAAAAAAAAAGACTTTTCCATTATGATACATTAACATAACCAAAATTAATATCATTCATAATAGTTTTCCATGTATTTTTACTTTTGCTTTCTGTTTATAGAATTGTTCATTCAATCATTCTGGTTTTATTTATAATAAGTTGAAGTAATAACTACAACTCATAATTAACAGAAATCATATTCAGTCTCCATTCACACTTTCGAACATGCAACTGAGAGGTTTAAGAATTATATGAATGTGGATTCTTCACAAAATGTCAAATATGAAAATTAATAATAATTGTTATGCGCGTGTTTTTATTATGAATTATTTTGCTTTAGTTTATTTTCAAAACAATTTTTACTTAATTTCTTAAATTTATTTTCAAGATTTTTCATAATTTTTTAAAAGTATATGTACATAAGAATTCAAAACTTAAAAAAAATTCAGACAAAATAGCGTAAATATTGTATAACAATATATATTTCCTCCTCTAGGATTATATAAAGATAATGAGTAACAATATATTATGAAAAACAATTATATCAATATATCCGCGCATAGCGCAGACTCAACCGTATTCCTATATAGAATGAGTGAAGAAATTATCTCCAACCTTGACACATCAGCTCTCTCTCTAAGCTTGATACATCATCTCACTCAAGACACTTCAACATTTGTAAACAATTATTAGTTTTATAATAAATCAATTAATTTGAATATAATTACTTTAAAATCTGTAAAACATTAAAAAAAAAATCAATTTGATCCTATATATAATGAGTAAAAGAATTCTCTCCAATCTTGACACATCAGCTCTCTCTAAACTTGACACATCAGTCCATTCAAGACAATTCAACATTTGTGAATAATTATTAATCCTATATAACAAATCAATAATTTGAATTTAATTACTTTAAAATCTGTAAAAAATTTTAAAAAATCAAATTGAATTTTAAAAAACCATAAAATATATACATTACATAATATGACACTTTAACTTATCATAAATTTTCATCATCTTATTTTGCATTTTTTTTTTGACAACTGTTTTTCTATTGAAATAAAGAGAAATTAAAAGATTACAGCCCAGCCCAGGCAGTGTTTTTGAGTTTTATACCCATTACATAAATAGCCAAAATAAGAACACAATTGAAGTAACTTAGTGACGTAAAGGAGAGGCCCAACTTAATGTAGCCCAGTAGAAGCAAGCAATCAGACGTGATATTGTTGCGCTCAGACAGAAGCTTCCAACAGAGAGGAAGACGAAGGTGGTTGAGAAGATAAAAAATTTAATGGCGTTTAGCTAGTTGAAAGCCAGCGCTGCATTAGCCTTGACGCCTTGGAAGGGTTCACTTCTCTGAAGCTTGAGATTTTGTTCCTGATTGTTGAGTAAAAGGGACCTGTCAGACCGCCATGCGGCCACCCCGGCAAGGTAAGACCGAGCCGAGTAACGATCCTCTACAGCACCGGATGCATCCGAAGACGATCATAGCCGTTAATCACGCTCTGATCGCACGATCATGGTTCATCAACCAAGGTTTAGGGCCTGTCTCCTTAGAAATCAAGGAAACAGAGGTACGAGCCTATTGAACAGATCTTGTTCAAGTAAGGTCGTAAGATATCCACTTTTATTTTACATATTAGCATTTTCTTTTACATGTTTAATCATATTTTTCACTATAATTTTTAATTATGTTTAAATAGTTACATTATTTATTAGTTTATAAAATCAATAAATTTATGATTTATTTTTATGTTATATACAAGAAATGAAATCAATATATTAATTTTGTTTGTATATTTTCTATCTAAATTTGTTGGTTTTACTTTTAGGGATAAAATTTTTATCTTCATGTTTTATATATTAAAATATAAAATTAATCTAAATAATTATATCTCAAAACTGTATATATTAAGTATAACATAAATATTTTTTTCTATATTATATATATGACGTATTTTTTTAGTTTTCTACCTCTATTGCTAAAAAAATATATTGAATGAATGCTCTTAAAATTTTATGTGGTTTTTCATTTTTCTTATATTTTTAACAAAATACAGAAGTAAATATGTGAGTTTGATTATTTAAAATTTAAATACTTAAAAAAATTCAAGATCAAGAAATTAGCCTATTCATGAAATAAGAATTTTTTTAAAAACTCCATAATTAAATAATATTTAGAGACCTATAAATTAAATTTATAAATATAAAAATAATATATTATTGAAATATAACTAACATGTACTTTATAGATTACGATGTTTAGATATAAAAATTAAGATAATTATTATAAAAAATCAAAATAATTTGAAATAAATTAGTATAAGTTACTTTTAAAAAACTAAAAATAAAATAATTCATAACAAAAGCCGCGTATATGCACGGATATTAACATAGTCTTAATAATGGGTATATACCGTCAAAAATCCACAAGTTCTTTGGAATAATTTGAATGGCATGTATGACCAGAGCAATGGTATTGCTTAAGACTCATAAAAATGAAAAAAAAGAACTCATTATGATTGGTTATATCTTATACTACTAAAATTGAAGTACAAATTTGGGAAATCCTATAGCCAAACAATTTTTATCTTATTCTTACATTCAAACACCAAATAATTATTCATGTATCCAATCATTATGTTCTATATTTTTCTTATTTATAAATAAATATTAAATTAATTAGTTACAATTATTTCTTTATCTAATATTGCTATGTAAATAGTATGACTTCTTATTTTCCTATCATCTTTGTTTGATTTTATATTCACATTATTTTGAATAAAATTATAATCAATACAATTAATAAAATTTTAGATTTGTTCTGCATATATTGTGATTTGAAGTTTTATATATTACTCAATCGATAAAAAATAATGTATTTTCAATGTTCCACATCGGTAGAAACGCCAAATAGATTGTAATCCACAAGATAGATATAAGTAAATCCGACATAAGACTTTGTTGACCGCAAATTAGTGGATCGGTCCGCAAACAACCAAATTTTAATAAAAATAAGTAAATTATATATAAAAATTAATACTTGTGTATAGTTGATGAAAATAATATATGATATATTTGAAAATATAAAGAGTTTTATGACTACAATATTTACTAAAAAGAGAATATTAAAAATATTTTTATTTAAAATATTTTTTATTTTAAAAATATATATTTAAATTATATAATAATCAAATTTTCGGGTCAGCTTGCTATCTTGTGGACATAGTGAAACATATTTAGACATAAAAACTACTTACAAAAATTTTAAATGAAAATATAGGCTAACTAACCAACAAAACTAACACTTTATAATTTAATGAAGTTAAAATTACATATAAATAAAAGAAAAATAATTATATAAACGAAACAAACAAAATCTAAAAAAGTAAAATTTAAATATTTGTCATATTGATTAAGAAAATATTGACTCGTGGTGTACCGCGGGTTCAATCTAGTATGATAATATAAGAGTTCAACTCTATAGTTGAATATAACTTAGTCATGTTCAAATTTACTTCTGATTAAGTTGAAGTCTCTGTTTAGGTATTGCACAACTTGTCCCATGGCAGACCTTGATTCAGGAGAAAGAATCACTATTGCAAAGATAATTAGTATTGTGTCTACAAGACAATATTATTTCTACAAGACAATATTATTTGTGTGAAAAGTAGAATATGTTTTTTTCTAGAATTTCTATATTAGTGACATCCACATAACTTTGACTTAACAGTGATTTTGAACGTTGCTGAGTTTATATTCAACTAAAGGTTTAAAATCTTGTATTCTCAAATGTAGCCAACGATAACGCGTCTTAGGCAAAATACTATTGTTCTCTAGTGGTCATACATGTCTTTTAGATTACTCCAAAAAACTTTTGATTTTTTTTTCACAATCAAATATTTGGTCTTAAGATTCTCATGGAGATGATACAAAGGATCATAGCCTTTGCTTTGTTTTTACTTGCTGTGATATTATTACTTTGTTTGTGTAACCAAGTTCTCTCGGCTATTGAATATAATAAACCAATCACAGTTCCTAAAATCTTAGGAGAATTAGAATCACCTACTGATTTAACCAAAATAAAATCTTGGTTCATTCGGTTTGTTTGGTTTGGTAAGATCGGCTTGAATGGATAAAGTGAACCTAGAAGCGCTTTTTGCACTCACGCCTCCGCCCGGAATCTCCTTACCAATGACGGTGCCGTGACTGCCGGCTGTGTTCATCCGGCGACTGAAAAATGACGTCAGCGATTTTGACCTCGCAGTTCCGATCCTGGAAGACTTCAATCAGGAAACATATCGACAAACACCGCGACTTACAATTTCCAGTATGTACCTCTCAATTTTGTTGGGCAATGATGGAATCTGTAAAGAGATATTTTGTTTATTGTATGAGAAATTTTGAATTTACGACTTGGAAATGGCCGATGACTGTGCTATTTCTTGTTGACTTGATCAGAGATTGTGACTTTGTGAAAACCACATTATTGTAATTTACTATGAAAATTTTGCCTTAGGACTTGTATCTTGATTCAACTTAGTATGCATCTTATTTGCCTTTGAAAGTTAATTAACTACATTAACATTATCTAATTCAGATTTTGTTGATTTCTTCTGTAGGATTAGAGGATCCTAACCTTGAATCTTAGGTGTGGATATACTTTGTGAATGTGAGAACCAGCTCTACTTCAAGACATAAGTTTTTCAGGTGTAACAAAAAGATTTTTTTCTGCAAGAGGGAAGTAAAGTTGTAAGCTTTTATTTTGTTTGCTTCAGTTGACTTTGAAATAAAGTACTAGACTATAAGATCTTTTTTCTGGTTACATGATGGATTAGATTATGCAATAATTACGGTAATTCGTAGTCATATTTGATTATTTTATCATCAAGTAAACTTTTTTTCTGCCTATTTGGAATATATATTTGCGTTCACTGCCTACAATTTCGTTGCAGAAAATGTTAGTATATGTGGAGGACATGGAATATTGAAACTTGAGTTTGACTTCTTCTCCTTAAGTTATGACTAGAGATTATTTTTTAGCTCTAGAGATTGCTCGTTACAGCAGAGAAACATTATATCCACAAATTCACACTCTTTCTTTCAGTAATAATGGTTTACAAACTCTATCTGGTTTTGATCTCCTGTGTTCATCTGGTTTTCCTGTCAAGTCAACAAGAAACTGGGTTTGTCTACAATGGCTTTGATCAAGAAGATCTTTTTATTGATGGGCTCACCAGGATCCTTCCTGATGGACTTTTGCAGTTGACAAATGGTACGGAGTTTCAAATGGGTCATGCTTTCTTCAAGCAACCATTTGATTTTGATCCATCTTCTTCATCACTCTCCTTCCATACACATTTTGTGTGTGCGCTGGTGCCTCCTAAGTTGGGAGCTGATGGTGGCTCTGGGATCGTCTTTGTTGTTTCTCCTTCCATGGATCTCTCTCATGCAGAAACAGGTCAGTTCTTGGGCGTCTTCAGCAATGGGACTTCTTCTTCTTCTCATCTACTAGCTATTGAGCTCGATGCTGTTTATTCAATAGCGCTTGATGAGTTGAAAAATGCTCATGTTGGGATTGATGTGAGCAGCCCGATATCTGTTGAATCTGCTCTCCCCTCTTACTTTTCTAACGCCTTAGGGAAGAATGAAAGCATAAATCTCTTGAGTGGGAAGCCTATCCAAGTCTGGGTGGATTACGATGGATCGTTGTTAAATGTTTCCCTGGCCCCTATGGAAGTCCAAAAGCCAAATCGGCCTCTTATGTCCAGAGCCATCAATCTATCAGAAATATTTCAAGAAAAGATGTATGTTGGGTTCTCTGCATCAACTGGGAACTTGCTTAGTAACCAGTATATACTTGGATGGAGTTTCAGTAGAAGCAAAGAATTATTACAGACCCTGGATCTCTCTAAACTCCCTCCGGTTCCTCTTCCTCGTGGTGAACGGAATATGCTAGCTCCACCGCTTATTGGTTTGGTCATCTTATCCGTGATCCTAGTACTGATGGTTCTCGTAGGAGTTTACTGGTACAAGAGAAACAAGTACGCCGAAGTAAAAGAATCCTGGGAAAAGGAATATGGGCCACACCGATTCTCCTACAAGTCTCTGTACAAAGCAACAAATGGGTTTTGTAAAGATGGTCGTATTGGGAAAGGTGGGTTTGGGGAAGTCTACAAAGGAACGCTGCCCCTAAGCAGGCATATCGCTGTGAAAAGACTGTCTCATGATGCAGAGCAAGGAATGAAACAGTTTGTGGCGGAAGTTGTAACTATGGGAAATTTACTGCATCGTAACTTGGTTCCTCTTCTCGGGTATTGCAGGAGAAAAGGAGAGTTACTTCTGGTGTCTGAGTACATGCCTAATGGTAGCCTTGACCAGTACTTGTTTCATAGCCAAAACCCATCTCTTACATGGTTGCAGAGGATTTCTATTCTTAAAGACATAGCCTCGGCTCTCAGTTACCTGCATACAGGAACCAAGCTAGTTGTTTTGCACCGGGACATAAAAGCTTCTAATGTGATGTTAGATTCTGAGTTCAATGGGAGGTTAGGGGATTTTGGCATGGCCAAGCTTCACGACCATGGAGGCAACTTAACCGCAACAGCTACAGTGGGAACCATAGGGTACATGGCACCTGAGCTAACAACGATGGAAACTTCTACAAAATCTGATGTGTATGCCTTTGGTGCTTTCCTTCTTGAAGTAACTTGTGGAAGACGACCTGTGGAACCTGAGCTACCAGCTGGAAAGCAGTATCTGGTCAAGTGGGTTTCCGAATGCTGGAAACGAGCTTCTTTACTCGAGACTAGAGATCCACGATTGGGGAGAGACTTCTCATCCGAGGAAGTTGAGATGGTTCTGAAACTTGGGTTGCTTTGCACAAATGCTGTTGCAGAATCAAGGCCCGCCATGGGACAAGTGGTGCAATATCTAAACGGGGACTTACCTTTGCCGGAGTTCTTGCTGGATACTCCAGGTATTGGGGCTTTTATGCAGGTTTCAATGGAAGCATTATCTTCCATTGGAGTCTCCAGTTTAAGAAACTCATCAATTTCTCTGTTTGTTACTCACACAATCTTGGACGGCCATGGAAGATGAGATCCAACAAACTGTGTATGCTCTGTATCTAAATCTGTTTGGCTTCTTACATGTTTTTAACTTAATGTAATTAATTATGTTGTTGGTTCATTCTGTACTCAGTTCTCCTTAGACTTTGCTCCAGACAATCAGAAAACTTATCGTCGTATGTGATCTCATAAAAAAAAAACCTTAATTGTTAAAATTGGCGGCAAAACTTCCTTGCTTACTATTGGATGACTAAGGAATCTTAAGAGAATTTTAGGGTATTACTTGGAATACTGTTTTGTTCTATGTGAGACTTGCAAATGCCATTTCATGTTTAAGTGAAATTGGAATTCTTAAGAGATGACTTTATCAGAGATTATGGACTTTGTGACTTGGTCGTATTTGCCTTAGGGAATTTATCAAAGTTTTGACCAAAAAAGTCATTTAGTTAGGATTGTCTCTGTTATCTAAATTTTAGAATTTCTGAATGCTTGAACCATCTTGTACATCAAGGTACTTGACATTCTTTTGCTACAAGAGACAAGATACTTAGGTTAATTTTGCTTTCTTCACTTGGCTTTGGAATAACAAAATATTTCTCTAGCAGTATTCAATTTACATGATTGGTTAGACATTAGATTATGCATAACGGTTATCATTGCTTATATCATCATGGAGTATTTGATTTGTTGATTTATAGATGATGGTATATGACATAGTCATCTTTGATTATCAACTAAGTGATGTCTATATATTTAAGGAACTGGAACGTGGAACGCTGACAACAATTCTTTAGCAACTTCTAGGAAAAGTGAAGGAAATGGAACGTTGAAAATTTGGTTCTGACTTTCTTGTCACCAAGTTATTTTATTACTAGACATCGATAAATAAATAAAAAAAAATTGGGTTGGGTTTTTTTTTATGCCACGGTCCAGAAAATTTAAAGTTATGCCATTTTTTATGACAATTTCATATACAAAATTTTTTATATCCTTACTTGTTTGTTTTTGTAAAATTGTCCACGTAATAAATTATTAAAATTGTTCACGAAATAAATTACCAAAATAAATAATATTTTCTTATATAACATAATTGTTCATAAAATTATCTTTTATGTTTTCTATGTGTGCATGATAGTTGTCCACGAAATTGCTTATATGGACGAATAATCTCATTTGTCTACCGTATGCTATCACAATATGGTATTAAAAGAATATGCAAATTAATTGTACATAAAAACTAAAACAAACATATAAAAAATGTTATGCATAAAAATCAAGATCATATGTGTATACAAACCTATTTTATAATAAAATTAAAACATAAACCCAAAATCAAATGTACAATTAAATGTTGGTAGATAAAAATGCCAACTAAACAAACACACTTATATTTGAGATGGACAAAACTCGTGTAAAATGTTTGTTAGATGTTCTTGAAAACACAGAAATCTATAAACTCAGAAATGCAAAAAATGAAAATTCCATAAATTATAGCCATCAACATTAAGGAGAGTTGTGAACAATTAATCAAACAAAACTCATAAATCCATAAACTTAAAATGCCGAAAATCAATAAATCCATAAGCTGAAAATCTAATTTCAAAAACCTAGATTTCAAAAACTCAGAAACCTGTAATCATTGTTGTGGACAAAAGACAAAAAAATTGGCTTTCAAAAATTGGAAACAACTAGTTGAAAGAAAAAAAAGTAACAGAAGAGAATCGAGAGAGAGAAGGAGAGATAAAAAAAAGATGGCTAGTGTCTTTTACTAGAAAAACGAAGTCATTACTTTAAATCAAAAGCATTAAAAATAGAGAAAAGGGGAAAATTAAAAAGAAACTATTGAGATCAGAATTTAAACTATCGGTCAAGAGAAAATATGCTTTAATATCAAATTGATTTATTTTACCCAAAAGTTGAATAAAACAATCTATTAGAAAAAATGAGTTAGATCCGATAATATTGATCGACATATTGTTGGAATTTATTACCGACACATAGTTGGAATTTTATTAGAAATAAAATTAGAGAAAAACTTTTTAACTCTCAAGAAAATTAAAAACAGAAAATAAGAAGAAGAGATTTTTAGTAAAATAAGCATATTTTAGCTTTTTATTAAAAAATATGTTATTTTTTAGATTCATTTCAAACATGTCATTTATCTTAATATGTAATGACTATTTTACCCTTCTCTTTATTTTTTAAAAATAATTTCTTTTCATTTACGTTTTTCATGAACAAGTATTTGTTCACATAATCGTACTTTTCCACAATATAACTTATTGAATATAAGCTATATACTTGTCCACCAAAAATAACTTATCCACCAATTTTTGTCATATAACTACTTTTACATGTTATAAAGAAAATATTAGATTGTCTATTGTATAATTAGTTTGTCCATGGCATAATTTTCAAGAGAATCAACTTATCTATCATTAATCTCTTGTGGACATTATATCATGTTTCTTGTGGACAAAATCGACTTGTCTATCATTTATTTTTTGTGGACAATATATCATGTCTCTCGTAGACAAAATCAACTTGTCTACCATCGACAACTTTTTGAATTTTTTTGGATCACTTGTACTTTTATATACGTGGACCCCAAATACTGCAGGGGTATAATAGTAAAAATATTTATATCATGTCATCAGAAAATGACATGAATGAAAGAAGATAGCAAACGTGGTATTTTTGAAATGTCATAACTATTTTATGGCATAAATGACAACATTTCCAATATTTTTACTATTATACCCCTACAGTATTTGTGGTCCACATATATAAAAGTATAAGTGGTCATAAAAATTTCAAAAAGTTGTCTATGGTAGACAAGTTGATTTTGTCCACAAGAGACATGATATATTGTCCACAAGAAACAAATGATAGACAAATTGATTTTGTCCACAAGAGACATGATATATTATCCACAAGAGATAAATCATAAACAAGTTAATTTTGTATACAGAAAACAAATGATAGACAAGTTAATTTTGTCTATAAAAATCAAAGACTCTTGAAAATTATGTCATGGACAAACTAATCATACAATAGACAATCCAATCTTTCTTTTATAACATGTAAAAATAGTTATATAACAAAAATTAGTGGACAAGTTATTTGTGGTGGACAAATATATAACTTATATTCAATAAGTTATGTTGTGGAGCAGTATGATTTTGTGGACAAGTATTTGTCCATAAAAAACGTAAATGAAAAAAAATATTTTTTAAAATAAAATGAAAGATAAAATAGTCATTACATATTAAGATAAATGATATGTTTGAAATGAAAATGAAAATAACATATCTTTTAATAAAAAACTAAAATATGTCCATTTTACTAAAAATCTCAAAAAGAAGAGATAACAAATTCTGATTAACTAGAAATGTTATCGTCTCAGGAGATGCTTTCAGGTGAATCTTTTGAGAATTGTCAATTGGAATAGAATTTAAATTCTTTTTTTAAACACATGCCACATAAGCAAAATGAGTTTCCTCTAATTCCATTCTTGGGATGAAATATATGGAAAACAAAGAATATGATAGTTTTTCGAAACAAAAGAGACTATATCACGAATATCATATCCAAATCGATTATGGAGTATCATCTATGGAAACAGGTCTCCGAGAGTACTCTAGAAAAATTCGACCAGTCTATCGATCGACAACCAACTCCAACATATGAAGATCTCCTTGCTAATAGTAAAAATTACATTTGTTTTGTAGACGTTTCTTGGAAGTCAGCAGATCAACCGACAGGCATAACATGACAACTAAAACATAAGACTGGAAAAAATTTGATACTAACTCATTCAGCCATCCAGCCTGTTGCAACACCATTGGAAGCGGAAGCTATAGCCTTACAAATGGTAGTTCAAGAAATAGTAAAATTGCAATATCAAGGAGTAACATTCTGTGGGGACAATCAGACATTATACAAGTTGCTCCAAATATCACAAGCAGCAAAGCAACACACAAGCTACCATCGACTAATACATGCAGAAGTCCAGGACATATATAACATCTGCTCCTCAGCTTGTGAGTATGTGCTTCAGTATGTTCCTAGAGCTTTACTTAATGTAGTAAATACATATGCTAAGGTTGCAAAGCAAGCCCATAGTGCATACATTGTAAAATATCTTTTGTAAGTTTGTTTATCAATTGAATGAATGAAATATTGTAGAAAAAAAAAAGAAGCTAGATATCTTTATGAGAAAAATCAAACCAACCTTTCAACTAATTTTTAGAAAAGATTTATACAGAGAAAAGTGAATAAACTTACAAAAATGATTTGTTTCTAAAAACATCAAAATTTTGAAATGCATGTAATGAAAATTAAATAATTATATATAGGTTCAATTATAATATTTTAGATAACTTCGCCCAAATTAGATTATTTGTCGGCAGGGGATAGTAAACCCTATTTTTGTATCTTTAATATTTTATATATATCATCCCCTATCGACAAAAAATAAAATATATATCATCCCCTACCTTATGACGAAGACAGATATAGAGATCAAAATAGAGATAAAAATCTAAATAGAGATAGTTTTTCTTAACTCAGATGGCTATAATATCGTGCTGATAACTTATTATGAATAAAGAAATTTTAAATTATTTTAAATTATATTATATTTCTTTCTTATGTGTTCATAGCATGCTATCAACACGAAATCGTAACCGTTTGCGCTAAGAAAAAACATCTAATTTTCGATACATATGTATGTCTTCCCTACCGAAAGAGGTAAGTAATCTCAAGCTTTAAGATTCGATCTCTTGAACCACTAGACCACTCGGATGTTTTCTTTTCTTTTGTTTTGTTTTTTCGTTTTTTCCAAATCATGTCTTCGCTTGATTACCTGATTGATTGGGTTAATCTTTTTTCAATTGATATTCTCAATTGAATTAGTTTGACTTAATTAATCATAAAGACATTATTTTCTTTCCTTTCTAGGCTGTTCATATCAAAATCCCGATTGTTCATCAGTTTTAATCTTTACACCTTTTTTATGTTCCATCACACCTTTGATCTTCTTGTCTAATGACAAGTTTTCGTCTGCTACTGTGCATTGACGAAGGATCGGAGCTTCTATTCTATTCAAAGGATAAGTTTAATTTTCTACAGATGGAAGAGGAGATGAAGATTGACACAGCATTTACAAGTGAGTCTTCAAATCTATGGTCTTTTCTTCTTTCTCCAGAATCCAGCCGATTGGTGGATGTCCCGGCTGATTCGACATGCAACTTCTTCAACCCTCGATTTGGACGCGTGTCTACACTTGTCATGTTACTAATTTTGTTGAGCAAACCGTAAATGGGCCTTACTCATTTGGGTTGTATGTTTTGCATCCCACTTGTAAATAAAATTCCAGTTACCGACCAAAAAAAAAGAAAAGAAGGATTAGTGTCAATATATTATATATTTTATTGTTTTCACTGTTAACTTACGCTTTAATATAATTAATTAATCTGAGTATACGGAAATTAATCGTCTAGCTGAGTTAGCGAATTATGTTTTTTTTTTATTATCTTTAGACTTTCACTTTTTAGAGGATATGTCAATTGTTGTTAATCAGATTATATTGGAAGATATGAGTGGATCTACAATACCACGAGACATACGAATATAAATTATTTTTAAGTTTATGAATAAATAATTAATCTGAGTATTTGATATAGTAATTGATTATTGCTTTTGCATTGACTATATCTGTTTGTTGCTACTAAATTTTCATCAACGAATTGTTTGCTGCTACAAAATGATCATCAACGAAGAACAATACAAAAACAATACTTTAGTTCACTTCTTCTCTTTTTAGCCAATTAAATATAACAATAAATATTTCATTTAAATATAAATAATAATATTGAAATTTAGAAAAATAAAACATACAAAACTATACAATAATAAATACAATTTAGCAAACATAAAGATTAGAAATTTTAACTTTTTAGTTTTGATTTATTATTTTATGTAAATAATAAATTAAAAATAAAACAAAATATATAAAACTATATTTTAAAGTATACAATTCAACGAACTCGATCGACTGTCTTTGTAATAAAAAAAGTCTATAAATTCTTCTGGTCTAATGTTTGAGGGCTGACATCTGTCAGAGATGCTTTCTAATGTGTCAAGATTTTAGGGGTTTTATATTTTGATTTTATATATTTTTATTATTTTTATTGAGTTTTGTGTTAGGTTTTGTGTTCTTTTGGTCATTTCCAATGTTTTGATAGTTTATATTTCATTGGAACTTAAATTGATGAAACATAGCAGTTTTGGACAATCAAACATTTTAATTTTTTAATGAAAATACTCTGGGATCAACCAATCCTAATGAGTATCGACCAGTCTAAAGAATTAATGAAGTGGTGCATTTCGAAGAAAGAGAGTTTGGATCAATCGATTCCGATATCGCGGATATTCTTCAAATCAAGCATTTATTTCGATTTTTCACGTAAAACCTCTCTTATAAAAGGAGGTTCTTTCCTGAGTGGCCAAGAAAACCTAAATACGATTTTTTATCAGTTTTCTTTGTACTTTTCACATTTTTAGATCTATACATTTCTACTTTGAATCTTGGCTCTATACTCTTTCTTCATTTCTTTCTATGTAATTTATGTTATTCTCCATCATAATTTCTCAATCATTTGTCATGATTGAGTAGATCTGTTTATGGGAGAAGGGATATATTCAAAAGAGTTTTAATGATTAAATATGATGTTGTTATAGATTAGGGTTATGATTATTAGATCTCTATTTATATAGTTTTAATGTTTTCGTTAGGTTGACGAATCTATCAAATGGTCTATAGGTTTTCTATCACAACTAGCCCTTGGTTAGATTATCTTGAATCAATAGTTTATAGGCTTGAGATTTTCAGTTGACGAGAGTCGAGGTTGGATCTGCAAGTGAGCTATACCTGACTTGTTAAGACATGCTGGCATAGGATCGCTTTGGATTTATGACCAAGATAATATGGTAGTTTATTTGTTTATAGTTTTCTGAGTTCTAAATCTATTTCATTGAATTGTTAATCCGGTTAATTATTAAAGGGGGGGGGGTGTATTGGAATTAACATTTGATGTGATTTGAGTTTTCATGAAATTTGAGATGATTTGGAATTTTGGTGAATTAGGAATTTTGTTATTAATTTTTTTGAAATCTCACCTAAAACTATTGGATTTGGATATTTGTATTTTAGCTAAGAAATCCCATAAAATCTCATCTAAAACTTTTAAATTCAAATCTCAAAATGTTTTCAATAACAGTGGATTTGATTGTATATTTTAGAATCACTAATCCAATAACACTGAATTTTAAAGGATATTTTGAAATTCATGTTTCAGTAACACATGATTTGTCTATTTAAGTAAAATCTCTCCAAATGTCAAGTTGAATACATCCCCATAAATCTCTGAGATATTCCCAATCCAAACATTTGTTTAATTATTTTTTTATTTCATTTTATTTATTTTCAGATTTATTTTTGGATTTCCTGTGATATTTAATACTCTTCATTCTAGCTCTGTTTAGATTTATATGATCTATAGTGCACTCTATTCCATGTGGACTCGACCCCACCATTATATTGCCGCACATGATATATCATGGATTTTATGGTATTTAGCCATGATATAAATATTGGTTTTATAATCTTTTCTATTGTTTATTGAGTCTTATTAGATACAAATGCGAGATGGATCTTGATGATCACTTTGGAGCTTTTGAAGACTTGTAGCTGAGCAAAACGACTTGGAGACGGATATTGATGTCGACGTCGATCGACACACATCCTTGTGTTGGTCGACACACATCTTTGTGTTGGTCGACACACATTCTTGTGTTGGTCGATACACACGGCGACGTAAAAGATGCCTTCAAGTTTTATCAAGTTTCAAAAATTGCAACTTTACCCCATAAGTTTCTATTATTTGTAAATCAAATCCTTTTCGTATTTTAGGTCATATCAATGTTTTAGAAGTCAGAGAAGACTAAGTTTCATAAAAGTTTTTGTATTATCAAGTTGAAAGAGATTTTGGAGAGAAGAATCAGAATTCACCTTGTAGAGAGAAGATTTTGAACTCATGTTTTTCATTTGATTTATTTTATGTGTTCTTTCAATTATGTCTGAGTAAATCTCTTGTTAGATCTAGAGATTTTAAGGGTTTATAATGGTTTGTTGAATTGGGCATAAACATATTAGGATATTCATAGTGTTCTTCATCTAGGTTTAATTATAAACTAGACTTGCGATTGATCACCTGAATTATAATATCATAGGAATGTTAGTAGGCGCGGAAGTGCTATTGATATCATGAACTAATCATAGATGAACAAAATAGACTTCTCACAAAGAGATTTGGTTTAGAGATTTTATGAACATATCATACTTGACATTAATGTATGCTTCATTCATTAGAACTCGCAAATAAATTTGGTTTTCTATGTTTTAAAGATAGATATCATCGCAGCGAGAGTTGGATGATATTATAATTGTGTTATGAGTTTAAGAACTGGTCATACATTGCATATTATATTGACATCCAGTTTGCAATCCAGAGTATTCCCTAATTCATTTTCCCTAGGTCTAGCTTTTAAATCATCTAAACTTGCCCCACATTCATTCTAGTTATTTCTTATTGCATTGCTTTATTTAATTACCTTTGTATTATCTATTTTAATTTGAATCTGTTCTATCTTTTGTGTGAACTTTTAGAGTCTCTATGGAATTTGATCCCTAAGTACTATAGTGATCTCTTAATTTGAGAGAGTAGTTTTAAGGGTTAATCCGACTCCTATCAAATTTTGGCACCGTTGCCGGGGACTCTAATTTCACCATTAGATTTCAATTAGAGTTTAGTTTAGATTTTAATTTTATTTTGTTACTTACATCTCTACTTTCTCTTATCTCAGGTGTATGAATCTTAGGAGCAGCAAGAATAAACAACTAGTTGCTACTAAAGAGATTTGAAAGTTAGAGAGAGTTAATCGAAGAGCACAAAAGAAATCAGAGATGGTTAACATTATTGTGCTGCTGATGAATGAAGCTGGGATTTATCATGATTTAGAGGGCAACAAACGCAATGAGCAAGGTCAGAAGCTTGATGCTGAGGGAAACCCCATTGTCGAAAACGTCGAAGATACTGTGCGCGTCGACCGACATGCACCTGGCTGTGTCGGTCGACACGAAGGCAATGTGGATGGTACGCATGTTGTGGATGATGAATGACATTGAGGAAATAAAACTTGCTGATTACAACATGCCTAACCAGTTCTACACTAATAGGTCTGCTATATGTCCTCCTCCTTTTCAGAGGAATAATTTTGATTTGGAACCTCAGTACTACACTTTTGTGGGTCAACAAACTTTTCATGCTCATCCTATTGAATATCATATGGACCATATTGAGAAGTTTGAAGACTTGACTTCTACTATCAAAGCCAATGGTGTGTCCGAGGACTATCGTTTTTGCAAACTCTTCCCATATTCTCTTGTTGGGGAAGCAGCTCACTGGTTAAAGCAATTGAAACCAGGATCTACATGGAAGGACGCCAAGATAACTTTTCTTGATAAATTATATGATGATGCTAAGTCAGAGGACCTGAGGAACATGATCACTCAGTTTACTCAGGGACCTGCAGAGACTTTCAAGGCTGCATGGTTAAGGTTTAAAGCTTACCAAAGAGATTGTCCACATCATGGTTTCGATGAAGTCCAGCTCTTGAGGACTTTCTTTAGTGCAGTTGATTAGAGATATCAGGTTGATTTGGATTCTGTCAGTGATGGGAACTTCAAAACCAGGAAACAAAGAGAAGCTAGAGAGTTGATTGAGAACTTGGCCTCTAGTAATAGCACCAAGAATGCTGATTTTGAGAGGAAGAAGCTACATGCTGGTTTGGACAATGGTCAAATAGCTGAGGTTAAAGCTAAGTTGTATACTGTGCACAACCTTGTAGTAAACAAGAAATCAGTTCACTATGCTCAAGAGGTTGAGGTTTTTGAAGCCGAAGATGAACCCATTGAAGAAGATGTGAACTATGTGAATGGTTCTGGGTTCAATGGTCAAAGATTTGGTAATTCTCAAGGTAACTTCAGGAACTACAGTGGTCAGAAGAGCAACTATGGAAAAAACCAGAATTCTTCTGGATTTACGCCTAAGACTAATGTTCAGAATACTCAGAGAGGCAACATTGGTTTCACAAAGAACTTTGGAAACTCTTACTACCAGAATCCACCTGCAAAGACTCCAGATTCTGAGATGAAGGATATGCTTGACCAAATTCTTGAAAGACATCAGAAGATGACTGTTGATTTCAATGGTAAGATAAATGCTATGTATGCAGATTTGAATGGAAGGTATGAGATTTGAACGACCACATCAAGAGGTTGGATACTCAGTTTGCTCAGTCTACTGTGAACATTTAAACTCCCTGATGGTGTCTTACCTGAAAAAACTGATGCAAATCCTAAGTATCATTGTGGTGCTGTTATGTTCTAGGGTGACATGGTCAAGAGAGAAATCACCAAAGAGAGTCTAGTGCATTCTGAAGCTAAGGAAAAAGTTGAGAATCTTGTCAGGGAGCTCACGTCGGTCGACACATCGACAATATGTCGGTCGACATGCACCAAGAATTCTGAGACTCTGCTGAAAATCGAGACAAAGGATGCTCTTGATTCAACTTACGTTGATCGATATGCACAACAAGCCAAGATAGTTTTCTCCAAAAATTGCCTAAGCTGGAGGATCCTGGAAGTTTGCTGTGTCATGTTCCATTTTTAGAGTTAGACTTAATGATTCTCTTTGTGATACTTGGTCTAGTGTTAATCTCATGTCTAAAAACATTGCAACAAGATTGAGAATTTGTGATATTAAAGGTTCTCCAGTTGGTATTACTTTGACTGATGCTTCAGTGAAGATTTCAACAGGATTGGTTGAGAATTTGCAAGTCTAGATTGGAGATTGCCTGTTCCCTTGTGATTTTTTCATGTTCTGAGATGGTTAGTGGTACTCATATTCCATTGATTCTGGGAAGACCATTCCTTGCTACTGTTGGAGCTGCTTTTGATTTGCAAAGTAGCAGGATTTTTCTGAAGAATGTGAATCATGATGTGTGCTATGATGCTATTCCTGATGGATGTATGATGCTTTGTCCTAAGGTTGCTGCAGAAGAGAAAAAGAAATTTTTGTGATAACATGGAAACAAGTAACCAAGAGGTGAATAGGATTCACTTAAGGAATTCACAGCAAAGAATTCAAAAGCTGTGGTTAGGAATAAGAAACTGCAGAGAAGAGCAGTGACTACAGATCCTCTTGTGACCTTGACTCTTGTGAGACAAGCTGGTGATACCATTTAGTATAAGCTTCAGTATGGAAGTGTTTCTAGACCATTTGCTAAGGTTAGAGCTATCATCACTCCTGAGTTTAAGGTGAAAAGACAAGCCGCTATGGACGAGATGATACGCAGATTTCTGAAACCCAAGATGCTGAACCTCAGTGAAGATGATTTCAGTTCAAAGACTTCATTATCACATTCGAATTCTTCCGAAGATACTCCACTCGCCTGATACCTGACAAAGTTAAGCTAATGACTGAAAAGAAGCGCTTGGTGGGAGACAACCTACCGGTAAGTCTATAAATACGCTTTTTTGTGTCTTGTTTTTATAATTTTTCTATTTTTCTTTTGTCTTAGGAACTAGTCATGCTTAATAACAAAATTGGAAAATTACTCATCATGTGGAGGTTTTAAACAAAATTTTCGGCCAAGGAACATAATGTTAGTGTTTGTGTCGATCGAATTTTATATATACCTGATTTTTTTCTTCTCCTTCACTTTCCTCTTTCTCCTTCGTCGCAAAACCGCAAAACCCTACAACCCAAATCGGAAATTTTCAATTCTTCACCAAATTAATCGATTTTTGTTCCTTAACTCAAGAGATTTTCATTCTCTACAATCCTATATCATCCATTCTCTCAAAATCAAAGGTATGTTCTTCAAAATTCCATCTCTAATTTTGAAAATTTCAAGGTTGAATTTTTTTTTTCACTTTTATAATCCATTTTTTCTTGTAATGTTTCATAATCTTAGTTGATTATGATGAATTGAGAAGGATTAGAGGGTAGATTGCTGCTAATATTTTTTGAATTGATAAAAAAATCATGAATTTTTATTGATGAAAATTGAAAATCTTAAATTGAAATTCGAAATTATTGAAGTGTTTAGGATGATGGATTGATATTATTATTATGATTTTGATGAATGCCATTGATGATTATGTGATTTTGTTTTGAATTTGGCCTTGATTTGGTATGCGATTTGCCGATATGCTTGCCTGTGTCGATCGACACAGTTCATTTGTGTCGGTCGGCAAGGAGGTACGATTTCAAGGAACTTAGCTAATCTTTTTAGATTTTTTTCTTTCTTGTTTTCTCTTTCAGATTTGTGATGACTACACGTAGAAAGAGACATAGGACAGCGAGAACCCAAGGAGAATCAAGCAGTCAACCTTCATCCACCATTACTTCTCTTCCCCCATGGCCTAAGAGAGAAGGCTTGAGGATCATTCCCTAAGTTAATTGGGAAGGGACTCCTAGGGAGTATATTGCTAAGCCAGAGTGTTATCAGCATGAGATCGCAGAGGAATGGGATGAGTATGACACTCTGTTGTACAATGCTTGGTTGGGGGTGGAGATCAAACCCACAAAGCTTATGGGCAACATTTCCATACGACGCATGAAGATCAGGGATGAGTGCGAGTTGGCTTTGGCAAAGATTTGTTTGGGTACAATCTGTATCAAGTTTTACGAGCTGTTTCCGGACTTGGTGCGCTAATTCATGGCCAGAGTGCAAGTTTACTACGATGAGCCAGTTCTGCGAGCTTAGAACGGCACTTTGACATTCTTGATACGAGGGGTACGGTACAGAGTCTCTCTCCCTGAACTTTGTACCATCTATGGCTTCGAGGAGCAGACCTGCACAACTCTGGATGCGAACTTGCTGACAGACCTCCAAACATATTGGAGCAAGTTTGCAGATGGAGTGTATAGTCCTAAGACCATCTCCAACCCCACTCCATGTTCACTCCATATTCCATTTTGGAGTAGAATTTGCTCCAACCTTACTCCATTTCCAACTCCATAATGGAGTAAAAATGGGATTACTCCAAATATGGAGTAATTTTATTCATTACTCCATTTTTTTACTCATTACTCCATTTTAGCTCCAAAATGGAGTAGAGTTGGAGTATAATTCAACTCCATTTTGGAGCTACTCTATTTTGAAGAAAAAAATGGAGTAATACATTGGAGATGCTCTAACAAGTATATTCACTCTGATATTCAACACCCTGTTCTTCGGTATGTGGTTCAAGCTATCTCGAACACTATTATGTGCAAGATGGAGCCAGGGAAGATGAGACAGTCTGATATTCTACTGATCTGTTACGCTATCCAGGGTTTGTTCACTGAGGATTGGACACATTTGGATGATGATGTGAACCTCGGTGCCATTTTTGCACACCACTTGGTCAGCTTGAAGACCAGACCATTCACATGTACTGGGTCTAAGTTTGAGACAGTTGGCAGTCTTTTGACTCCTATTTTTCACTACTGTAGTATCAGCACTGAGGGAGTCAAGATGAAGTTAGAGAGGTCTGTCATGGATGAATATTTTCTGAAGCATCCTTCATAGATCAAGCCGGACTGGGTATGGTGTTTTTGCAGAGGGCATGTGAACTACTTGATCCAGCTTCCATAGCCTGTGCTTACTCGGATCACAGCGATGTCGCACATCTCCTATTCCAGCCACATGACACACTCCTCCACCGTGCACCTTTGATGTGTCGTAAAGTTTTCCTCAAGGATAACACAATGATGTAACTGCAAGTGCACAGCAAAATCAGTAGTAGTACTTAAGGTGTCGATCCCACAGAGAGTAACAAGTACGCGGATTGAATTCAAGCAAATGTATCAAACTAAGACAATGTAATAAAGGGGGGGGGGGTTTGTGTTTTCAAGTGAATGAATGCAGTAAGTGAATGAATGAAAGCAAGTGAATAAATGTGTGTAACAATATGATTAACTGTGTTGGGCGTTTAGGGTTAATCTAGGGTTTCCATGGTTCTAAACAAGCAGGTAATAGATCTATATGCAATATGTTTTCATCAAAGGTTCTCAACTACAAACACAGATACACACCCAAGCGATAGTTCATGACAGAGACGTCTTAAGTCACCACATCCTGGTACTCAACTTCCGCAGGCAACAACATGCTTAGACCAGCCGTATAAACAAGTTCGATATGTTCACAAATTCCTATAACTCAACTATCACAGGTTATAACACGAGGCTTCGGTAATACTAAGTCCGAGAAGTAGGTTTACGCAGATAACACTCCTATTCTCCTAGTTTAGTGCTTGGTGATCAATTCAAGCAACATGCATTAAGTAAAATATATCCCAAGAGAACTCAAATAATATATGAAAATCGAATCTAACAACCTATGTGAATGCAACCATGTACTCCCCTTGATATCACCCCATTAAACCCAACAAGAGAATTACTCGCTCATGATGCAAAGAAACGTAATAGATATCATAGAAAACATCATAAAACGAATCAATATAACAAAGGGGGTTAAAAGGAAACTTCTCTAGATATCACAAAAGATAGATTATCTTCCAAATAAGCAAGTACAAAGAGTGGAGAAAAGAGAAACAATGAAGAACAAAGATGAAACTTCAAAGGAAGGCGGCTTCTAGGCTTGAACGATGAAGGAGGATGAAGCAGCGGCTTTGAGGTGGTATTAGGTCGTGGATATCCTTTTCTAACTCCTAGATGGGCTATAATTTGTGTTCTTAGCCGTCCTTAGGGTTTCAAAACCCTAGGAAATGGTTTATATAGGCTCTCCCACGAAATTAGGTCGAGGCATCAAAACTACGTCACTTTGGTTAGTATAGAGGAAATGGGCCAAGGATGGTCTTGGGCTGAGGTCCCTAGGTCGGAATAGGTCGTCACCGGTCACTAATGGCTGTGCCCAGGGCCATCAAGAGGGCTAACCTCGGTCACAAGCAGTTTGACCGTGGTGGACATGTCTTCACTCTTAGGGGTACATCGTCCCAACGGCTGGATGGATTGCTTTGATTTTTGTCCGAGGTGAATCTTGATTCTTGCAGCTTTCTATGGGTATAGAGAAGTCTTTATTTGGTCCATTATAAATTCTTCAAATACTACCCAACTTCTGATGCTCCGAAACTGTCTTCAAAATGTGTTTTGCTTGCCTTTGGGTCCTTTTTGCTCCAAAACACCCAAATGTCTTTGGGAAGTGGAAATGGTGAAAAGTAGCCATAAAGCTTCCATAATCTTTTGTTTTTCATGAACTCTCTGGCAAAAACATATGAAATATATGCGAAAATACGATGATATCATCGATAGACACACATCACTTGTGTTGGTCGACACACATCACTTGTGCCGGTCGACACTCACGAAAACGTAAAAGATGCCTTCGAGTTTTATCAAGTTTTAAAAATTACAACTTTGCCCCAGAAGTTTCTATTTTTGTAATTCAAGCCCTTTTTGTATTTTATGTTATATCTATGTTTTAGAAATCTGAATATACTAAGCAAGTTTTTGGATTAAGTTTTGTATTATCAAGAGAGATTTGGGAGAGAAGAATCAGAACTCACCTTTTAGAGAGAAGATTCTAACTCCTGTTTTTTATTCATTTATTTTATGAGTATTATTCAGACCATGATTTGTGTTTCATTGACTATGTCTGAGTAATTCCACTGTTAGATCTAGGGATTTCAAGAGTTTATAATGGATTGTTGAATTGGGCATAATTTATTAGGATATTTATAATGTTCTTTATCTAAATTTGATTATACACTAGACTTTAGATTGGTCACATGAATTCTAGTATCATAGGAATGTTAGTAGGCGCAAGAGTGCTATTAATATCTTGAACTAATCATAGATGAGCAAAATAGCCTTCTCACAAAGAGATTTGGTTTAGAGATTTTGTGAACATATTGTACTTGACATTAATGCATGCTTCATTCATTAGAATTCACAAAGAGATTTGGTTTTCTATGTCTTAAGGATAGATATCATCGCAGCAAGAGTTGGATGATATTATAATTATGTTATGAGTTTAAGAACCGGTCATACATTGCATCCTATATCGAACTACCTAGTTCGCAATCCAGAGTATTCCCTAATTGATTTTGCTAGGTCTAGCTTTTAAATCATCTGAACTCACCCCACATTCATTCTAGTTACTTCTTATTGCATTTTTTTATTTTGTTACTCTATTTATTGTCTAGCTTAATTCGAATATGTATTTCTATTATGTGAACTTTCAGAGTCTCTGTGGAATTCGATCCCTAAGTGTTGCATTGATCTCTTAATTTGAGAGAGTAGTTCTAAGGGTAATTTGACTCCTATCAGAATATAATCACGACACTCGATTATAGATTCTACAAACGAGATAAACGATATACCCTCTTTCGATTTTTTTTCATTAGACTAAGTTTCAAGAGTATATGGTAGATCTAGTTTGCATATTCTATAATCGAGTGCTGCGACTATAGTCTCAACACGGTTGTATCTTGGGATTCAGAGTCTCATCAAACTACCACACTACGGGAGATTTATTGAATTAAAAAAAGAGATTATATTTCGCATGTGCGTATTTGTCTTTCCTTAATCAGATTTTGTTTGTGATTGTCAATCTCATATTTGGCAGTCATACAGTAACTGCGGTAATGACTATTCATGCAATTAAGGACTCCTCTGTAAAAATATTGTTGTCTTTGGTTGTTTCAAAAAAGTTTTGTACTAAAGAATATAGAGGTGAAGACAACTTTTCTCCATTAAATCCTAGATGATATTTATGTGTCAAAACATGAAGGAACTGAGTTTGATAAATGAAAGGAAAATATGTGTCTCCTGAAGAAATTACTTAAATCGATAAAACAGTTGGGAAGTCAACTAATTCATACTTCAAATTTTCATTAAGTCAAGATCATATGCACATTTCACATGTAAACAAAGTTATAATGCAAAGTTCATTTCCAATTGTCATCTGCAAAAGAGGATTATTGGACTGATTCAAATAAAATGTTGTACTCTGGTGTTGTTGGTGGTGTGATGGATATCATAACTATCTTGATACCTTATATTATTTTTGCGCTAGAGCTAGTTTTCGATCTTATAAGAAAACCCACATTGGGAAGCTGTTCAATTTCTATTGAGCTATATTAAAAGGTTAATAAATCTGAATCTCAGCTTTACACATGAGAAGAGTATCCAAGATACTAGGTTACGATGATCTTGATTATGCATCACATTTAGATAAAGGGAGATTCATGGGTTGTGTTGTATTTACAGCGGGTGGTAACACAATGACTTTGAAATTGAGCTTACAACACATTATGTCAATGTTCATGACAAAGCCTAGATGAAAATATTTTTAAGAGATATGCTCTTTCACTCCAAAAATTAAGCCCAATTTGTTCTAGAAAACCTCAAAACCCTATAAGTCCATTAAGCCCAATTGCCCTAAACCCTAGAAACTAACATAACTCAAATCCACTATTACTCTTCAGAATTTATACTTTTCACAATCTATACTCTAAAAAATAAAAATAAAAAACTACATATAAAGAAAGGCAGAAACCCTAGAAGAGCCGTCACCAGGTAGTCCTAGCCGCCCGCCACCACCACCACCACTGTAAGCCATTATGAGGAAGAAAGAGATAGAGACAGAGAGAGGACAGTTCTACAACCAGGTACTTTCCTAGGAATACCTTCTTATTTTCTCCTTTTCTCTCTCTCCCTCTACAATGTGTTTTCTTCTTAGGTTTTTGTAATTGAGTTCTTTCCTATGGATATGATTTTATGAAAAATGTATTGATAAAGTTTCATATTTTATCAATTATTTTGAAAAGAGAGATTTGGGGTATGTAAATTTGGTATTATACCAGGTTAAGGCTACTTTGGTTCTGTTTTGGAGGGTCAATTATGTGTTTCCAATCTGTTTTGAAAGAGTTTATTTAAAATATTTTCCTGTAAATTTTTGAGAACAACGAGAAAGTAGAGGTACCACAATACTGCTCACATGTAGTATATAGTAGTTGCAGTTTTGTAGTTGACTATGGGTTAGGAGTAATGAGTAAAGTATAATTAAAATAAGGGGGTAGTAAAGTTATAAGAGAGTGTCCCAAGTAGTAATAGGTTTTGGAAGTCTCTTAAGAGCTCAGGAGAAAACATCAATTGGTGTAAGTGGAAGGATATCCATAACATCAAGTAATGTGAGTGGAGCAGAACCTGCAACAGGATACAGAGGACATGGGAATAGTAACCTTGGTGCCGAAAGAAACTACAAAAGAATGATATATTGTATCAAGATATGAGATGCCACGAAGAGAGAAGGATCCCCTTTGGACCTAAAGTGAGAATGGGAAGGAACCCCATTATTGATCAGATTGGATATATGAGAACTTACATAAAGACATATGAGTCTAGTTACATAAACATGCTGCTAGACAAGGAATGTTTCTTGTGTGTAAGTATTTACTGTCATGGGAAAGAATCTTTACAGAAAAGTTCGGTACGAATTTAATTTAAGTGGAAAAAATTGTAACATTCCGATTTCATTCAAAAATTAGGTTTAATTTGTTTTAAGAAAAAGACAAGTTGTAAGAGATAACTTATTACTACTTGGTTCACTCTCTTACAACTTTAAGGGGGTGGTAATTTGTTTTAAGAAGAATTCATACTATAATACAAGTAGATATAATATAAAAACTGAAAATAAATTGTGATTAAGATTTTGCTTCTACATTAATATTTTTATTTTTGTAAGTGGTCAACATTAAAGTGGAAATAGTTAGAAAGTGATGATAAAAGGTATGTGTTAGATAATGTTAGAGTACCTCAATTGGGAGGCTCTTAGAGCAGCTCCATCGGAAATTTTTATTAAAAAAAAATTAAAAAGAGGAAAAGAAAGACAAATACTATTTCTTGTATATATTTTGAGATACCTTTAGAATTTTTTTTACAGCTGTCATTTATTTATGGGGCATTGTCTAAAATAGATATTTTGAAATTTGTTTTTCAAATAGGTTCCTTGAAAAGTATTTTTAAGATAATACGAGTTCTTGTTTGGAAATAAATTTTCAAAAGAGTCCATTTTAAATAGTTTTCCCTTTATTTGTTGGTTTAGTATTTTTGACAAAGAAAATTTTAATTAACTAAAAAGTTATAATAAACTATTATTAGTTTATTTTTTAAAATACCCATAAGGATATTTAATTGTTAGAGGTACTCTTAGATGATATTTTAAAATAAAATAATAATTAAAAAGAGGATGAGAAATAAGTAGAAAAGATGAAAAACAATTTTAAAGAATAAACTTTGCCAACAGTATAATTGTGTAAGAATTTCCTTTTCCTTTCCTTATGTGTAAACTTTTTATTGGGCAGTTTCATTTTAATATTAAAATATTATTAAATTTTAAGAAACTCAAATGAGTATTTTAAGCGATGATGATGCTTTTAGATTGAATTTCATTTTAAAACATTTTTTATTTTTCCATAAAATTTTATGCCCATTTACGGAGATCTATATGGCCCTCAGTTCAAGAAAAAAAATTGTTCTTGTATAATCCACCACATTTAGAATCTTTTAGCTATTTTTTGTTGTTTTGCCACATTTCAATCTGTATAGCTTTGATATAAAAACTAAACGAGAAAATAGATGAATTAGCGTTTTTAAATATAAAAGTTCCTATTTTTATGTATACTGTACATAATAAATATTATATTATAATAAAATGAATCATTTTTTTCTTGTCTCTTACTACTATATTCTAGAATGGCATGCACTAGATAATATTTAATACTATATGTTTTTGTATTTTTTTCTTTAACTTATGTCTTTCACTTCTTTTTTTTATAAAGTTAATCTTACATTTCATCTGAACTCAATAAAAAAACTATATACTATTAATTATGTATTTTAAAAAACTTTAACCGTTTTGAATTACTAATTGATCCTGGAAAAAAGAATTGCACAATTTATCTTTTTTATCGTTTAGCTTTTATACCTGAGCTATAAAGTTTGATTTGTGACGAAACGACAAAAACGAAGATTTGAAATGTGGTGAATTATTAAAATAGATTAAAAAAATGAAACTGTTTTGAAATGGGCCACATAAATCTCCTAAAATAGGCAAAAAATTTTATGGGCAACTAAAAATGCTTAAAATGAGAAATGCATATGGCAAGGATGGAAAGGAGATAAGACTAAGAGCTAAAATATTTTAATACTTATCTTATTGTAAGTTTGTAAATGATAAAGATCTTTTATTTAATCTTTCCTTATGGAAAAGTTGGAAACAAGGAAAGCACATAGAAGAAACCGAAACTCAATATATATAAGATCCCAAGTCTTCTATTCTCTCTATGTTATTCACAAAGATAGTTAACCTTTTCTGGGAGATGGGGATTGTGATGGAAGAGACTGGTGACGTAAGGACGTTCATGGTGGTGGAGAAGGGTATCGGTGCAAGTTCCGGTGGTTGCTGGTCGTCGTCTTCTTCTTCTGCTTCGATGGGGAAAAATAGTGACGATGAAGACGGAGAAGACGAGGTCGAGTCTTCTAACAAGGGTCCTCTTGACATGATGGAGTCTCTCGAAGAAGTTTTGCCCATAAGGTAAACAAATCTAGTCTTGTCTGATTCTAGAGTTAATGTCCGAACTTGGAAGATATTTTAATGTCTGAAAATATTGACTTCAGGAGAGGGATATCAAATTTCTACAAGGGGAGATCGAAGTCTTTCATGAGTTTATCGGAAACTGCATCCTTGGCGATGAAAGATTTAGCGAAGCCAGAGAACGCTCACAGTCGCCGCCGTAGGAATCTCTTCAGTCACCGGATGTATAGTCGTGGTGGGATCTCGAAGAAACCTGTCAAGAGTGCCTTAACTATTGATGTGACGTCGATGAGCCAAAGAGAAGGAGTCTCTTCTTCTTCTTCTGACGATGATTCTCCGCCGAGGCAGCTTCTTTTGAATCTCCCACCGAGGCAGAGTAAAGGGTCTTTAGGTAATTGTGTCCCCGTTGTTGATTCGCCGCGGTGTTTCAAGTCGGCGACGGGTAGTAACATCCATAATTATATTTGTTAAATGTTATATCGAGATTTGTAATACCTTTTTTGTTTTGTTTCATGTGTTATTGAGGAATTATCTGGCGAATTTACATTGATGTGTTACATCTCAGCTTTAGTTATATTAAGAAAAAAAAATTAAACTTTTGATTATATTATCAGCACCTATCTTTTATGAAGATTTTAAAACTTTTATTGTTTTTTTTTCCTAATTCAATAGTGGTTTGAATTATCAACAAATCATTTATATATAACTGTGTTGGAGGAGACGTAGAAACCGGATTCACGGTAGAAGCAGCGATGGAGGATGAGAACAACCAAATCTGAGATTGGCCAACTCCTTTCTTTCATTCTTGTTTACCGGAGCTCCATCGACCACATGGATGGATTCCATTTGGCTAATCGGTGGCAGATCTTAGCGATGGCAGCGTAGAGATTCACCTCCTAGTTTATGGTTTTGTATTCGGTTTAGTTTGACTACTTATGTTGATATCTCTAGTTATATATCATTCTTCAAAATTCAAAGTGTTTCCTCAAGTCAAGACGGTTTCGATTCTTTACAAGTTTTTCCAAAAGAGAGAATTTGTAATTATGTAGCCAACATAATTAAATACTGGAAATATTTGTCTCAATGCCTCCAAAGATGTGCTTGTACGACAGTTTCTACTTTTTTTTCCACTAAAAGATATTTATCTTATATATATTATTAAAATTAAAATACAAATTTGGATTATATATGTTTTCAAACACCTAATTCATATTCTTATATCCAAACAATCATATATATATATATATATATATATATTGATATTATGGAAAGTAACACTAATTTCAAATTTCCTAAAATATTCTACCTAATTTAAACCTATATATTGGAAAAATATGATTCCTCTTTCACTTTCATTTTATTTTATTTTTAATTCATATTTAATTATTATATAATATATAAAATTAATAAATTTTAGAATTTTTTTTTCCATATGTTGTGATTCAAATTTTAAAAAACAAACATATATTACTCGATCAATAAAAAAGTTTTTTGTTCAATGTCATAAGTTATCCATGTATCCAAACAATTTCTAATTAATTCTCTACAATCCTTACAACCAAACACAATAATTTCTTTATCTAATATTATGATTTAATAGTATGAATTATGATTCTTATATCAGATTTTTTTGATCTTCTTTTTATATAATTTTGAATGGTTACATAACACATATAATTATTAGAAGTTTAAATATTTTTTATGCATATGTTGTGACTTAAATTTTTTTAAAATGAACATATATTACTCAATTGATGAAAAAATAATTGTGTGTTCAATGTGCTATATCAACTAAACAATTGAAAAATGGTTCAGAGTCATATTATAAAAATGACCAAAATGATTCCAAATACAAATGAGCATGAAGCTTGACTTATAATGCATCCAATTTTAAATATTTTATTTTATTTAGTTTAATTTGGTTTTTTAATTGAACAAAACCTTTTAAAAGTTTAAATTTTTATTTAAAATTTTAAATTTAAACTTATAAATATTATAAATATTTAAACTACATCAAAATACTACAAATTGATGACGAATCCACACTAAATAAGCAAAATATATTTTAAAAAGGTATTCATAAACACTAAAGAAAACAAATTAATAAGTTAAATTTATACACAGAAAATTATAATAACTTTAAAATATCATTATTTATAAACAGTAGAAAAACTAATAAAATATTTATAATTTTGTATGAAAAAAATTGACTCGCAATATACCGCGGATTCAAATATAGTTAATACTAAACACATAAGATTTATATAGCATCTTCATCAGGTATAGTGATATCTCATGGATTTTCTACTTATTAAAAAAATTAAAAAAAAAATGAGGAAAGATTTGAGAATTGGATATTTTATAGATTCATAAGAAACGTCTCTCCACATTTGTAAGTCATTCATTATTTCATTCTCTATTTATTATTTAAAATTAAATTATTTGATTAAATTAAACTAAAGTAATATTATTAAATTTTGTAAGAGGCTCTTAATGTTTCTCACATTTGGGAATGCTCTTACAAACCGAGTAAACCACATAACTAACCGGAGCGTTTTATGGGAGACATACATCAGCAACTTTCCAACAACAAAATCAAAGATTTTTTCTGACAAAAAGAATTATAAAAAAAAACATCAATCATAAGCTTCTGAACTACTTGTCATCACTTTACTTTTGTAGACTTCAAAAGTTAAAAGCTTGTTTTCGTAGATTTGGCTAGATGGGACTTCATAAGAGGCTATTGAAACCGTCAAATATGTCTGACTGATGAAGTCGAATTGCACTGGACAAAGATTTTGGTGAGATGAAGGCAAGAACAATCCATCTTTTACTCGTGTCTTGATTGGTCACAATAACTGTAACATTCTGGTTTCTGGTTTCTGGTTTCTGGTATATGGTAGTGTATGTGGAGAGGCTTTAAAAGAATGGATTTGGCTACCTATGTCACTAAAGTGCACTTATCTTTTTCATCACTTGTCTAACTAGAATTCCAGAGTTAAGCGTGCTTGGGCTGGCGTAGCACTATGATAGGTGACTTACCGGAAATTGATTGTCGGTACCGTGTTATGAGGCCAAAAACACGGAGAAAGATCATGTGGTGATTTGTAGGGATAGTGATGTGGTTTATTTATCAGGTTTTACCCAAAGCAATAGTGTGCACGGTTGTGCGCGGTAGTATAGAGGTGGGGTCGAATCCATAGAGAGTAAAGAGCGTTTTAGATCTGTAAATCTAAACAGAGCTATGATGAAAATATGAATATTTTTGTCATAGAAAATAAAATCTGAATAAAATCCAAAAATATTTAAATAAAGAAATAAAAATCTATTAAAACAAATGTTGGATCTGGGAAATCGCAGGGATTTAAATAAATAAAAATAATATCTAACCAGATTAACAATTTAATGATCTAGATATAGAATTCAAACACTGCAACCAAATAAATCTCTTTGTTTTTTTAAAGGAAATATTATTCTAGCATAAATCCGCTAAGACCCTATGCTAGCATGTATTAACAAGTTTGATAAAATTCACTTGTAGATCCAACCTCAACTCTTGGAAAACTGGAAATCAAGCATACAAACTATAGATTCCGGGTAGAATAACCAACGTTAGCTGTATTACAAAACCATATGAATCATTTGATAGATTCGTCAACCTAACAAAATTATTTGTTTCATAGAAGTAGAGATCTAATAGTCATAACCCTAATCTATAACAATAACCTAATTAAGCATTAAATCCCTTTGAATAAATCCCATCTTCCAACATGCAGATCTACTCAACCATAGCAATGGGTTGATAGATCATGATGTTGTATGGTATGAAATGCAAAGAAAGAGATGAAGACATAATGTAGATCTGAAAATGCAATGGAAAATATTATAGATCTGAGAAAAACCAATGTAAAAGTTTACAGATCTGAAAATGAAAATGAAAATGACAAAGTAACTGAAAAATCGTGTCTAGGGGTTCTGGGCCGTTTAGGAAATGAACCCTATTTATAGAGAGTCTTCTAGGTCAAAAATTAGAGTTAATGTGCAATTTGGAGAATATTCGTGATCCGGATAAGGATCGATCGATCTCTTTCCTTTGGTCCGTGCCACCGCATTGATTCCTTTGACTGCCGATCTGCTTTGGGATCGGTCGATCCCAGAGCTTATTTTCGGAGAAGGGAAGTTGGAACCAGTCCTAACCATATACATCAATATACAATACAACTGCACCAATAGTAAACTCAAACTAATATATATGAAATACTGATACTAGAAAGCTTACTCGAATATCCTTAGAACATTTGGTTGTACCGGCCTCCATACTCTGTATTTTTTGCACTTGGTTTCACATGCTCCTAATGTTGTGAAAGAGAACTGGGGTCTGAATGAAAAAGGGTGTAAGGGTGTGGAACCAAGCTAAAAATGAGCTTGGCCATCCGGAGCTCCAATAAGAGTGGGGTGAACTCCGGATGTATATGATCCTTTATGCGATATCGAGCCCCTAAGTGAGAAGATTAGTCCAAGTTAAAGGTCCAAGTAGATAAAGCCAATGCCGGATCATTCAGATTTCCAAAGGATAGGTCGCTTCTGGTAAAGTTGATCCACTGATGGTGTTTCCAATCTTCCTAAACTAAGTCCAATAAATGTCAACATAAAATGGAAGCCAAGAAAATTGTAATAAAATTCTCATGTTTTGACTCAATAAAATGACTCAAGAAAAAATGAAAAAGTTTTATTTTTGAAATTTATTGATTATTTTTCATGACAAGGAAACAAAAAAAACACATTGTTAGTAACATATGAAAGCATACACCCCTTCCCCCAGACTTAAATCACTGCGTCTTGCTGTGATATAAAATCAAAGAAAAAAGGTGCTACGAAACAACACTGGAGATAATGAATTGTGAACTAGAAAGCAAACCATAAGCCGTAGAAGGAATTTTGGGACCAAAAGGGAACATTAGTCTGTTCATGAACCGGTTTTCAGCTTTTCTAGTCTCGGGGATCGATCGATCCGGGGAGGATTGGTCAATCTCAGCGTCCTGACACTTCTTGAAATTTGCATCTTCTGCGTTTTGCACCTGCTTTCAGTCAGCTCAACACAAAAACATCATCATATCTTATTTTGAAAAAATAAATAAATAAACAAAATAACTGAAGAGAAATAAAATAAAATAGATTTATTAATTCAAAAGCAAAAAAAAATTAAAAGAACATGTTGGATTGCCTCCCAACAAGCGCTTGTTTTTGCAAAGTTTGCTAGCTTGACTTAGTTTTATTTCAATTGGGTTCTGTCAGGGGAATGGAGATCTCCTTCTCCACATGGTCAGCTAAATATGGCTTAAGTCGCTGGCCATTTACTGTAAAATATCTGGTATTTCCATCCCAAAGTTTGGCTGCTCCATAAGGTTTGACTTCCTTAATCAGATAAGGACTCCCCCAGCGTGATTTCAGTTTGCCCGGAAAAATCCTCAAACGTGAGTTGTACAGAAGTATTTTATCACCGCTGTGGAACTCTCTTGGTCTTATCTTCCTATCATGCCAAGCTTCCACGCGCTTTTTGTACATTCGCGAGTTATCATAAGCTTTTAGTCTTAGTTCATTTATTTGGGTCAGGCATTTTTCCCCTGCTGCCTTGGAATTAAAGTTTAGCAGTCTGGTTGCCCATAATGCTTTGTACTCTAGCTCCACTGGCAGGTGACAAGCTTTCCCATAGACAAGGTTGAAAGGAGTCATTCCAATCGGGGTTTTATAGCAGTTCGGTAAGCCCACAACGCATCATCTAGTTTAAGGGACCAGTCTTTCCTTGTGACATTATCAGTCTTCTCCAGAATACTTTTGATTTCTCTTTTTGAAACCTCCACTTGTCCACTGGTCTGCTGGTGGTATGCTGTTGCCACCTTATGCAAAACACCATTCTTCCTTAGGAGGTTAGAAAAAAGTCTATTCTGCCTCTATCAGGGTTAGGCTGCCCACACCATCGCTTATTACGACCCTCGGTACTCCAAATCTGTGAAAAATCATAGATTTGAACATCCTTAGGACAACCTTGGCATCATTTGTAGGACTTGTGACTGCTTCCACCCATTTATATACATAGTCCACAGCAACAAGGATATACATATTTCCACACGAAGGTGGGAAGGGCCCATGAAATCGATTCCCCAGCAGTCGAATACTTCTACTTCAATTATATAGTTCTGGGGCATTTCATTCTTTTGATTTATGTTTCCACGACGTTGACAGGAGTCGCATCTTGTCACAAAATCATTCGTATCTTGGAACGTCATAGGCTACCAGAAACCTGCCTGAAGGATTTTGGAAACTGCTTTGAAGTTAGCAAAATGTCCTGCATAGTTCGAACCGTGACAATGAAAAAGAAGTCTAGCAGCTTCTGATTCTGGAATACACCTTCAGTATAAACCGTCGGCGCAACATCTGTAAAAATAAGGTTCGTCCCATATGTATTTCTTCACCTCGCGGAAGAACTTTGTCCTTGCGTAGCCCGTACAATCCGGGGGTATTATCTTAGCGCAGAGGAAGTTAGCATAATCAGCAAACCAGGGATATTCGTTGGTTTCGTCGTGCAAGGCTAGTATGCATGCACGTTCCTCGTAGCATTCCTTGAAAATGGAATAAATGCTCTCTTCCGGTAGTCGGTCATCTATTGGGATCTTTGTCTCTATTCTTAGTCAGGACAAATGGTCGGCTACCCCATATTTTATTCCCTTTTTGTCTCTAATCTCAATGTTAAATTCCTGTAGTAGCAAAACCCAACGCAGTAGCCAGGGTTTAGCGTCTTTCTTACTGAGAAGGTAACGTAATGCGGCATGGTCCGTGTACAATTATCTTAGATCCTACCAAATACGATCGGAATTTCTCCACAGCAAAAACGATTGCTAGAAGTTCCTTCTTGGTTGTAGCATACCTTGTTTGCGCTTCATCCAATGTCCGACTAGTGTAATAAATGATATGCATACGCTTGTCTCTTTTCTGTCCTAAAACCGCCCCCACGGCATAATCACTAGCATTACACATAATCTTAAAAGGGAGCTTCCAGCCTGGTGGTTGGACTATTGGAGCGCTAATTAGCACATTCTTTATTTCCTAGAAAGCATCGAGACAATCCTTATCGAAATCAAAAGAAACTTCCTTGCATTGAAGTCGTGTGAGAGATCTTGCAGTCTTTGATAAATCTTTAATGAAGCTCCTACAGAAACCTGCGTGGCCTAGGAAACTCCGGATTTCTCTTACTGTTCTTGGGGGTTGAAGATTGGTCATGACTTCTATCTTTGCTTTATCTACTTCAATCCCTTTTTCTGAAATTCTATGTCCAAGTACGATTCGGTTCCTAACCATGAAATGATATCTTTCCCAATTTAGAACCAAAAATGTTTATCTATGCATCGCTGCAAGACTTTACTAAGGTTAGCCAGGCAGTTGGTAAAGGAGGAACTGTAGACGGAGAAATCATCCATGAAAACTTCCATTATATTTTCGGTTAGGTTAGTGAATATCGACATCATGCATCTATGGAATGTTGCTGGAGCATTGCAATGCCCAAAGGGCATCCTCCGATATGCATAAGTTCCGTAAGGGCATGTGAACATTGTTTTTTCCTGATCATCGGGATGAGGGGGTTTGGAAGAATCCAGAATACCCGTCAAGGAAGCAATAGAACTGATGGTTAGCAAGACGCTCTAACATCTGATCAATGAATGGAAGGGGAAAATGGTCTTTTCGAGTGGCTGCATTCAGTTTCTGATAATCGATGCACATCCTGTGTCCGGTTACTGTACGTGTAGGAATGAGTTCATTTTTATCATTTGAAACAACAGTAACTCCACCTTTCTTCGGTACAACATGCACTGGACTAATGCACAGACTATCTGAGGTAGCATATATTATGCCTGCCTTGAGGAGTTTCAAAATTTATTTCTTAACTACCTCTCGGAGGTTCGAGTTTAGCCGGCGTTGGGGTTCCACCGATTTCTTTGATGGATCTTCAAGATGTATCCGATGTGCGCATAGATTAGGGGAGATCCCAGTCAGATTGCTGAGTAAGTACCCTAATGCTTTTCTGTACTTACGTAGTTCTCTAAATAAGAGGAATGTATCAGTTTGGTTCAGATTGTCATTAATAATGACAGAGTAAGTTGAGTTCGGGCAGAGATAAGCCTACTTCAGGCCTTCAGGGAGTTCTTTCAGCTCGAGCTTTGGTGCTCTCAATTCGCACCAGTCCTCGGACTTATCTAATCGATCTTCTTCACATAGATTTTTGTCACGAGTATCCTTCGTCTTAATCATGGCTATTGAATTCCCTGAGATCGAGCCCTGAGGTAGACCATCCGCCACTTCCTGAGGTTGGGTAAGAGCTTCCGGTAGTCTGATCATTCCACGAGGTTCTGAGTTGGGTTCTCCCGACTCTGCTCCTGGAGTGTAAGTGTTCAGGAAGTCCTCTAATGACAAACCATATGGGGGATTTTCCATGGTATCAATCCAGAAAGTCTGTTCGTCGAAGGTTGGTTTATTTTCTTGTTTCTTGGTGGTGAAATTCATCATCTTCTCCCCCAGACAGACATCAATCCTCTCCTTTGGTACATCTATCAACACTCCTGCAGTGGCAAGAAAAGGTCTACCAAGTAAGATATCTTGACCTCTATCGTCAAGATCTAGCACCACAAAGTCTATCAAGATCTAGCACTCCCCCACCTTCAGTGGAATATTTTCAAGTCCCCCCTGTGGATACAAGATCCACACCCAATGATTTTAGTAAGAAATAATCAACAAGTAATATTTGCTTTGTAATAGCTTTTTTGATATAAATCAGGCTGAAAAAGATCCCCCTTTACAATGCCTATCTCTCACTCTTTATACATGCTTTTGACTATTAATGCTACCAATAAATTTACAATAAATTGTATGATCTTAATTAGATACATCAATTTTGATTCGGTCTTATGTTGTAACGCTTTGATATTTTGAAATAATTCCCTCTTTTGACTTTACGCTTGTACTACTTTATGCGAGCTGTTGATTCTTTCTGATCTTCTATCAAAGAGTTCGTCACGTCGGATTTCTATCAGTCTGCTGATCCTTCTTCTTGTCTCGAAATCTACTTTGCATGAGCCAGACTGTCTATTGCTTGTCTTGACGAGTCAGCTGAAATGTGTCCTGTGTCTTTAATGGTGATGGATCCTCGGTACGGGATCCGATATCAACGCCCCCTCAGGTTTTTACAGAGATCGGTCAGCAAGGACTAAAGAGAAAACATATGGTTTGAGTGTGAGAAGACCTAGGCGTTTTGTCACAGTGAGGGGCATCACGCTGACGCTGGCTTCCAAATCACACATGCAGTTATGGAATTTCAGATTGCCTATAGTGCATGATAGGGTAAAAGAGCCAGGGTCTGCGAGTTTTTTTTTGAGATTTTGACTTGCATCTAGTTGTTGCATTCTCTGAAGATCGCCATTGCTCTAAACTCAAGTGAGGTTTTTCTTATTAGGATATTCTTTAGACGAGCCTTTAGGTCGGTAACGTTTCTCACCATTTCAACGAATGGTAGCCTCACTTGCTGTTTGGCTATCATGTAGTCAAGTTCCTTTCCTTCGGGAGTTTCTGGGGTTTCAGGTTCATCAATATGTCCATCATAGGTTGACCAATCATCGTCATCCTCCGAACAGTTATTTTGATCATCCTGGTGCTCCTCAGAGGAATCACCATCAGTGCTATGCTCCCCACTTGTGAAGGAAAATCTCCTTCTATAGTGATAGGGTGAACATGCTCTTCTATTTCTCTACCAAGTAATTGTTGAGAGATGAGAAACAAAATTCAGTTAATGACCTAGTTTCCTTAGCCTTGGTCTCTAGAAGCTTTACTTCGGCATCCAGACTGTTGATACCAGATCCTGCACCGAGGATCTATCACCATTAAAGATATGGGACACGTGTCAATCAAGTCATCATGACAAGCGAGAGAGCTCATGTTGCAGATGTAGACCTCAGAGTAAAATGAAGGATCAGTGAGCTAATATGGGAACACAGTAACGGGTCCATAGTGTTCGGAAAACCATAGGAGACCGGAGAAGATAGAGAATTTGTAGAAGGAATCTAAGCATTAAATCAAAGAGCGGAGTTATTTCAAAACCAAATCAAAACCGACATATTTAATTAGAATCATGAGATTTATTGTAATTTATTGATAGTATTGATAGTCAAAAATATGTATAAATAGAAAGCTAAGGGCACTGTAATGGGGATCTTTTTCTGATTTTAAGCAATATATACAATCGGAGCAAATAAACAGCTTTTTTTGGTAAACTATCCTTATTAAAATATCGAGTGTGGATTCTGTATCCACATTTTGGCACTACCACGGTGAGGAAGATTCCTAAAGACTTCAGCCATTGTTGTTGCTGACAGGGGTCAAAAGTAACCCTAGAACTACTCTCTCAAATTAAGAGATCAATTGCAGTACTTAGGGGTCGAATCCACAAGGACTCTGAAAACTCACACAATAGAAACACATGTTCGAGTTAAGCTAGATCAATAAATAAAATATAAATAAAACAATGCAGTAAACGGAATACCAAATTTAACTGGGATTGAATTCAAGTTATTAAAAGCGCTAGACCTAGGGACAATCATCGGAAATAATCAAGAATGTGAACTAGGCAGTTCTATAATCATGTCTAAATTGTTTGTTCGGTTCAAAAACTCATGATACAAATGTGATATCTCATCCAACTCTTGCTGCGACGACATATATCCTGTAAACAGAAGCAAACCAAATCTCTTTGCAAAATACCAATAAATAGAGTCTCTATGATTAACGGGTAAGATATGTTTACACAATTCCTAAACAAACTCTCGCTGCGAAAAGACTGTTTGCTCATCTAAGATTGGGTCAGGATATCAATAGCACTCTCGCCCCTACCAACATTCCTATGATACTAGGATTAAGGTGATCAGTCTTAAAACTAGTGTAATTATCAAATCTAGATGAAGAACATTATAGATAACCGAACATGTCTATGCCTAATTCAACACACCATCATAAACCTTTTGAAACCCTAGATCTAACATGGTGACTACTCAGACATAGAAGAGATATCACAAATAATTGTCTGAATAATACTCATAAAATAAAATAAGAAACAAAGGGAGTGCAAAATTCTTCTCTCTACAAAGTTTGAGATCTAAATCTTCTTTCCAACAAAGCTTTCTCCAAACTTACAATGAAACTTGAAAACTTAGATAATACAATCCTTAGTCTCTGGGACTTCTAAAACATAGTTTAACCTAAAAACACGATTATCCATGAAGTATAAACTTTAGAAACTTATGGGGCAAAGTTATAATTCTTGAAACTTGATAAAAATCGAAGGCGTCATTCACGTCGTGGTTGTGTCAACTGACACAGGAGTGGCCTGTCGGTCGACATGGACATCAATATCTGTCTCCTTGTTATTTTGCTCAGCTACAAGCCTCCAAAAGACTCCAAAGTGCTCATCAGGGTCCAATCCGTGTTTGTACCTAATATGACTTAATATATATACAAAAGACTCCAAAACTAATGCATATATCATGTCATAAAACCATAAAATACATGATATATCAACTCCCCCAGACATAGCTTTTGCTTGCCCTCAAGCAAACAGAAAACTCAATCAAGGAAGAAGTTAGAAAATCGCGGAACTCACCTTCTATTTAGAACATTGTGCTTACCAGTCATCATGTAAGCCACATGGTACAAGAACCATTCCGAGACTAACCACCATGTACATTTACTGTAGTCACTCACAGTCTTCTCAATACCCACCACAACTTAACAACATATCCATTTAGTAAGCCATTTCATTGCTGGGTCTAATTTTCGAATTCAATGTTCAATAACCTTCTAGACTCAGCTGTCATCCTATACCATAACAAGACAAACCTCACAACAACAATGATGTTTTCGTCTCCCCCAGGCTTAAATCCTTAGTTATTTTGGATTTCATAATATTTTCTTTTTCTTTTGTCTATGAAGGTAGGCTATTAAAAGTGAATAGTGGGTCACGGAATCTCTCCTACCCTCACAACAACCCTACTTTCATCATCCCCTTAAGAAGTAGAAATATAGGGGCATAAATTTCTCTTACCCGCTTCTACTTCAGAAAATCACTTGGTCATTCATAGAGTATACCTAAAGGCTTTTATTATTAGTAACAACTTTTGGGGAGACTATACATCATAACTTACTTTGGTTTTATCAGGTCAGGTATGAATGAAAAGTCAAGATCTCAAAAACCAATTTTGTCCATGAGGTAAAAGGAACTGACAGAAATTAGCTCAGGCTATAGCAGGCATCTGTTGTAAGTATGGGGATATCAAGTTAACAGGTCAGACTTGGGGTTTTTCCATTAGTTGAATCTGAATAAGCTCTGCAACAATGGTCACCAGAAGACATAGCAAACAAGAATAGACCAAAATATAGCTCATAGTTCCTGGAAAAGTTTTGACTCAATAAAACAAAGGTTTTGAAAAATAAAAGAAAATATTGGGACTGACTCTCAAAAGAATAAATAGAGTTAGTAACAACCTACCCCAGACTTAAACTACACTGTTCCCTGTGTAATTAAGCTTAAGGAAGGTGATACAAAGGAAAATTATTGAATAGAATTTGAGCTGTTATGTCTTGAAAAACGTGACATGTGATGGTGTGTGTGTTGACCGATAAGAATTCATGACTTTCCTATCAATTCAACTTAATGCAACACAAATCTACACTTAAATCCTTCTAAATTCATCCTAATCAACTAAGATTAGTGACTATTAAGAGCAAAATCGGATGATAAAAGTTATAATTCAACCTTGAAAATTTCAGAATTAAGAATGGAGATTTGAAGAACATACCTTTGATTCTGAGTAAATTGATGATATAGGAGTATGGCGAATGAAAATCTCTTGAGTTTAAAGCCAAAAATCAATTGATTCGGTGAAAAATAGAGAAATCACGAATTTGAGTGATGAGTAGAGGCGGTTTTCACGACAATGGGGAAGATGAAGTCGGGAAGAAAAAGGAAATTAGGTATTTATACTAACCTGGGGTCCGTGTCGACCGACACAAGGTGTGCGTGTCGATCGGCACAAACACAAACCTTGTGTCCCTTGGTCAAAAAATTATGAAAATTTTCTCCAATCCATAAGCAATCTATCCAAAATTTGCATTAAGCACGTCTAGTTCCTGAGACAAAAAAAAACAAAGAAAAATAAGTAACAAGACACATAAAAACGTATTTACAGACTCGCCAGTGGGTTGCCTCCCACTAAGCTCTTATTTTCAGTCATTAGCTTGACTTTGTCAGAATTCAGATGGGTGAGATGTCTGCGGAAGAATCCGGTGGTGGTGAAGACAAAGTCTTTGAACCTGGATCATCCTCACTCAAGTCCAGCATCTTGGGTTTTTGAACCCTATGTATCATCTCTTCCATCACGGCTTGCCCTTTAGCCTTAAACTCCGGGGTGATGATAGCTCTAATCTTGGAAAGTGCTCTTGAACCACTTCCATACAGCAGCTTATACTCAATGATATCATCAACTTGTCTCACAGGAGTCAAAGTCATCAGGGGCTCCTGGGTCACTGCTTTTCTCTGCGGTTTCTTCTTCTTAACCGCAGCTTTCGAATTCTTTGCAATGAACTCTTAGAGTGAATCTTATTCACTTCTTCAACAACAACCTGAGGACTCCACAGCACATATCCTTCCGGATTAGCATCATAAAACACATCAGGATCAACATGTCTCAGAGAGATCCTGCTACTTAGTAAATCAAAGACAGCTCCAACAATAGCAAGGAATGGCCTTCGCAAAATCAAAGGCATATCGGACCCAATGTCCATCTCAACAACATGGAAGTCACAAGGAAGCAGACAGTCACCAACTTGAACTCTCAGATTCTCAATAAAACCCATGGATTTCTTCAGTGAAGCATCAGCCAATGTAATCTCTAATGAAGATCTCCTCATATTGCTGATTCCCAACCTTGTTGCAATGTCATTGGACATAAGATTGATACTAGACCCAGTATCACAGAGTAAATCAGTGAATTTTACTCCAGCAATGGAACAAGGTACAGCACTCTTAGGATCCTCCAACTTGGGGAATTTTCGGAGATAAATCCCATCATGTGGCTGGGTGTGTCGACCGACATGGCCAGCTGCCTGTCGATCGATATGAGCAGAATCAGAACCGTCCTTAGTTGTGACTTGCATCAAAATTTCTGAGATTTGGCGTGGTGTCGACCGGCATGTGGTAGTGGTGTCGATCGATATGAGTTCCGTGATGAGAGTCTCAACTTTTTCCTTAGCTGCAGACTTCTCCAGACTTTCTTTCTTGACTCCTCTCTTGCCCATATTTCCCCAGGACATAAAAACACCACACTGATACTTAAGATTTGCATCAGTTCTTCCAGGTAAGACGCCATCAGGGTGTTTAGTGTTCTCAGCAGATTGAGCAAACTGGGAATCCAACCTCTTGATATGATTGTTCAATGTCTCATACTTCCCATTCAGATTAGCATATAGAGCATCAATCTTACCATTGAAGTCTACAGTCATCTTCTGCTGTCCCTCAAGAATTTGATCAAGTAGATCTTTCATCTCAGAATCCGGAGTCTTAGCAGGTAGATTCTGGTAGTGGGAACTTCAATAGTTCTGGGTGAAACTGGTGTTGTTTCGCTGAGCTTCCTGAACTACAGGCTTGGGCGTGAATCCAGAAGAGTTCTGGTTGTTCCTCAGATTGTTGTAGCCTCTGAAGTTGCCTTGAGAATTACCAAATCTTTGGCCATTGAAACCGGAACCATTCACATAGTTCACATCCTCTTCATTAGCTTCTTCTGCAGCTTCAAAAACCTCAACCTCTTGAACAAAGTGAATCGCTTTCTTGTTCACCAGAAGGTTGTGCACAGTATCAAGCTTTGCCTGGACTTCAGCCATCTGACTGTTGTTCAAACCAGCAGCTAATTTCTTCCTCTCATAATCAGAATTTTTGGAACTATTACTAGATGCCAAGTTCTCAATCAACTCAATAGCTTCAACCGGTGTCCTAGTCTTGAAATTACCATTACTGGCAGCATCTAAAGAAACATGATACCTCCAATCAATTCCGCAAAAGAAAGTCCTTATGAGCTGCAATTTATCAATACCATGGTGCGGAAAATGTCTTTGGTACCCCTTGAACCTCAACCAAGCAGCCTTAAGAGTTTCTACATGCCCCAGAGTGAACTGACTGATCAAATCTCTTAAGTCATCTGTCTTAACATCATCATAGAAGTTATTTAGAAAAGCTGTTTTGATGTTCTTCAAGAGGTCAAAGATCATGGCTGTAATTGCTTCAGCCAGTGAGCAGCTTCCCCAGCAAGAGAGTATGGGAAGAGCTTGCAGAATAGATAGTCTTCAGACACTCCATTGGCTTTAATAATCGAAGCCAAGTGTTCAAACTTCTCTATATGGTCCATAAGGTGTTCAGCATGATGAGCATGGAAAGTGTGTTGCCCCACCAGAGTGTAGTATTGGGGTTTCAACTCAAATCATTCCTCTCAGAAGCAGGAGGACATATAGCAGACCTATTAGTGTAGAACTCATTGGGTATGTAATAATCAGCAAGTGTTCTTCCCACAGCTTCAACCTGAGCATCCAAACCAGTGCGGTTGTACCCTTTGGCAGCATGTCGACCGACAGGCACATCACCGTGTCGGTCGACATGAATAGACTCGTCGACGTTTTTGACAATGGGGTTCCCATCAACATCAAGTTTCTGACCTTGATCATTACACTGGTTGCCCTTTAAGTCAAGTAAGATCCCAGTAGCATCCCTCACAAGAACAACAGTCTTAACCATCTTTGATTTCTTCTGTGCTCTGCGATTAGCTCTCTCTAACCTCCCAATCTCCTCAGTAGCAACTAGTTCTTTACTCTTGTTGCTCCTAAGATTCATGCACCTGAGATAAGAGAAAGTAGAGATGTAAGTAACAAAATAAAAGAAAAACCTTGACTAAACTCTAACTAAAATCTAATGGTGAATTTAGAGTCCCCGGCAACGGCGCCAAAATTCGACAGGAGTCAAAAGTAACCTTAGAACTACTCTATCAAATTAAGAGATCAATTGCAGTACTTAGGGGTCAAATCCACAAGAACTCTGAAAACTCACACAGTAGAAACACATGTTCGAGTTAAGCTAGATCAATAAATAAAATATAAATAAAACAATGCAGTAAACAGAATAGCAAATTTAGCTGGGACTGAATTCAAGTTTTTAAAAGCGCTAGACCTGGGGACAATCAAGAATGTGAACTGGGCAGTTCTATAATCAGGACTAAATTGTTTGTTCGGTTCTTAAACTCGTAACACTAATATGATATCTCATCCAACTCTCGCTGCAACGACATCTATCCTCTAAACAAAAGCAAAACAAATCTCGTTGCAAAATACCAATAAATAGAGTCTCAATGATTAGCGGCTATGACATGTTTACAAAATTCGTAAACCAACTCTCGCTGCGAAAAGGCTGTTTGCTCATCTAAGATTGGGTCATGATATCAATAGCACTCTCGCGCCTACCAACATTCCTATGATACCAGGATTAAAGTAATCAGTCTTAAGACTAGTGTAATTATCAAATCTAGATGAAGAACAATATAGATAACCTAACATGTCTATGCCAATTCAACAAACCATCATAAACCTTTTGAAACCCTAGATCTAACAAGGTGACTACTCAGACATAGAAGACATAACACAAATCATTGTCTGAATAATACTCATAAAATAAAATAAGAAACAAAGGGAGTTCAGAATTCTTCTCTCTACAAAGTTTGAGATCTAAATCTTCTCTCCAACAAAGCTCTCTCCAAACTTACAATGAAACTTGAAAACTTTGACCTAAAACATAGTTTAACCTAAAAACACGATTAGGCATGAAGTATAAACTTTAGAAACTTCTGGGGCAAAGTTGCAATTCTTGAAACTTGATAAAACTCGAAGGTGTCATTCACGTCGCGGTTGTGTCGACCGACACAGGAGTGGCCTGTCGGTCGACATGGACAGCAATATCCGTCTTCTTGTTGCTTTGCTCAGCTACAAGCCTCCATAAGACTCCAAAGTGCTCATCAGGGTCCAATCCATGTTTGTACCTAATAAGACTCAATATATATACAAAAGACTCCAAAACCAATGCATATATCATGTCATAAAACCATAAAATACATAATATATCAGTTGCCTCTAAATACAGAAAATATGTATATACATAAACGCTCAATAAGGAACTCAAACAAGATAAGTGATACACAGAGTTCTAACCCTAAATAAACTACTGCAAGTGCACAGCAAATGTTGTAGTAATATAGGGATCAAATCCACAAGGACCAAGGTTACACTGCAATTCTTTGAGAATGAAACTAAGCTAAGACAACAATATCATTGTTGGTTGTGATGTGAAACAAAAATAGCAAATAAAAATGGTGTAAACTATGAAATAAAAAGTGCTAGGTCGAGGGATATTCGCGGGAACTCAGAGATCATGAATCAGAGAATTATTCAGGGATTATATAAGCACAATCTCAACTCAAACATCAATGTATAACTAATCCACTATCGTGGTATTAATTACTTTATCTAGCAACCTAAGTGCCTAAACTGTCATTTGAACTTAGAATTGTAAACAAGCATTAATGAGCAGGTTCAATATGTTCACTAATCGCCTTAGCATCAGCTTTCATTGGCTAAGGACAATCCGCTCATCTATGTTCTTTTCAAGCAACCTATAACACTTTTGATGAATAGATTAAACCTAAGATCAGAAATTAGGTAGCTAATATAATTCCAGAAATGAGATCAGTCAACTCCTTACATTTATTAAATGGTGGCTAGAGATTTATCAAGAGAAGACATCACTTGGGATAGATGGCGCTTGGTATAAAAATGGCCTTTGGTGTTTAAGTGGAGTTAAGGTGTTTAGAGCATACCATGATTAAAGTGCAGCTATGTTACAGAGTCGCGAGAGAGTATGAACCCATTGATGTTCACAACTTCCAACCACTTCTTCATAACACCTTCCTTTACTTCTTTTCTTCTTGGTTACCCCAGACTTAGATGTTTGTGGGGTTTTTGCATAACTTCACAACTTTTTCTCTTTTTTTCTTGGATTACATGTAATATGAGACAATTTTCGTACATGTTTCCTTTCCTTTTTTTTTTTTTTTTTTTCAAATAAGATTTGAAAGGGAAAACACTACGCAAACATACATTTTCTCTTCTTTTTTCTTGGATTACATGTGCTATGAGACAATTTTCGTACATGTTTCCTTTCCTTTTGTTTTTTTTTTCAAATAAGATTTGAAAGGGGAAACACTACGAAAATATACAAGTCTCAAGCACAAGATGAGTATCTTTCCAAGTCAAGATAACATATAGACCAATTTGCAACCATCTCTTCTTTAGTTCCTTGCATCTTCATCTTCAGTGGTTGGAGAGATGTGTCGGAAATTTCTCTCCTGCATTTCTGCGCATATCTGCCTACAAGCATGAAAAATAAAAGAGTGGTAAAGGCCTGAAGATAAAAATATGGTGTAAGGGTAAAACCACTAAAAATGAGTGGCCATTCAGGATCAGCAAAGAGTGGCAAAGTGGATAAGAAGTCCTGAATGTGCTGCTCGTTTCCCCGATATAATGCCTCTCATGAGAAATAATTGAAGTCATGATTATGGTCTAAGTAAAGTGGAGTTGACGTCCGGTCCAACCTCATTCTCTGTAGGATAAAACTTTAGGGAGAAGATCCTGCAATGAGTGTCTAGGTGATAATCCTGCAAAACTTGTCTTTAGGGAATGCATCAGAACATATAAAAAGTCAAATTCATCATATCATGGGGCATAATTTCCTACAAACTTGACTCGATAAAACCAAAAATTTGAATAGAAAAACATAACTGACTCAAGAAAACAAAACAAAGAAAATGATGTTAGTACACAACGAATACCCTCCCCCAGACTTACTTCGCACCGTCTCGGTGTGAAAATAAATCAAGAGAAAGGTTTAACAAATTCAAATTCAAAGAAAAACAAATAAAAGAGAACTTACTAGTGGGTTGCCTCACGCCAAGCGCTTGTTTAAGGTCTATAGCTTGACCGCTGCTCGAAAGATGTTAATCATGAGAATCAAATGGTTGGACCAATGGTTCTTTGGTCGTTCTCCTATTAACACAATAAACAATATGTGCAAAACTACACACTATTTCACATGGTAGATTGAAAAAATATTCATCAATGGATTTCACTACAAATGTAGCATATAACTTGAAATATTCCTTGATGATTGAATGCTCAGGAGGATCAAATGCATTTAGTGGAAAGATAAATTCAACTTCAGGAATAAACGAGTTCATCACAAAATAGTCAACTTCATCTCCAACAACAGTATAGTCTCAACCTTAGGATTCTTATTCTCATTCAAGATCACATCTATATCAAGCACATCTCCTAGATAAGATTCTTTGAAAAGAAATCTAGATTCCTTAGGTGTTAAAAACTTAAACTCGGGATCATATTCATTCAAAGCACATAAATATTCAAGATCAAAAAAAATTTCATGGTAATCCCTAGCAAGTTTTCCTAACCTTAGATTATCTAGTCTTTGAGACTCACATATTAAATCATAACATTCAATGAGCAAGGGAGTATGTAAACTAGAAGTTACTTCTTCAATGCAAGGCATGTGAATATCCTCAAAATCATGAATTTCAAGGGTTGAATTGCATGTACCTTCTACTTGGGTTGGTGGAACCCAACATACTACCTATTTAAGTTCATGAGCTACCCTTATCTCTCCGAATGTTGGCAACCTTCCTTCAAGGTATGCTCGATGAGACATGATGTTCAATCGGATAAAAGCTGCTGTGTCACTCCTTGTAAATGTTGGATTTTTAATGCAAAGTTCATCAACCTTCACTCTCTGTTCGCATGTAAGAACATTCTCATCAAATGGTGGCTCCATATATTGCTCATCCTGAATGCATTCTTCAAATGTGCCATCTGCTTCTTGTGACCAATGATTGTAATCCATAGCCATAATCAGAAAAAGAAAGAAAAGAAGTTAGAAGAAAAAAAAAAGAAATAAAAAACGAAAAAAAACAAGAAATCTTAGACTAAACTTCAATCCTAGAACTGAAGGTAACGCAATTGGTCCCATGCAACGGCGCCAAAAACTTGATACACCGAGTTTTAACCCTAAATAAGCTACTGCAAGTGCACAACAAATGTTGTAGTAATATAGGGATCGAATCCACAAGGACCAAGGTTACACTGTAATTCTTTGAGAATGAAACTAAGCTAAGACAATAATATGATTATTGGTTGTGATGTGAAACAAAAATAACAAATAAAATGGTGTAAACTAGAAATAAAAGACGCTAGGTCGAGGGATATTTGCGGGAACTCAGAGATCATGAATCAGACAATTATTCAGGGATCATATAAGCACAATCTCAACTCAAAAATCAATGTATAACTAATCCACTGTCATGGTATTAAAACTTTATCTAGCAACCTAAGTGTCTAAACTGTCGTTTGAATTTAGAATTGTAAACAAGCATTAATGAGCAAGTTCAATATGTTCACGGATCGCCTTAGCATCAGGTTTCGTTGGCTAAGGACAATTCGCTCATCTATGTTCTTTTCAAGCAACCTATAACACTTTTGATGAATAGATCAAACCTAGGATTAGAAATTAGGTAGTTAATATAATTCCAGCAATGAGATCAACAATAGATGAAGATATAATAAGATGATTCCCTATCTATGCCCAATTCATTGATTCATAAATTCTTTTGAAAACTCTAAACCTAACTATGTATGTACTCAGACATGGAAGCAGAGAAATCACAAAGAGAATAAGAAGAACTCACAATCAATAAAATAGAAATCCAAAAGGGTTTAAAAATCTTCTCAAGAGATGTAGAGTCAGAGATTCCTCTCCCAAAGCAATAGGTCTAAATAGAAAATAAAGCGTAGCCTAAAAAATGGCTGAAAAATTAAATAAATAAGTTAAAACACGTTTATGGGTCAAATTTCCCTTTTTCTGCGTTTTTGTCGTTTTAGGCTGGAATGGTGTATCTGGACTTCGAATGATCGATCTGAACCTGGAATGATCGATCTGCAGATGTTGGTTGATCTGAAACGATCCGAAAATTCCTTAGGAGTTTGGATTGATCGATCCAATTGTGGATCGATCGATCTGAGGTGGACTCTGCGCTCGCTTCTTTTGCTTGTCAAACTGGACTGCTTTCACGAATATTGCCATAACGTTTGATCGCACCGTTGGATTGACTTCAAACCACTTCCATATGAAAGCTAACTCCCGTTGCTATCTTGTGGCAAATATTTATTAACATCGGTTCGTGAAAAGTCTTTCATCAGATGGAAAACTCCTGAGGTTTCAACATGATTCTTCATCTCCAAATTCGTGTTTTCATACCAAAACAACCTGAAACCTGTGAAGACTCGATGTAGGACTAAAAGACTCTAAATAAGCAATATAAATAAATAAAAGACTCTAAAATCATGGTTAAAATTTGACAAAACCGGAATATATCAATAAGAGCTTGTAGAAAGTACGAGGAATACGTACGCGGAGTGGCTACAAGACCACCGGTTAAAGAGATGGATTTCCCCTTAGAAGAGCTGGGTGCAGCCGGAGTCCGAGTGCCAGGATTACCAGGAGGAGAAGGTGGAAGCATGTCAGCACTAGATTTTGATTTATCTCGAACTGATACATCAGATCCGGAACTCTTCCTTCTACGTTTCAATGATATAATAGGCTCCTCCTCATCAACCTCAACAGGAGGAGGCGGAGCAGAGCAAGAAGGATAGTCAAAGAATGCAAGAAGGGGTCCGACTAGACTAACCTTTCCCATCGAACCAGCGGTCATGGTGTCTATCTTCTCCCGATGGCACTTTCCGACAGCGTCAGTCTCATCCTTCAGACCTTTCCTTGCAGCGTCCCTATCCTTTTTCTCTCGATAAGTCATATGGCCTGGCAACGTCAAGAGCTCGGAGGTTCCCACTTCTCATTGATACCCCAGCAAGGTGGATCCTTTCAAGAGTAAAGAAATTCCAAATGGTGTTTCCTTCAGTAACAACAGTAAAGAAGTCCATAAAGCCTTTCCAAGCAGGGGACGAGGTTTGGACACTACAAAAAAAGTAACAATGAGAATTCAAAATTAAGCCACCAAAAAAACAATAAGCCAAGGGTCGACCACAAAAATATATCTACCAAGGGACGAGGCCCATGAAGACTATAGCATTTCAGACAATCCACTAACCGAGCCAGCATTAATCTTAACAAAAAACCAAGAGTACCTCCAGTGATCATCCTTATCAGGAAATCTGGTGACTAAAGCTCTATCAAAGTGAGGGTAACACGCATAGAAAGCCGGACCGCTTCGGTTGGATAGTCGGACATTGAAAAGTTCAAAAAGATCACTGACACTCAAAGCATATCCGGCTTCCATAGCAACGACAAAAACATATAGAATGGCACAAAGCATGTACGGAGTCATCTGAGGAAACGCCAACCCAAGGGCACGAAGATAGAGAAGAAGGATTTCAGGGATAGGAAAGAATAACCCCCATCCGGTAAGATAAACCGAGTAAATACTGAACCATCCAGGGCGGCCCGATTCTGTAGATTCCTCTGGGGTCGGAAGAGAGAATTTGACCTCCGGCGGAACCCGACAAATGGTCTTCAAAGTCTGGAGGTGTTCATCTTCTGTAATTATCGATTGAGGATGAAGACCAAATTTGTCATTTGCTCTTATAGGACGAGCAGCCAAAATTTCGAACCACTAGCCATTCTTGAAGAAGATTGTAAGGAATTGGAGAAACAGTGAAAGACAAGAAATTTTACGAGTAAAGAGTAAAGTAAGAAGGAGAAGAAAAGAAATACCTTATTAAACGATTGGATGAAAAACTGCCTCGAACTTTGTGGGGGAAGAGGAGTTTTTCTAATTTTTAAATAAATAAAATTAGGAGTAAATGGAAACGTGTGTCAAGGCCGTTACATAGAGTAATCATAAAATCCAAGATTTGATGTGTAAGGGTAAAAGGAAATAAAATTGACATTTATCACTTAAGTCTCCCGAACTGAAAATCTGCTCGCAAGACTTGGGGGGCAAATGTTGATACCCAATCCTGCACCAAAGATCTATTACCATTAAAGATACGAGACACGTGTCAATCAATTCATCATGACAAGCGAGAGAGCTCGGTTTGCAGAAGTAGATCTCAAAGTAAAATGAAGGAATCAGCGAGCTAATATGGGATCAAAGTAACGGGTCCAGAGAGTTTGGAAAACCATAGGAGAACGAAGAAGATAGAGAGTTCGTAGAAGGAATCTAAGCATTAAATCAAAGAGCAGAGTTATTTCAAAAGTATCAGACGTTACAACATTCAAGACCGAATCAAAACCGACATAATTAATTAGAATCATGAGATTTATTGTAATTTATTGATAGTATTGATAGTCAAAAGTATGTATAAATAGAAAGCAAAGGGTGTTTATCTCAGTCTGCATCCTTGGACTGCATCTCTACGATGTGCTGAAACATGGATTCAATTTCGCCAAGAGAACCAGCATTCTCATATTGATTGAATCCATATCCAGCCTTTTCATGATACTCCATCTGGTATGATTCGGTTGGAGGTTGAATTAAAGAGTTTAACTGAGTGTTATAAGGATTATTCCATTGTTCCCTCGGATTTCTAGTTGGGTAGACATTATAGGTAGAATTAGGAGTGCTCCTAAAGTTTTGGTTGATACTTCTGCTTGGAAAGTTTCTTTGTCTGCCCATAAAATTAATATCTTCTACCCACTCAGTTTTATCATCATATTCAAAATCATCAATCAACCTTACTAACCTTTTTGAGTTGTTTGGAATCATATTCACCTTGGAAGTGAGACCTTTCTTGTAAACTTCCTTGTCAACTTCTCTATGCTCAAGACTTGTAAATCATTAGAAGCCTTGCTCCTTAATTGCATACACCTGAGAAAGTTGAAGAAGTTTGAAAGTCAGATCCGATTAAGAGGCTCTGGGATCGATCGATCTTGGAAGGGATCGGTCGATCTCGAGAGAAAATGAATCGATCGATCTCTAAAGGGATCGGTTGATCGTGCAAAAAGTAGGATCGATCGATCTAATGTGGATCGGTCGATCTCATAGATGTAAAAATGCAGAAAATAAAATATCGTATACTAGGTCTAAAACTTAGATCTAGAGGCTACAATTACTCTTCGACAACGGCGCCAAAAATTTGATGTGGTTTATTTATCAGGTTTTACCCAAACCAATAGTTTCCGCAAGTGCACGGTTGTGCCCAGTAGTATAGAGGTGTGATCGAATCCACAGAAAATAAAGAGCGCTTTAGATCTGTAGATCTAAATAGAGATAGGATGAAAATTAGAAATTTTTGTCACAAAAAATAAAATCTGAAAATATTTAAATAAGGAAACAAAAATCAATTAAATCGAATGTTGGGATCTGAGAAATTGCAAGGATTTAAATAAATTAAAAGGATATTTAACCGAATTAGCAATTTAATGATCTAGATTTAGAAATCAAACACTGTAACCAAATAAATCTCTTTTGTTTAAAAGGAAATATTATTCTAGCATAAATCCGTTAGGACCCTTTGTTAGCATGTATTAACAAGTTTGATAAAGTTCACTTGTAGATCCAGCCTCAACTCTTGGAAAACTGGAAATCAAGCGTACAAATTATAGATTCGGGGTAGAATAATCAGCACTAGCTGTATTATAAAACCCTATGAATCATTTGGTAGATTCGTCAACCTAACAAAATCATTTGTTTCATAGAAGTAGAGACCTAATAATCATAACCCTAATCTATAACAATAACCGAATTAAACATTAAATCCCTTTGAATAAATACCATCTCCCAAGATGCAGATCTACTCAACCATGGCAATGGGTTGATAGATCATGATGTTGCATGGTATGAAATGCAAAGAAAGAGATGAAGACAGAATGTAGATCTGAAAATGCAATGGAAAATATTATAGATCTGAGAAAAACCAATGTAAAAGTTTACAGATCTAAAATGAAAATGAAAATGAAAATGATGAAGTAACTGAAAAATCGTGTTTAGGGCTTCTGGGCCGCTCAAGAAATGAACCCTATTTATAGAGAGTCTTCTAGGTCAAAAATTGGAGTTAATGTGCGATTTCAAGAATATTCCTTATCCGGATTGATCGATCCGATCTCCTTCCTTTGATTCGTGCCACCTCATAGATTCCTTTGACTGACCGATCTGCTTTGGGATCGGTCGATTCTCTTCATGCTTGGTCGATCCTTTTCAGGATCGGTCAATCCCAGAGTGTCTCCAAAATCCAATGAAGTGTAAACACGTCCAAAGTTTCTCCATTTTGCCCATTTTAGCTCCAATGAAGTGTAAACCTAAAAGGACACCAAAACTGGCCAGAAGGACACAAAACCTAACTCTAGACTCAATAAAACATGTAAAAACAATAGTAAAAACTAGTGAAAATATAGAATCATCAGATAGTATCAAGTATTTAAAGCCTCTCGAGATTATAACTCATTTGATCAAGTATTTCTTGGAAATTCTTTTACCTTACTAATTTTCGTAGCTGCGGAAGGTGCCGGCTAGGGTTTTGGTATGAAAAGTTGGCCATCTTCAAATCTGAGCTTCTTCCAAAAAATTCCCAATGGTCAACTTCTCAGTGTATATCAATTTGGACCACTTTGGCTCGAGTAGATTTCAATATTCTTTTACTTTGGAACCATGATGCTTAAAAGCTTATAATCTCCCAACCATGAATCCTTTTCAAAAAAGAAACTCTGCCATTACTCCTAGAATACCCATATGATGTTGAGTATCTGATCCTTGATCATTTGGTTGAGTAGAACTTGAAAATTCTTCAATGAGACATGAATGACCTAGTCGCGGCTTAGAACATGATGTACTTGGCCTTGACTTGGTTAAATCCAATGAATGAGGTTGGGGAATGTTTCATAGCTCCATGGGATCATATTATTAGCTTGGGAAGACTCCATTTGATCAGAAGTGCAACGAGTACCATCTTTTACGAAAATTCTCAAAAACCTCGGTCACTGGCCCTCGTGACCGAGGTTTGGCCTTGTTCGGGCCTCGGTCTCTGGGCTTGTGACCGGGGTCTGGCCTTCATTGGGCCTCGGTCACAGGGCTTGTGACCAAGGTCTGGCCTTGTGTGGCCTTGGTCATATCCATCGTGACCCAAGGCTATCCTTCTTCTTCTTTTTCATTTTTCTGTTTTCTTCTTCTGTATTTTATTTTGTTGTTTATGTGAAACCTGAGATAAAACATGCAAAGATCAAAAGAAAAATGAAATCTAATCTAAAAAAGTAAAAGAAATTTTACAAGTGGGTTTCCTCCCACAAAGCGCACTTGTTTAAAGTGTTTGGCTAGACTTGGGCAGCTGATTAAGCTTGAGAAGGTCTAACCTTGGAGATTGATATCTCCTTAGCTTCCTTAAAGTCTTGATAGTCAGCTCCATCTTCTATCATAAGTTGTCCTTTTGATGCAGTTTCAAACACTTTGGCTTGAAGAAGAACTTCCTTGGTATGCCTTATTATCTCTTCAATCCAATCCTTGCTTTCCTTGCTAAGTTCTGGAGGGACAATGATCTTGATCTTCGAGATCTGGGGCAGCTTGGGAGGCTTTGATGGTAGCTTCCGAGTTCTCTTAATGAAACACTTAGTTCCCAAATTGGTCTTATAAACTCGGGATCCATTGATTATTCATCAAATTTTGGAGCTCACTGCTTCATAGTAGAGAGAGTTGGATATAATACCTTTTTGTTGATATTGGTGAAGGTTGTCCTCTTATTTTTGTGGTCGATGATGGCTCCCACAGTGGCAAGGAATGGCCTTCCCAAGATCAAAGGTCTCTCATTCTCCTCATCCATCTCAAGAATGTGATAATCTGTAGGGACTATGTAGTCTTCTACAACTAGTTGCAAATCGCGAACTAGTCCATCAGAGATCTTCTGCGATGAGTCTCCAAACACAAGACTCAAATTGGATGGAGACAAGTCTTTAAGTCCAAGTTTCTCTGCAACATTTCTCTACATAACATTCACATTAGCACCAGAATCACATAGAGAGTCAGAAAATTCAATGTCTGTTATGGAGCATGAGCAAACAAAGCATATAAGATCTTCCACTTTTGGTAGTCTCCTCAATGGATAGTGTTGTTGCTCGCCATCTTGCATGGTGCGTGTCACATACACCATGTCTTCATGAGAATCAAAAAGTGGAACCAATGGCTCACTCACACGGCTTGTAAGGTCTCGAACAATGGAGATTACATTGCAGTAACCTTTAGGATTCTCCTTGGGCTTTCCCAGAAGTACACCAAATTTTCTTGGGGCATGATTTGCGGTTTGAGCAACCTGAGTTTCCATCTTCTTCACAAATGTGGAAAGGCCTTCAAACTTACCATTCAACTCGTCATAGATGTTATCCACCTTGACATTGATATCCCTTTTTGCTTGTTGATGAGAAACAAGCAATTCCAGCATCATAGTTTCAAGTCTATCACCTTGGGACATTGGGACTTGAGCTTTTGCTGCTAGGAAGGGCACCTAGTTATTGTTGTTGAATGGAGGTCGCGGCTGAAAATTGCCACCAAAGTTGTTGTTGTTTTTTTGAAACCGGTTTTGAAAATGGTCTCTGTTGTTGCCGCGGATAGGTCTGGTCCTGAGGGTTCTCAACATTTGGATTCCTATAAGATAGGTTAGAATTGTACTGGAAGTTGTTGTTGAAGTTGTTGTTGTAGCCACGGTTCGGATAAGAGCCTTGAGTACTAAGTTAACATCTTCTTATTGATCCAATGAATTATTAAACTCTTGGAAACCATCATTGTTTCCATTACCAATTGTCTCGCAAGCATTGACAACATGGTTTTAATTATTTAGAAGTTGGTTCATCATGTTCTTGAGCTCAGTGATCTGCTTAGCATCAGAATCACTAGAAAGTATGGTTCTATCAAAATATGTGCAAGTGTTGCTACTACTTGCAGCAAGGTTCTCGATGAGAGCTCTTCCTTCTAGGACAGTCTTAGTAGTGAAATCTCTATTGCTGGCTATGTCAAGTGATAACTAAAACTTCGGATGTAATTCTCTATAGAAAGTACTTAGAATATTACCTTCACTGAAACCATGGTGAGGATAATCACGTTCATAGTCCTTAAATCACTCACATGCTTCATAGAATGTCTCGACATGTACTTGTTGAAAACTCTAAAGTTTGTTCCTAAGATAGTTGGATCTCGACTTTGTGTAGAAGTGGTTGAGAAAAGTTGACTTGCATCCTTCCCAAATAGTGATCGATCCAGGGGGTAAAGACTTCAACTATCTATGAGCCTTGTCATCTAGAGAGAAAGGAAAAATCTTACACTTCAAATAGTCTTCAGGCACTCTATTGGTTCTCGTAGTGCTGCAGATTTCTTCAAAAAGATCGATGTGATCCATAGGATGTTCCGTGGTAAGACCATGGAACTGGTGTAAGAATATTAGCGGAATGGAGATGGAGAATGAGAAAATATAAGATTAAGAGATTCATAGAATGAGAGATTAAGAGAATGAGTAACAAGATTTAGTAACCATAATAATCAAGAATAAGAACAAGTATGAGAGAATTTTGTATCTATGGAGAAAATACAGCCCCAAAGGGCTTTAGCCCTAAAGGAGGCGGAATATTAGGTTTTTATTTTATTTTACAGAGTGTCTCCGTCCTTTAATAGTTATAAGGAGAAGTCTATTCTATTTTAACCAAATAGGATAGAGTACGTAAATAAATACAGCTTGGACATTCTATTTTACATTCTATTTTAACTATATATAATAGACCGCATTCTTGATCTCAATATAGACTGTCTTCTTCATATAGAATAGAACGCCTTCTTGATCTCAATATAGAGCATCTTATTGATCTCAATAATAGAACGTCTTCTTGATCTCAATATAGAACGTCTTTTCTTCATGTAGAATAGAACGCCTTCTTGATCTCAATACTCCCCCTCGAGCTTAGCCGTCGTTGGAACAAAGACTAAGCTTGGACCTACATAGGCGTTACCTCAGTTAAAAACCTCATCATAGAAAAAACCACTTGGGAAAAAATCAATGATGAGGAAAAGAGCATAACGTCTATGAGTAGGGGATATGGTCAAGGGTGATAGAGTAGCGAGAAGACTTCAAGTACTTATGATCTTCAAGGATAGCTTTGAGCCACTCCGGCTTCTCTAGACTTCCTTTTGTCCGATCTCTTGCTTCTGTTTGCTTTTGATTTCCTCCTTTGGTACTTGGGAAGAATCCATAGATGGTCTGACCTTATGTTGGCGATGATGAATATTGCTTCATGTGAATCATATAGCAAGACTCAGCATTTGCTTTCTCAAATTTTGCTTAGCTTAGTAACTAGCTTTAAGTGGAGACTTCTTGGATGAGCTTCACGTGGTCTTGATACACAGTGGTAGGTTTTGGCTTCACCCTTGGACTGAATGCACAGGAAAATGAGATTGATCACAATGGAGTTGGTCTTGAGAGGTTCAGATTGGACCAACGCATTCAGAATCAAAGACTTCGTGAGTGATTCTTCACACCAGCTTGAGACTCAGAACACACCTCTTACGCTCTTGTCTTTACCCCATTTCAACACTTGCTCTTGCCTTGACTACTTTAAACAAAACGCCTTTGATTAGACAGCCTTTGCTTTGCCAACCAAAAACCACCTTTTGATTCAGGCTTGAATCTTGAATTCTCCCCCTCAAGCTTAAGTGGAGGGACTCCCCCTTAAGCTTGCAACATAACAATATTCTCCTCCTTTATCCTCAACGTCTATACGTATAGTGCAAGGTAGGAGTAATTTTATCTTCACGGTTTGTATCCTACAAACATGGTGTGAGGTTTCTGTAGTAATTCCTTCATTGCTTGATCCCCAATCTTGATATGAAGCCTTTCTTTGGTAGAAACTTGGAACTCCACTTATCCTTTCGTTGGTAGAAACCCATTTTTCACCAGACAGACCACTCTCCATTCAAAAGAGCATAACTTGCTAACCATAACCCATAAACTCTTCAAACTGGTTCCATACGAACACCAACTCTTGTAGTCTTTTGTGTCCAAATATCGTCAATAGCAGAGCGTTGTAAGTCTTTCAACGGATAGAAAACTTATGATGGACCAACACTTCTTTACTTCATTTCTTCTCATGTGATCTTTTATTTGCTTCCAAACTTCTTGAGATAATAGTCACGGCTCTTACTCCTTTGCACCTTCATCAAGAGATACAAAATTTTAAAGCATTTGCCGTGGGATTTTAAGAAGTTTATATAACAAAATTGAAGATGATAAGTAAGAGAAATGAATTTAACAAGTTCAAGAAAAAAAATGTAACTTTAAGCATGATATAATCAATAAGAGTTTAGAGAGTTGTCCTTTTGGTTTATGATCCGGTGAATAGGTATGGCGAGTTGGTTCATGATTTGAGAACACCTTGAGTAGATCTTCTCCTCAACATCTCTTGAGTAACACCTTTCTGTATCCAGCTTATTAATGTACATGATCCAAGAACTTCTTGACTCCATTTCTTCTTGATGTGTCCCTTCTCCTATAACACTTCTCTCACCAAGAATAGTCCCGGCTTTCCTTGTTTAAATCCTTCATAGAGGATTTAAATGCAGTAAGTAATTGCCATGGGAGTTTAAGAAGTGAATATAAAATTAGTTTGCATTTTAAAGAGATAGGAGTCATAATTCACAAGGCTCAAGATTATTCATAGAACTGAAAATGTAGAGTGTACTCCCTTTTCTTTGTAGAGGTTTGTGAGTCAAGCTACACACAGTTTCTTCACTACTTGCTCCTTGATGTTTTGTTCTTAGCCTAGGGTCAACTATTGTTTGTGACAACATATTGCGAGTTCCCATTATGAGCATACCTATGCATACACAAGGATTAGCAGTAAAAAAACATTTTCTCTTTATGGTTCTTCACCATAAAGACTATTTACTCTCTTATGAGAGATTGGATTTAATTATGATCTTAGGAGTTTTTAAATTACTAAGATATGACACTCGGACCAAAATTTTATCCTTAACAAAATTAAGATGATTCAAAGTCATAGTATGCTTCTCATTCATAAGAAGGAAATCAGACTAAGATTTCATCTTTCCATTTGAAAACAAGAGATGAACAATGATTTATTTGGAAATATTTTTCAAAGCATTTTCCCAGATCAATGTTCATCTTTTGAAAAACAACCAAGGACTTAAGTGCTTAGAAGCGGTCCAAGGTTTTAGGAATAACCAGAGAAATTTTGGATTCAGCAGGGCCTGAAAGCTTAAAACTCCATTGAGTAAAAGCGACCAAGGTTCACATTCCTTTGGAAATTTTAACAAAAATGAGACTTGGATTCATCAAGGATTTGTGCTTTTACTCATGAAATTTTAGCTTTACCAAGGTACTCTTCCCATTGGATTTGGATTCATCATGGCTTTATGCTCTTACTCATATGAGTTAGGCTTTACCAAGGTTCTCTTCTTTTTGACAAATGATATTCCACACCTTAGATCTTTAGTTCATATGAATCAAGCATCTTTTCAAGTATGGTTCTTTTAAAATGGCTTAAATTGCATATCCTAAACAAAAAATCCAATGAACTTCATGTCCATTAATTTCAATAGTGATCGGGATCCATTCAAGGTTTTAAAATTATTATGGATGCAACTGAACGGCTCATTTTAAAACTAAAGTAAACACACATATATACCACGATCCTAGGTGCATTAGATCTATAGAAATCAAGCACCATTCAGCGTGGGTTCCTTATTTTGAATCAACCAAATCGCAAATATAAAGCAAAAAATACAATGGATTTCACTTTTCTATTCCAATGGAACTAGAAATTCATCCAAGGTTTTGATTTTTTTTTACTTTAAACAATAACAAATGTGATTTTGAGTTTTATTCAAAACTAACTATGACTCAGAGAAGACAATTGAGGCTTAGGGATGTGAGAAAAGAAACAGAGCCAAGCAAACCATGGTTCCAAAGATACCAATGGATAAGCACTTTTAAGGCAACAAATTTCTTTTCTTCCCTTGTGGTTCTTCCCCACGCCTCAGATCCTTCTCTTCACTGTCACAAAGGATCTAATAAAATGGCTTGGAGAAGAAGATGGAGCTTAAAAGAGAATAGAAACCATTGAGCCAAGCTAAGCCATTAAAATGGAGAGGCGTTTTAGGCATCACCCAGAGTTCTCATGTCTCCATCTTATTTCTTTATTGCCATAAAAAGGATGCAAGATCTACTTGCTCTGATACCATGTAAGAATATTTACGGAATGGATTTGGAGAATGAGAGAATATAATATTAAGAGATTCATAGATTGAGAGATTAAGAGAATGAGTAACAAGATTTAGTAACCAATAATCAAGAATAAGAACAAGTATGAGAGAATTTCGTATCTATGGAAAATACAGCCCCAAAGGACTTTAGCCCTGAAGGAGGCGGAATATTAGGTCTTTTTTTTTATTTTACAGATTGTCTTCGTCCTTTTATAGTTATAAGGAGAAGTCTATTCTATTTTAACCAAATAGAATAGAGTATGTACATAAATACAGCTGGGACATTCTATTTTACATTCTATTTTAACTATATATAATAGAGCGCATTCTTGATCTCAATATAGACTGTCTTCTTCATATAGAATAGAACGCCTTCTTGATCTCAATATAGAACGTCTTATTGATCTTAATAATTGAACGTCTTCTTGATCTCAATATAGAACGTCTTTTCTTCATATAGAATAGAATGCCTTCTTGATCTCAATAACTGGTTCTGCTTCACCAAACCAAATGATTTGAGGTTTAATCTCATAGTAACGCCTTGGTGGATTGGGAACTTGTATAGCAGCTCAGTCTTGAGGATACTGATTAGGTATGTCAAAGTCAGCTATTGTACGGTTCTGATTGGCACGCCTTAAAGGGTGCACATAAGCAGCTTTTCTAGCATGTTGTGGTGCATAGACAACATCAGGAGGCTGGTGTGGAGCATTGAGATTATCTCCTATGCCTATATGATCAGCTTCTCGTGGAGCTTGATTGCAGATCTCCAGAGGATCCACAGGTGCTTCAGCAGGTTCGTAGATGGGGTTATCATCCTCATCATGCATCTGTTGCCTATCAGCATCATTGACAACAACTTGGTGGTCGACGTCAAGAACACCTTGGTCTTGGTTCCTTAACTCGACCATGTTTTGTTGTTGTCTCCGAAGGTTTCTGAGTTCACATTCAAGTTGGTCTATGTCTTGTATTGGAGTCATGGCTTCTGAGTTTTGGCTCTTTGTCATGCACTTTGAATCCTCAGATAGAAACAAGAAAGGACCACAGAGGTTATGGAGAACAAAAGAGTAAAAGCAAATAAAATTGAAAGATTCAAATGAAAAATTCAAAGTATCTTAGGCGAGAGATCTTATCGAATTCAAAGGTAGCTTGTAGACTCCCTGGCAACAACGCCAAATACTTGATGTGTCATAAAGTTTTCTTCAAGGAAAACACAATGATGTAACTGCAACTGCACAGAAAAATCAGTAGTAGTACTTAAGGTATCGATCTCACAGAGAGTAACTAGTACGTGGATTGAATTCAAGCAAAGGTATCAAACTAAAACAATGCAATAAAAAGGGGGTTTTGTGTTTTCAAGTGAATGAATGCAGCAAGTGAATGAATGAAAGCAACTGAATGAATGTGTGTAACAATATGATCAAAGGTTTGGGCTTCTAGGGTTGATCTAGGGTTTCCATGGTCCTAAACAAGCAGGTGATAGATCTATATGCAATATGTTTTCATCAATGTTTCTCAACAACAAACACGGATACACACCCAAGCCATAATTCATGACAGAGGCGTCTTAAGTCACCACATCCTGGTACTCAACTTCCGCAGGCAACAAAATGCCTAGACCAGCTGAATAAACAAGTTTTATATGTTCACAAAGTCCTATAACTCAACTATCGCAGGTTATAACACGAGGCTTCGGTAATACTAGGTACGAGAAGTAGGTTTATGTGGACAGCGCTCATATTCTCCCAATTCAGTGCTTGGTGATCAATTCAAGCAACACACATTAAGTAAAAGATATTCCAAGAAAACTCAAATAATATATGAAAATCGGATCTAACAACCTAAGTGAATGCAACCATGTAATCCCCTTGATATCACCCCATTAAACCCAACAAGAGAATTAATCGCTCATGATGCAAAGAAACACAATAGACATTGAAAAGAACATCATAAACGAATCAATATTACAAAGTGGGTTCAAAAGAATCTTCTCTAGATGTCACAAAAGATAGCTTGTATTCCCAATGAGCAAGTACAAAGAGTAGAGAAAAGAGAAACAATGAAGAACAGAGATGAAACTTCAAGAGATGCGGCTTCTAGGCTTGGACGACGAAGGAGGATGAAGCGGCAGCTTTGAGGTGGTATTAGGTCGTGTATATCCTTGTCTAACTCCTAGAGGGGCTCTCCTTTGTGGGCTTAGCCGTCCTTTGCGTTTCAAAACCCTAGGAAATGATTTATATAGGCTCTCCCACAAAATTAGGTCAAGAGGCATCAAAACTACATCATTTTGGTAAGTATGGAGGCAATGGGACGAGTGTGGTCTTGGGCTGACGTCCCTTGGTCAGAATAGGTCGGCACCGGTCACTAATACCGTGCCCGGGGTCATCAAGTGGGCTAGCCTCGGTCACAAGCATTTTGACCGAGGTGGACATGTCTTCACTCTTTGGGATTCATCTTCCAAACGGCTGAATGGATTGCTTCGATTATGATCCAAAGTGAAGCTTGACTCTTACAGCTTTCCATGGATAAAAAGAACTCCAAAATTGGTTCATAGGAAGGTCTTCAAATGTTTCCCAACTTCTGATGCTCCGAAACTGCCTTCAAAACGTGTTTTGCTTGTCTTTGGGTCTTTTTTGCTCCAAAACTCCCAAAGTGACAGGGGTCAAATATAACCCTAGAACTACTCTCTCAAATTAAGAGATCGATTGCAGCACTTAGGGGTCAAATCCACAAGGACTCTGAAAACTCACATAATAGAAACACAAGTTCGAGTTAAGCTAGATCAATAAAATAGCAATAAATAAAGCAATGCAATAAATGAAATAGCAAATTAAACTAGGATAAATTCAAGTGATTAAAAGTGCTAGATCTAGGGATAACCATCAAGAATAATCAGGAATGTGAACTGGGCAATTCTATAATTAGGACTAAATTGTTTGTTCGGTTCTTAAACTTGTAACACTAATATGATATCTCATCCAACACTCGCTGTAACAACATCTATCCTCTAAACAGAAGCAAACCAAATCTCTTTGCGAAATACCAATAAATAGAGTCTCTATGATTAGCGGCTACGATATGTTTACAAAATTCATAAACCAACTCTTGCTGCGAAAAGGCTGTTTGCTCATCAAATATTGGGTCAGGATATCAATAGCATTCTCGAGCCTACCAACATTCGTATGATACCAGGATTAAGGTGATCAGTCTTAAGACTAGTGTGATAATCAAATCTAGATGAAGAACATTATAGATAACCTAACATGTCTATGCCCAATTCAACAAACCATAATAAACCTTTTGAAACATTAGATATAACAAGGTGACTACTAAGACATAGAAAAGAAAACACAAATCATTGTCTGAATAATACTCATGAAATAGAAATAAGAAATAAAGGGAGTTCATAATCTTCTCTCTACAAAGTTTGAGATCTGAATCTCTCTCCAGAACTTCCTTGAAACTTACAATGAAAAATTAGAACTTAGAAAACTCAATACAACTCAAAACTTAGTCTCTAGGATTTCTAAAACATAGTTTAACCTAAAAACACGATTAGACATGAAATATAAACTTTAGAAACTTCTGGGGCAAAGTTGTAATTCTTGAATCTTGATAAAACTTGAAGGCGTCATTCACGTCGTGGTTGTGTTGACCGACACAGGAATTGCCTGTCGGTCGACAGCAATAATCGTCTCCTTGTTGTTTTGCTCAGTTAAAGGCCTCCAAAAGCTCCAAAGTGCTCATCAAGGTCCAATCCGTGTTTGTACCTAATAAGACTCAATATATATACAAAAGACTCTAAAACAATAGCATATATCATGTCATAAAACCATAAAATACATGATATATCAACTCCCCTAGACTTAGCTTTTGCTTGCCCTCAAGCAAACAGAAAACTGAATCAAGGAAGAAGTTTGAAAATCGCTAAACTCACATACTCTTTAGAACATTGTGCTTACCAGTCATCATGTTATCCACATGGTAAGAACTATTCAGAGACTAACAACCATGTACATTCACTGTAGTCACTCGCAGTCTTCTCTATACCCACCAACTTAACAACATATCCCTTTAGTAAGCCATTAATCGCTGGGTCTCATTTCTGAATTCAGTGTTCAAGAGCCTTCTAGACTCAGCTCTCATCCTATACCATAACAAGACAAACCTCCAACAATGATGTTTTTGACTCCCCCAGATTTAAATCCTTGGTTATTTTGGATTTCATATTATTTTCTTTTTGTTTATGAAGGTAAGCTATTAGAAGTGAATAGTGGGTCACGGGGTCTCTCCTACCCTCACAGCAACCCTACTTTCATCATCTCCTTAAGAAGTAGAAATGTGGGGGCATAGGTTTCTCTTACCCGCTTCTACTTCAGAGAATCACTTGGTCATTCATAAACTATACCTTAAAGGGTTTTATTATTAGTAACAACTTTTGGGGAGACTAGACATCATAACTTACTTTGGTTTTATCAGGTCAGGTATGAATGAAAAGTCAAGCTCTCAAACACCAAATTCGTCCATGAGGTAAAAGGAACTGACAGAAATTAGCTCAGGCTATAGCGGGCATCTGTTGTAAGTATGGGGATCTCAAGTTAACCGGTCAGACTTGGGGGTTTTCCATTAGTTTAATATGAATAAGCTCTGCAACAATGGTCACCATAAAACATAGCAAACAACAATAGACCAAGAGATAACTCATAGTTTCTAACAAATTTTTGACTCAACAAAAATTTTGAAAAATAAAAATAAAAATTGGGACTGACTCTCAAAATAATAAATAGAGTTAGTAACAACCTCCCACAGACTTAAACTACACTGTCCCCAGTGTAATTAAGCTTAATGAAGGTGATAAATAGGAACAATGTTGAATAGAAATTGAACTGTTATGTTTTGAAAAATCGTGACATGTGATGGTGTGTGTGTGTCGACCGACACACATCTTACGGGTCGGTCGACCCGAGCAAGATTATGTGTTTCCAAAGTTCTGACACCATTCAACTGATTAATCAATTCATTTTCTGACATTAGATCCTGATTAAGAGCTCCAAACATGTCAAATAGCAAGATAAAGAATAACATAATAGGTTCAACAATATTCAATAGGACTTAGCAATAAGTAAAAGAGAGAAAATACGATAGAGTGGGTTGCCTCTCACTAAGCGCTTGTTTAAAGTCATGAGCTAGACGTATGGTAGTGAATTAGGTCGATGGAGGCTATTCTAGGTCCAAACGATGTCTATCAGGAACCGTCGTCTCTGCCCAATAATGCTTGGCTTGCTGACCATTGACTGTAAAGTCTTCTCCATTGGGGTTGTTCAAGACCAAAGCACCATATGGACGAACCTCTTTGATTGTGAAGCAACCTGACCAACGAGAACGCAATTTCCCATGGAATAAATTCAAATGGGAATTGTAAAGAAGTACCTGGTCGTTAGGCTCAAAAGTTCTGAGAATGATCTTCTTTTCATGATACGCCTTAGTCCTTCCTTGTACAATTTTGAATTGCCGTAGGCTTGATGTCTTATCTCATCTAACTCATTCAGCTGTATCAACCTCCTTTCAGCAGCAGGTTTGATATCAAAGTTCAGCAACTTAATAGCCCAGGTGGCATTATGTTCAAGTTCAACCGGGAGATGACAAGATTTCCCATAAAGAAGATGGAAAGGTGTGGTTCCAAGTGGTGTCTTATAGGCTGTCCGATATGCCCACAGTACATTTTCCAGTTTTGTGGAACTAATCCTTACGTGTCTGACCTACTTTCTTCTCAAGGATCTCCTTAGTCTGCCTATTCAAAACTTCCACTTGACCACTTGTCTGTGGGTGATAAGGTGTCACTACACGGTGTTGCACTCCATGCTTCTTCAAAAGTTTAGCAAATACCTTATTGATAAAGTGTGATCCCCCATCGCTAATGATTATGCGAGGCACTCCAAACCTTGGAAAGATTATAGACTTGAAAGGTTTGATCACAACCGCTGCATCATTGGTGGGACTAGCTATCGCTTCCACCCATTTAAATACATAATCCACAGAAACAAGGATGTACCTATTCCCAAAATATGATGGGAAGGGACCCATGAAATCAATGCCCCAGCAATCAAATACTTCTACCTCTAGAATAAAGTTATGTGGCATCGCATTCCTCTTCGACACAGGTGTAGTCTGTCGGTCGACATGTGTGTTAACTCGTCCGTCCTCAGAAATTTCTCCATCCAAACTTGTTTCCACAAAATAGACATTCTCCTCAGGTAAGAAATCATTGATAGGCACGTCATCAGTGATCCTTATCCTTGAGAGATGATCAGCAACTCCATTCTCAATGCCTTTCTTGTCTCTAACCTCAATATTGAACTCTTGGAGAAGGAGTGTCCATCTTAACAACCTTGATTTTGCATCCTTCTTTTGCATCAAGTATTTCAAAGCAGCATGATCTGTATGAACAATCAGTTTAGAACCCACAAGATAGTTCCTGAACTTCTCCACAGAAAATACCACAGCCAATAATTCTTTCTCAGTTCTTTTGAGCATCATCCAATGTCTTACTTTTATAGTACACATCATCTAGTTTTTTGTCCTTTCTTTGACCCAATACAGCACCAACAGCATAATCACTTGCATCACATATTACCTCAAAAGGTAATTCCCAATCTGGTGGTTGCACAACAGGAGTACTAACCAAAACCTTCTTGATATGTTCAAAAGCTGCAAGACACTCAGGTTTAAAATCAAACTTAACCTCCTTACACAGCAGCGCGGTAAGTGGTCTAGTGATCTTGCTGAAATATTTGATAAATCTCTTGTAAAAACCAGCATGTCCCAAGAAACTTCTAACCCCCTTTACACAATCTGGCGGCTGCAAACTCATCATCACTTCTATCTTAGCGCGGTCCACTTCAATACCAGCTTCTGAAACTCTATGCCGAAGCACAATACCATCTTTAACCATAAAGTGACACTTCTCCCAATTGAGAACTAAATGCTTTTCCTCACATCTCTTAAGCACCAGGCATAAATTATTCAAACAATCCTTGAAGGAAGGGCCATAAACAGAGAAGTCATCCATAAATACCTCCATAAACTTTTCGATCATGTCAAAGAAGATAGACATCTTGCATCTCTGAAAAGTAGATGGAGCATTGAACAAACACAAAGGCATCCTAGCATAAGCAAAAGTACCATAGGGGCAGGTGAAGGTGGTCTTCTCTTGGTCATCTGGGTGAATAGAGATCTGGAAAAAGCCTGAGTATCCATCCAAAAAGCAATAGTATGGGTGATTAGCCAACCTCTCAAGCATCTGATCAATAAAGGGTAAAGGGAAGTGATCCTTCCTTGTAGCTGCATTGAGCTTCATGTAATCTATATACATCCTATGACCAGTCACTTTCCTAGTAAGGATCAACTCATCCTTATCATTCTTTACCACAGTAACTCCTTCTTTCTTTGGAACCACATGAACCGGGCTGACCCACTTGCTGTCTGAAATTGGAAAGATGATTCCCGCATCCAATAGCTTCATGATCTCTTTCTTAACAACCTTTTTCAAATTTGGATTCAGCCTCCTCTGATGCTCAATTGATGTTTTTGCATCATCTTCAAGATATATCCTTTCAATGCATAATTCCGGAGATATACCTGTAACATCATCAAGAGAATAGCTAAGAGCTTTGCGATACTTGCGCAGTTTGCTTAGAAACAAGGTAAGTTCTGCGGAATTTAATGAGAAATTTACAATAACAGGATAAGAGCTATTAAGACCAAGAAACGCATACTTGAGCCCCTTAGGGAGTGGTTTAAGTTCAAGCATTGGAGCTGCTATGGCGCTCCAGTCGCGGACCGTGTCGACCGACATGATGTTCTCGTGTCGACCAACATGATGTTCTTGTGTCGATCGACATAAGTAGATTTTTTTCCCAACAGGTACTGTATTGACCAGTTTCAAGACTTGTGCATTATCATCCAATAGCTTAGCATAACCAGAAGCCTCAGTGTCCAAATATTGTGCTTCCTCAGTGGATGCAACCAAAGCTCTTTCCAGTGGATCATCTAGATGAATCTCCTTGAATATATCCTCAGCAAGGTTAGTGAGTGTATCCACATAGTAGGTTTTTCCATCTATTGTTGGTCTTTGTATCAGCTTGTTCATATCGAAGTTCATTACCTAATCACCCACATTCAAACCGATTCGTCCTCCTCTCACATCAATCATAGCACCAGCAGTGGCCAAAAAGGGTCTTCCTAAAATCAATGGATCCTTGGGTTCCTCTTCATATTGAAGTACCACAAAATCTGTAGGAACTAGACAGTTTCCTATCTTAACTGGAACGTCCTCCAACACACCATCAGGAATCCGGGCTGATCTATCAGCTAGTATAAGAGTGATTCTTGTGGGTTTAAGATCCGTCATTTCTAACTTCAGTGCAACTGACCTAGGCATTAAACTCACACTCGAACCAAGATCACAAAGAGATCTACCAAACTTTTCAGAAAAAATAGTGCACCCTAGAACGAAGCTTCCAGGATATGAAAGTTTTCTCTAGGATCCTATTCTGAATCACAGAACTGATTTGAGCTGAAATCATCATAACTCTTTCCTCAGCACTCAAGTTCTTTGTGACCATCCTCTTAACGTACCTCCTAATCATAAGTGATATCTTAATAGGTCCAATGAGTGGAATCTCAACAATCAGTTTATCAATGATAGCTTTGCGTCTAGCATCCTCTAACTCTTGTTTGGTCTTCTTATGAGCATTAGGGAATGAAACTTTGGGTTTGTAGACTCTTTCCTCAGGCTTTGAAGTCAGATTATGCAAGATCGGAGTAGTTTTGGCAGTGTGTCGACCGACATAGGCAGGGGCCTATCGATCGACATGATCAGGAATGTCGACCTTTTCTTACAAAATCTGTATAGCAGGATTTCCTTTGCGTGTCGACCGACATGGAAGGTATGGATCGATCGACACAGGCATAATAGTGTCTGGAAATTCTTCATCTTCCACTTCTTCCTGGTCTATTATCTCCTCAGATGACAATTCTTTTCTCATCACAGGCTCTAGTTGTTTCCCACTCCTCAAAGTAACTGCATGACAAGGTGAACTAGGTCTTCTCTCAATTTCTCTGGAGGAACTAGCCATTTGTGAAGTTCGAGCATCCCGTCTTTTGACATAACCATCCAAGGTTTCAAACTTCCCATTGAGATCTGCATACCTTGCATTAATCTTGCCATCAAAATCTGCCTTCAGCTGTTGTTGTCCTTCCAGGATCTTATTAAGCATAACCTTGATCTCATCTTCAGAATTTATAGCAGGAGGATTAGTATGAGAAGAGTTCTCATAGTTTTCAGTAAAACTTCTCCCTTGAAATTCCTTGCAAAAATCTTGTCTTGGCACAAACCCAGAGTTCTGATTGTTTCCGTAACCATTCCTCTGACCATTCTTAGAGTTTCCTTGATAGCGTCCAAACCTTTGACTACCAAACCTAGACCCATTCACAAAATTGACATCCTCCTCATTACACTCATCTTCTTGTTCCATGTTCTAAGCCTCTTGAGCAAAGTGGACTGATTTCCTCTTAACTAGAAGATCATGCATAGAATCAAGTCTTTTTTTAACCTCTCCCATCTGATCATTATCCAAACCAGCAGCTAACTTTTTCCTCTCAAAATCAGCATTCGTGGAACTATTACTAGATGCCAAGTTTTCAATCAACTTAATAGCTTCCACTGGTTTCCTAGTCTTGAAGTTTCCCTTACTAGCAGCATCCAAAGCAACCTGATACTTCCAATCAATTCCGTAAAAGAAAGTCCTTATGAGCTGGGCTTCATCAATACCATGGTGCTAACAATCTCTTTGGTACCCCTTGAATCTCAACCAAGCAGCCTTAAGAGTCTCTGCAAGTCCCTGTGTGAACTGAATTATCAAAACTCTCAAGTCATCTGTCTTAGCATCATCATAGAAGTTATTCAGAAAAGCTGTCTTGATGTCCTTCCAAGTTGTCAAAGATCCTGGCTGTAATTGCTTTAGCCAGTGAGCTGCTTCCCCAGCAAGAGAGTATGTGAAGAGCTTGCAGAATGGATAGTCCTCAGACAGTCCATTGGCTTTAATACTCGAAGCCAAGTCTTCCAACTTCTCTATGTGTTCCATAGGATGTTCAGCAGGATGAGAATGGAAAGTGTTGCCCCACCAGAGTATAGTATTGGGGTTTCAACTCAAAATCATTTCCCTCAAAAGTAGGAGGACATATAGCAGACCTATTAGTGTAGAACTCATTGGGTCTGTAGTAATCAGCCAGTGTTCTTCCCACAGCTTCAACCTGAGCATCCAAATCAGCGCAGCCACATCCTTTGGCAGTGTGTCGACTGACAGGCACAACACCGTGTCGGTCGACGTGAGTAGTGTCGTCGATGGTTTTGACAATGGGGTTCAGCATCAAGTCTCTGACTTTGACCATTGAACTGGTTTCCCTTTTATCACGTAAGATCCCAGTAGCATCTCTCTCAAGCACAATAGTTTTAACCATCTCTGATTTCCTCTGTGCTTTGCGACTAGCCCTCTCTAACTTTCCAATCTCCTCAGTAACAACTAGTTCTTTATTCTTGTTGCTCCTAAGATTCATGCACCCGAGATTAAAGAAAGTAGAGATGTAAGTAACAAAATAAAAGAAAAATGTATACTAAACTCTAACTGAAATCTAATGGTGAATTTAAAGTCCCCAGCAACGGCGCCAAAATTTGACAAGGGTCAAATATAACCTTAGAACTACTCTCTCAAATTAAGAGATCGATTGCAGCACTTAGGGGTCGAATTCACAAGGACTCTGAAAATTCACACAATAGAAACACAAGTTCGAGTTAAGCTAGATTAATAAATAGGAATAAATAATGCAATGCAATAAACGAAATAGCAAATTAAACTAGGATGAATTCAAGTGATTAAAAGTGCTAGACCTACGAATAAACATCGGGAATATCAGGAATGTGAACTGCGCAGTTCTATAATCAGGACTAAATTGTTTGTTCGGTTCTTAAACTCGTAGCACTAATATGGTATCTCATCCAACTCTTGCTGCGATGACATCTATCCTCTAAACAGAAGCAAACCAAATCTCTTTGTGAGATACCAATAAATAAAGTCTCTATGATTAGCGGCTACGATATGTTTACAAAATTCTTAAACCAACTCTCGCTGCAAAAAGGCTGTTTGCTCATCTAAGATTGGGTCAGGATATCAATGGCACTCTTTCGCCTACCAACATTTCTATGATACCAGGATTAAGGTGATCAATCTTAAGTCTAGTGTAATTAACAAATCAAGATGAAGAACATTATAGATAACCTAACATGTCTATGCGCAATTCAACAAACCATCATAAACCTTTTGAAACCCTAGATCTAACAGGGTGACTACTCAGACATAGAAAAGAAAACACAAATCATTTTCTGAATAATACTCATGAAATAGAAATAAGAAATAAAAGGAGTTCATAATTCTTCTCTCTACAAAGTTTGAGATCTGAATCTTCTCTCCAGAACTTCCTTGAAACTTACAATGAAACTTAGAACTTAGAAATCTCAATACAACTCAAAACTTAGTCTCTGGAACTTCTAAAATATAGTTTAACCTAAAAATACGATTAGGCATAAAATATAAACTTTAGAAACTTATGGGGCAAATTTGCAATTCTTGAAACTTGATAAAACTTGAAGGCGTCATTCACGTCGTGGTTGTGTCGACCGACACAGGAATGGCCTGTCGGTTGACATGGACAGCAAGAATCATCTCCTTGTTGTTTTGCTCAGCTATAAGCCTCCAAAAGCTCCAAAGTGCTCATCAAGGTCCAATCCGTGTTTGTACCTAATAAGACTCAATATATATACAAAAGACTCTAAAACCATAGCATATATTATGTCATAAAACCATAAAATACATGATATATCAAAAAAGTGGAAAGTAGCCATAATCTCTTGTTTCTTCATGAATTCCCTGCCAAAAACATATGAAATATAGGCAAAACTACGACAATATCAACCTTTAGCTCGATGTCGCAGAGGATCCTCCTCACATGCCATACCTACTGCAGCTGAGGATAAGCACATTTCAAACATTGGCACATCCTCGCAGTCACACCCTTATGCGATTCCTGCTGCACCTCTTATTCCTATGGAGACTCCTGTGTTTCAGAGGTATGTAGTTGACAGTTTCCAGAGTATCTGGAACGCGATGTCTACTCTCTCCTATTGTGGATGTGTTTGTCGCACGGATGCAGTTTTTCCGCTTCGATCTCGGCCGATTCCTATTCTTACTCCATCACAGACTTCAGACTCTACCAGTGATGAGGATTAGTTTTTCTTATTTTTCTTTTTTCCATTTGAGACAATTTTTTTCATGTTTTTGCCTCTACTTTTGTCTTTGATTTTCATGGGATCTTGTTTGAACTTGTTATGGTATCATATTTCCCTGTTATTTGACATGTTTTGGAGCTCTTAATCAGGATTATTGTCAGAAAACATATTGATTGACTCAAAGTATGGTGTGAAAACTTCATTTTCCGACCTTGCCACTCACGTTGACCGACACACTATCCGGTGTCGATCCACATGCATAACCATATCATGTCACAATTGTCAAAACATAACAATTCACTCTTGATCCATTTTTATTTATTTTTCTCACCTTTCTTAAGCTTAACTACACTGGGGACAGTGTAGTTTATGTCTGGGGGAGGTTTGTTTTATATTTCAAATTTTTGTTTTATTGAGTCAAACCCTGTTAGAAACTATGAACTATCTCCTGGTATATTGTATTTGCTATGTTTTCTCGTGACCATTGTTGCAGAACATATTCAGATTCAACTAATGGAGAACCCCCCAAGTCTGACCGGTTAACTTGAGACTCTCATACTTACAACAGATGCCCACTAAAGCCTGAGCTAACTTTTGTCAGTTGCTTTTACCTCATTGATGTGATTGGTGTTTAAGAGCTTGACTTTTCATTCATACATGACTTGATAAAACCAAAGTAAGTGGTGGTATCTATTCTCCCCAAAAATAATAAAAACAAATCTCTATGGTTAAGTTTATGAATGCCCAAAGCATTCTCTGAAGTAAAGAGGGTAGGAGTAATCCATGCCCCCACTATTTTGCTTCTTATGGAGATGATGAATGTATAGATTGTTGTGAGGGTAGGAGTGATCCCGTGACAACTATTCACTTCCATTTCTACCTTCATAAACAAAAGAAAATATAGAATCCCAAATAACAAAAGATATAAGTGTGGGGGAGAAGAAAATACCATTGCTGTTGTGAGGTTTGTCTTGTTTTGGTATATGATGACAGCTGAATCTAGAAGGTTCTTAGCATTGAGATCAGAGATGAGACCCAGCAATGATTGGCTTACTAAAGGGATATGTTGTTAAGTTGTTGTGGGAGTTAAGAAGACTGCGAGTGACTACGGTGAATGTACATGGTGGTTAGTCTCTGATTTGTTATTGTACCATGTGGATTACATGATGACTTGATTAAGTAAAACGATGCAGTAAGAAATAACTAGAATGAAAATGGGGTAAGTTCATATGATTAAAAATCTAGATCTAGGGAAGATCAATTATGGGATACTCTGGAATGCGGACTGGGCGGTTTGATATAGGATTCAATTGTATGACCGGTTCTTAAACTTATAACACAACTATAATATCATCCAACTCTCGTTGTGATGATATCTATGCTTAAAACATAGAAAACCAAATCTTTTTGCGAGTTCTAATGAGTGAAGCATGCATTAATGTCGAGTATGATATGTTCACAAAATCCCTAAACTAAATCTGTTTGTGAGAAGGCTATTTTGCTCTTCTATGATTTGTTCAGAATATCAATAGCACTCTCGCGCCTACTAACATTCCTATGATACTAGAATTCAGGTGATCAATCTCAAGTCTAGTGTATAATCAAATCTAGATGAAGAACATTATGATTATCCTAATATGTGTATGTCCAATTCAAGAAAACCATTATAAACCGTTGAAATCCCTAGATCTAAGAAGGGGATTACTCAGACATAATTAATAAAAACACAGATCATAGTCAGAATAAAACTCGTAAGTAAATCAAATGAAAAACAGGAGTTCATAATCTTCTCTCTACAAGGTGAGTTCTGATTCTTCTCTCCAAAAATCTCTCTGAACTTGATAATACAAAACTTGATTGAAACTTAGTCTTCTCAGACTTCTAAAACATAGATATGACCTAAAATACGAAAATGACTTGATTTACAAATGATAGAAACTTCTGGGGCAAAGTTGCAATTTTTGAAACTTGATAAAACTCGAAGACATCTTTAAGTCGCTAAGTGTGTCGACCGACACAAGATGTGTGTGTCGATCGATGTGGACATCAATATTCGTCTCCAAGTTGTTTTGCTCAGCTACAAGCTTACAAAACCTCCACAGTGATCATAAAGGTCCATCTCACATTTGTACCTAATAAGACTCAATAAACAATAGAAAATACTCTAAAAACAATGCATATATCATGGCTAAAAATAATAAAATCCATGATATATCAGTCCGATTACATCTCAATGATCTTGACTACCTTAGGCATGTGACTTGGATGAAACCCAACAACATATGGGTTTTTGCTGACGAAGATGGCAGAGGACAGACTGTGAAGCTACCCAACATTTCCTTCAGGATTAAGAGGGATCACACTTAGCTGTTTTTCATGCCAGATGAGTCTTTGTTGACAAAGGGATAGACTCGCAAGCTTTGCCGTGGAACTTCATCTAGTGCCGCCCCTACAGCTGTTGAGGATGAGTTTATGCAGCCATCTCCAGAATGCTTCTACTTCAGATTTTGTGTTTCCAGAGCGTCCTGCATGTTATGAGGAGGATGCTCCTTTGTTTAGGAGATACATGGTTAGCACCATGAGGAGTATGTGGCAGCTTATAGCTTCTGGTGTTACTTTTGCCCAGCCTACTTCAGCTCGTGCCCGCTCCCGCAGTCCTCCTCTTGACCCTCACACTCCTCAGACATCCGATGATGACTATGTTTAGTCATATTTTTAGACACTTGGTTCCTAGTTTTTCTTCTTTTACTTTTTCCTTTTGAGACATTTTTATTATTGCTTTTGCTTCTGTTCTTGTTTCTAATTTTCATTGGATATTGTTTGAACTTATTATGTTATGTTATTTCCTTGTTATTTGACATGTTTTTGGAGCTCTTAATCGGGATTCATTGTCAGAAAACATATTGAATGACTCATTGAATGGTGTGAAACTTCATTGCTCGACATTGTCGTCCATGTCGACCGACACACCTATTGTGTGCCGATCGACATACACACCCATATCAGGTCACGAATTTCCTAACTTAACAGTTCACTCTTAATCCATTTTTATTACCTTCCTTAAGTTTAACTACACTGGGGACAGTGTAGTTTAAGTCTGGGGGAGGTTGTTACTAACTCTATTTATTCTGTTGAGAGTTAGTCTCAATTTTTGTTTTATTTTTCAAATATTTGTTTTATTGAGTCAAAACTTGTTAGAAACTATAAACTATCTCTTGGTCTATTGTCTTTGCTATGTTTTCTAGTGACCATTGTTGCAGAACTATTTGAGATTCAACTAATGGAAAACCCCCATGTCTGACTGGTTAACTTGAGACTCCCATACTTACAACGGATGCCCGCTAAAGCCTGAGCTAATTTCTGTCAGTTCCTTTTACCTCATTGATGTGATTGGTGTCTAAGAGCTTGAATTTTCATTAATACCTGACCTGATAAAACCAAAGTAAGTTATGATATCTAGTCTCTCCAAAGATAATAATAATAATAAAACCTCTATGGTTAAGTTTATGAATGCCCAAATGATTCTCTGAAGTAAAAGAGGGAAGGAGTAATTCATGCCCCCACTATTTTGCTTCTTAAGGAGATGATGAATGTAGAGATTGCTGTGAGGGTATGAGTGATCCCGTGACCATTATTCACTTCCATCTCTACCTTCATAAACAAAAGAAAATAAAATCCCAAATAACAAAGGATTTAAGTGTGGAGGAGACGAAAATAACATTGTTGTTGTGAGGTTTGTCTTGTTATGGTATAGGATGACAGCTGAGCCTAGAAGGTTCTTCAGAGATGAGACCCAGCGATGAGGGATATGTTGTTAAGGTTTGGTGGGAATTAAAAAGAGTGTGAGTGACTACGGTGAATGTACATGGTGGTTAGTCTCTGATTTGTTATTGTACCATGTGGATTACATGATTACTGTTAAGCACAGTTTTCTAAAGACTAGGTGAGTTTCGCGATTTTCAAGCTTCTTCCTTGATTCAGTTTTCTGTTTGCTTAATGGCAAGCAAAAGCTAAGTCTGGGGAAATTGATATATCATTGATTTTGTGGTTTTTAGCCATGAGATATGCATTGGTTTTAGAGTCTTTTCGATTGCTTATTGAGTCTTATTAGGTACAAATGCGAGATAGACCTTGATGATCACTTTGGAGCTTTTGGAGGCTTGTAGCTGAGAAAAACAACTTGGAGACGGATATTGATGTCCACGTCGATCGACACATACATCTTGTGTCCGTCGACACACATAGCGACTTAAAGATACCTTCAATTTATATCAAGTTTCAAGAATTGAAACTTTGCCCCAGTAATTTCTATCATTTGTAAATCAAGTCCTTTTATTATTTTTGGTCATATCTATGTTTTAGAAGTCCAAAAAGACTTATTTTCATTCAACTTTTGTATTATCAAGTTCAGAAAGATTTTGGAGAGAAGAATCATAACTCACCTTGTAGAGAGAAGATTCTGAACTCTTGTTTTTCATTTGATTTATTTATGAGTATTATTCAGACTAGTGGTCACGGGATTGTCTAGCTTAATTTGAATATGTACTTCTATTGTGTGAATAAGTTTTCTGTTTGATCCCTAAGTACTACCGTGATCTCTTAGTTTGAGAGAGTAGTTCTAAAGGCTAATTTGACCCCTATCAGTTACAAGATGACTGGTAAGCACAGTGTTCTAAAGAGTAGGTGAGTTTCGCGATTTTCATATTTCTTCGTTGATTCAGTTTTCTGTTTGCTTGAGCGCAAGCAAAACCTAAGTCTGTGGGAGTTGATATATCATGGATTTATGGTTTTTAGCCATGATATAAGCATTGGTTTTAGAGTCTTTTCTATTGTTTATTGAGTTTTATTAGGTACAAATGCGAGATGGACCTTGATGATCACTTTGGAGCTTTTGGAGGTTTGTAGCTGAGCAAAACGACTTGGAGACGGATATTGATGTCCACATTGATCGACACACATCATTGTGTAGGTCGACACACACGGCAACGTAAAAGATGCCTTCGAGTTTTATCAAGTTTCAAGAATTACAACTTTTCCCCAGAAGTTTATATTATTTGTAAATCAAGTCTTTTCGTATTTTAGGTCATATCTATGTTTTAGAAGTCAGAGAAGACTAAGTTTCATAAAAGATTTATTATTATCAAGTTGAGAGAGGTTTTAGAGAGAAGAATCAGAACTCACCTTGTAGAGAGAAGATTCTGAACTCCTTTTTCATTTGATTTATTTTATTAGTATTATTCAGACAATGATTTGTGTTCTATCAATTATGTTTAAGTAAATCCCTTGTTAGATCTAGGGATTTCAAGGGTTTATAATGGTTTGTTGAATTGGGCATAAACAAATTAGGATATTCATAATGTTCTTCATCTAGGTTTGATTATAAACTAGACTTGAGACTGATCACCTGAATTCTAGTATCATAGGAATGTTAGTAGGCGCGAGAGTGCTATTGATATCCTGAACTAATCATAGATGAGCAAAATAACTTTCTCACAAAGAGATTTGGTTTAAGGATTTTGTAAATATATCATACTTGACAATAATGCATGCTTCATTCATTAGAACTCGCAAAGAGATTTAGTTTTCTATGTCTTAAGGATAGATATCATCGCAGCGAGAGTTGGATGATATTATAATTTTGTTTTGAGTTTGAGAACCGGTCATACATTGCAATATTGAACCATCCAGTTTGCAATCCCGAGTATTCCCTTATTGATTTTCCCTAGGTCTAGCTTTTAAATCATCTGAACTTACCCCACATTCATTCTAGTTATTTATTATTGCATTTTTTTATTTAATTACCTTTTTATTCTCTAGCTTAATTCGAATATGTTATATCTATTGTGTGAACTTTGAGATAACAGATTTGAATGTTATCTGAAGTACTACAATGATCTTTTAGTTTGAAAAAGTGGTTTTAAGGGTTAATTTGACCCCTATCAGCGCACAACTGTGCACTTACGGAGTTGATTGGTTGGGTTAAAACCTGACTCACATCACTCTCATCAATTTTGAGTTTGTATTTCGTTCTGCATTTTTCTTTCTCCCTTGTGAGAACTATATTTCTAAAATAGGGTAAACTACAATTGTAAAGTTTATTGCATAGTAAAATGATATTGATACAAGAATTAAGAATGAGATTTGCAGAGGTGAGACACTTTTTTCTTAGTTCTGAAAACGCCATGTAGTGTGACGGTTAGATTCTGAATTCTGAATCCCAGAATACAACTGCGGCTATCTTGTTTTACACAAGCTAAAAACACATTTTAACAAACGCTAATGATATGTATACTTTCAAGACTCAGAAAAATAGAGATAATAGACATGAGGAAAAGTTTTTCTTATTTGACGTGTTCAGGCTTGAAATGATAAGATGAAGCCAAGACTTAATGTAGTCAAAGGCCCAACAACTTTTCTTTGAGCAATAAAGACGAGAATTCATTCTCACCATAATGCTATGACTGATTTTGTTGTTACAAAACTCCAATCAATTCCAAAGAGATATTTTTTGAATTAATCAATACAATTACATAAATGAATTTGGACAAAAAATAATAATGATTTGGGTGGTAAGCTCATTATTCAAATCTTAAATTTTTTAACTCATATCCAGCATGGTTCGGCACACATATTGTTTGAATTTTTCCTATAAATTCTGAAGTGCGATATTTGACTATTAATCAAGCTAGCCACTTAGAGCTTATTTCGTATTCAAATGAACTCTGTTTTTTGACATTCCAATACACCATCATGTAGTGTCTGCGGCTACAATTACATTGTGCTTAAGATTTAGTTATTCTGGTGAACATCTTCACCGAAAAGTCTTTGTCTTCACCGAAAAAGCTAACGGAAGATAGCCTAAACTAGTTTGTCATTAAAAGATTTCCAACAATCATACATGAAGATTCAAGAAACGTGTCCTAACTAAACAAGACTCGACGGACTTTTGAGAATAATGGACTTTGTTTTATAACTCAAAGCTTTTCACGTCCATGAGAGTCAAAGGAGAATAATGTGACATCAATGAGCATTGATTCTCCATGAAAGAGCGAGTGCTTCTTTTGTTATTACACAAACTCAATCAGTTCAAAATTATTTGTTGACTTAATCAACAATATGAATTATTGAATTTGTGGGCAGATTAACATAATGGATCTTAAATTATTTCTCAAATCTCAAATCTAGTCCATTAGTGGACGGGTCTCGGTTAATTTCCATAGTGTGATATTTAAACTTTAGTCAAAATATTTCAAGCAATTGTATATATTTCCAAACTACTTATTTCGAGCTATAATTTTTCATTCAAATAAACTTTTTTTTTGACAATCTGAAGCACTGCCATATAGTGCTTGCAGCGATGATTCTATCTCATTCACCAAAAAATCTACCAAAAATGGCCAAAACCATATTGTCATAAAACAAATTTCAACAGTTACATTCTGTCTGGTCGTTCACACCTTGTTTTGTTTGACTTGGTCCTGCGTGCTTATTATTCTTTTATTCTGTTCATTTCCTGCATTGTAGTTTTTCGGTTTTCTACTACTTATACCACTTTGTAACCATATGTCACAAACAAAAAATGGTAGACTTAACATCGATACCAACAAACTAAAAAAGATTTTTCAAACGGCCGTATTGAAACGTTCAAAATCAAAATTATTTTAATTGGTTTGATCATTATAATCATACTATATTCGAACTCGCAGTACACTACGGAACAATTGTTTTCATATAAAATTATAATATATTTTTGTTGTTTATAAATATTTGTATTTAAAAATTAATATTTTAACTTTTATGTATAATTTTAACTTGCTATTTTTGTTTCTTTACTATATGTTTGTTCGTTAAACATGGATTCGTCATTGAATTATAGTGTTACCATGTAGTAATAGAAATTTTATGTTGTTTGATTAGAAGATATGTCACAACAATTACGTTTTTTTATTATCAATTAAACAATTTAGAGAAAATCTTTGATATTTATGTATTTAATATGTTTGTTTTGCTTCGTGTCATACTTTGATCTAAACCTACAGATTGTATAGTAAATCTGACGACATTGCACTAATATGTATTAAGTTCAATGTTAAAATCCATTATTTATCAGTTCTCTTCAATCCAGGAAATCATACCAACAAAATTTGCATTGACTTCTGATCAAGTATTACTTGTCGAACTAAACAAATTATTAAAAAAAGTATTTAGTAGGTAGGCAACCCCTAAATGTGCAATCGACCAGAACTTGTCGGTTAGACATACCATTTCAAATACCAACCTATCGATCAATACATAGATTGAACAATTGGATCTCTAATTTTAATCCACAAAATTAAAACTAATATATTTTACTTTAATTTAATTTATGATTTCAGAAGAGAACAAAGAGTGTATAACCGTTTCTAAAGAAATGTATTAATATATATATATATATATATATATATATATATTTAACATATTTAAAAAAAATGTCTGTGTAAATTAATAAAATTTTAAACATTTTTAATATTTGAGACACTTTTAAGTTTAAATATTTCTAGTATTTTAAAAAAAATTTAAATTTAAATTTGTTAAACTGAGAACCAAATTAAGTTGGATGATTAATAAGTCAAGATTTATACTCATTCGTATTTGAAATCATTTTGGTCATTTTTATAATATGACTTTGGACCATTATTGAGTTCTTTTAGATGATATGACACATTGAAAATATAATTTTTTCTTCATCAATTGAGTAGTATATATTTTTAAGGATTAAATATAAAAAATGGATCTTTTAAAAAAATTATTTCCAAATGGACCTTTACTGCTTTAAAAATCCTTCCTTGGAGACCCGTTTGGAAATAAATTTTCAAAAGGATATATTTTAGACAATACCCCTTTTTAAAATGTAAATCATGTTATATGCAGAAAAAAATCTAGAATTTTAATAATTAGATGTGTTATATAATCATTCAAAATTATTTAAAAATAAGACTAAACAAAGCTTATATGAGAATCATGATTTATATTATTAAATTACAGAGTTAAATAAGGAAATAATTTTTTTTAGTTGTAAGAATTATAGGAAAATAATTACAGATTGTTTGGATACATGGATAACTTATGACATTGAACAAACACACTGTTTTATTGATCGAGTAATATGTGTTTTTTTTTTTTAATTTGAACTACAATATAGTGAAAAAATTCTAAAATTTTATTAATTTTATGTATTATATAATAATTTTAAAAATTTAGAAATAATATAAAATAAAGGTAAAAGATAAATCATATTTTTCCAATATATAGATTAAATTAGATAGAGATATTTTAGGAAATTTGAATTTAGTGTTAGTCCATAATATTGATATACTGGATTAAGACCCACCCGATGGACGGGCTTTAAATTTTAAGTATTTTTATTCAATTAAATATTGATTATTAATGATATATCTTAAATTATTTTAGGATTATAAATAAAAATCATGATTAGAGAAAATAGTTATTTATAAATTTTAGTTTTCTACATAAATTAATTAATTAACTTTTCATACTAAAATTTTATTATAAACATATTAAAAATGTATATGATATCCAAAAACTTTTGGTTTCCACTTAATTATTTCTTTTTCAACCACCATATTAGATAGCATAGACAAAAAAATTTTAATCCAAAAAGACAAACCGAATCCAACCCGAAAAGGAGATACTAACCCAGAAAAAATCTAAATTGATCCTACACTCCTATATCCGAAAAACTAAACCGAACCAAAAACTGAGTGGATACCGAAATACTCAAAACAAAATTATATACCCAAAAATATTTATAATATTTATATTTTATATAACTCTATTACCCTACCATTCTAAATCCAAAAATATCAATTATTTTATATCAGAAAAGTAAAATATCTATAATGAACCAAAATATATGAAAGTTCATAGTTATTAACTCTTTATTTAATAAGCTTTTCTTCCTACACACTTGATTTTGCTATACAATTTAACTCAATCTTCAAACATATTAAAATCTTACTCTAACCTCATGTATACTATATATAATTAAAATAAGTTAAAAAAATTTATATCAAAATAATATGCATTATATCAAACAAATATCCATATATAATTAATATATAAAATAGCTAAAAATAAATAAAAACACTATTAGTAATTTAGTAGAAAAACATGAAACTTAGTAGAAAAGCACATGATTTTTTATTGGATTCTAAATAATATTAGAATCTAAATATATAAATTTCAAAAATATTTAACAGAAATAATAAGATTGAATATATAATTATATATAAAAAAAAGTTTAATCATCTTATTTATTATTTATTGATTGCTCTCTTTTTGTTGGGTTTCCTTTTTGATTAACAAAATAATTGAGATAAATATTTAGTTAAATATACATAATTTTTTAAAAATATATATTATCTAAAAGTTAACCTAATTAATTATAGATTTAAATTAGTTAATTTAAAAAATTATTTGAGGTTAATTTTAAAACATCTTAATTTGTTTTAAAACATGTTCAAAGTTATATATGTAAAAAATGGAAACTAAATATTATCTATTTAATTATTTATTGATTTTTTTGTTTTTTCATTTTAATTAAAGAAATAATATGTAAAATATAGAAAGTAAATATTATCTATGTGATTATTATTAGTATATTATTTGTTGGTTTTTTTTTATTAAAGAAATAATTTTTTACACATTACTTTTTAGTCGAATAATCGACATATAATCTTGAGTTATAATTTTGACACATGTCGAGCTGTCCTGAGTGCAACCAAATTTTGTATCATAATATATGTGATTGTTTTTTTTTTTTTTTTTGATAAAGTGATATATGATAGTTTGGATGTAGAAATAAGTATAGATGTGTTTGAGTATAATGATTATTTATCTATAATTAACTTTTAATAGTATAAGATACCATTTCCTCAAACAATGCACCGGTTACGTACCTTAGCACTAGTTGACTTTTATTTAAATAGTTTTAGACTTTTAACATTGTAGACATTTTCAAAGGAATACTTTAAAATTAGATATACTTTGTAATCGTGCTAAGCTAATGAGTCGATTAACTTTGAAATAAGATATATCATATGCATCACCTCTGCCTATTTAGCACCATTCGTCCTCCTCTACCTATCTTCTATAAAAAGAAAGAGAAAAGAACAAAACATGGACTCAGTTGAGAATCAAAACGACGTCATGGTATTACTAGCAAAGCATGTCATCGCTACCGTTGCCAACGGCTCCAACCTTGTCTTCTCACCAATGTCAATAAACATTTTGCTCTGCCTGATTGCCGCTGGTTCCAATTGCGTCAGCAAAGAACAAATCCTATCATTCCTCATGTCACCCTCATCGGATCACCTTAACACAGTCTTGGCCAAGACCGTATCTGTTGCCTTCTCTGATGGAATGGAGAGAAGTGACTTGCACTTATCTACGGCTTATGGTGTATGGATCGACAAATCTTTCTCCTTCAAGCCTTCCTTTAAAGAGCTTTTGGAGAATTCCTATAACGCTTCTTGTAGTCAAGTTGACTTCGCAACCAAGGTAACTTTTCTCTATGCATGTTCTTCGCAATTCTTATTGATTTATTTTGCCTCAAATTCTTGGGTAAATCAAGGTTAAGTTTCCAACTTGAAACTATTTAGCAATTGCATCAACCTTATCAAAAAAAAGTTAACAATTAAATTATGGACATGACTAAGGTCAATCTACAACGTAATTTTTTTTTAGGTACCACCGTACCATATTATTTAGATGTGAGAGAAATTCCCTCATTGTGTGGGTTATGTTTATTACATAGAATTTTTGGAATGATTGATTATTTACTTTTTTGTTTCACTTATATATGTTGAAGCCTGCTGAAGTGATTAATGAAGTGAATACATGGGCCGAAGTCCACACCAATGGACACATCAAGCAGATTCTTTCAGATGACTATATCAAAACGATCCGTGAAAGTACACTAATACTTGCAAATGCAGTGTACTTCAAAGGAGCTTGGAGCAAAAAATTTGATGCAAAGTTAACAAAAGATAACGATTTTTATCTTCTTGACGGCACCACTGTGAAAGTCCCTTTTATGACCAGTTACAAGAAGCAATACCTAGAATATTATGATGGTTTCGAAGTTTTGCGCCTTCCTTACGTAGAGGATCAACGACAATTCGCCATGTACATATATCTTCCTAATGATAAAGATGGATTACCTAATCTTCTTGAGAAGATGGTCTCCAATCCAGGGTTTCTTGATAACCATATTCCACGCAACCGTATATTAGTGGAACCTTTCATGATTCCAAAGTTTAAGATCTCTTTCGAGTTGAAAGCTTCAGATGTTTTGAAAGAAATGGGGCTGACTTTACCATTTTCACCTGGTAGTTTAACTGAGATGGTTGATTCGCCTTCCGTTGCTGATAATATGTACGTCTCTAACATTATTCACAAAGCTTGCATTGAGGTTGATGAAAAGGGAACTGAAGCTGTAGCCGCTTCTGTTGCCATCATGACAAAGGACATGTTGTTGATGGGAACTTTCGTAGCTGACCATCCATTTCTATTCACTGTGAGAGAAGAGAAGAGTGGAGTGATTTTGTTCATGGGTCAAGTTCTTGATCCTTCTAAACATTGATTGAACTTATTTGTTGTATTTTTATGTGTATATTCCCGTTGTTATGATAAAACTTGGTTTGTAAAACAGCCACTGAATTTCGTCTTTTTATGGTTTGGTGTTTAACAATAAAAGTTTTAGTATTTGTTCCTCTATAAAGTTATTCAAAAACAATACCATTCATGTTTTTTTTTTGTTCACTTTTAAGAGTTTATCGTGTTCCTATATAAATCATTCTCAAACATTTTTATTTCCTCCTAGATGTATAAGGAGTTGTTTGTTCAAAGTATGTAAACCATTTCTAAGATATGAAAGACGTTGAAAAAATAATTTACATGATTTAGAAATCATTCCGCTACTATTATTCATCAAAAATGACAATCGATTTAACCAAAATAAAAACTTGGTTCACTCGGTTTGTTTTGTTTTACTAATTATTAAGATCGAATCGGTACGATTGGGCCTTAATGGTTCTTCCACTGACGCCTGAACCTCCCCTGCCGATGACTGAAAATGACGTCGCCAGCGATTTCGACCTCGCAGCTCCGATCCTGGGAAAGCAAGTCAATCAGGAAACGTATCGACAAACACCGCGACTTTGTATGTACTTCTCAATTTTGTTGGAATACGTAAAAATATACTATTTTGTTTATTGGATGAGAAATTTCGGATACGACTTGGAACAGTGGCAGAGAAAATGGCCGATAACTGTTTTTGGCTCTATGTTAGACTGATTATACCATTTCTTATTGACTTGATCATAGATTGTGACTTTGTAAAAAATCACATTTAATATGAAAATTTTGCCATAGGAGTTGTCTTGATTCAACTTAGTATGCATCTTATTTACCTTGAAAATTTAATTAACTACATTAAAATCCAAATTTTGTGGATCTCGTGTAAGATAAGAAAATCGCAAAATTGAATTTAAGTTTGGATATACTTTGTGATTGTGAGAACCAGCTCTACTTCAAGGCATGTTTTTAGTTTTAGGTGTAGCAAGAAGTTTTTTCTGCAAGAGGGAAGTAAACTAATAAGCTTTCTTTTGTTTCCTTCAGTTGACTTTGACATAACCAGAGTAGACTATAAGATGGTTTCTTAGCAGAATTTTTAATTTACATGATGGGTTAGATTATGAAATAATTACAGTTTGCCATAGTCATATTTGATTATATAATCATGAGATCATCTGTTGTGATGCCTATTTGGAATATATTTTTTCTGTTCATTGGCTACCCTTCCATAGCAGATACTGTTAGCAAATATGGAGGACATGTAACGTTGAATCGTCAGTTTGACTTCTTCTCCTGAGATTGTTTTGCAGCTCCAGAGATTGCTTGTTACCGGAGAGAAACAATCTATCCACAATACCAATGGTTTGCAGACTGTATCTGATTTTGATCTTCTCCTGTGTTCATCTGATTTTCCTATCAAGTCAACAAGAAACCAGGTTTTTCTACAATGGCTTTAAACAAGCAGATCTTTTTATTGATGGGATTGCAAGAATCCTTCCTGATGGGCTTTTGCAGTTGACAAATTCTTCCGAGTTTCAAATGGGTCATGCTTTCTTCAAGCTGCCATTTGATTTTGATTCATCTTCATCACTCTCCTTCTATACACATTTTGTGTGCGCGCTGGTGCCACATAAGTTGGAAACTAATGCTGGCCATGGGATGGCATTTGTTGTTTCTGGTTCCAGGGATCTTTCTCAGGCAGACACAACTCAGTACCTGGGCGTTTTCAACAATGGGACTTCTTCTTCTCATCTGCTAGCTATTGAGCTCGATTCTGTTAAGTCAGTAGGTCTTGATAAGTTGGAAAACCCTCATGTTGGGATTGATGTGAACAGCCCGATATCTGTTGAATCTGCTCTCCCCTCTTACTTTTCCAACGCCTCAGGGAAGAATGAAAGCATATATCTCCTGAGTGGGAAGCCTATCCAGGTCTGGGTGGATTACGATGGATCATTGTTAAATGTTTCTCTGGCCCCTATAGAAATTCAGAAACCAAATCGGCCTCTTATGTCAAGAGCCATCAATCGTTCAGAAATTTTTCAAGATAAGATGTATGTTGGGTTCTCTGCAGCAACAGGGCAATCAACCAGTAACCAGTATATACTCGGGTGGAGTTTTAGCAGAAGCAAAGAGCTATTACAGACCCTGAACCTCTCTAAACTCCCCCAGGCTCCTCTTCCTAAAGGTGAACATAATATGCTATCTCCACCGCTTATTGGTTTGGTTATCTTATCGGTGGTTCTAGTAGTGATAGTCCTCGTCGGAGTTTATTGGTACAGGAGAAACATATACGCCGAAGTAAGAGAACCGTGGGAAAAGGAATATGGACCATCCCGATTCTCCTACAAGTCTCTGTACAAAGCAACAAATGGGTTTGGAAAAGATTCTCGTGTTGGTAAAGGTGGGTTTGGGGTAGTCTACAAAGGAACGCTGCCCCTAAGCAGGCATATCGCTGTGAAAAGACTGTCTCATGATGCAGAGCAAGGGATGAAACAGTTTGTGGCAGAAGTTGTAACTATGGGAAACTTAGAGCATCGGAACTTGGTTCCTCTTCTTGGATATTGCAGGAGAAAAGGTGAGTTACTTCTTGTCTCTGAGTACATGCCTAACGGTAGTCTTGATCAGTACTTGTTTCATGGCAAAAGCCCATCTCCTACATGGTTGCAAAGGATCTCTATTCTTAAAGACATTGCCTCGGCTCTCAGTTACTTGCATACAGGAACCAAGCAAGTTGTTTTGCACCGGGACATAAAAGCTTCTAACGTTATGTTAGATTCTGAGTTCAATGGGAGGTTAGGTGATTTTGGCATGGCCAAGTTTCACGACCATGGAGCCAACTTAACCGCAACAGCTGCTGTGGGAACCATAGGTTACATGGCACCTGAGCTAACAACAATGGGAACTTCGATGAAAACCGATGTGTATGCCTTTGGTGCTTTCCTTCTTGAAGTAACTTGTGGACGGCGACCCGTGGAACCTGAATTACCACCTGGAAAGCAGTATTTGGTCGAGTGGGTCTTCGAAAGCTGGAAACGAGCTTCTTTACTCGAGAGTAGAGATCCACGATTGGGAAGAGACTTCTCATCTAAGGAAGTTGAGATGGTTCTGAAACTTGGGTTGCTCTGCACAAATGCTATGCCAGAATCAAGGCCTGAGATGGGGCAAGTTGTGAAATATCTAAACCGGGACGTACCTTTGCCGGATTTCTCACCATCTACTCCAGGTATTGGTGCTTTTATGCCGGTTTCAATGGAAGCATCATCTTCCAGATCCCCCAGGCTAAGCAACTCATCAAATTCTCTGTTTGTTACTCACACAATCTTGGACGGCCATGGAAGATGAGATCCAACAAACTGTGTATGCCCTGTATCTCAATCTGTTTGGCTTCTCAAATATTTTAACTTGAAAGAATTAACGATGTTGTTGGTTGATGTCTATACTCTTTAATTTCTTAAGGATCAATTGACAAAAAAACAGATCTTCTTCTCTTTTGTAAACTAACAAATTTTTATTTAATTACATAACACTTGTGATTGCATTTCATTTATGGAAACGCATCTTTTATATTATAAATCACACATGTCACAAATAAGAATCTGTCACATAAAAATTATTTCATTATATTATTTTTAAAAGAAATATCACAAAAGAAAAACATATCTTTATTTTCTATATATTTTAAATAAATTTTTGAAAAACAAAAGAAATTTAAAAGAAAAACAACTCTTAAAAATTCTTAAATTTTTTCACACACCACGCCATAATTACATTATCTTTGAATTTTGGTAACCTAAATAAAAAAACTGTTAATTCTTCCTTCAAAATCCATCTTTGACTCTTTCCACTTTCTATCACCTTTTTAATAATATTTTATTGAAGACTCAAGAAGTTTTATCAAAATCATAAAACTATAGTATTTAAATTATTTCAAAAACAAAATAAGAGAAAGCTGAGTGTGTACAACCTCATATCATTATCTATCTCTACATCTTATACTATTAAAATTGAAGTATAAATTGAGGTTATTTATGTTTTCAAACACCAAATACAGTAGAACCTCTATAAATTAATACTCGATAAATTAAAAATCGCTCTAAATTAATAAATTATCCCGGTCCCGAGTCAGGCCGGTATAATATTTGACATATTTCGATAAAATAATAAAATAATAAATTTTCTGAAATCTTTATGTAAATATATGTTCCCATTAATAATAAAAATTAATAATTATATAAATTATTGTATATATATAAGATATTTTAGTGAAATATGATAATAGTGTTGTTTATTTATTCGTATACTTGTAATTTTGTTAGAGTTTATTTATAATTTTTTAAAAATATCAAAAATATATGATATTATTTTCTTGAATTGCATCAAAAATTATAAAAAAAATTTATATGCAATAATTATCTCTTAATGTGTAAATGCATTAAAACCTATCAGAATATTATCTTCATTTTTCTACTTTTTATATAACATTTTTCTGAAATTCGGAAAAACTTTCTATAAATTAATAATTCGATTAATTAATAACCTCTCTAAATTAATAAAATTCTCTGGTCCCAACATTATTAATTTATAGAGCTTTTACTGTACTTGTTCATATATCTAATCATTCTCATATTTACTTTATTTATTTTCCTTATCTAATATTTCTCTACAATTATTTCCTTATCTAATATTGTGACTTTAATAGTATGAATTATGATTCTCTTATCATCTTCGTTTGATATTATTTTCAAATTATTTTAAATTATTATATAAAACATACGATACTTTTTATGCATATGTTATGATTTAATTATTTATAAACGTACACATATTAACTCAATAAGGAAAAAGTGTATGTTTAATATCCCATATTGGTAGAGCCGTAGAGATGTCAATCGGATCGGTGACCTACGGTATAAGTACAAGTAAATCCAACATAAGGCGGGTATAGACATACAATTTTATGCACATTAATAAGCGGACATCATGAACAAGTCTATAGTGGATCGCAGATGTATCCAACTTTTTTCGCAAATTGATGGGTCGGCCGTAAACTATCAAAATTTAATAAAAATAAATTATATATATAAATTAATAATTGTATATAGTTGATAAAATATAATATATGATATATTTGTGAATATAAAGAATTTTATGTATAAAATTATAACATTTGCTAAAAAAGAGAATATTAAAAATATTTCTATTTTAAAAGTTTTTAGTTTTATTTTAAAAAATATTAAAAATATTTAAATTACAATAATTAAATATCCGGATCTTGCTAACCTGTTAGACAGTAGAGGAGAGTTGGACATAAGAACTACTTACACAAATTTAAAATAGATATATAAGCTAACTAACCAACACCACAAACATTTTATAGTTTAATGAAGTGAAAATTACATATATGTAAAAATATTTTTATAAAAACTAAAAAACAAAATTTATAAATTATGTGAAAACTGACAGGAAAATATTAAACAGTAAAATATAAACATTTGTTACAATGATTAAGAAAACATTGACACGCGTTACATATGTTAAATTTTCATATATTCCTAATCTTTATTTGTTGATATTTGCTCTTATTATACTAGAGCTATAAATCAATATTAATTCAAAAGATTTTTTAGGTCAAAAGTTAAGAAGTTATTAATTATTGAAATTATGCAATAACTATTAGTAGATATTTATAACATACTTTATCCTACTATCTAAATTCTGATCTAACTTGTTGTTGCTTAATTATGCACATTAATATAATAATATTTCCAAGTATTTTTATATTTACAAATTATTATTAACCCGGACTACATCCAGGCTTGATCCTAGTTGATAATATTTTCGAATTTCTTAGAGAAATTTGTTTTCAACATTTTAAGTTTTCTTTTAATGTCTGTTTTAATAATTTTAAGTAGTATATATGTATTCCTTTGTTCAGTTATTCAAAAAAACAGTACCATTCATGTTTTTTGTTCACTTTTAATAATTTACATGTTTTATATCCAACAATTTTGATCTCAAGCATATTTATTTCCTCCTAGATGTAAAAGGAGTTTGTTTGTTCAAACTTCACAGTATGTAAACCATTTCTAATATATGAAAGACGTTATAAATCAAGATAAAATTAAAATATTTGCTTGAACAAAATTTAGAAGTTGGAAAAAAAAATTGCATGATTTATAAATTAGTAGATTAGGACCCGCCCGATGGACAAGTTTTAAAATTTAAAATAAATTAAAATAAATTAGTTTTATTCAATTAAATATTTTTTATTAATAATATATCTTAAATTCTTTTAGGAAAAGAAACAGAAATCATGTATTGTTAGAGAAAATTGTTGTTTACAAAATTTTAGTTTTCTAGATGAATAAACTAATTAACTTTCTATATTAAAATTTTATTATAAAAATATTAAAAATCTATATAATGTTCAAAAGGTTTTGGTTCCCATTTGTTGTTTCTTTTTCTACTACCATGTTAGATAGCGTAGATAAAATATCAAAAACCCAAAAATTAAACCAAATCCAACTCCCAAAAAGGGTACTAACCCAAAAAAAATCAAATGAATACTAGACTCCTATATCCGAAAGATCAAATATGAACTGAACCAAACCGAGAACCGAATGGATATCCAAAATACTCGAAATGCAATTATACACTCAAAAATATTTATAATATTTAGACATGATATAACTCAATTACCCAATAATTCGAAACCCCAAAATATCAATTATTTTATATTAAATACCTAAAATCAATGTTTTTAAACCCAGACTGGACGGGCCGGTCAAATCGGGTGAACTCGGATTCGGAAGGTATCTAGTTCGGGCTATCACTAAAACCAGAAATGAAAAAAACTGGTAAACCCCCATAACCCGGTTCTTAAATAATTGAGACTTCCACCATTGTTTATGGTGTTTTTCTACAGTAAAACTTGTGTTTTTGATTGGTTTTTTTATTGATCATTGTCGATCTAATTAAAAAAAGCTATATATCTACGATAGAAACAAGCAGAATGATACAAAGAAACTTTTTAGTATCCAAGAATATTAGGGAAGGAAGAAGGAGAAGTAAGAGGAGAGATGGGCGGCGGAAATTTTGAAGAGACAAGAAATAAGATGTAGTCAGATTCTAGGATTTTTCTATTTATTTGGAAAATTTTACATAAAATTATTTTTGAATATTATGTATTAAATATGGTATATACATTAATAACTAAATATACACCAATGACTTCATTACCATATATAGATATATATGCTAATATTTAATAGTTATTGAGAACCCGGTTAAACCGGTTGGACCAGGTGACCAATGACTCATAAGTATTTGGTTCATTATTCGGTTTGGTTTTAAAAACATTGTTTAAAATTAACCAAAATATCTAAAAGGTCTAGGTTATTAACTCTTTGTTAAATCAGCTTTTCTTCATACACTTGATTTTGCTATACAATTTAACTCAATTTTCAGTCATATTAAAATCTTAATTTAACCTCATGTATACACTATATAAATTAATAGAAATCAAAACTTTTATATCAAAACTAGATTAGGACTTAAATTTGAAAAAAGTTAACCTAAAATTTGTTATAGGTGATGTATCTTAATATATATTTGTATACATGTCTTGAGCTATATAACTGAAAATAATTGACTTTTACGATTTTATCATTCCCTGATAGTTATTTTCTTATCCACCCTACCACTTTTAATCTCTAATAGAAACCCCATCATCTTCCTCACGCTTTCATATCTATATTTGTTTATGAAAAATGCTTTACAAACAAATTAGAAGTTTTAATTTTCTCTAACGTCAAGGGTCAAAGAATTTAAAAGTAAATATATATATATATATATATATATATATATAATTCATTTCAACGCGTTTAAGATTAGATGTGTTTAATGCTATAAAACAAATTAAAAGCACTAATCTTCTCTACGTCAAGAGCCAAGAAAGGAGAAGTAAAATTACATATTTTATTATGTATTTTTTTTTTGAAAACTAACAATAAGACTTAACATATATATAAGAAAATAAATAAAAAATTTTATTTTATCATGTATTTAATTTGATTTTTTTTTTGATTAAGCAAAGATAATAATACAATTGTTTTAATACATGTCAGAATCTCACCGATCAACCAACATATATCATCATTGTGTTATTAATAATTTAAAAGTATATCTATACGAGAAAATAAATAAAAATATTTATTTTATCATGTATTTAATTTTAATTTTTTTGGTTTTAATTTTGATTAATCTAAGATAATAATACAATCTTTTTATACATATCATATTGATCAACCAACATATATCATCATCCTGTTATTTATAATTTAACAGTATATCTATTGATTATTGAATTTCCTTTTACTAATAATAAAAATAATTTTTACTTTATTTTTATAAGATTATAATATTTTTTATATTATAAAAACATATTTTTTTTTTAATTTAACAATAAAACTAACCTTCTCATCAAGTAAGAGTATATTCATTCCTAATGGTTCATTGTTTTTATTCAGATTTCTTGCCTCCTAATTTCCTTTTAAAATTTTAAATATGTCAAAATATTATTTTATTTTTATTAAACACGTTTTCATTTTTTTTTGTTACTATATAAACTGGAGTTGATTTTTTACACATATACAAAATTAAAATTTCTTCAATTTTTTTAAAAATGTAGATATGTCATAATCTAATTTTTAGTTAACTAAACGTATTTTTGATGAAGTTATTATCTTTCCTTTTATATTTATATTCCTTTTCAAAATGTCCAAAAACTGTTTAAAAAAATTCTAAAATGTAAATATGTCAAAATTTTATTTTATTTTCACTAAATATGTTTTAATTTTTTTTACTATATAAAAGTGGAATTTCTTTTTATAGAGATAATTCAAATTACTTAACTTTTATTTTTATTGATAACTAACACTTTTATTTAAATTAATACTTGTTAAAATCAATAAGACTTCCTTCACAGAATTGATCTCCAAACTTTTTTTAAAAGGAATAGTGTACATAACCTTGAATAGTATTATCGTATATAAGAATTAAAACTGAGTTATAGTTAAATAATATGTTGTTTAAATTTAGTAGTATATATTTTTAGTTTTAACAGTAAAACTAACATTTTCAACAAGTAAGAGTAAATTTATTCCTATTAGCTTATGTTTTTTTTCTTGATTCCCACTTTTTGATTAGACGACCTACAATACGACGGTATGAGAATCTTTTGTTGAGTTGATCCAATATTAAATACTCCCTGATATTGTTTAGAATTTTAGAACTCATTTTTTTTTCTCACGGAATTTGATAACCTTGAAAACATTAAACATATAATCAAAAAATCAAATAGAAATATATATATAAGATTATTAAATTAGAATCATGATAACATATATTTTTATGATCAAATCCTTATTTGCATTAGAATAATATTTATGAAATTAGACTTCACATATAGTTTATTAACTGTTTAGATGTGTAAAAGTTTTGTTTGGTTTTGAATTTGAGAAACTCTCAAACTGTTTATATAGAGGTGAGGAATTATAATTTATTTTAACTTTTACTTCTTTTTGTCCTTTTTAAAAGTTTCTTTCTTCTTTTTGTTTGTTTTAGCTTTATGGATTAGAAAATTTCTTTAAAATTTTTATACTAGCTTTTTTATTTTTATTTCCAATAATCTTAAAATTTCCTTTATCAATTTGAAAATATATCAAAATATTATTTTTGTATTAAATACGTTTTTTTAATACGTTTGTTACCAAAAATTTAATGTTTTTATTTAATGGTTATTAACTTTCCTTTTACATTTGTATTCCTTTCTAAAATTGCCGAAACTTTAATTTTGCTTTTCATTTTTTTGTGATAATTAATGTTTTTATTTAACAGTTATGAACTTTACTTTTATAATTGTATGACTTTTTTAAATTATCATTTCCTTTAAAATATAAATATGTATTATTATTTTTTATTAAAACATTTTTTATGTTCTGTTACGATAGAAAAGTTACATTTCCTTTTTAAACTGAAATATATCAAAATATTAAGTTTGTATTAAATAAGTTTTTTAAAATATGTTTGTTATTGAAAATTAATGTTTTTATTTAATGGTTATTAACTTTCCTAAGTTTCTTTTTATATTTCTATTCTTTTCTAAAATTGCCAAAACTTTAATTTTCCTTTTCATTTTTTTATAATTAATGTTTTTATTTAATAATTATTAACTTTACTTTTATAATTGTATTACTTTTTTAAAATTTCCATAAAATTTAAAATGTATTATTATTTTTTGTTGAACGTTTATTTATGTTTTGTTACTATAAAAAATGAATTTATTTTTTCTAGATATGTAAAATTATAACTAGTTAATTTCCTTTTTATTGTTAATTAATACTTTTATAGATTTAAATACCTGTCAAAATCCGATCGTTTAAATTGACACGTGTCACGATCATTTGAGTTACTAACTTTGTGGACGGTGACCCGTGGAACCTGAATTACCAGCTGGAAAGCAGTACCTGGTCAACTGGGTTTGTCAATGCTGGAGACAAGCTTCTTCACTCGAGTCTAGAGATCCAAGATTGGAACAAGCTTCTTTACTCGAGACTAGAGATCCACGATTGGAAAGAGACTTCTCATCCGAGGAAGTCGAGATGGTTCTGAAAATTGGGTTGCTCTGCACAAATGCTATGCCAGAATCAAGGCCTGCCATGGGACAAGTTGTGCAATATCTAAACTTGGACTTACCATCTACTCCAGGTATTGGGGCTTTTATGCCAGTTTCAATGGAAGCATCATCTTCCAGAGCCCCCAGTTTAAGCAACTCATCAATTTCTATGTTTGTTACTCACACAATCTTGGACGGCCATGGAAGATGAGATCTAACAAACTGTGTATGCTCTACATCTAAATCTGTTTGGCTTTATAAATGTTTTTAACTTAATGTAAAATTAACTATGTTGTTGGTCCCTTAAAGCTCTTTAGGGATCAATTGACAAAATAAAACAGATTTTCTTGTCTTTTTCAACTGACAATTTTTAGTTCTAAGTTGTCAACTGCAACATTTTATATTTTTGTCATCCTCGCACAGATTACAAATGCCTTCTTAGGCCGAACATTTTGTTGAGGATATCACATAGCGAGTAGCAAAATTGAAAATGTATTTCTCTTTCTTTCATCCTGCCTTGATTATATGTTGGAAAATATGTATGTTAATACTTTTTCATTTTGAAAACTCCGATGGAACTAGTTTGTTGGAAATTTTTCGGATTACCGTCAGAAATTCTGGTAAATATTTTGTAATTTTTTTTGAAGGTTTAAAGTGGTAGTGTGATACTTTCGAGGTTAAATTGATAGCATGAGACATTTTAATATTTTTTCCTTTATAATTGTAATTCCGGGCAATTGGATTATATATCAAATCTAAATATGTTTGATAATTTTATATATATAACTATATTTCGGGTATCCATTCGGTTTTTCGTTTGGTTCTAATTTTCGATTATAGAAATTTAGAATCTGTTTGGGTATTTTGTCAGGTTTGGTTATTCAATTTTGGGTATTTTGCACAAACTTAGGTAAAAAGAGCGCATAAAAGAAAGTTATTTTAAAAACAGTTTATTTCTAAATCTTATCCAAAGACTGGACACTGTACATGTAAAATTGTATGTTGTTGATCCGAGTGTTGCTGAGAGAACATGCCTAATTTAGGTAGTCGGGTATGTGGAACCATATGTCGGGATAATTTAGATAGTCGGTATCATCATAATATAATTACATTGAATATATCTAATAACATTGATGTAATAGAAGAACAACAAACAAAACTATGGTTTAATTGGCCTAAAAGAACTATATACATAAACCCAAAAAAAACTTTGTCAATATATGAACTACATATTTTAAATGGCCCAAATTGAAAATAAAAATAAAAGGGAATTTGCTCATTATATACTAAAGAAGGCACGCCATGTCAGATTTACCCTTTTATAAAAGAGCTGTAAATCCATACTCCTTTTAAAGGTAACATACTGAAATTGCCATTCTTCACATTTAAGTGTTTTAAATATTTGATTTTCCTTTTTATTTTCTTTTTTTTTTATACTTTTCCGGTTCTCTTTTTTTTCTTTCTCTCACTTTTTCTTTATAGAAACATATACCATTTTTTTTTCTCTTTCATACATATACCTCCTCACGACAAAATATTTTTTATATTTTACTTTTCTTTTTTCTTTCGCAAGCATGTACATGTTTGTAAAAAATTATAGTCATGTTTGTAACTTCTCCATTATTTATGAATATATTTGTACATTTTCCATCAGTTACGTTTGTACCATGATGGCAAACCGATAATATTAAATAGACAAAAGATAAGTTAGAATGGTGGACATGATAACTTGTCCACGCCCTAACTATGGAAAATATTTAGACTTGTCTACCACTACTAAGATAAGACACCATGAATACATTCAGGAGAATGATATGTTTGTTTGAATGAAATTTAATATGGACATATTTGTTGTCTATCATAATAGATTATTGTCTATTTATATTCTTAACATTGAGTTCTTTACAAAGTTGTCAATCTTTTCCACTAATATTAATAGGAGTATTGTCCATGCGTTATTCAGGACACAAATATGTTCGACAAATGTTTCTAACTACTAATAGTCTACGAGGTTGGAAACTAAATAGTCAACTACCTCGAATATTATATTTTAATGTTTCAAATTACTAAATAGTTTTAGGCTGAGCAAAACCGTAAACCAATGTTTAAACATACTAAATAGTCCACGAATTTGTTTAATAAATAGTCACGAGTTATAAACCAAATAAAAATATTAAATTTCAAAAGTTGTAAATTAAATAACAATATTAAAATGACAGAGAAATATAAACGATGAATTTATCCACTATAATTTATAATGAAGGATGATAGAAATAAGGTGGGGCCTTGTGGCACTTATTGATTGTCTTTTTTGGGTTTTGATTCTATTACTGTTTTTTTTAATAATTATTTTGTTTTTCATGTTGCAGTTATTGAAGACAATATGGTCATTTTTATAATATAAATTATATGGGATTGAGGGAGAACAAAAAAATTGATATTGGCTCTAATAAAAGAAAAACAGGGTATGTGGTGTAAATTTCCCAAAACAAAACCCTAATTTTTAGACCAAAATAAATATAAATAACATCGAACAAAGAAAAAAAAAGCAAACAAAATCCCTAATTTTCTCAAAACAAAAAGTCGATGTGCCGATAGAAATCACAATTCGAGTCAAAAATCATGACCATATTCTTTGTTTTCTTCTTCTTTTTCTTCTTATTCTTTCCTAGCTGTGTTGAAAAGTAATTCAAAAATTACTTCATTGTCGTCTCTACCGCTTTTTCTTAGAAGGCATACACTGTTGTTATTTGAAATCATCGCCTCTACGACTTCTTTTTCTATGAACTCTTCAACTTCATCTTCTTCTTTTTCCTTTGTCGGAAATTTCATCTTCTTCTTCTCCACCTCAAAGGTTAGAAGTCATGTACTGTTGTTATTTTAATTCGGTTATATTTTAAAAACATGCACTGTTGTTGTTTTGAAATTTATTAAGTTTTAAAGACAGAGAACTTAAATCTTGTTAATCGGAATATAAGACTATATTGATTATTTTTATAGGGTTTTGAAATAGGTATTCATGTGTTAGAAATCTGAAATCGATTGCATAATTTGGTTAATTTGCTTTTCAAATTTTCTGTCATATAGGAATGAATTAGGTTATGCCTTTTCTATAGCTTGTAAATTTCAAAATAGTAAAAATATAAATAACAATTCCTTATCGATTGTAATTTCATTTGTTGTTGTTTTTTTTTTATAAAACAATGTCATTTTATGTTGTATTATGCAACTTTCAATTTATATACATTTGATGATTGTCTAAATGTTTTCCGAAATATGACTAACTTAAAGATTGCTTTTCTATGTTTGCAAACTTATACTAAGCCTACATTTCAAATGAAGGGATGACAATGCATCACTATACACTAAAGATCCGCACAAGGTTAGTTCATATGTCTATAATATGAGTCTTTGGAAGTTCGTACAGTTTAAAATCTTGAAAATATTCAATAATCATTAGAGTAAACGAAACATAACATAGTTCAAAATCAAAATAAAAGATCATAGGAAAGTAGTACTTTAGCTTTTGTTGCCCCACCAATCAAAGTTTCTTTTTTGACCTCTGTCTCCAAACAACACAAAACATGAAGATAATGTGGCTTGTATTATAGGTATGGAGAGGACTCAAAAGAGGTTGCCTTAAAGATTGATTGGGTTTGTCCCAAATGCAGAGAGGAGTGCAACTGCAGCACCTGCAGGTAAGTGTCAAACTTTATCAGTTACATTGAATTCGCCAAAACTTTATGTTGTTTAGAGCTTTCTAATGTTAACCTTTGTACTTTCGTTTACATTTTCAGGAAGAAATGAGGCAAAAAGCCTACTGGGATTTTGGTCCATGCAGCTAAAATTAGTGGATGCTCTTATGCCTCGGAATTTCTCAAAACCTATGGTTCTGAGAAATATTTTTACAAGAAGAAAGCTAAAACTGTAAGTGCTATGTTCTAGCATGATCTTTGTATCATATATTAATCTTAGCTTTGAGTCTTATTTTGTTATTATATGGTATCTTGCAGGAAGGTGTTGCTGTAGCTGCACCACCTGAACTGGTATGTGTTATATATGTTCTAGCATGATCTTTGTATTATGTATAATATTATATATCTTAGCTTTGACTCTTTGTTATGTGATTATTAGATAAGTGTTATTGTAGTTTCACCACCTGAACTGTTATGTGCTATGTATGTTCTAGCATAATCCTTGTATTATGTATATCTATGAGTGTTACAGTAGCTTCACCACCTAAACTGGTATGTGCTATATATGTTCTAGCATGATCTTTATATTATGTATATCTTAGCTTTGAGTCTTATTTTATGATTATATGGTATCTTGCAGGAAGTTGTTGTTGTAGCTTCACCACCTAACTGGTATGTGCTATATTCTAACATGATCTTTGTTTTGTGAATATCTTAGCTTTGAGTCTTGTTTTGTGATTATATGGTATCTTGCAGGAAAGTGTTGTTGTAGCTTCCCCACTGGAACTTGACCATGAGATTGTTGTTGAAGAAAAACCTGTTAGCATTAAAAGATCGAAGAAAACTAAACCTGAAGAGCTGAAGGATATAAACAACGGCTCCAGAAATGAGACTGGCCAATCTCAACAGCAATCTCATGAGACTGGCCAGTCTCATTTCTGGAGCCGTTGTTTATATCCTTCAGCTCTTCAGGTTTAGTTTTCTTTGATCTTTTAATGCTACCAGGTTTTTCTTCAACAGCAATCTCATGGTCAAGTTCCAGTGGTGAAGCTACAACAACACCTTCCTGCAAGATAACATATAATCACAAAACAAGACTCGAAGCTAAGATATTCACAAAACAAAGATCATGTTAGAACATAGCACATACCAGTTCAGGTGGTGAAGCTACAACAACAGCTTCCTGTAAGATACCATATAATCATAAAATAAGACTCAAAGCTAAGATATACATAATATAAAGATCATGCTAGAGCATATATAGCACATACCAGTTCAGGTGGTGAAGCTACTGTAACACTCATAGAATAATAACAAAGCAAAGACTTAAAGCTAAGTTATACATAATACAAGGATTATGCTAGAACATACATAGCACATACCAGTTCAGGTGGTGAAAGTACAATAACACTTATAGAATAATCACAGAACAAAGAGTCAAAGCTAAGATATATAATAGTATACATAATACAAAGATCATGATAGAACATATATAACACATACCAGTTCAGGTGGAGTTACCACAGAAGGAAGAAATAAGAGTAAGATGACTTGTGCTTAAATGTTTCTGAATTCTGAGAATGTTGAAAAAGAGACTAATACTTGAATGTTAATGATGATGCAGAGACTACTCCTGAAGATGTCAAGGGAAACAATACAGCTGGTAAGATCAAGAGAACCAAACCTACTCTGAAAAGGAAAGAAGAGGATGAGGTTGAGGTTAAACTACCTCAGGGCAACAGCTCAATTAATGTTGCTGGCATTGACTTGCCTCCTGAAGATGTAGGAACCGTATTCCAGTTTGCGAAAGCTTCTAATTCTCCTGAAGGAAGACGAAAGGTCGTTACGACAGACAGCTCTCCGGGTCATAAAAACCGGTTTGGTCTTTATCTATTATCTCGCTCCACATCCGAATCGATCATTGGTATTAGAAAATACTGTTGAACTCCATCAGAAATTGAGTTTTCTCTTCCGAATGATGATGAATCCCCAGAGTTCATAAGAGAGGGCTATATGTGTGTTTATGAATCTTACTTTTATGGTTGCGGTCTGTTTTTCCCAATTCCTGATGCACTTGATTTGTGCCTATTTACTCTTGGAATGGAGTTACCGCAGATGTGCCCGAAGATGCTTTGACACATAATCTGTCTTCTGACTCTCGCTTCTGAGGCCAGCTTGTCGTTAAGTTCAAGTTACCTCTTTGAATTCATTGGTGTTTGTTCTGATAGCCAAGGTACCTACAGTTCCTATTTTTGTGCTAATAGGACTTTAATTTTTGGTATTCCTTAAGACAAAGAAAATTGGAGAGACTTCTGGTTTCTTGTGAAAATTGATCCCTACTCTGCCGTTAGTATGCTTCGATGTGATTGGGCCAAGTCACTTGGTGAGTTTATAGATTATGTCCCTATCTAATCTTTTGTTCGTAGGTTCTAATCAATACTTTTTCTTGCAGCTTCTTCCCCATTACCAAATCCGTCTGAGGATATTTTGGAGCTTTTCACTTTTGCAATGCAGAACGAAGTTCACGGGGAATCTTTCTCGCTTCCCCGTATTCTTAATGCAGGAAGTTTGTTGCAGAGTGGTGCACTTCGTTCTTTAAACCCTCGGATTGTCGAGGTAGACACTCTCAGATATTCTGTTTTGGAGAAAGCTCAGATTGAAAATGTGGTTTTTTCCATGGAGAAGAACTTAGGGAAGAAAATTGATAATGTCAGCATGCGGCTTCGGGAGAAAAATCATCTGCTAACATTGTTGGTTCATCTGACGGAAATAGCCTGGTTGCCGAACTTCTTATTCGTGACTCTCTACTAACTCATCCAACTGCTGTCTTGGATAGCAAATAATGTGAGGATCCTGACGCAAATTTGCGGAGAAAGAGGAGGAACATGACTCCTAATCCTATCCACCGTGAATCTCCTTCAATGCCTCAAAACGTTAATAATGGCAAAAGTCAAATATTTATGCCTCCTCCTCCTTGTATTCCTTCCCAAAAGGGGCTAGAAGGAGATATGACAGATAAGGATCAGAATCCTTTATGTAATAGAAGCAAGCACAAACAGCCTCGAAGCGATGAAACTTCTTTTTCTAAGAACGCTTTGAATAATGCTCGTTTTAATGAAGGTAACTTTTGAATTCTAAAGTATGCAACTGACCCATAAAACTTTTTTAACATATCATGGTGATTCTTTTGTCTAGGTTCACACAAGAATAGAATGGTGATCGCTGAATCTTTTCGGGAATTCAAGTCTTATGGAGGAAAATCCCTCCCACCTTTTGACGAATGGGATCCTAGTGCAAGGAATTCGATTCAACATGCAAAGGTATTATAAAATTTTGTCATATATGTATTTTTATTACATACATCCCTTCCCTGGCTAACACCTTTGACCTATATTCGTAGGTTGCTCCTGGTTTCAATGATACCGTTCGTTTTTACGAATCGGCCATCAGAAGGAGAGTTCCTTTGGAAAAATTCATTGCTGCAGAAAAAAGAATTGCCGACCTTCAAAAAGAGATTAGGGATAGTGCCTCGCTGGTTGGACAAGTTGACCAGCTAAAGAGAGAACGTGATAATGCCCTTGACTCTCTTAAGTTATCACAAGAAAAAATAGGCATACTGGTTCACGAACTGAATGCTACGCATGCCTCATCGTCTGCACATCGAAAACAGAGAACCTCCGAGGAGTTTGATGAGTTCAAACAAAAATATGATGCTATTTTGAAATCTAATGAAGATGATCCAGACAAATCAACCGTTGTGAAGCGAACGAATTAAGAAATTGCTGTCGCAGTTTGATGAAAGAAATAGCGAACCATTTTGATTCTTTAAAGGCTAAGATGCGACTCCAAACTGACGTTCATAAGAAGAAAAAATATTAGAAGAATAGTTAATGAGTATGCTTAGGTGTCAAAATTTTAGGGTATGAAAAAGAGGATGTGGCTTCATGAGAAGAGAGCAACATATTATTTTATTTATACTATAAGCTGGTCCGGGCTACGCCCGGATATATATATATATATATATATTCGATAATTTACATATTTAATTTTGTTAATTTAGCTTTCTTTTTATTTAAATTTCATTAGTATACATTTTAAAAAATTATATGATGTCATGTGCAAGTTAGTAATTTGTTGAGTCTTCATGTAATTTGCAAATAAAGAAAGAAATCCAATGGTCTATTTTTCGTAGATTTAAAAAAATGAAAAAGACTATATGTTGAAAGAAATAGTGAGATGTATGGTATTTTGATGAGAACATCATTATTGCTTACCCACATTAGGCTACTATCATTCCAGCTAATTTCACAGTCAATGCCTCGCAATTTTAAAAGTCAACCATTTGAAGATTTATCAGTTTACACATTGATTGTTGCATACATTCATATTTAGTCTTTAAGCATTAGAAAACTTTTTATCCACCAAGGTACCTCATATTTAGGCCTCACTGGTTAATGAAAAAGTAATCTGAAATTATAAGCAACATGAGTCTACTCTAAGAAATGATGCTTGCAACTTCAATAATCTATAACAGTTATAACATTTCAAGATAAGACAGAGAGAAGAATGAGAGGATGCCAAGATCCATAGTAGAATGAAATCATAACTAAAAGTCATAGTAGCTCGATAGTTTCTGAATGTTATATATGCAAGTTCACTACAGAAAAACTGTTCACATAAGACCTGTATATTTGAGTGTAGTTTCTGGAGAAGATGTGAGAAAAGAGACTGAGTTGTTTGTCTAACCTCCGCTGCAAGTGCTTGGATAACAGTTTAACAGGCAATGTTGACACTGATAAAATATTACTTTTTAATAGCTAAAACTTGAAGTTTCAGGCCTTAAATAGCCAAAGGTAAATATTATCGTGAGAAATGACAAAAATAAAACTTCACCTGGTATGCATGGTAACAAGTTTGGATAAAAATACTTTCAGGTCAAAATATTTCTTCCTCACGCATCTGTTAAAGATAAAAATAATTTTCAAGAGAACTTGTACACATTTAGAAGTTGCTTAGCCCAATGAATAAGATTTAGCACATGAAAAGCATGAGCAGAGATTGGCTGCTGACACATTCAAAGAAATTATCTCTTCACGGTTCCATGACCTATGAATGCAATCCAACATAGTTAGCACCTAAAAGTGCAGAATAATAAAAAAACAAATTGCCGTCGTTACCTTCGTCGACTAAGAAAAGAAAAATCAAAAGTGTAATGGAAAGCAAACAACTTTTCAGCATAAAAATAAAAATAAATCCAAAGCTGATTAAAACTTAACACTTACTGAGAAGCGATCAAGAGGGAGAGGGTGAATCAATGACATACATCAAGAGAGGGGGGGGGGAGGATGAAACAAAATCTGGAAGAGTAAACGTTAATTTAAGAGAAGTCGAAAAGTTGAGTTTTTGTAAGAAGGTTCATGGTGAATGTAACTGAGTTTTTGTCTATGCCACATGACACAAGGAAGAGAGCTTTAGAAAAGCTGAGGTGGACATTCTATTGAGCCTTAAGTAGTCTTTTTTACTAGTACTAGGTACGTGCGGGGCAGACATTAAAATTTGGTTAAATGTAATTATTTATTTGATGTATGTGTATATATATATTTTATTACCAAAAAAATAGAATATATTTTTTTTAAATTCAATTTGGTTATTCGGTTTGATATAATTATTTTGAAATAATTAATAATTATACAATCGTAACTATTAAAGACTTGAAATAGATTTTTTTGTATTGCTATATTTTTGAGAGCAAGCAGTAATTTTTATACCGACCATTACAATTGCTCAAAAGCAAAACACAATCTTAAAGTGAGCATTGCCTTTATTAATTCTCTTTCTCACAAGCCATAATTGTGTTATATTTGATAACACTAACAAAAAAAAAGGGTTAAAAATTAAAACAAATTCTGCAGCAGTAAAAACACATATATTACTTTCACATCACTTTCGCTTTGATCAGCATAATTAAAGCATATGAACTACATTATCGTAGTGGTAAAGGAAAAGCAAAGCTCTAACCTTCAATTTCAGCAGCATATCCAAAATTAATACCAAATTATGGTTTAGATAAACCAAAATATGATTCATTAATAATTATGATTATGTTTGGTTTAGATAAACTTCATATAAACAAAATATGGTACACAAGCACATTCTCAACTCCTTTGTCTTGTATTCAACACTAAACTAATACTCCTAGTAAACCAAACATAATCATAATTTAAGAGAAGGATGAAATAAAATCTGGAAGAGTAAACGTTAATTTAAGAGAAGTCGAAAAGTTGATTTTTTGTAAGAAGGTTCATGGTGAATGTAACTGAGTTTTTGTCTATGCCACGTGGCACAAGGAAGAGAGCTTTAGAAAAGCTGAGGTGGACACCCTATTGAGCCTTAAGTAGTCTTTTTTACTAGTACTAGGTACGTGCGGGGCAGACATTAAAATTTGGTTAAATGTAATTATTTATTTGATATATGTGTATATATATATATATATATTTTTACCAAAAAATAATAGAATATATTTTTTAAAATTCAATTTGGTTATTCGGTTTGACACCACCCCAAATTTCTGAAAATCTGCTGAAAGTCACGAGTAAGGACGGTCATGATTCCACTAACATCAATCGACAGGCACCAGGCCGTGTCGGTCGACATGCACCAGGCCGTGTCGGTCGACATGCACCAGGCCGTGTCGGTCGACATGCTCAACCACCCAATGCGGTTTTTCTCCGAAAATTGCCTAAGTTGGAGGATCCTGGAAGTTTTGCTGTGCCATGTTCCATTGTTGGAGTTAGATTCACTGATTCACTCTGTGATACTGGGTCTAATATTAATCTTATGTCTATGGACATTGCAACAAGGTTAGCAATCAACAACATCAAGAGATCTCCAATTGAGATTACATTGGTTGTTGCTTCATTAAAGACTTCAACAGGTCTGGTTGAGAATTTGCAAGTTCGGGTTGGAGACTGTCTGCTTCCTTGTGAATTCCATGTTATTGAGACGGATATCGGTTCCGATATGCCATTAATTTTGGGAAGACAATTCCTTGCTACTGCTAGAGTTGTTTTTGATTTGCTAAGTAGCAGGATATATTTGAAGCATGTTGATCCTGACATGTTCTATGATGCCAATTTTGAAGGATATGTGATGTGGAGCCCTAAGGTTGTTGCTGAAGATGTTGACAAGGCTTGTAACCAAGAGGTAAATGAGATTCACTCTAAGGATTTCACTGCAAAGAATCCAAAAGTTGTGGGTAAGAAGAAGAAACCACAGAGAAAAGCAGTGACCAAAAAGCCTCTTATGACTTTGAATTCTGTGAGATAAGTTGATGATACCATTGAGTATAAGCTTCAATATGGAAGTGGTTCAAGACCATTCTCTAAGGTTAGAGCTATCATCCCTCCTGAGTTTAAGGCTAAAGGACAAGCTGCGATGGATGAGATGATGTATAGGGTTTTGAAACCAAAGATGCTTGACCTAAGTGAAGATGATCCCAGTTCAAAGACTTCATCTTCATGATCTTTAGATTCTTCTGGAGATCCTCCACCCATCTGATATCTGAAAAATTTAAGCTAATGACTGAAAATAAGCTCTTGGTGGGAGGCAACCCATCGGTAAGTCTGTAAATACACTTTTCTGTGTCTTGTTTACTAATTTTTCTTTGTTTTTGTTTTGTCTCATGAACTATATGTGCTTAATTACAAATGTGGAAAGATTGCTCATGGATTGAAGAGGTTTACATAAATGTTCGACCAAGGAACACAAGGTTTGTGTCTGTGTCGATCGACACGCACACCCTGTGTCGGGCGACACGGACCCCAGGTTAGTATATAAACCTGATTTTCCCTTTTTTTTTCTTCTCCACTTCTTCTTTTCCAAATCGCAAAACCTGCCGCCTCTATAAAACCCAAATTTGCAAATTCTTAATTCTTAACCAAATCAATCGATTTTTGCATCTAAACTCAAGAGAACTTGATTTCCCATACTCCTATATCATATATTCATTCAAAATCAAAGGTAAATTCTTCAAATCTCCATCCCTAATATCAAAATTTTCAAGGTTTAGAATTCTCACTTTTATAATCCAAATTTGTTCTTAATACTTGCTAATACTTGTTGGTTAGGATTAATTTAGAAGGATTGAAGTGTAGATTGTTGTTAAAATAGGTTGAATTGATAGAAAAGTCATGAATTTCTGTGAATGAAACTTAAACTATTTCAAATTAAAATTCGGAATTTAGAGATGTTTAGGATGATAGATTGGTGTTAGTATGATGATTGATTTTGATGATTGTCGTGTGAAATTTTTGATTTGAACTTGATCATGTTTGGAATTTTTGTTTTTTCATTCGATGTTCACGATTTGGCACTGTGTCGATCGACACTGTATGCTTGTGTCGGTTGACACCCATGCACGGATTCCAAACTTGAACTGATTTTTGCGATTTCTTGTGTTTTTGCAGATGTCTACTAAGAGATCTTCGAGGAACAAGCATACCTGTAGAGAGGAGGTTGATCTCACTGATGATGAGCCTAATGTGGAAGCTACTCCTACTGCCATCATCGTCACCACACATACCTCAGATTTCCCAGTTAATGCTCATATCCATGCTCCTTGGCCAAAAATTGAGACTCAATTGATTAGGATGAAGTGCGATTGGGACAGCGATCCAAAGACCGAGACAGCTAAGGCTGTGTGTACTCGGAGGCCTATTTCATAAGATTGGGATGAGTATGATACAGTGTTCTACAATGCATGGCAAGGTGTTGATATGAGGGCTACTCGGTTGAAGGATATGAAAACTATGCTTAATCTGGACATTAGCCAAGACGTCAACAACATCACTTCAGAGATGGGTTTATGCAACATTGGATACATGCCTCACACTCTCTGTCCTGACTTAGCATGCCAGTTCCTAGCTTCCTGCAGATTTTACTATGCTGATGAGAATGCCAAGGTGGCACAGCAAGGAGTTCTTACCTTCATGTGCAAGGGTGTGAGGTACATGATTACTCTCACAGATCTTTGTAACTTGTATGGTTTTAGGAGAGATACTACTCAGGCTACTATGGATACAGAATGAGGGGGGGGGGGATATCAACACTTTTTGGTCCCACATTGGGAATGGTGAGTATGATACCGGTTTTTCAGAGCAGATGGATGTCCGTCATGCCACTATTAGGTATGCCCTGCACCTCATTGCCAGCACTATCTTGTGCCGGTCCGACCCTACCAAGGCTCGGAAGTCAGACCTTATGCTCCTTTTGCTTGGAGTTCATCACATGTTTCCTGCTGAGACTTGGAGTTGTGCCATACTCAACCTTGATCTGAATTTAGGTGCTGTCTTTGCTCAGCATTTGGTTTCTTTGAAACCCAAAGCCTTTGATAAGAAGCATTTTGAGCATGTTGGGAACCTTTTGACTCCGATCTTCAGTTACTTTGGTATCATCTTGTCTAATGCCTCAAGGAAATCCGATTACATCTCTATTGATCTTGACTATCTCAAGCATGTGACTTGGATGAAACCCAATAACATGTGGGTGTTTACTGATGAAGATGGTACAGTGAGGACTGTAAAGCTGCTCAACATGTCTTTCCAGATCAAGAAGGATCACACCAAGCTGGTCTTCATGCCAGATGAGTTCATGTTGATTCACAGTTCAGGCCGCAAGCTTCGATGTGGAGCTTCATCTAGTGATGCACCTTCGGCTACAGAGGATGAGTCTGTTCCGCCACCTCAAGATGCTTCTATCCCAGAATTTATTTTTCCAGAACCTACTGCAGGTTATGAGGATGATTGTCCTGCATTTAGGAGGTACAAATGAGTACCATGAGGAGTATGTGGCAGCTTGTCGCTTCAGGTGTTACTTGTGCTAGACCATCTTCAGCCCGTCAGCAATCCTGCAGTCCCCTCATTGATCCTCACACTTCTCAGAGTTCAGATGATGACTTTGTTTAGTCATTTTTTTAGACATTCGGTTCCTAGTGTCTTTCTTTTTCTTTTTCCTTTAAGACAATTTTCTTTATTTTTGCTTTTTGCTTCTGTTTTTGTTTCTAACTCTTATTGAATATTGTTGAACTTATTATGTGAGGCATTTATCTTGTAATTTGACGTGTTTGGAACTCTTAATCAGGATCTAATGTCAGAAAACGGATTGATTGATCAATAGAATGGTGTCAGACTTCATTGCACGACAATCTTTCTCGTGTTGACCGACACACAAGATGTGTGTCAATCGACATGCACCACCATATCAGGTCACGAATTTCAAAACTTAACAGTTCAATCCTTATTCAATTTTATTTCTTTTTATCACCTTCCTTAAGATTAATTACACAGGGGACAGTGTAGTTTAAGTCTAGGGGAGGTAGTTACTAACTATATTTATTTTTTTGAGAATCAGTCCCAACTTTTCTTTTGTTTTCAAAACCTTTGTTTTATTGAGTCAAAACCTTGTTCAGAAACAATGATGTTACCGAGGAATCAACCACACTTTACAGTAAGCTCTCATGTGACCATTTGATTATATCTTGAAATCCGAGACTAAAGGAAAACTCAATAGCCGGTCAGAGGGCTTAAGATCCCCATATTTCCAATGTCCTAGATCCGAGCTAAGTATTTTATTTTATTGATGGAATTGATGTCTGTTGGGTTTGAGTTTCGTATAAGCTTGACACTCTGGCCTGTTTGATTTAAATGTGGCACTCCTCTCCCTTGTCTCTAACTCTAAATTTTATAACGGTGAGATGATTGTCATTAGAGTAAACGGTAGAAAGCAACTTCCGATGACCATTTGTTCATTCTAATGAAAAGATCACACATGGATTATAAATGGTAAGAAGCAACTTCTGATGACCATTCATTTATAATTTCTGAAGTTATAGATTTAATCCTTAAAATAAAAAACTAAAAATAAAAAGAAGACGAAGAAAAGAGAAAATAAATAATAAGTCTTGGAGAGTTTAAAGAGTACCAATAAAGTTAATGATGCCTAGTTTGTTATACTGAAGTATGGTTATAAATCTAGAAGATCCTTGACATTGAAACCATTGGTAGGGTAGAATCATGCGATGAAGATTGTTTGTTGGATTAAGTTGAGTAAATTGTGGTGGAAATTAGGAATGCTGCAAGTGCTTACGATGAAGTACATAGTGGTCTGGATCTTGTCAAGTAAGGATTTCTAGTGGTTCACTTTAGTGAATGTGATTGTGGTGTTCTAATGAAGTTATGAGTTTCACGATTTTCAAACTTCTTCCTTGATTCAGTTTTCTGTTTGCTTGAGGGCAAGCAAAAGCTAAGTCTGGGAGAGTTGATATATCATGGTTTTTATGGGTTTATGGCATGATATATGCATTGGTTTCAGAGTCTTTTGTATTATATATTGAGTCTTATTAGGTACAAACACGAGATGGATCCTGATGAGCACTTTGGAGCTTTTGGAGGCTTGTAGCTGAGCAAAACAACTAGGAGACGAACATTGCTATCCATGTCGACCGACACGCCTTACCTGTGTCGGTCGACACACATATGATGTGGATGACGCCTTCGAGTTTTATCAAGTTTCAAGAATTATAACTTTGCCCCAGAAGTTTCTAAAGTTTATAATTAATACCCCATCATGTTTTTAGGTTAAAATTATGTTTTAGAAGTCCCATTAACTAAGTTTTGAACAAATATTGAAGTTTCTTTGTAAGTTTCAAGCAAGTTTGTTGGAGAGAAGATTCAGATCTCAACTTCTGTAGAGAGAAGAATTTTTAACTTCCTTTACTTCTTATTCTATTTTATGAGTATTATTCAGACAATGATTTGTGTTATCTCTTCTATGTCTGAGTAGTCACCTTGTTAGATCTAGGGATTTCTAGGGTTTATGATGGTTTGTTGAATTGGGCAATCATGTTAGGTTATCTATAATATTCTTCATCTAGATTTGATACACACTAGTCTTAAGATTCATCACCTTAATCCTAGTACCATAGGAATGTTGGTAGGCGCAAGAGTGCTATTGATATCCTGACCCAATCTTAGATGAGCAAACATCCTTTTCGCAGCGAAAGTTGGTTTGCTTTTGTTTAGAGGATAGATGTCGTCGAAACGAGAGGTGGATAGATATCATGTTAGTGTTATGAGTTTAAGAACCGAACAAACAATTGTATCCTGATTATCGAACTGCCCAATTCACATTCCAGACTATTCTTGAATGATCTTCCCTAGGTCTAGTGTTTTAATCACTTGAATTACATCCCCGTTTCATTATTATTTCTTATTTACATTGCTTTATTTAATTACTTATTTATTTATCTAGCTTAATTCGAATCTGTGTTTCTATTGTGTGAGTTTTCAGAGTCCTTGTGGATTCGACCACTAAGTACTGCAATTGACCTCTTCATTCGAGAGAGTAGTTCTAGGCTTATATTTGACCCTTGACACTCTACTCGGTTTATCTTACCGGGTGTGGTCTTTTCTTCCCTATTCTTTATCTTCATGGCTTAGGGCTTGTGTTCCATCAATGACACCGAACATGCTTCGTGTCATTCTTTCTGTTCTTGCCGTTGTTGCGGAGGCCAGATATGCTTTAAGCGCTGGTGACCTTCTTGAATATATTTTTGGGTTCTAACAAAAGTGGTTTGGGTTATTATGCTATTTACCCGCACCTTGAGAGAGCTCTGGTCACCGGATTTACCGATAAAGATGAACACTGGAGATACCCATGGTTTTTTGTTAAGATCGATTATGCTTTGGTCAACGGGTTGTCTGATATGTTGTATTCTTCGTGGGCTCTATCTATTGGTAGATACTGATGTGATTGTGCCCTTTTGTTGCTGCTTATTGATTACGTGATTTTTATGCTTTATTCTTTTGTTCTTTGGAGAAACCCCGTCATGTTCCCTGGCAAGGTTTTTTGGACCTTTTTTACTGTCATTACCGAGGGAGACACCATCTGGAACTCCTTCACTCTTGAAAGGCTTCATTCATGCAAACTTATGAGGAGTGGAAATATCCGAGCTCTGGATTATGCTCCTGAAGCTGTGCCTAATAATCGATTGAGTCATCGTGAAAGAAAAGAAAGAGAGGTCGGGCAAAAAAGTCTTAAGGAGGAGATTGATGTTGTGGGATGGCGTCATCGAGAGAAGGTCGATGGTTTGATTGTTTATTCTTCGGGAAAGACTAGTTTAATCGGAGATCTTCCCCCATTCCTTACCATTCCTTCTCGTTCTGTTCCGCCTCCTCCCGTTGAGGTCAACGAGGATGAAACTATTTCTTCATTGAAGCGTAAGAGAAGAGTTCTGGATCGGAGGCATTAGCTCAGGACAAATCGAGACTTCGTACTGACCCCCGTGGAGCAGGATCCTCTGAAATGCCTCCACATCCTCCACCTGGAAACTCCAGTAACCAGACTCCGGTTGCATCTGGCTCTACTAGGGCAAAGTCCGTTTCTTTACCTGGCAATATTTCAGCCACTCCGGGTATGTGTTTCTTATATATTCTATGAACTCTCCTTCTGATCTCACCACTTTAATATGTTATGTTTTGCTCTCAGAGGCAATAAAAATGGCCAAAGTTTTTTGGAACTTTCGAACCGCTCTGGCGCTATTCTTCCCACTTTCTATAAGTGGCATCCCGGCTCGTGTGAGATCTTTGTAAACCATGCTTGTCATACCAGTCAGGTATTCGATCCTCTTCCTCTTATTACCTCCTACACATTTTCATACCTCTTACACCCTTTCTTCGTATAGACCCTCGCTGATTTTAGTGATATGGTTTGTTATTACGAACAATTTATCCACGATATGTCCTCTTCTATGGGGACTGAAGTTATCGCAAAGATGACCACCGGTCATGAGAAGGCCATGACATATTTAAAAGAGAGGGATATGATAACGATTGAGCGTCTGAGGAAGGAACGTAATGAACTCAAGGAGAAACTCAAGGTTACTCGTAATGCCTCCGAGAGTTTGGCCAAGGGTTACGAAGTACGCGGCCATGTGCTCAGAACGGAGTGCTGTTCAAGCTTCAAATCTGCAACTCAAAAGTGAGATAGCTGCTGTGCAGGAGCAGATTGAGGAGACTTCTCTGAAATAGGATGCACTGGTCAAGTTTTGTGATCACGATATCCAAAAAACTGCCAGCTCCTCCCGGAAGGAAGTGAAGGAGAATGGCAAGGTTCTGTTAGGCCAGCTGTCCGAGCATGTTAATTCTATCAAAGCTCGCACCATCCTTCAAGCTGATGTCAATGAGATGAAGAGTAATCTGGTTATTCTTGGAAAATTAAGGAAGGTAAGATCAACCTGGACGAGGAAATTGCCGAGCTGACGGGCTTGCTGGCTGAACCGACCTCTGAGCTGAATGAATTTGTCATTGCGCCTTTGATCAGGAACAGTTTGCCGCTGCTTTTGCGGACTCCCCCCCCCTCTCCCTGAGCTTAATATCGACCTGCCTATTGAACAGACCTCACTTCTTCTGCTGAAGCTCTTGTCCCTCCACCTGCTCCTTCTGATGAGGTACGATTCGATCAATTAGGATCAAATCTCTCCCTCATTTCAGATAGTCATCTTGCTCAGCTTAAGGAACGGTATTATCGATTATAACAAATGTGATTAAAATATTCAGGATGCCCGAAGGCATTCTTTCCGAGGCTACTTCTTCCGAACCGGATGCTCGTCCTATAGAGCTGTCTCTTGATCAAAGTGTTGATGATAACCCTCCGGAAACAAATGTTACTGTGGATCCTCCTGTAGAACTTGTCTCTGAGATGGTCGAAGACCCTTTAAGGGTTGATCTTGCTTAAACTTCATTAATTATGTGGCTGTGTCCACCTGATCCGGGATATGTCCCAAAACTTGATAAATGTGTCTTTGTTTCCTGCATTTTTTTACTTGTCCAAGGGGGTTTGAATACTGTTTAAATATTTTTCATTTAACAAAGTTGATTTTTTAGATGCTTATTTTGATAAGTCTTTTATATCTGACCGGGTTGCAAAGCCCGGTTCATTCAGAAACTCTGAGTCGAGTGCTTTCAAGAGAAAAATGGGTTGATCATGCCCTTACCATTTTTAAAGAAAAACTATATCCAGTTTTTCTCGGTAAAAAGTGCAAGGATGGGGCTCAGCTTTAAACGAGGACTGAGCTCGACTTTAAATTTGGTACATCTGTCATATGAGAAGAATCTTTGTGGATCGTTTGTTAGTTCGGAATATTATACAGACTCACTAGATGGTTCGTGTATTCGATATTTCCTATTGAACTGTTAAATAGTTCGGAACAGGAAAGATAATCTTGCGGACTATGCAATAGTTTTCATTGGTTGAGTTTATCTAAAAACAGTTTTAAATTTAAATGACTGGGCCCCCTTTTTGGGGAATTTTTAATTAGGCCGATTTTTGTTTTTTACCGCTTTGGGTATCGTCTTAGGTTTATAGATGTTTAATGACTACATGTACCTAGTGTGTATCATTATACCTTACTGAGTTCTGAAACTTGTGTGTACATTTAAAGAAGTAATTATTACTTTCATTAAATGCCCGGTGTTTGGGATTTTTTTTTATTCCATCCGTTCTTCTGACATTCTTATTACTTCTCTTTCGTCTCCATTGTAGTTTTTCTTATTTTACTTTTTATCTTCTCCCTTTTATCTTCTTCTTCTTTTCCATGGACACCTTCGGCTACTACCCTCACTATGCCTCCTGTTCCGATTCTCCATCAAGCCCGCCACCGGCTTCTGGTGATGGATTCTTTCCAAGCAGGATCCGTATCCCTCACTTTATCAATACTCTCATTAGAATAGAGAAAGAAGAAGCCATGATTTTCATGGATATGGTTTTTCCATGGAAATCTCCCAAACTTTTATTCTTCATCTCCTTCTCACTTTTAATTATTCTGAATTATCATTCGTTTTCCAGCTTGCAATTGAACACTACGGTGCATGCAGTGAACGTCAATATCCCGGAAAAAAAGAAGAAATCTCAGGAGAAGAAGATCCGGAAGGTGGAAAAGAGGATCCTCCGCCTGGAGAGTCACCCCTTTGTCTGGAAAAGAAACAGCATTGACTCTATCGTCCCTATTCCCGAGGTGCTTTGTTCCTACCTCCGAGGTTTCAAGAAGAAAAATTGGCTTCCAATCGGGAAGGTGCTCCGGACTCGGCACCAACAGAGGGTTTGACATCTGGGCCAAAGGAAAAGGTCGCTTCGGAAGACGACGTGGCTGTGCCCAAACCCTAAATGTAATAATAACTTTTATTTTGCTGGGCCAAGGCCCATTGTTGCTTTTGTTTGAACTCATTCATTTTTAAATTTGAATTTGCGATTTGGTTTCATTTAATTGCATCAACCGCATTCATATCTTGAATCATTCCATATCAACATGCCGAATCTCAACCCACGCCATTTATGCCAATTAAATTCCTTACTTTGATGATTCCTAGGCGCACAATCCGGCATGACTTGCTCGAATCCACAATATAAATTACGGACTAAAAACTCCGAATTCTTCACTTCTCTTACACTCACTTCTAAATGGCCTCTCACTATCGTTGCCCTAAACATGCGGGTAGGACAATTACCAGAGTCATCTGTTTTCACGATGACCCAACCGCAGCGCTTAACTCTGATGATGGTTCCATCACACGTCCCCTAGGATGGGGAACTCCAATGATCATCCCTTGTGGTCTGATCAAGCAGTTAACTTCTCACGGCCAAAAGAGTGCAATGAGGTTCATGGAAAAGGTAAATAAATGGTTTAAGTTCACATCATTTCCTTTGTCTCAATCATCTGACCCAAATCCTTTTCTTATTAGTTGGTTGCTAAGTATAAAGAGCTTGATCGGGAAAGAAGTGCGCTGAGGGCAAGAGTTCGTGAAATGGAGAAGAAGATTTTCTAAATTTCCCGTGAAATATGTGTCCTCGAAGCACGCCCGTCGGACTGAATTGAACTCAACTTTGAAGAGTTTGGACATTACATGCCACCAGGTGTACGTGGGATTGTTTACTTGGCAGGGAAAGGAGTTGAAGTTTTCTGCAGAAATATCGAACATGCTTCTCCTTGATCATTCCTCATTGCTTTCTCTTTCCCTTTCAAAATGCTCCGCTGCTTCCAGTCCGTGAGAAAGATCTTCTTGAAAAATGAATTAAACTGTTGTATTTTTAATAAGTAATAACTGCACTCAAAACGAGTTTCCTACGTACCCATGATGGGATCAAGCCAGATCGTAGTTCATTAAAACATCGTAATCGTTTATGAACAAAACTTTTTCAAATTCAGAGTAATTCCACGGTGTCCGAACTGGGACTCCTTCTTGGTTTGCTAACTTATAAACACCATAACGAACTACTTCGGTTACTTGATATGGGCCCTCCCAGTTTATTTCAAGCTTTATGGCTCCGAATTCCTTAGTATTTTCGAATACCTTACGCAAAACTAGATCGCCAACTTGAAGGGGTCGGTTCTTTAAGTTTGAATTATAATAGCGTGCGATTGCTTGTTGATAATTCTGAAGCCGGACTAAATCCTGGTCTCATCGTTCATCAATAGTATCCAGCGCATCTTCCATCATTTGTGTGTTGCGAGACTCATTATTAGGGAGTTCAATTTGTCGGAGTCCATGTACATTCAGTTTGGCTGGAACTACTGCTTCCATTCCATAGACTAACGAGAAAGGAGTTTCTCCACTAGCTCTTCGTGGGGTAGTTTGGTACGCCCATAAAAAATGGTTGAAGTTCATCATACCATCCTGCTTTGTATGAACCAAGTCTTTTCTTTAAATTACTCAAGATAGTTTTGTTCGCAGCTTCTGCTTGTCCGTTTCCCTGTGGATATCGCGGGTGGAATAACTCATATTTATTCCCCATGCAGAGACAAAGTCTTCAAAGTCTTTTGATATGAATTGGGATCAATTATCTGCAACGATCTCAAGACTAAATTGTTTGTTTGGTTCTTAAACTCATAACAGTAATTTGATATCTCATCCTACTCTTGCTGCGATGACATCTATCCTCTAAACAGAAGCAAACCAAATCTCTTTGCGAAATATCAATAAATAGAGTCTCTATGAATAGTGGGTATGATATGTTTACAAAATTCCTAAACCAACTCTCACTGCGAAAAGGCTTTTTGCTCATCTAAGATTGGGTCAGGATATTAATAGCACTCTTGCGCCTACCAACATTCCTACGGTACTAGGATTAAGGTGATCAATCTTAAGACTAGTGTGAATATCAAATATAGATGAATAACATTATAGATAACCTAACATGACTATGCCCAATTCAACAAATCATCATAAACCCTATGAAAATCCTAGATCTAACAAGGTGACTACTCAGACATAGAAGAGAAAACACAAATTATTGTCTCAATAATACTCATAAAATTAGACATAAAAATAAGGGAGTTCAAAATTCTTCTCTCTACAAAGGTTGAGATCTGAATCATCTCTCCACACAAACTTGCTTGAAACTTACAAAGAAAATTCAATAGTTGTTCGAAACTTAGTTTTTGGGATTTCTAAACATAATTTAACCTAAAACACAATGAGGCATGAAGTATAAACTTTAAAACTTCTAGGGCAAAGTAGCAATTCGTGAAACTTGATAAAACTCAAAGGCGTCATTCATGTGTGTCGACCGACACATGAAAGGCCTATCGGTCGACGTGGACAGCAATGTTCATCTCTTTGTTGTTTTGCTCAGCTACAAGCCTCCAAAAGCTCCAAAGTGCTCATCAGGGTCCATCTCGTGTTTGTACCTAATAAGACTAAGTATATATACAAAGACTCTAAAACCAATGCATATATCATGTCATAAAACCATAAAACCATGATATATCAACACCCCCAGACTTAGCTTTTGATTGCCTTCAAGCAGACAGGAAACTGAATCAAGGAAGAAGTTTGAAAATCGTGAAACTCATAACTTCATAAGAACACCACAATCACATTCACTATAGTGAACCACTAGAAATCCTTACTTAACAAGATCCAGACCACCATGTACTTCATCGCAGGCACTCGCAGCATTCCTAATTTCCACCACAATTTACTCAATAAAATCCAACAAACAACCCTCATTGCATGATTCTACCTTACCAACAGTTTCTATGTCATGGATCTTCTAGATATATAACCGTACTTCACTATAACAAACCAGCGATTATCAACTTTATTGGTACTCTTTAAACTCCCCCAGACTTATTATTTATTTTTTCTTTTCGTTTTCTTCTTTTTTTATTTTTTTATTTTAAGGATTAAATCCATAACTTCAGAGATTATAAATGAATGGCCACCAGAAGTTGCTTCCTACCGTTTATAATCCCTGTGTAATCTTTTCATTAGAATAAACAAATAGTCATTGGAATTTGCATCCTAGTGTTTACCCTAATGACAGAATTAGGGACAAGGGAGAGGAGTACCACATTTAAATCAAACAGGCCAGAGTGTCAAGCTTATCTGAAAAATCAAACTCAACAGACATCAATTCCATCAATAAAATAAAGTATTTAGCTCGGATCTAGAACATTGGAAATATGGGGATCTTAAGCACTATGATTGGCCATTGAGTTTTCCATTAGTCTTGGATTCAGGTCAGGATAGAATCAAATGGTCACATGAGAGCTTACTACAAAGTGTGGTTTTTTCTTCAGTAACATCATTGTTTCTGGACAAGGTTTTGACTCAATAAAACAAAGGTTTTGAAAAACAAAAGAAAAATTGGACTGACTCTCAAAAGAATAAATATAGTTAGTAACTACTTCTCCCAGACTTAAACTACACTGTTCCCAGTGTAATTAAGCTTAAGAAAGGTGATAAAAAGAAATAAAATTGAATAAAGATTGAACTGTTATGTTTTGAAAAATCATGACCTGAGATGGTGGTGCGTGTCGATTGACACACAACTTGTGTGTCGGTCGACACGAGCAAGAATTACGGGTACTAAATTCTGACACCATTCTATTGATCAATGAACTAATTTTCTGACATTAAATCCTGATTAAGAGCTCCAAACACGTCAAATAACAAGATAATGTTCCCTTACCTCTGACATGAATCACATTTTGATACAAAAGCTTGGGCATCTCTGAACATAGTTGGCCACCAGAAACCAGCTTGAAGAGCCTTGGACATAGTCCCTAAAAGTAGCAAAGTGTCCAGCATAGGTTCAACCATGACAATGAAAGAGAATACCTGAAACTTTTTCCTCTGAAATGCAGCGGCGGTAAATACCATTTGAACAATGCTTATACAAATATGGCTCATCCCAGAAGTAGTGTCTTATATCTCTCAGGAACTTATTCTTCCTGTATCTAACAAAGTTTTCCGGTTCTTGCTCTGCAGCTAAGTAGTTAGCAATCTCACCAAACCATGGCATCATAGGAGGCGCGGAAGGAGAAGATGCATAGCAATCGGTTGTAGTCCCTATGTTGATGGCATACACGTTCTCCTCAAGTAGGTTGTCATCTATGGGAACCTCTTTTTCTACTCTCAGTCTAGATAAATGATCAGCAACACCATTTTCAATCCCTTTCTTGTCTTTAACCTCTAAGTCATACTGCTGTAACATGAGTATCCATCACAGTAATCTTGGTTTTGCATCCTTTTTGGTTAGAAGATACCTCAAAGCTGCATGGTCTATATGCACAATCACCTTAGAACCCACAAGATAGGACTTGAACTTCTCGAAAGCAAATACAATGGCCAGTAGTTCTTTCTCAGTAGTAGCATACTTGCATTGTGCATCATCAAGGGTCCTGCTAGCATGATAAATCACATGAAGCTTCTTATCTTTCCTCTGTCCCAGAACAGCTCCCACTGCATAGTCACTAGCATCAGTCATCACCTCAAAAGGCAGCTCCCAGTCTGGTGGTTGGACAATTGGTGCACTCACAAGTGCTCCTTTGATGGTATAGAAAGACTCAAGACAAGTATCATCAAAGTTGAACTTCACATCCTTACACAACAGCTGTGTCAAAGGTCTAGCTAGCTTGGAAAAATCTTTGATGAGCCTTCTATAGAAACCCGCATGTCTTAGAAATCTCCTAACACCCTTGACAGAATTTGGTGGCTCTAAACTTGTCATCACATCAATCTTTGCTCTATCCACTTCAATGCAATGTTTTGAAATTCTGTGTCCTAGAACAATCTCATCGCTGACCATGAAGTGACACTTCTCCCAGTTGAGCATAAGGTACTTCTCCTCACATCTCTTTAGTACCTTGCAAAGATTAGAAAGACAAACAGAGAAAGAATAACCATACACAGAAAAATCATCCATGAAAACCTCCATTATATCCTCAATTAAATCAGTAAAATTTGACATCATGCATCGCTGAAATATCGCTGGAGCATTACACAAACCAAAGGGCATCCGGCGGTAGGCAAAGGTACCATAAGGACATGTAAATGTGGTCTTCTCCTGATCTTCTGGATGAATGAGAATCTGAAAGAAACCAAAATATCCATCTAGAAAGCAGTAGTATTGGTGGTTAGCCAATCTCTCAAGCATTTGATCAATAAAGGGCAAAGGAAAATTATCTTTACAGGTAGAACTATTCAATTTCCTATAGTCAATACACATTATGTGCCCTGTAACAGTTCTAGTTGGAATCAACTCATTCTTATCATTCTTAACAACTGTTACACCACCCTTCTTTGGTACAACATGAACATGGTTCACCCAAGTACTATCAGAGATAGCATATATAATGCCCATCTCTAGAAGTTTCATTATCTCTTTCCTTACAACATCTTTTAGATTTGGGTTTAACCGCCTCTGATGTTCAATAAAGTCATTGATTCATCTTTTAGATGTATCCTATGCATACAAAGATCATGTGAAATTCCAGGGATATCATCAAGTGAATAGCTTATAGCTCTGCGATACTTTCTAAGTTCACAAAGAAGCAGAGAAGTCTCATCATTATTCAAAGCAGCATTGATTATGACAGGGTAAGTAGAGTTAGGACCAAAAAATATGTACCTTAGCCCAGCTGGAAGTGTTTCGAGTTCTACCTTTGGAGCTTTCAGCTCACTCCAAGGATTAGCAGCAGGCGCAGGAGATAGTGCTGGTGGAGACTTCTCCGCGGTACTCTCTAAGCTCATGTAGGCAACCATCTTTCCCATTGAGTCACTTGAATTCAGAATCTTGGAATACCCAGTTGTATCCTCACTCAAAAACCCATACTCACTCTCAGCTTTTGTCAAAACAATACCCAATGGATCATCAATAATGATCACTTCAGCCACCTCATTAGAGATGTCCAGTGAATCATCTAAAAAGAATGTCTGGCCATCTATTATGGGCATCTTTATCAGCTTATCCATCTCAACCTTCATGATAATATCTCCCAGATGGAGATCAATACTTCTATTCTGCACATCAATCAGAGCTCCTGCAGTGCATAAGAATGGTCTTCCCAAAATGAGAGGATCTTTAGGTTCTTCATCCAGTTTCTGAACCACAAAATCTACAGGAATGAGTACATTGCCTACCTGCACATTGATATATCATGTATTTTATGGTTTATGACATGATATATGCATTGGTTTTAGAGTCTTTTGTATATATATTGAGTCTTATTAGGGACAAACACGAGATGGACCCTGATGAGCACTTTGGAGCTTTTGGAGCTTGTAGCTGAGCAAATCAACAAGGAGACGAATATTGTTGTCCATGTCAACTGACAGGCCTTTCCTGTATCGGCCGACACACACAAGACGTGAATGACGCCTTTGAGTTTTATTAAGTTTCAAGAATTGCAACTGTGCCCCAAAAGTTTCTAAAGTTTATACTTTATGCCTAATCATGTTTTTTGGTTAAATTATGTTTTAAAAAAGTTCCAGAGACTAAGTTTTATCATTATTCAAGTTTCATTGTAAGTTTCAAGCAAGTTTTGGGGAGAGAAGATTCAGATCTCAACCTTTGTAAAGAGAAGAATTCTAAACTCCCTTATTTCTATTTCTAATTTCATGAGTATTATTCAGACAATGAATTGTGTTTTCTCTTCTATGTCTGAATAGTCACCTTGTTAGATCTACGGTTTTCATAGGGTTTATGATGGTTTGTTAAATTGGGCATAGTCATGTTAGGATATCTATAATGTTCTTCATCTAGATTCGATTATCATACTAGGCTTAAGATTGATCACCTTAATCCTGGTACCTTATGAATGTTAGTAGGCGCGAGAGTGCTACTGATATCCTGACCCAATTTTAGATGAGCAAACAGCTTTTTCTCAGCGATAGTTGGTTTAGGAATTTTGGAAACATATCATACCCGCTATTCATAGAGACTCTATTTATTGGTATTTTGCAAAGAGATTTGGTTTGCTTCTGTTTAGAGGATCGATGTCGTCGCAGCAAGAGTTGGATGAGATATCATCTTAGCGTTATGAGTTTAAGAACCGAAAAAACAATTTAGTCCTGATATTGAACTTCCCAGTTCACATTCCAAAGTATTCCTGATTGATTATCCCTAGGTCTAGCGTTTTAATCACTTGAATTACATCTCCGTTTTATTTGCTATTTCGTTTATTACATCCTTTTATTTAGTTTCTTATTTATTGACTAGCTTAATTCAAATATGTGTTTCTATTTTGTGAGTTTTCAGACTCCTCGTGGATTCGACCCCTAAGTACTGCAATTGACCTCTTAATTTGAGAGAGTAGTTCTAGGGTTATATTTGACCCCTGTCAAATTTTGACGCCGTTGTCGGGGACTCTAAATTCACCATTAGATTTCAGTTAGAGTTTAGTCTAGATTTTTCTTTTATTTTGTTACTTACGCCTCTATTTTTTTTCTTATCTCAGGAGCATGAATCTTAGAAGCAACAAGAACAAAGAACTAGTTGCTACTGAGGAGATTGGGAAGTTAGAGAGAGCTAATCAAAAAGCACAGAGAAAATCAGAGATGGTTAGAACTGTTGTTGTTGAGAGGGATGCTACTAGGATCTTACGTGATTTAGAGGGCAACCTATACAACAATCATGGTCAGAAACTTGATGCTGAAGGGAACCCCATTGTCGAAGCTGTCGATGAAGCTGCTCATGTCGACCCACAGGACACTACCCATGTCGGTAGACACGGTGACAACGGACGCGGTCTGGATAACTTGGATTCTCAGGTTGAAGCTGTGGGAAGAACACTGGATGATTACAACAGACCCTATGAGTTCTACACTAATAGGTCTGCTATATGCCCTCCTTCTTTTTAGAGTAATGATTTTGAGTTGAAATCCTAATACTACACTCTTGTGGGACAACACACTTTACATGCTCATCCTGCTGAACATCTAATGGACCACATAGAGAGGTTTGAAGACTTGTCTTCGAGTACCAAAGCCAATGGAGTGTCTGAAGACTATCTATTCTGCAAGCTCTTCCCATACTCTCTTGCTGGGGAAGCAGCTCACTGGTTGAAGCAGTTACAACCAGGTTCTTTGACCACTTGGAAGGACATCAAGCCTGCATTTCTGAATAATTTTTATGATGATGCTAAGATAGATGACTTGAGGGATTTGATCATTCAGTTTACTCAAGGACCTGCAGAGACTCTTAAGGCTGCTTGGTTGAGATTCAAGGGGTACTAAAGAGATTGTCCGCACCATGGTATTGATGAATTCCAGCTCATAAGGAATTTCTTTTGCAGAATTGATTGGAGGTATCAAGTTGCTTTAGACGCTGCTAGCAAAGGTAACTTCAAGACCAGGTTGCCAGTTGAAGCTATCAAGTTGATTGAGAACTTGGCATCTAGTAACAGTACTAAGAATGTCGATTTTGAGAGGAAAAAGTTAGCTGCTAGTTTGGACAATGATCAGATAAGAGAGGTCAGGGTGAGACTTGATTCTATGCATAATCTTTTAGTCAACAGGAAATCAGTCTACTTTGCTCAAGAAGTTGAAAGCATGGAACATGAGAGTGTATGCAATGAGTAAGACGTGAATTTCGTGAATGGTTCTAAGTTTGGTGGTCAAAGGTTTGGAAGCTACCAAGGAAACTCCAGGAATTTTAGTGGTAATGGTCAGAGGAATGGTTATGGAAGCAATTAGAATTCTGGCTCCGTGCCAAGACAAGATTTTTGCAAAGATCTTCAAGGGAAAAGTTTTACTGAAAACTATGAGAACTCTTCTCACCCTAACCTCCTGCTAGAAATTCTGAAGATGAGATCAAGGTTACCTTGTTAGATCTAGGGCTTTCAAAAGGGATTATGAAGGAAAATTAAATTGGGCTTAGTATTGTTAGGTTATCTATTATGTTCTTCATCTAGATTTGATAATTACACTAGTCTTAGGATTGATCACCCTAATACTGGTATCGTAGGATTATTGGTAGGCGCGAGAGTGCTATTAATACCCTGACCCAATCTTAGATGAGCAAACAGCCTTTTCGCAGGGAGAGTTGGTTTAGGAATTTTGTAAACATATCGTACTAGCACTATCATAGAGACTCTATTTATTGGTATTTTGCAAAGAGATTTGGTTTTCTTCTGTTTAGAGGATAGATGTCGTCGCAGCGAGATTTGGATGAGATATCATATTAGTGTTACGAGTTTAAGAACCGCACAAACAATTTAGACCTGATTTACGAACTGCCCAGTTCACTTTCCCGAGATTTCCTGATTGATGTCCCTAGGTCTAGCGTTTTAATCACATGATTTAATCCCGTTTAATTACTATTTCGTTTATTGCATTGCTTTATTTTGTTTTCTTATTTTCATCTATCTTTACTCGAATCTGTTACAATCTATTATGTGAGTTTTCAGAGTCCTTGTGGATTCGATCCTAAGTGCTGCAATTGACCTCTTAATTTGAGAAAGTAGCTACTAGGATTATATTTGACCCCTGGCAAATTTTGGCGCCGTTGCCGGGGACTGTAAATTCACCAATAGATTTCAGTTAGAGTTTAGTCTAAATTTTTCTTTTATTTTGTTACTTACGCCTTTACTTTCTCTTATTTCAGTGCATGAAACTTAGGAGCAGCAAGGAAAAATAAATAGTTGCTACTGAAGAGATTGAAAACTTAGAGAGAGCTAATAGCAAAGCACTCAAGAAATCAGAGATGGTTAGAACTGTTTTGCTTGAGAGAGATGCTGTTGGGATCATACGTGATTTAGAGGGCAACCAGTACAATGCTCAGGGTCAGAGACTTGATGCAGATGGGAACCCCATCGTCAAGATTGTCGACAATTCTGGTCGTGTTGACCGACAGGGTAATGTTGGTGTCGGTCGACGTGATGGCGACAAAAACAGTCCGTATAACTTGGATGCTAAGATTGAGAATGCGGGAAGAACACTTGCTGATTTCAACAGACCCAATGAGTTCTACTCCAACAGGTCTGCTATATGTCCTCCTGCTTTTGAGAGAAATGATTTTGAGTTGAAACACCAATACTACACTCTTGTGGGGCAACACACTTTCCATGCTCATCCTGCGATCGACACGAACACCTTATGTTGGTCGACATGGACCCGAGGTTAGTATAAATACCTAATTTCCTTTGTTCTTCTCCAGTTAATCTCTTTCCTCAATTCGCGAAACCGCCGCCTATACATCACTCAAATTCGCTTATTTTCTAAACTTCATCAAATCATTCAAAATTTGTTCCTAAACTCAAGAGAATTCAATTATATTCACTCCTATATCATTCATTCCATCAAAATCCAAGGTATGTTCTTCAAATTTCATCTTTAAAATCTGAAACTTCAAGGGTTAGATTTTCAGTTTTGCAATCCGAATTTGATCTTAATACTTGCTAATCTTGTTAGATTAGGATGAATTTAGAAGGATTGAAGTGTTAAATTAGGTTGATTTGATAGAAAATTCAGGAATTTCTATGAATGAAACTTGAACTAATTTGACATGAAATTTGGGATTTAGAGATGTTTAGGATGATGGATAGTTGTAGGATTGATGATTTTGATGATTGATTATGCTTAAACATTGATGGAATTCCGGTTTTGAGATGAAATTGTGCTTGATACACCAATTTTGGCACCTGCAAATCAGCCAAATTGGGTTTTTGTCAGAAGTAGCAAGGATACCTGTCTGACCGCATGGTATCCTCACATTCCTGATTTGCAGGGTTCAGTACAAGATCACTATTCCCGACCTCTGTACTGTCTGCGGGTTCGATCCGACAAAGACAGACACCACATTGGCTCTGAACAGGTCCATTTATTTTCAGGCCTATTGGGGTAAGTTTGTGGATGCGATCTACAGCGCCAACGGATCCACACACTCCGACATTAGGCACCCGGCTCTTCGTTACATAGTTTGGGCCATCTCGAACACGATCTTGTGTAAGATGGAGGCCAACAAGATGAGACAGAGTGATTTGATACTGATGTGTTATGCAATCCTGGGATTGTTTACTGAGCATAGGACCGAGCTAGAACCCGCGGTGAACCTCGAAGCAATTTTTGTGCATCATCTGGTTACCTTGAAGGTCCGCCCATTCTGGGTACGAAGGAAAATTCTGAGTCAGTAGGTAGCTTGTTGACTCCCATCTTCTGTTTCTGTGAGATTAACACAGATGGAGTCCATGTGATCATCGAGAGATGTGTCATAAACGAGGGGTTCTTGACACTCGCCAACTGGATCAAGAAGGATTGGGTTTGGTGTTACCGGGATGAGGCAGTAGACTACTTGGTGAAGCTTCCACAGACGGAGCTTACATGCATCACGGGCAGTCAGGCCCGCCTCCTTTTCCGGCCACATGAGACGTTGCGCACCTGTGCTCCCAAGACCCGCTGTCGCAGAGGCGCTTCTTCACAGTCCGTCCCTACAGCTTCCAAGGATGATCTGATTCCCGACTCTACTGCACTTCAGTACAGACTTCCCGCTACACCTCCCATTTCGATGGAGACTGCTGTGTTTCAGTGGTATGTCGCGGATAGCTTCCAGAGTGTCTGGAACGCGATTGCTTCACTTTCTCGCTGCGGATGTGTACGTCGGACCAATGCAGCTCCTACTCAGCCCAGGCCTATCCTGATACCCACTCCCTCTCTGTCATCAGATCCCGTTTCGGAAGAGGATTAGTTCTTCTATTTTCTTATTCCTTTGAGATATTGTTTTTGTTTTTGCTTTATTTGCTTCTGTTTTTGCTTCATATTTTCGTTTTGAATTATGTTGAGATATTGTGGAACTCCGTTATGTTATATTTCAGCTTCTTATTGACATATTTGGCTCTTAATCAGGATCTAAATGTCAAAAAACGAGTTGAATGATCAGTTGCATGGTGTCAGATTTTTGGAACATCACATCCCTGCTCATGTCGATTGACACGCAGGGTGTGTGTCGGTCGACATGAACACACCATCTCAGGTCACGTTTTTCAAAACATAACTGTTCAATCTCTACTCAATTTTATTATTTTTATCACTTTTCTTAGGCTTATTTACACTGGGGACAGTGTAGTTTAAGTCTGGGGAAGGTAGTTGCTAACTATATTTATTCTTTTGAGAGTCAGTCCCAAATTTTTGTTTTTTTTTAAAAAACCTTTGTTTTATTGAGTCTAAACTTGTCCAAGAACTATGAGCTATCTCTTGGTCTATTGTTGTTTCCTATGTTTTTCGGTGACCATTGTTGCAGAGCTTATTTAGATTCATCTAATGGGAAAACCCCAAGTCTGACCGGTTAACTTGAGAGCCCCATACTTACAACAGATGCTCGCTACAGCCTGAGCTAATTTCTGTCAGTTCCTTTTACCTCATGGACGAAATTGGTGTTTGAGAGCTTCACTTTTCATTCATACCTGACATGATAAACCCAAAGTAAGTTATGATGTCTAGTCTCCTGATGAGTGTCTTATTTGACCCATTTTTATCAATGTTTTACTTGTCTTATTGAGTTTAGAAGTTAGGTTTTGTATTCTTTTGGTCAGTTTTAGTGTCTTTTAAGGTTTTCACTTCGTTGGAGCTAAAATGAGCAAAATGGACCAACTTTGGACGTTGTTACACATCATGGCTAGGATTGACCGATCCCAAAGCAGATCGGGCAGTCAAAGGAATCTATGAGGTGGCACGGATCAGATGAAGAAGATCGATCGATCCACGCAGATCGATCGATTCCAGTCACGAATATTTTCCAAATCAAGCATTTACTCCGAGTTTTGACCTAGAAGACTCCCTAAAAATAATGCTCATTTCCTGAGCTGCCGAAGAGATCTAGACACGAAATTTTACTGTTACTCTGCCATTTTTATTTCTCATTTCAGATCTGTAATTTTTACATTGGTTTTTTCAGATCTAAAGTATTTTCATTGCATTTTCAAGATCTACATTCTGTCTTCATCTCCTTCTTTGCATTTTAAACCATACAACATCATGATCTATCAACCAATTACCATGGTTGAGTAGATCTATATGTTGGGAGATGAGATATATTCAAAGGGATTTAATATTTAATTAGGTTATTCTTATAGATTAGAATTATGGTTAATCGATCTCTACTTCTATGAATCAAATGCTTTTGTTAGGTTGAAGAATCTATAAAATGATTCATAGGATTTTATAGTACAGCTAATGTTGGCTATTCTACCCGAAATTTATAGTTTGTAGGCTTGATTTCCAGATTTCCAAGAGTTGAAGTTGGATCTACAAATGAACTCTATCAAAATAGGTCAAAATATGCTATCATAGGGTCTTAGCGGATTTATGATAGAATAATATTTTCTTTTATTAAAAAGATTTATTTTGGTTCAGTGTTTGTATTATAGATCTAGATCATTTAAATGCTAATCAAAGATATCCTATTAATTTATTTAAATCCTTGCGATTTCCCAAATCCTAACATTTGTTTTAAATTGATTTTTTTTTCCTTATTTAAAGATTTTATTCGGATTTCCAAAAGTGACAACTTTCCATATTTTTCATCCTAGCTCTGTTTAGATCTAAAGATCTATAGCGCTCTTTACTCTATGTGGATCGATCCCACTATTATACTGCCACGCACAACCGTGCACTTGCAGAGTTTAGATGTTGGGTAAAACCTTATTCATAAAACATCACACAAGATTTTGGTGCTGTTGCCGGGGAGTAATGGAAGCCTTTAGACTTAAGTTTTTAAACCTAGTATAGGATACTTTATTTTCTGCATTTTTATTTTTTACGTCTCTGTGATCGACCAATCCCCATAAGATCAACCGATCCCTAAAAATCGACCAATCCTACTTTGAGCAAGACCGATCGATTCTTCTTTGATCGATCAATCCTTTTACTCTTGAGATCGACCGATCCCTTTCACGATCGATCGATCCCATAGCCCCTTTTGACCGGATCTGACTTTCAAACTTATTTTACTTCTCAGGTGTATGCAATTAAGGAGCAATGATTCTAAAGATCTACAAGACCTGAACATAGAGGAGTTGACAAGGAAGTCCACAAGGAAGATCAAGGAAACAAAGAAGAACAAAACCACAAGGAAAGCAAAAGATAAGGTTAGTATGGCTGATCCTAATAACCTTAGAAACATTCCCCCTATTGTTGATGGTGAGAATGCAGATGTAGTTCGACAGAGAGAGGGTCAGGATAATAGAGGACCTCTCAATGATGTTGGAGCTGCTGGGGTTGGCATGAATGCGGTGCCGGGACTGCAAGACCTGCCACGCAGGGTTACCTTAGGCGAGCAAGATGCTGCGCACGCCTACTATAGGAACCGATTTGCAATTATTCCCCCTCCTGGCCAGAGGCAAGATTATGAGATTAAACCTCAAATAATCTCCCTGGTTAAACAGAATCAATTCCATGGGCTATCTGACAAAAACCCAATGGACCATATTGATATCTTTGAGGAGATCTGTAGTACCACCAAAGCCAACGAAGTCCCCGAAGACTACCTCCGTTGTAGACTATTTTCCTTTTCCGTCGCTGACAAGGCTCATAGATGGCTGAAATCTTTGAGTCCCGGATCTATCACAAGCTAGGGTGAATGGCAAGCTGCTTTCATTCAGCAGTTCTTCACCAAAGCTAGATCCGCAGCGCTAAAAAACAAAAAAGCCACATTCCGCCAAGCTGGTACCGAGTCCTTCTATGAAGCTTGGGAATGCTATAAGGAATATCTAAGGGATTGTCCCCCTTGAATCAACACCGAGTACAGACAGGATGAACTTTTTCTACAATGGAGTTGAAATAAAGTATCAAATGGCTATGGACACAGCCAGTAGGGGAGACTTCATGAGCAACACGCTGAAGGAAGCAATGGAGCTCATTGAAAACCTGGCAGAAAGCAACTCTAACAGATCTTCTGACTATGATAGGAGAGTCAACCCCACTTGGGTGAGTGATAAGATCATAGAGGAGCTTAATGCTAAGGTGGACATTCAGATGAGAGTTCAAAAGAGATCTGTTATTCTCTTGGAATGTGATGAGTTCAATGATGAGAAGGATCAAACTGAGGAGATCAACTTTCTCGGTGGACAGGGAAACTACCAAAACCGGGGTTTTAACCCAAATTTTAGGAACCATCCTAACCTGTCCTACCACAACACTAACGTTGAAAACCCAGGAGATCAGTTTTATCCATCTCGGAGTACTCAAAACCAAAGGAACTTCCAAAATAATGCTGGTTATGGTAAAACTGGATACAGCCCCCAATCTGGGAATGCTGGTTCCATGGGGAAGATTGAATCCTTTTTCCAGCAAATCATTGAAGGACAGAAGAAATTTGCTGGAGAGATCAACCTTAACGTTGATAATATGTACAATGATCTAAATGAGAGGCTTGAATCCTTGGGTGCCCATGTGAGGATATTGGAAACCGAAGTAGCAAGGTCAGCCAAATTGGTTAAGGCATTACCAGGGACTCTCCCAGAGAAATCTGAAACTAATCCCAGAGAATATCTGAAGTACATCGATCTGTTCGGGGATGAGGAAATTTTTACAGAAATGCCCGCTGAGATCGATCAATCCGAAGGTGGGATCAATCAATCCAGCAATGGGAACCACTGTTTTCTCGATGGAAAGATCGGCCCAGATTTTATTAGGATCGACCCGCAAAATGAGATTGGTCGATCCTACCCCTCCAACAAATATTTAAAAATTGGCCGGATCGATCGATTCGGTCTGAGATTGATCTATCGTCGTGGACACGATTTCGGGAACCCTTGCTTGATAAAAACCTAAAAATTTTCAGAAATCACAAAGAGATTAGAAATTCGACCTTACAGCCGCCTATAGAGATAAACTCTGCTGAGAACATGGATACCAATGAGGATCAAGGAGGGATTGGAAGAGATAACCCACAAGCACCTGAAAAGGAAAACCCTAAGATGAAGAAGAGGATAAATCAGTTAATGACTGAGATGAGAGTGAGGTTGCCCTTCATGGAAGTTAAATCAATGACCTCTCAAGACATGAATTCAATGAGGATGTAATTGCTGGAAGGGCAACTATGCAAGAAGTAGCTGATTTCCTTCAAGGAGAATGTAGCAAGAAGATGCCAGAAGATTTTCCCCGAAAATTAGAGGACCCAGGAAGGTTTAGTCTCACGGTCAGAATAGGGCAATATCAATTTAAGAACAGTCTAATTGACACTGGAGCCAGCGTGAACATGATGCCACTCAGCCAAGCTATAAAGTTAGGATTACTCCACATGATACCAATCACAATGGAACTTGAGATGGCTGATGGTACATCAAGAAGACCGGTAGGGAAACTCTTAAACATTCATGTCAAGCTTAATGGATGTTATGCACTAGTTGTTTTGTTGTCCTTGCATTGGATGAACAATGGAAGGGAATTATACTTGACAGACCTTTTCTAGCAACAACCAAAGCCTCAATTGGTATCCCCAAAAGAAGAATTAAACTTAGGTTTAAGGACACCTCCATGACCTTCTACGTCGATACCATTGGTAGAATCCCCACCATAAATGGTCGAGCTTTCATTATGAAAGATGTGGACTCAGTTAATGTTGTTCATCCAATGAACATGAATCCAGGAAGCAACGATGGTGAAGTCCCAGCAAAAGAAATCTTTGAAGCCACTAAAGAAAATCTGGACTACATGATGAGCGCTGTCACTGCGAAGCCCAAGATCAAGGAAGAAAATCAGCCACCAGATGAGGAGGATACCACTCCTCCAATGAACCCAGAACCAAATTGAAATAAAATTAAGTCAAGCTATAGACTTTGTAAAAACAAGCGCTGGTTGGGAGAAACGCAAAATATTCTTTTAAATTTCTTTTTGCTTCTGTTTTTGAATTAATAAAACTATTTTTTTTTATTTCCCTTCAGTTATTTGATTTGATTTATTATTTTTAAAAATAAGATATGATGATGTTTTGTTGAGCTAACTGAAAACAGGTGCAAAACGCAGAAGATGCGAATTTCAAGAAGTTTCAGTACGCTGGGATCGACCGATCCTACCCAGATCGATCGATCCCCTAGACGAGAAAGGCTGATAACCGGTTCATGTACAGACCAATGCTCCCTTTTGGTCATAAAATTCCTTCCACGGTTTATGGTTTACTTTCCTGTTCACAATTCATTATCTCCATTGTTGTTTCGCAGCACCCATTTTCTTTGATTTTATATCACTGTGGGATGCAGTGATTTAAGTCTGGGGGAAGGGGTGACTGCTTTCATATGTTACTAACACTATGTTTTCTTTTGTTTATTTGTTCCAAAAAAGATTTCAAAAATTTTCAAAAATAAAACTTTTTCATTTTTCTTGAGTTACTTTATGGAGTCAAAACATGGAATTTTACAATTTTCTTGGTTCCATTTTTTGTTGACATTTATTGGATTTAGTTCAAGGAAGATTGGAAACACCATCAGTGGATCAACTTTACCCGAAGCGACCTATCCTTTGGAAATCTGAATGATCTGGCGTTGGCTCTATCTACTTGGACCTTTAACTTGGACTAATCTTCTCACTTAGGGGGTCGATATCGTAAAATGAATCATATACATTTGGAGTTCACCCCATTATTATTGGAGTTCCACACCCTTACACCCTTTTTCATTCAGACCCCACTCCTCTTTCGCAACATTAGGAGCATGTGCAACAAAGTGCAAAAACTACGGAGTATGGGAGCCGGTACAACCAAATGTTCCAAGGATATTCGAGTAAGCTTTCTAGTATCAGTACTTCATCTATATTAGTTTGAGTTGACTATTGGTGCAGTTTTTATAGATTTGTATAGATTTATGTACATGGTTACAACTGGTTCAAACTTCCCCTTCTCAGAAAAAATTCTCTGGGATCGACCGATCCTACCTTGATCGATCGATCCCGTCTCATCCCGAGACTCTCTTTCAAAAAAAAAAAAAAGAAAGAGAAGGGAAAGAAGTTTGAAGGAACCAGAATAAAACCTGAATTAAACCTTTTATTTATCTAGTTAGTTATTTTTTTCTGTTATTTATTTTAGCACCAATAGCAACTCTATTAGGATCATCATATAGAAGCTTACTTAGAGTCCAAGGTTCAGGAGGTTGTGCACCATCTTTGGTTCCCGTCTCACTGTGACTTTGCGCATTGGCTTGCACCAGAGTTCATTTATCATGCCTAACCATCACCCTCAAATTGGCTCCCCGTTACTAGCCCTTAGCGATTGAGACCCTTTGTGAGACAGCACGCAACACTTAATGAATGTTAAAGGGCCAACAATTGAGATTTCAGAAGTTCCCTTGGATCTCGGATGCTAGAGTATGGTAATGTTTGCTATGCTTATGGTAAAGTACATGTTGTATTGCTAAAATCCGATTAAGCTTTCACAAGGTTTCTTCTTGGTTTACATGATCAACATGATGGATTTCTAAAGCTAAGCGTAAGTTTCCGGGTTTCAAACTTCCACTTCTGAACTTTGTTTCATTGACTTGTTTTTTACTTGAGGACAAGCAAGGATTTAAGTCTGGGGGTGTGATGAGTCTCTATTTTGACCCATTTTTATCAATATTTTAGTTGTCTTATTGAGTCTAGAAGTTAAGTTTTGTATTCTTTTGGTCGGTTTTAGTGTCTTTTCAGGTTTTCACTTCCTTGGAGCTAAAATGAGCAAAATGGAGCAACTTTGGACGTTTTTACACAATATTGGATTTTGGAGACATCTTGGATCGATCGATCCCAAAGAGGATCGGCCAAACATGGCTAGGATTGACTGATCCCAAACCAGATCGGTCAGTCAAAAGAATCTATGAGGTGGCACGGATCAGATGAAGAAGATCGATCGATCCATGCAGATCGATCAATCCCAGTCACGAATATTCTCCAAATCAAGCATTTACTCCGTGTTTTGACCTAGAAGACTCCCTATAAATAATGCTCATTTCCTGAGCGGCCAGAGAGACCTAGACACGAAATTTTACTGTTACTCTGCCATTTTTATTTCTCATTTCAGATCTTTAATTTTTACATTGGTTTTTCTCAGATCTAAAGTATTTTCATTGCATTTTTAAGATCTACATTATGTCTTCATCTCTTTCTTTGAATTTTCAACCATACAACATCATGATCTATCAACCAATTACCATGGTTGAGTAGATCTATATGTTGGGAGATGGGATATATTCAAAGGGATTTAATGTTTAATTAGGTTATTGTTATAGATTAGAATTATGGTTAATAGATCTCTACTTCTATGAATCAAATGCTTTTGTTAGGTTGACGAATCTATCAAATGATTCATAGGATTTCATAGTACAGCTAGCTTTGGTTATTCTACCCGGAATCTATAGTTTTTAGGCTTGATTTCCAGATTTCCAAGATTATGCTGGATCTACAAGTGAACTCTATCAAACTAGATCGAAATATGCTATCATAGGGTCCAAGCGGATTTATGATAGAATAATATTTTCTTTTATTAAAAAGATTTATTTTGATACAATGTTTGTGTTCTAGATCTAGATCATTTAATTGTTAATCAGGTTAGATATCTTATTTATTTATTTAAATCCTTGCGATTTCTCAAATCCCAACATTTGTTTTAAATAGATTTTTCTTCCTTATTTAAAGATTTTTTTCAGATTTTACTCGGATTTCCAAAAGTGACAACTTTCCATATTTTTCATCCTAGCTCTGTTTAGATCTAGAGATCTATAGCGCTCTTTACTTTCTGTGGATGGATCCCACCATTATACTGCCGCGCACAAACGTGCACTTGCGGAGTTTAGATGTTGGGTAAAACCTGATGCATAAAACATCACATCATCTCTCCAAAAAGTTGTTACTAATAATAAAAGCCTTTAGGTATAATCTATGAATGACCCAGTGATTCTCTGAAGTAGAAGCGGGTAAGAAAAATCTATGCCCCCATATTTCTACTTCTTAAAGGGATGATGAAAGTAGGGTTGCTGTGAGGGTAGGAGCGATCCCGTGACCCATTATTCACTTCTAGTCGCCTACCTTCATAGAAAAAAAAAAGATAAGAAAGAGAAAATCATATGAAATCCAAAATAATCAAGGATTTAAGTCTGGGGGAGACGAAAACATCATTGTTGTTGTGAGGTTTGTCCTGTTATGGTATAGGATGACAGCTGAGTCTAAAAGGCTCTTGGGCATTGAATTCGAAAGTGAGACCCAGCGATGAATGGCTTACTAAAGGAATATTTTGTTAAGTTGTGGTGGGCATTGAGAAGACTGCGAGTGACTACGGTGAATGTACATGGTGGTTAGTATCTGAATAGTTCTTGTACCATGTGGATTAAATGATGACTGGTAAGCACAATGTTCTAAAGAGTAGGTGAGTTCCGCGATTTTCAAACTACTTCCTTGGTTTGATTTTCTGTTTTGCTGGAGGGCAAGCAAAGGCTAAGTCTGGGGGAGTTGATATATCATGGATTTTATGGTTTTATGACATAATATATGTATTGGTTTTGGAGTCTTATGTATATATATTGAGTCTTATTAGGTACAAACACGAGATGGATCCTTATGAGCACTTTGGAGCATTTGGAGGCTTATAGCTTAACAAATCAACAAGGAGACGAATATTCATGTCCACGTCGATCGACACGCCTTACATGTGTCGGTCGACACAACCGTGACAATAATGACACCTTCGAGTTTTATCAAGTTTCAAGAATTGCAACTTTGCCCCAGAAGTTTCCAAAGTGTATAGTTCATGCCTAATCATGTTTTTAGGTTAAATTATGTTTTACAAGTCCCAGTTCCACCCATTCCCAAAACCTTTGTCAAGAGATCTACGTGTAAAAAGCAGTCCGGAAACCAGAGATCCGTTTTCAAGGAGGTTCAGCCGAGTCTTGAACTAAGCCAAAGCCTTGCCTAAGCCATTTCCGGGGAATCATCAAATCAGAATGTCATCAAAATTCAAGAGTTCCAAAGCATGTGAAGTAGCACGTGGCCTCATCCTTTCTTACCCTTTATTTAATTATTGTTGTTGAGGTTATTTTGGTTATATTAGTTGTATGCATATAGATTTAGGATATTTTAGAGTGAGTGAGAGTTAGATTTAGGTTAGATTTAGGATGAGAGAGTTTAGGGCCATCGATGCTGTCGACCCTTTGTTGTATGTATGCCAGTTCATCTGACGAGATCAGTGTAGTTACCACGTTGGAGTTTCCTGTGTGGTCTCAACGTGGTGACGGGCTAGTAGAAGTGAGAGTGAGAGTTAGATTAGGATTGCATTTAGATCGAGTCTAGGATTAGTTTAGGTTGCATATAGAGTCTAGGGGTTGCATTGCATTGCATGATAATATTATTGCTTGTGAGACTAATGTTTGATGCAGGAAACCCCCATAACCCCTCCAAACCCTCGGTCTGACTAAGTAATCCCGGCATTACTTATGATTTTACTTTTTGTTACAGGGAACCCTTAGGAAATTAGCCGCAGAACGTTAGGAACTCCCGGGAAGTACATTTGGTGCTCTATGCAAAATTAAATGTACGTTTTTACTCAAAAAAGTATGATAAGTATTTTGGGCATTAGGCCTTGGCCAAAACCATATATGTATTCGGATTTATCGAGTCTTTGTAAAATACTATTACGTTTTAAATAAAAGTATGTTTAAAAAACCAAGTCATGGCTGGTATACATCTTGTCCAGACCTGCACAACACTTAGGGAATTGTTCGGGTTGCAAAGCCTTGAGCATGAACCAAAGTGGTCTACTTACGGAAATGATTATCCAAGGCTAGTAGTGTGTTTATTAACCCCGGATGAACATTTCTGTTTAACTCTCTTGTGGAACTCATGAGTAGCCTATGATTAGTCCGGTCATAGTGTTGTTTGTGTTTGCTACAAGAGTAGAGTAGATTTAATTTAGTGGTATCAGAGCATGGTTTACCATGCTTTCCATGACTTGGAGTTTTCAAAAATTTTTATCGAGTCGCAAAGAGCACCTTAGGAATTTCCGGAGAGCGTTCCGCATTAGATTTAATACATTTTTGTGCTTGCACAGGAGTTAAACTGTCTCAGGAAAGGTCTGATAGCTATGTGCTGGTGCAGAGAGGTCTAGGTTATCCACATGAAGAAGAGTAAGATGAGTGTTCATGAATACGAGACATTATTCATGAGACTTCAGAGATACATTGGTCCAAGCAAACACGACCAGCAGGTGATGATCCAGCGATTCTTATAGGGACTAAGACTCGACATCCAAGGCAGACTTATGTCTGTAACATATACCAATTTCATGGAGGTTGTAGAACGAGCGGTGTCAATTGAAGAAGTGATCCAGCGAGAGAAGGATATGGAGAAATCTACGCCAAAAATCAACAAATTACTTCAACGGGTAGACAACATGAGCGTGTGAATTCAAACTCAACCAAAAGAGAGTTTACACCGGGAAGGTGCTGATTAAACAATGGGAGTGGAGGTTACAATAATAACTATGGAGGACGAGGAAAAGCATCTTTTGATACTAGAGGATGCTATATCTGCGGAAAGGTGGGACATATAGCACGCAACTGTACAGGGGGCAATGAGTTCAAAACAGCAAGGCCAGTTAATGTCACCTGTTATGCATGTGGAGAAACCGGACACTATTCTACTACTTGTTCAAACAAGACCGTTCAAAGAGCAGAACTAACCATCAAGCACCATCGGCCGGCACAGCTAGCTATCGAGGCACCCAAGAAGAAACAACGTCAAACCTCACCCCCTAGAGTTTATGCTTTAGAGCTAAACCCCCAACCTACCTTCCAGGCACACCCCCGGGTCCCATTACAGGTATGATTAGAATTTAAGTTTATGCATAGTTAAAATAGTATTATAATTAAGTAAATGAATAGAAATGGATGAGGATGCATGAGGAATAGTTGAACTAATGAGATGTTTGTGTTAGGAACAATACTTGTTGGTGGTCACCCCACCCATGTTTTGTTCGATTATGGGGCAACTGATAGCTTTGTGACTCCGGAAGTGGCTGGCAAGTTCAAGACGGCGTTTGAAGAAATGAAGATGGATTATGTGGTTCATACCGCAGGGAACCAAATATTGAAGACCAAAGGAATATTAAAAGGTGAACCAATTGTCAGAGAAGATAGGAAATTCTTGGCAAATCTATTGGTAATGCCAATGGAAAGGTTTGAGGTTATCTTCGGAATGGACTGGCTATCAAGACATCATGTGCATCTCGATTGTAGCAAGGGAAGAGTAACATTTGAAGACAAGGAGAATCCAAGGCTGGTTTGTCAGGGAATCTGCCCTAGTAAAACAATATCCATCATATCAGCAATAAGAGTTGAAGAATTGCTGAAAGAAGGAGAAGCTTATCTTGTTACCCTCACCACAATATGGGACAATGAAAGCAAGGAATCAAAAATAGAAGACACTAGAGTAGTAAAGGAATACAAGGATGTATTCAAGGCGTTGGAAGGATTACCTCCACCTTAAAGTAATCAATTCACCATCAACTTAGAACCGGCAGCCGCACCAATCGCCAAAGCTGCATACTGGATGGCTCCAGCAAAACTCGCTGAATTAAAGATGCAACTAGAAGACCTATTGGAGAAAGGCTTCATAAGGCCAAGTTCATCACCATGGGGAGCTCCAGTTCTGTTTGTCAACAAGAAGGATAGAAACATGCGGTTATTTATTGATTATCGTGGAATCAATAACATAATAATCAAAGACAAGTATCCGCTGCCGAGAACTGACAAGTTTTTAGATCAGTTAAGAGGAGCATGCTGCTTCTCCAAGATTGATTTAGCATCTGGATATCATCAAATTGCTATCTCCGAGCCAGACGTAAAGAAGACGGTGTTCAGGACAAGATATAGGCAATACGAATTCGTAGTAATGTCGTTTGGCCTTACAAACACACCAGCAGCATTCATGAGACTCATGAACAAGGTCTTTCATGATTATCTTGATGATTTCGTCATAATCTTCATCGATGATATTCTCATCTATTCACAGAGTATTGAAGAGCATCAGGACCATTTGAAGAAAGTGTTGGAGAGACTAAGGAAGCATCAGTTATTTGCAAAGTTCAGCAAGTGTCAATTTTGGCAAAGAGAGATTGGATTCTTAGGGCATTAAGTTTCAAAAGAAGGAGTCTCGGCAGATCCAGAGAAGATATCAGCAATTCAAGATTGGCCACAACCTACCTCGGTGACTGAAGTCAGGAGTTTCCTCTGTTTAGCTGGCTATGACCGAAGGTTTGTTAAAGGGTTCTCAACCATTGTTAAACCCTTAACACAACTTACCGGCAAGGGTGTATCGTTCGAGTGGAAGGAAGATGTCAAAGCAGCATTCAACAAACTCAAGTAGGCTTCAACCACATCCCCAGTGTTGGCATTACTGGAACCCAACCAACCTTATGTCGTGTACACGGATGCTTCAAGGGTTGGACTTGGATGTGTTTTGATGCAAAAAGATCGAGTGATAGCTTATGCATCAAGGCAACTTAGAAGACATGAAGAAAACTATCCAACTCACGACTTGGAGATGGCAGATGTGGTATTCGTATTGAAGATATAGAGATCCTATCTATATGGAGAGGAAGTACAAGTGTTTACGGATCACAAAAGTTTGAAATACTTATTCACTCAACCGGATCTGAATCTACGACAACGAAGATGGATGGAGCTTATTGCCGACTACGATCTCAAAATTCAATATCACCCCAGAAAGGCCAACGTTGTAGCAGATTCACTCAGCAGAAGGAGAGCTCAAATCAAAGCCGACAAGGAGCTAGATGCATTAACCACGGAGCTAAAGCAAGTGCATCTCTTTGCCTTAGAAGGAGAATCAGAGAGACCAATGGGATTGCAAGCGGTGAAACAAGCTAACCTACTTCATCGCATTCAAGAAGAACAAGTTCAAGATGAGAATTTGAAGAAGATTGTGGAGTTAAGAGGGTTACCGGAGAAAAATGATAGTGGCTATAATTTGGCAGAAGATGGTACACTATTATTACATGGAAGAATCATGGTACCAGATCGAGCTGACCTAAGGAAGGAGATACTGAAGTTAGCACACCACACGTTGCTAAGCATACATTCCGGAAGCACCAAGATGTACCGAGACATCAAGAGGTATTATCATTGGCATGGAATGAAGAAATCTGTGGCAAATTGGGTAGCAAAATGTGACTCCTGTCAGCGAGTCAAGTCTGAGCATCAAGTACCTACCTGTTCCAATGTGGAAATGGGAATCTATCTCAATGGATTTCATTACCGGCATGCCCACAGCACCTGGCAGAAGCAACGACGCAATTTGGGTGATAGTAGATCGACTCACCAAGGTCACTCATCTCATACCAATGAAGAGCAAGGATGGAGCGCATATCTTAGCAGATAGTTACATTGATGAAGTAGTGAAACTGCATGGAATTCCGGCCAACATCATCTCAGACCGAGATCCTAAGTTCACGGCAATATTCTGGAGAGAGCTACAGCATGCCTTAGGCACAAACGTCTTCATGAGCACTACATTCCACCCGGAAACTGATGGTCAAACATAGAGGACGATCTGAACCATTGAGGATCTCATTCGACTATGTGATTTGGATTGGTCCACAGATTGGAAATCTTACTTACCCTTAGTAGAGTTCTCCTACAACAACAGCTACCATGCGAGCATCGACATGTCTCTGTTTGAAGCATTATATGGGAGGCCTTGTCAAACACCCTTTTGTTGGACCGAAGTGGGGTTATAATCACAATACGACAACTATTTGATCAACAACACTACGGAGAAGGTAACACTTTTTAAGGACAAGATCGACAGAGAGTTTCGCTGATGAAGTAGCACATGGCCTCATCCTTTCTTACCCTTTATTTAATTATTTATGTTGAGGTTATTTTGGTTATATTAGTTGCATGCATATAGATTTAGGATAGTTTAGAGTGAGTGAGAGTTAGATTTAGGATGAGAGAGTTTAGGGCCATCGGTGCTGTCGATCCTTCGTGGTCAGTATGGCAGTTGATCTGACGAGATCAGTGTGGTTACCACGTTGGAGTTTCCTGTCTGGTCTCAACGTGGTGATGGGCCAGTAAAAGTGAGAGTGAGAGTTAGATTAGGATTGCATTTAGATCGAGTCTAGGATTAGTTTAGGTTGCATATAGAGTCTAGGGTTGCATTGCATTGCATGATAATATTATTGCTTGTGAGACTAATGTTTGATGCAGGAAACCCCCATAACCCCTCCAAACCCCCGGTCTGACTAAGTAATCCCGGCATTACTTATGATTCTACTTTTTGTTACAGGGAACGCTTAGGAAATTAGCCGCGGAACGTTAGGAACTCCCAGGAAGTAGATTTGGTGCTCTTTGCAAAATTAAATGTATGTTTTTACTCAAATAAGTATGATAAGTATTTTTGGCATTAGGCCTTGGCCAAAACAATATATGTATTCGGATTTATCGAGTCTTTTGTAAAATACTATTATGTTTTGAATAAAAGTATGTATAGAAACCAAGTCATGGCTGGTATAGATCTTGTCCGGACCTGCACAACACTTAGGGAATTGTTCGGGTTGCAAAACCTTGAGCATGAACCGAAGTGGTCTACTTATGGAAATGATTATCCAAGGCTAGTAATGTGTTTATTAACCTCGGATGAACATTTCTGTTTAACTCTCTTGTGGAACTCATGAGTTGCCTATGATTAGTCCGGTCATAGTGTTGTTCGTGTTTGCTACAGTTATGGTATAGGATCACAGCTGAGTCTAGAAGGCTCTTGAACATTGAAATCAAAAATGAGACCCAGCAATGATTGGCTTACTAAAAGGATATGTTGTTAAGTTGTGGTGGGAATTGAGAAGACTGCGAGTGACTACGGTGAATATACATGGTGGTTAGTCTCTGAATTGTTCTTGTACCATGTGGATTACATGATGATTGGTAAGCACAATGTTCTAAAGAGTATGTGAGTTTCGCGATTTTCATATTTCTTCCTTGATTCAGTTTTCTGTTTGCTTGAGGGCACGCAAAAGCTAAGTCTAGGGGAGTTGATATATCATGTATTTTATGGTTTTATGACATGATATATGCATTGAATTTAGAGTCTTTTGTATATATGTTGAGTCTTATTAGGTACAAACACGAGATGGACCATGATGAGCACTTTAGAGCTTTTGGAGGCTTATAGCTGAGCAAATCAACAAGGAGACGAATATTGATATCCATGTCGACCGATAGGCCTTTCCTGTGTCGGTCGACACACACAAGACGTGAATGATGCCTTCGAGTTTTATCAAGTTTCAAGAATTGCAACTTTGCCACAGAAGTTTCTAAAGTTTATACTTCATGCCTAATCGTGTTTTTAGGTTAAATTGTGTTTTAGAAGTCTCAGAGACTAAGTTTTATCATTATTCATGTTTCATTATAAGTTTCAAGCAATTTTTATAGAGAGAAGATTCAGATCTCAACCTTTGTAGAGAGAAGAATTTTGAACTCCCTTATTTCTATTTCTAATTTTCATGAGTATTATTCAGACAATGAATTATGTTTTCTCTTCTATGTCTGAGTAGTCACCTTGTTAGATCTAGGGTTTTCATAGGGTTTATGATGGTTTGTTGAATTGGGCATATTCATGTTAGGTTATCTATAATGTTCTTCATCTAGATTGGATTATCATACTAGTCTTAAGATTGATCACCTTAATCCTGGTACCTTATGAATGTTAGTAGGCGCGAGAGTGCTATTGATATCCTGACCCAATCTTAGATGAGCAAATAGCCTTTTCGCAGCAAAAGTTGGTTTAGGAATTTTGTAAACATATCATACCCGCTATTAATAGAGACTATTTATTGGTATTTTGCAAAGAGATTTGGTTTGCTTATGTTTAGAGGATAGATGATGTCGCAGCGAGAGTTGGATGAGAAATCATATTAGTGTTATGACTTTAAGAACCGAACAAACAATTTAGTCCTGATATCGAACTGCCTAGTTCACATTCCAAAGTATTCATGATTGATTGTCCCTAGGTCTAGCGTTTTAATCACTTGACTTACATCCCCTTTTATTGCATCATTTTATTTAGTTTCTTATTTATTGTCTAGCTTAATTCGAATCTGTGTTTCTATTGTGTGAGTTTTCAGAGTCCTTGTGGATTTGACCCTTAAGTACTGTAATTGACCTCTTAATTTGAGAACGTAGTTCTTGAGTTATATTTGACCCCTGTCACACATGTAAATCCTCAAAAACATCAACTGGCAACTTCACAGAACGGTCAGCAAACACCAAAGAGATTTTGGTGGACTTGAATTTAGTGCAGCCCAGTCTTCTAGCCACAGACAAAGGCATCAAGTTGACACTACAACCCAAATCACAAAGAGAGCAAGCAAAGTTCATATCCCCAATCTTCACTGATAAGACAAAACGTCCAAGATCTCCAAGCTTCTTGAGTACCTTGTTCTGAAAAACAACACTGTATTCTTTTGTAACCTTCACATAGTCATCTCCAGCTGAGATCTTGCTTGTTACTAAACTATTCATATACTTCTTCATTGCAGGCATCATCTGAATAGCATCAACAAGAGGTATTCTCACTATAAGATCATCCAGCATCTCTTTGCATTTAGCTTCCTATAAGTCTTTGCGTGATTACTTAGGGCGGGTAGGATATGGAACCTTAAGAGCATAGACCCGCACAGGCGGTGGTGTGTCTAGCTTCTCCGGTTGAACTACAGTCTCCTCAGTTTCATGTTCCTCACTCTCTTCCAGATCAATGATTACCTCTGCATTCTTTTCACTCCGCGCTACAGGTTCCAACACTTTCCCACTCCTTAGTGCAATGGCTTGAAAATACTCCCTCTTAGGATTTTGTTCCCCCTTTGCTGGAAGGACTCCTTGTTCTCTCTTCATTGCATCAGCAGTTTGAGAAACTTGAGTATCTATCAGCTTCATGTGTGTGGAGACAGCCCCATACTTGTTGTTGAGATCATTGTACATGTTATCCACCTTTAGATTTATCTCATTTGATGAGTTCTGTTGCTGTACCAGGAGCTGCTGCATAAGAACCTTGAGTTCATCTTGAGAATTATTTGAAGAACTTGCAGGAGCTTGGAATTGGGTTTGGGCAGCTGGCTGGAAGTTGTTGAATGGCTGTCTCTGCTTGAAATTTCCCTGAAAACCATTCTGGCCCTGATTGTGCATGAACTGTTTTCCTTGAAAATTATAAGGAAATTTTTTCTAAAAACCCGGATTTTGCACGCCCGTGTTTTGCACAAACTGCCATCCTTGAAAATTCTGAATAAAAGCGGTTCCCTGCTGAGGGTAGACTTGATCCTGCGGATTTTCAACATTGGTACTTCTGTAAGAGAGGTTTGGGTGGTTCCTGTAGTTCTGGTTGAATCCCCTGTTCTGCACAAAACCTTGCCCATTCACATAATTCACCTCTTGAAACTCATCATTTCCTTCTTCACCAGTCTCTTAACAATACACAACATTTGATCCATCTTCAACTAACTGAACACTCTTATGATTTGCGTTTAACAAAAGACTCACTTTAGCACTCAAATCATCAATTTTCTGAGAATCCACACTGCTAACTCCTCTAGCAATTACTGGAACTTGCAGCCAAGTTCTCAATCAGTTTGTTAGCTCCAGCTATACTCTGAGTCATGAAATCCCTATTACTTGCAGAATTGAGTGCATTCTTGTGGTCCCAGTCAAAACCATCACAGAAGATATGCAAAATTTGCTAATCAGAATAAAAATGGTGAGGACATTCTCTACGGTACTCTTTGAACCTCTCCCAAGCTTCACAGAAAGATTTCCCTGAGTGTTGCTTGAAAGTAGTGATCCTACTCCTCAATGAAGCTGTCTTAGCTTTGGTGTAGAAATAATCCAAGAAGGCATCTCTGGTTTCTGTCCAACCCATCAATGAATTTGCAGGTAGGGATCGAAGCCATATATGTGCTTTATCAGCCAAAGAGAAATGGAAGAGTTTGCATTTGATGTAGTCTGCAGGGATTCCATTTGACTTAGTAGTACTGCAAATCTCCTCAAAGTTCTCTATGTGATCCATAGGATTCTCAGCTGGTAAACAATGGAACAAGTGTTGCTTCACCAATGCAATCAGCTGAAATTTGATCTCATAGTCCTGTCTCGCGATCGCTGGTGGAAATATAGCATATCTGTTCTGGTAAAAGATGTGAGGAGTATCGGTATCCCCAATACCACGTTGCTGCTGAAGCTCTTGTTGGTGTTGCTGCTGCAGTATCAACTGATCCAATTGTTGCTTCATGTTCAGAATCTGAGCTTGAGCATCAGTCATTGCCTGATTATCGATATTGTCGCCCATAGTGACTTGTTCCAACTTCTTCTTCTTAGTTATGTTGTGAGTACGTTATGTCCTTGTTAGCTCTTGATTAGTGAGTTGTAGGAGATTGTGAGAAATTTGACTTCTCCTCTGCATACACCTGCAACACACAAGCAAGGAAAGAAAACTTAATTAGTAAATCTTAGACTAAACTTCAATCCTAAAACAGAGTGTAATGCAATTGGTCCCCGGCAATGGCGCCAAAAACTTGATACATGAATGTATAACTCAAACATGAATGTATAAATAATCCACTTATATGGTATTAACTACTTTCTCTAGCAACATAAGTGTCTAAACTTCCGTTTGAACTTAGACTTCTAAACAAGCATTAATGAACATGTCTAATTTGTTCACGTAACATCAACTTCTGCTGGCTAAGGACACACCGTTCAACTATGTTCTTTCAGGCATTTAAACAAACACTTCTGGTGCGCTAAACAACCTAAGATCAAAAACTAAGTGATCAATTTAATTCCAGCAATAAGATCAATAATAGATGAAGAACCCTAAATAATTCCCTATCTATATCGGATTCAATGATTCATAAATCCCTTTGAAAACCCTAAACCTAACTATGAAATTACTTATACATGGAAGCAGAGAAACAACAAATATATGAAAAGGAATTCATAATCAATAGAATAAAATTCCAATAGGGTTCAGAAATCTTCTCAGATATGTAGAGTGAGACGTTTCCTCTCTCAAAAGCTTACAAATTCCAAAGCTAGAAGTCTGAATGTAAAATAAAGCGTAGCCTAAAACAATGGCTGAAAATCGAAAGTATATGTCTAAACACGTTCTGGGTGAAAATTTAAACCGAACAAGGAAAATAAACCAAAAATTATTTTTTCTGCGTTTTGGATAAAATAGGGCTGGATTGATCGATCTACGGGTGGATCGATCGATCCATGAGTGGAACGATCGATCTGATGTCTTCCGATCGATCTGAAACTAATCCACAAATTCTCTAGCAGCTTGGATCGATCGATCTGGAGTCAATACGATCAATCCAGTGATGTTGGTCGATCCAAATAAGACACGACTTTTCCAAGGAGTATGGATCGATCGATCCAGTAGTCGATCGATCGATCTGAGGTCAGCACGATCGATCCGGAGTGGTTGGTCGATCTGGAAACGATCCAGCCTTTTCCATGATTTGGATCGATCAATCCAGGTAGGGACTGATCGATCTGAGCTCCAAAACACTCTATTCCAAGCCGTATTGATTCCATCCTTGCTTCATACGCATTAAACTCCATCCAAACGTGTTTTAACCTGATAAGACTCTAAAAACATCGAAAAGACTCCAAAAACCTCTTCAAAAACAACTAAGAAAACACAAAATATGCAATACATCAACGGGTCCAATGCTTTGAATGTCAAGGTTGAATGTGAGAATGTTCAAGAGCCCAAAAGAAAAACTCTTTCAAGACCACCTTCAATAGTTCTGAGACCGACGAAGATTAATTGAACCTTGGAAACTATGTTTATTTCACTTCAAAATTCCAGCAAATGAAAATCCTGTTACATAGAGGCGGACACATACACAAACATAGGACATGCTGTAATTAAAAGATTACATTGACAAGAAAGAAGAACTCATAAAAGTGAATTACATGTCCAAGTCAAAACTTCAGAATCTCTTTAGTTGGACATCAACCTCAAGATGTAAGTGTTATATATAAATATCATGATTCATTGTCTAAGCTCTGTTTTGGTGGAAGATTACAAGACAATAGTATAACACTTATCTAACCTTATTCAATACATCACAATCTTTATATTGTGGATGAGTAAAATTTCTGAATGGAAGTATTAAATCTTATATAAAATCATCTTTGTTGCATGTTCTCATTTTGAGTTTTTGTTGAATAAAAACGATAAAGCAAGACACACACTAAATTCTTGAGGTTGAAAACATATGGAAAAAATATCAAACACCAAAAAATGGAGAACAAATAAACACAATATACCAAGAAAACAAAAAACAAAAAAATGAAGAACTCTATTATTGACTAATAATCATATAAATCATTAATCAAAGTTATGCCCGAATGACGGATCACCCACTAGTTTTGGATTCAAAAGAACTTATTTGAACCCAAACTATTATTCAAATGCCGAATAAATTAATTTTGGGACCGAAATATTAATTTGCAGAGGATATTAATTTATCAATAGATTAATCATATTATTGAAAGAATTGTATAATTAAAAAATATTTAAAATTAAAAATTAAAGACAATGTTTTGATATTTTAGAGACTTAGACACAATTAGACATTAAGAAACAATTATTGCATATAAAATTCTTTATGATTTTGAGATATATTCCCAGAAAATAATATAAACTGTTTACTGGTACAATAAAAAAAATAATTAAAAAAAAGTTTCAATAACCAAACAAATTTACGAATAAACAAACAATACTATTTAACATAAATATTTTATTTATATATATTATAAGTTTATATAATTGTTAATTTATGATACTGATGAGACAGTATATTTATATATGACTTTCAAAAAAATTATTATCTTATTAATTTATTAATTTGTGTTAATTATCATATTAGTTTAATTTAGAAAAAGTATTAATTCATAGAAGTTCAACTCATACTATGTTATTATGGACTTGGAGTCTACTAGTCGGTAGAGTTAAGTTAACTTATTAGAATCACCTATTGCTTTAACCAAAATAAAAACTTGATTACTCGGTTTTTTTTTGTTTACTAAGATCGAATCGGTACGATTGGGATTTAAAGTGAACGTAGAAGAGCTTCCACTGATGCCTCCGTCCCGGAATCTCCCCTACCAGAGACTTTGCCTTCTTTATTCATCCGGAGACTGAAAATGACGTCACCAGCGATTTCCGACCTCACAGCTCCGATCCTGGAAGACTTCGAACAGGTCAATCAGGAGACGGAGAAGGAAGCATATCGACAAACACCGCGACTTTGTATGTACCTCTCAATTTGGTTGGATAATGAGATATTTGTTTGCGACAAATGCCGATGACTGTTTTTGTTCTATGTTAGACTGATTTGTTGATATAATCAGAGACTGAGACTTTATGAAAGTCACGTTCTTGTAGTGTAATTTGAAAATTTTGCCATAGGACTTACCTCTTAATTCAAGTTAGCATACATCTCATTTACCTTGGAGAGTTAGTTAATCTACATTAAACATAATCTTATCAAAATTTTGTGGATCTCTTCTGTAGGATTAGAGGATCGTTAACTTGAGTTTATAAGTGTGGATAAACTTTGTGAATGTGTGAACCAGCTCCACTTGAAGACATGGTTTTAGGTGTACTAAGCTTTCTTTTGTTTGCTTCAGTTGACTTTGGGATAATCATAATAGACTATAAGATGTTTTTTCTTGCAGAAAATTTTAACTTATGTGATGGATTAGATAATGCAATAATTATGGTATGTCATAGTCATATTTGACTTATCATAAAGCCAACTTATCGTATGGTTCGTTTTTTTTTCTTGCCGCTCTCTAGATTGCTTGTTACCAAAGAGAAACCATCTATCCAAAAAAATCACACTCTTTCTTTCAGTGGCAATGGTTTGCAGACTGTATCTGATTTTGATCTTCTCCTGTGTTCATCTGATTTTCCTATCAAGTCAACAAGAAACCAGGTTTTTCTATAATGGCTTTAAACAAGCAGATCTTTATATTGATGGGATTGCAAGAATCCTTCCTGATGGGCTTTTGCAGTTGACAAATTCTTCCGAGTTTCAAATGGGTCATGCTTTCTTCAAGCTGCCATTTTATTTTGATTCATCTTCATCGATCTCGTTCTACACACATTTTGTGTGTGCGCTGGTGCCTCATAAGTTGGAAACTAATGCTGGTCATGGGATTGCATTTATTGTTTCTGGTTCCAGGGACCTTTCTCATGCAGACACAACTCAGTACTTGGGTGTCTTCAGCAATGGGACTTCTTCTTCTCATCTGCTAGCTATTGAGCTCGATTCTGTTAAGTCAGTAGGTCCCGATATCTGATAAGTTGGAAAACCCTCATGTTAGGATTGATGTGAACAGCCCGATATCTGTTGAATCTGCTCTCCCATCTTACTTTTCCAACGCCTCAGGGAAGAATGAAAGCATAAATCTCCTGAGTGGGAAGCCTATCCAAGTCTGGGTGGATTACGATGGATCATTGTTAAATGTTTCTCTGGCCCCTATAGGAATTCAGAAACCAAATCAGCCTCTTATGTCAAGAGCCATCAATCGTTCAGAAATTTTTCAAGATAAGATGTATGTTGGGTTCTCTGCAGCAACAGGGCAATCAACCAGTAACCAGTATATACTCGGGTGGAGTTTTAGCAGAAGCAAAGAGCTATTACAGACCCTGGACCTCTCTAAACTCCCTCCGGTTCCTCTTCCTAGTGGTGAACGGAATATGCTATCTCCATGTTAAGAAGTAAATCCCGATCCTCTTTTTTCCTTAACCAGAACCAAGTACACCATTAGAGAGAGACTAGTACATCACTAGCTCTTCTCTCTACACTCTCACGCAGGAGATACACAAGATTCAACATAAAACTCCCTAAACAGTGAGAGCTAGTATTTATACTAAAAGATAGTTTGATGCTGATATTTTCCCAACTAAAATATCCTCTCTTCAGATTAATCCTCCTTCTCACATGCTTCCTTACTCACACGTGCTTGCTTTTGCATAAGGAAGACCCTTATGAGCTTATCACTCCACCGCTTATTGGTTTGGTCATCTTATCCGTGATCCTAGTACTGAAGGTTCTCGTAGGAGTTTATTGGTACAGAAGAAACAAGTACGCCGAAGTAAAAGAAATGTGGGAAAAGGAATATGGGCCACTTCGATTCTCCTACAAGTCGCTGTACAAAGCAACAAATGGCTTTTGCAAAGATAATCGTATTGGGAAAGGTGGGTTTGGGGAAGTCTACAAATGAACGCTGCCCCTATGCAGGCATATCGCTGTGAAAAGACTGTCTCATGATGCAGAGCAAGGAATGAAACAGTTTGTGGCGGAAGTTGTAACGATGGGAAATTTACTGCATCGGAACTTGGTTCCTCTTCTCGGATAGGGCAGGAGAAAAGATGAGTTACTTCTTGTCTCGGAATACATGCCCAACGGTAGTCTTGACCAGTACTTGTTTCATGGCCAAAACCCATCTCCTACATGGCTGCAAAGGATCTCTATTCTTAAAGACATTGCCTCGGCTCTCAGTTACTTGCATACAGGAACCAAGCAAGTTGTTTTGCACCGGGATATAAAAGCTTCTAACGTCATGTTAGATTCTGAGTTTAATGGGAAGTTAGGTGATTTTGGTATGGCCAAGTTTCACGACCATGGAGCCAACTTATCTGCAACAGCTGCTGTGGGAACCATAGGTTACATGGCCCCTGAGCTAACAACAATGGGAACTTCTATGAAAACCGATGTGTATGCTTTTGGTGCTTTTCTTCTTGAAGTAACTTGTGGAAGACGACCTGTGGAACCTGAGCTACCGACTGGTAAGCAATATTTGGTCAAGTGGGTCTTCGAAAGCTGGAAACGAGGTTCTTTACTCGAGACTAGAGATCCAAGATTGGGAAGAGACTTCTCATCTGAGGAAGTAGAGATGGTTCTGAAACTTGGGTTGCTCTGCACAAATGCTATGCCAGAATCAAGGCCTGCCATGGGACATGTTGTGCAATATCTACTCCAGGTATCGGTGCTTTTATGCCATTTTCAATGGAAGCATCATCTTCTATTGCCATTGGGAACCCCAATCCAAGAAATTCATCAATTTCTATGTTTCTTACTCACTCAATCTTGGACGGCTATGGAAGATGAGATCTATCAAACTGTATACTGTATTATAAATTTTTAGCTACTCAAATATTTAACTATACTGTTGTCTTCTGCATAGTTTGTAAGTGAAAAGATGTTTAAGTCTCCTTATTTTCTGTCTTGTGTTAGTTTATACATCAATTACACCTTTATTGGGTTACATGAGCAAAACTTTAGTAAGATGAAGCAGTAAGGTCCACATAGCTCCATGAACGAAGATCATATGTCAAAGTAGCGTTAACGCTTTTATATAATATACTCTTAAAAACTATATGACAAAATGTGCAACATAAAATCGAAAGAAGATCAAAATGAACAATTGCAAAGTCAAACTTACAACATTATTATATTTCTTTGGACCATAGAAGCAGAAATCAAATTAGAATGAAGACTTTGTCTCTCTGTCTATATAACCTATGATTTGGAGAAAGTTCACAAATCAATCTGATCCAACATAAACTTATCTCTCTACACACAAAATTTGATGTCACTATTCAATACCTTCCAAGAAAAATGAAGAAACCAAAAAAAAATCTCATCTTAATTCACCAAAAACTTCTTGGTATCAATGAAGACCATTTTGATTCTCTCCCTGTATCAGAAACAGATCCAGAATACCTTCTAGACTTATGAATCCTCATTTTAACACTCGGAACTTTGCGTGCAATCGCTTGCCATATCATTTGAACTGCATCATCTACCTTGGACGGAAAATGAAACTCGTAGAACTTCTCCACTTCCTTTAATTTGTTCCACATTCGAGTCCACTCCTCTTTGCTTATTCCTCTTATTAAGTTAACCAGAAAGCTCTCTTTCAAAGCATCAGAGGTTCTAACAAACACTGAGAACTCAGAGTAATCAATAACATCCTCAAAAGGAAGCTCAATATCATCACTTATAATGACAGGCACGCAATGACTAGCTATAGCGTCAAAGAGACGGTTAGATGAAGGAGTGTCTCCAGCAATGTTGAGACAGAACTTTGAGTTATGCATTCCCTCGCTCGCTTTGTTTATACCTCCGTTTCTCACACTCCCAAACGAGAAATGCACATCTTTCTCATCTTGCAAGAGGTAAAACAACTCCTGACGCACAAACCCGCCCTGAGATATGAAGCAGGGCATATTTAGTATATATACATAGAAGAGAACTAAAGCTAAGTACAAAAGAAAACTCACATCTTTCCTGTAGATAGCACCTTGAAAATAAAGCAGAATGGATCTGCTATCGAAACCAGAAGTATCGTTCTCATACGCTTTAATCACATGCTTATACGGCGCAATGATATCTTTCTCAACATTAGCTACAGTAGGAGGATACCTTCCAAAGTCAGAGAGTATAAACATTGCAGGAAACAACTTATTTCTCGCATCCAACATACTATTCGGATGATGAGCAAGAACCACATGATCTCTACCACCTGATCTTTTCCATTCCTCTTGAGCAGTCAAAAAACTAACAAGCTTCCTTTGCAAATCCTTGTTCCTACTAATCTTCTGGTGAGGGTTCATCTTAGAGAACCGATTATAACTCAACGACGAAAAAAACGGTACAAAGATAACATCAGCTTCAGTAGAGTTGTAAACTCGTTTCGCAGCGATAGCTCTCTGCGCATTCTCGTACTCCGATGCAAGAAGATCTAACGTTAGCCAATACTCAATACTATGCTGCAAATTCAAACCTCCGGGATAAGGAGGTATATACTTTTGAATATCAGGCCATACATTCTTCTTCTTCTTCTTCTCTTCAGGTTTCCAATCTAACAAACCGAAATGAAATTCTGGATCCATATTATACATATAAACCTTAAGCGGAGCCGGAGCCGTCACCGCCGTTGAAATTGCTGTCTTCTCATCTTTAACAAATTTACAATTGTCTTTCTCTGGCTTCACCGATTTGACATTGACGTCGTCGAATGATTTAGGTGTAAATGTTGAGCCAAGGAAGCGATTGTGAGCAGTGGAACGTAACACAAAGTAACAAGAGAGAGCAAAGAGGATCGTTGTGACGATGAATAAGCATAGTAATAGATTTCGAGCTACGTATCCGATTGCTGAAGTGTTTTTATCCACCATTGCTGTATAAGTAAATCTCACAAAATTGAATCAATCAAAACAGAAGGAACATCGTAATCCGAAATTAGGGTTAGGAATCATCGGGAAACACAGATTCAATCTAGGGTTAAGTGTTACTTGCTTGATTTCTTCTAAGACGATCGATATAGTTTGAGATTCGAGAATGGAGAAATGACAAAACTCACGTGTTTTGAATTGGGATTTGAAAGCGAGATTGGTGTTAAGAGAAGAAATGTAGAAGAAGAAGAAGAAGAAGCTTGTCTGAGATGAATTTCATTTCTCATGGAGGAAGAGAACGCGGCGGAGAACAAGGAAGAACAAACGGTGTTGAAGATTTACAGATCGTAAACTTTTCTATAATTAACTCCTTAATCATAATTTGTCTTTTTGTATATGTTATACTTGTTTTTAGATATATTTATTGTAATCAAATTTATTTTCAATTTGCTTTTCTGACACCATTTGTTTGTTCCGTTTTCTTCTTTATGTGTGTCTTTATTGTTTGTAGACCCAAACAAAATTAGAGTGGTTGATGTAAGAAACAAAATAATTAAACTATATTTATTAAAGGTAGGACCAAACTGCTACAAAATAAAAAATAAGAAAAATAAGAAAAAAAGATACACCAAGTTTGGGCCAAAAAGTAATAGTCTAAAGTAGGTAAATTCCATAAGAATTGTTTTTAGGGTTATTTTATAGACCTATATTTTTATAAAAATAGAGATAATTACTTTCTAACCTACTTTCAAAAAAAAAAATCTTTTTGATCTATTTTTTGTTTTAAATATATTTTTTTATCTTTTATTTCTCTTTTCAACTTTTTGATTTGTTTGAATACAAATATACCCCCAACTAAATCAGTAACTAAATCCATAATCCTAAACTAAATTAAAATCGCTTCATTTCTCTTCCTTTTTCATTATACAAACTTCCTCCTCTATTCCCTCTTTCCTCATTCATCAAAAATTTGAAAAGTTTCAAAAAATAAAAATAATCTCCCAACGTAACTGCAATCGGAACAGCCCCAGATCTAGAGTTTTGCGATGAAGAGCAAAAGATTGTCGTTGAAAGGCCGAAAGTCGAAGCCTGTAGACGAGATTTTAGGAGATGATAGCCATGCGGCACCATTGGTAGAAGGTGAAGGTGTTCCATCCTGTTCAGTTTCGGGTTCAAGGTACAACGCAGAGGCAGCCTGGGACAAAGAACTTCTGAGCCGGTTGTTCGCCACAGACAGATATCTAGACGGGAGACTGAATGTATACTCGAAACCCGACACACTACTGTTCATTGCCGAGATCTTGAAAGGTACCCCTGAAATGGATAAGATTTTAAGGTCCTGCTTCGGACCTCTGTTTTCACTACCAGTCGGGAGATGTCCAATTTTCTGCAAGTTGATTCATGCCCTAATGTCCAGACAATTAGTAACGAAGAAGAAGTATCAGATGTGGACGGTGCTTGGTGGTCAACCGATGAGATTCTCGTTAGTTGAGTTTGCTGCGGTGACAGGCTTGCCGTGTGGCAATTTTCCCGAAGGTTATGATCCTGATAGCCCGCTTACGGAGGTAAAGACTAGGAGTTCTAATTGGAAAGAGTTGATTGGTGATACCAATGCAACTTTGGGTGATGTGGCGGATGCATTTCGTTTAGGTAAAGAGATGGACGGAGAGAAGAAATTGAAATTGGCAATCATCCTTATTGTAAACGGTGTACTTATTGCAAATTTCCAGATCAACAAACTGACTGCAAAATATGTGGATATGCTCGATGATTTGGATAATTTCTTTGTGTACCCATGGGGTAGAGAATCGTTCTACAAGACTGTCGGGTCGATGATAACATGCAAGAATGTTAATCAGCAAAAGAAAGCTAAGACTGTTGTTCAGGACGACAATCCGGTGAAGAAGTTAGTTACCATTTGAGGCAGAAATCATGGTACCTAACCGGGTTTCCCTTGGCTCTCCAACTGCTTGCTTACAACAATGTTAAAGCATTTGTTGTCGGGGTGCCCTAGGCTGCAGAGTCAAGGAGATTGATTGATTGGGCCACGAGAAGCTCCCGACGTTTCCTGTTCTGCAGCTAAATGATGTTAATGAAGTTAAGCTAGAAACCGATGTACGTTTTTTTCCCTTAATATACAATTAATTATGGCGTTAATCCACCCAAATGCATCCACACAGTTAGTAATTAGCTCATCACATGGGTACTACTAATATTTATTTATTTATATATAGTTAATCCACTAAGTTGCATCCACACAGTTCATAGTATGTTGATCATATGGTTATTGTTAAGGTGGTTAGTTAATATATTTTTTAATTTTTTGTGTAGTTGGTAGTCGAGCCAATGCTTCAGGGTGGGTTTGTTGATGACGAGTATGGTGGTTGGGATGACGAGGTACGGGACAAGAAAGTGACGTATATGGTGGACCTAATCAAGAGGGGACACCAATTTAGGAAGGATATGTGGCCAGGTGGTGACGATTTGTTGCCATATATTAAGGTGAAAACTAAAGCTCGCAATGTCGTCCATAAAAGACACAGCGTTACTCGGAAGGGTGTGAAGGTTCAGGAAAAGTTACTGGTCGGTAAGAAGAAACACAAAAGCCATTTGACGGTTTGTGCGCATTCTGACACTTGCTTTGGTCTTGACAAGATCAAACAACTGGTGGACGGCAGAGTTGAAGTTGTCAAAGCTGAATTTGAGAAGAAGCTAGAAGACATGCGGAAGAGTTTTGGTTTAAGGCGCAAACGAAACGTTTTAATGCTGTGAAGAATTCAAAAAAACATAGAATTTGGAACACACTCTGCCCCATCAAATACATCAGGTCGATGGAAGTTGTCAGGAACCTTAGGTGGTTGAACAGTTTGGGGGCGAGAATCCTTTTATTTCTGATCACCTGAGAGTTAGAACCGATGAAGAAAGTAATGATGTTGATGAGGCTGAGGAACCTCAGATTGGGGATAACACCTCATTGTCTCAAAACGGGACTGAAGATGACATGGAGTCCAGGAGTGAAGTTGAAGGGCTTGTTGCAGACAACACTTACAATTCTTGCTATGAAGAGTCAAATGTTTCAGGAAGTGTGAAGGATGGGATGATGTCTCTTGAGACAGGTGTAGGAAGTATGGAAGGAAGTCTAAAATGTAGAGCCTTTAGATGTCGTTGACGGTAAACATCATGACTGGAGCCAGTATACAGTTGGGGTGGTGATGTCGCCTCTTATATATCAGGTTTGGAAACACTAATTTGATTCTTGTTGTACCTTACATAGGACAAGGTCATAACGTTGGCCGTGAGATGCATTTGGATCAGGGGATCTGGGAAAGAGAGCTCGGGTTAGAGATGAACGTCGACAACTTAATATGTTCCGTCAATTTGAGACGGGAGGTATGGCGACGTCGTAAAATTCGTACTATTAGGCTGAACTGTTTTTATGGATGTTGACGTGCTTACGAGTGTTTCTGAAAGCGTGGTGGAACAGGTAAATAACATATACTCATCTGCGCCAAATTCTTATGATTGTGATTGGTTTATTGTATCATGCTTTTTGCCACGATTAGATTTGATAAACTGATTATCTGTGCAATCTAACTTATGTACATATAGCGTCGTACTGATGGATGCGTAGAGGTAGACGACAAAACATTGATGCTGGACACCAGCCATGTAGAGAAATCCGGATGTAGCACCCCCTGTGTATGACACTGTTGGAAAGGTAAATAGTGTTTGAAATTTAAAAAATATCATATAAAAATTAGGCAAACATATTCTTGACTGATATGGATAGCAGGCTCGATGTGAGTATGGTGATGGTAATGAGAGTTATTCAAACAGAAAGAATACACGTAAAAGCCCCGTTTATGATACGGAGAGCAAGGCTGCATGTTCTGGAGACATTGGTGTGACAGGTGGAAAGTTACGCGGTAGTAAAATGGTTTTGGAGGTAGGAATCTGGGGGACATTAAAGTCCACATTTTTGGGTTGGCAGGGGCCTGATGAAGATGCAGATGGTACATTGTTGGCGACTGAAAAAGTATGTTTTTCCACATGTGACTTGTGTAGTGCAACGTGGCTGTGTTTAGGTTGTACTAACTGTCTTTTTTGAAATGTAGGGTGTGGTCGGCGACCAAATAAATGTCGGTGTGAATGGGGATGGGAATAGGGACGAAGAAGCTAATGAGAAGGTACAATAGACAATGTACATGGTCTATTGTTTCCAAAACAGTTACTGGTTACACTGTTTTGTAAGTCTTTTTAGGACCATGTATCTGTTAACGAGACATACTCGAGTTTTATGTGTTATTTTGCCTCAAGGAGAGGCAAAATAGTCAAATAATTTTATAAGTTTTACGGAACTGATTAATCAGTTACTGTTTTTTCCGTGTGGATGAACTTTCGTGGACGATTGTCGCCAAATGTATTTCCAAAATTTTCACGCGCTACCATTGAATTGTTTGTTTCATGGTCAATATATTTGTTTCAAGATTTCTATTACTTCAAATTCGGTTCCTACTACCGATCGTTACAGTGTTTTTACAGTCTCGTGGAGAGGCTTGCGCTTTGGTTGATGATATATCTGTTAGGTAGACCTCGAAGATTACAAATTTACACCAAACTAGTAAACACTTCATGTATTTGTGTAGGTGATTCGAGAATACAAAACTGTGTACCTAAGTGACTCGTCCCCTGCACGCCCACACCAGAAACTGATCTTAACATATGATGAGGTTGAATTGGTAAAAATGTTTGGACGCAAAGATACATTTAGGAGGATTGATATGGTGCCTTATCTAGACGCGATGGAAGTGGATATGTTCAAGAGTACACTAATGACTGCCCCGAATCAGTATTTTTTCATAAGGACCAAATTACTTTCTGTCATGTATAAATACTAATTGTATTTTTTAACTCTAGTTGTTTTATTGTTTAAACAGCAAACACCTCACATTTGCACCGCCCTGGTTCTGCAATTTCGTACAGGGCAAACATCGCCAATTGAGGACAGGCAAGAAGGACAAGTCCAAAGTGCTTAACTGGTCCGACCAAATGAAAGATTTTCTCTACAGTCCGGGGAAAGAATGGTTTGATGACATCGACACATTGTACGTACCTATGATATGGAAAAATATGCATTGGGTGGGCATAGTCATTAACCTTCGTATGTGGTACCTTGAAGTGCTAGATCCTTGGTACTTGCTATACAGTAAAAAAACATGGAGGAATTTATAGCCCCACTGGTTGAAATGCTACCATACATGATCCAAAAATTCTGCAGAGTCGAATCATCTCAGTCTAATGGCTTAGATCCTTTTCTCTGGAAAAGAGTAGAAGGCTTGTATGAAAATGATGTTGGGGGTGATTGTGGTCCTGTTACAATGAAGTTTCTCGAAATGTATGGTTTGGGTGAATGATATGATCAGATGTCGTCTCTAACAAACCAGAGTGTTATCAATATCCGGAAACAATATGCAATGGACATATACGAGGATTTAATTGTGCCTTTGTAGATGGAGTGAAGGTGGTGTAATGTGTTGATGGGATAAGGGTGGAAAATGTTTGGTGGATAGTATATATACTGTTTTATTTTATGGATGAAAATCTTTTTTTTTTTCCTCTCTGTGTGATAATCCATTAAAAACTAGGGAACTTGTATTTTCACGGACGTAAAGATTCATTTTCCGTGTTTCCTCTCCATTCGAATATATTGGTGGAATTATTTAAAAATTGGATAGCAACAAGATTCACTGACTTTGTATGTACATTGGAGATATTACCGACTTTGTGGATGAACTTAGGTGGATTCTATTCAAAGGGTTTCCTCTAATATGGTAGGATTGTGTTTTTGATGGATTGTCCGGTCTTAGGAAGGGCATGATCTTTAGCGCTGAATCTCTGTGGACAGATTCAAGTGTGTCTTAAGTGCTTATTTTTCGAAAATACATTAACAAGCATTAAGGGATGCAATAGGCAGCATAAAAGTGTAGAGGTTGTGTTAATACCTGGACTAAATTTGATAGGGTGGCTGTGCTTTTGTGGATGTTATATATTGAACTATAAATTATTAGATACCCAGCAATGTGGAAGACGATATGGATGGCACTACGTTGATGAATATCAAACCCTGTACAACCGGAGCATTGACATATAACGGACATAATATTGTTTTGATAAGCGAGTATTGTGGTGTGGCATACTCTACTCATCATTTAATATAGAATAACGACTACTAGATTATAAGGTATAGGCAACCAAATAATTAACATTATACGTACATTATAGGCTATATGGTCATCGCCCGGTGGACAAACACTAAGCAGTGTACTATATGTCTTAGGGTTTATTGCTTGGGATACAACCGGAGAATTGGTTGAGTACGACCGCTTAACAATACGCAAATAACATATTTTCAAACATTTGGTCCAAAACAAACGAAAACAAACGTCAACAAAAAGGCATGATCGATACCCGAATCATAAACACACTCTAACATGGAACACGTATTAAGATACTTGGAATATATGCGGATCGAGGTTAGTAAGTGATCATGTGAAAAAAACGTTCGACCTCGTAATCCTAAATGCAAGTCGGACAAGCCTCGCTAATAGGGAGGTCATGATCGGTTCCAAAAGCAGATCAGCCGTACGCCTGGTTCAAAGTCCTACTGTTGCAGTTGCATTCTGGCTGTTTGTAGATTGCGTGCAATTTTCTGAACGAGTCAGGACTCATCCACCACATCTGGTTAATGTGTCTGTAATGGAATTCATACAGGCGTTGACGAGTAGCCGACAACATTCCAGGTCTGATTAATGGTGAAAACGTTTCGATACCTTTATGGGTGTGGTCGCCCCAAGACAAAGGAATATCAACCCGACAACGTATCTAGCCTCTTTGATCCCTTCATCTGCAGCCTCTGCCATTTGACTAAGACTCTTCTCTCGCTGAGCTGTACTGCTAGTAAAGTGGAAGAATCCGATCAACCCCTTACGGAAAATAGCCACCATGTTCTTTTTTTTTTTGCATCGTTTCATGAACTTGTAGAACCGTCAAGTTCTTAGGGAAGAGATCTAGATGATCCAAAGGTAGATTCTTGATAACGAAGTTTGTCGTTGGCTACAGAATTCATTTGTTTATACACCATTTCGACGTTGCGGATATCTGTTATCGACTCGTTTGTGATAGCCGAACATATCTTTACCAATATGTCTCGAAGAAGTTTTTGTAGCGGAAAATCTTCTACGGATAAAGGATCTACTGGTTCCATATTTGAAAAAGTGTTGATTTTCCTTCTTCAAAGGATGTTAGTAGAAGAAGTTTTATGAATTATGAGTATCTGCGTTGTAATGGTTTGAATATAGTTTTCAAGGATGGGACTGTAGTGACGCGGATTGGTGGATGGATGAGAGATACACAGACTATGTGGATAACTTATCTGTGGTTAATGACATTTTTATGGTGTTGGTGGTATGGTATATATTTAAAATATATTTATTACTTCTATGGGTAAATGTACCCTAATTAAAAAGGTATGAGTTAGAGCAATGATGACACACACCTACGGATGATATTTGTCATTCGGAACGACACAAGCGTGGAATTATGCTAATTATGTGAATACGTGTCTTGCTCAATTAAGTGACAAGACGTTTATGACCGGTAAAGCAGGAGTGATAAAATCCTCATTACCTAGATTCCATTATACGGTTTTCGAAAAAATATTATATTAAGTGGTATGTTAAGCTTGTACTATTCTCTGTGTATATGGACCAAAGCCCCTCGAGCAGTGCGATGAATGTTTTTTGGTATCTGTGTCTACTATCGATTATGTTGACTTTTAATTTCATGTTGTGTTGTTCTGATATGTGTAACGTATGCAAGTTATTTTAGTCAAACCACGACCCATTTGTAATTTTCGAAGTTATTAAATTTCTAACCCCGATTATGCTTAAATTTGAAGTTATTTATTCCGTTGTAACCAGCGTGGATGCGTATTTGTGGATAGCGCTAATCAGACTTTATGTATACAATGCCGTTCCAGCTTGTCTAAACAAAAATGCAAAGTCATGAAGGGTATCCTAGTGAATTTCAAACCTTTATGTCTCAAACGGGTATTATGCTTTGCTTTACTAATAACTTTCATTGTGCAACCCGTATGGATGCATTTATGTGGATGAATACTAGAATAACTGTATGTTATTAGTTATGTAAAAATATTTGCACGGTCCGAAAGTATATGAAATTGATTTTCAATCTTTAATGTTAAAAATTATTTCTTTCTAATACGGAGATTATGCCTACATTGGTAACCACTTACGTTTTCTGATCCGAATGGATGCATCCTGGTGGATACATACTAAGACTACTGAGATTACGCCTACATTGGTACTTTTTCAAAGAGTAACGATAGTAAATTATATTTCAAATTGCATGTTGTAAATTACTTTTATAACTAACAGCGACAAATCCAAGATTACAAATTAATTATTAAAAATCGAATCCATGTGGACGCATCCCGGTGGATGACAATTTGCTTTATGCTAGCTTAGAGATTTCCATGGACAGGTAATACATAATGTAATCGCTATATCTGTCTCCTTTAAATTCTTGTCCAATCTCAATACATGGCTCACCACCCTTACGCCTGTATTCGATGATATAGTCATGGAGGTCATAACAATCTAGGTCCCACACGGCATACCATTGACCCCTGCCATATGAATCTTCTCGTCTAGGGTTAAGCGACAGGATATGTGCCTTGATTGTTTCACCCATAGCTTGTACTTCTTTCACACGCCTAAACCTCGTCTTAAAATCCTTTTCCTCGGCCGTCCAAGGGATGTGAGAGCAGTGGTTCAACATAATGTAAACCATGGTTGTGAGATTTGATATATGTCTAACGGAAGTTATCATCAAAAGGGCCGCCTCCAAATTTCCGCAGCAAAATGCGCAACTTAAACTCTCAGCGTATATGGCTTGAGGGTTATCGGCTTTTAGACATTTTTGAAAGAACCTGTAGTGCGAGGATGTCGGCAAGGTCCAGGAGACGAAATTGGGGTCTTTATCTAAATGGACTCTGGAGTACAGCTCGGGCATGAATACGGCCAAAGCACCTTCAGGACCAGCCAAGATCCAGTTCTTCAGTTTGCCAAGTCCGGAGTCAGAAAGTCTAGCGAGTATATCTTGGAGGATAGGTTGCGGGATGTTGAATTCACGCGAGCCAGGACCCTGACGATGTATATAAATTGTTAATCTTATGACAAATTTTATTGAGTTATGAATAAGAAACACCGAACTCCAAACAGAATTATAAAGCTTACCGATCGAATCTTCTCTAACGACATTGAAGTCCGTGGTGAAGGACCTATTCCGGCCATTACGTATTGTTTTCTCCTGACTGGGTTGCCGAAACTTTGGGAGTAAATGTAGTGTATAAATAGAAGAGGCGGTCATCACTTAGATCGTGATTAGGGTTAGCGAGTTTCAGACAAATAATAATGTATTAGGGCATACCCTGAAGCACGCCTATCGATGTGGGTTAATATCAGTGGATTCAATGATGTATTGTACACATTTATGATGATTCTCTCAACATTGAATCTTAGTGTTCAAGATTATGTGGATATAATTTTCCAAATAAAATTTCAGAAGGGTGGTACAATCAACCACGGTCGGAAAGTCGTGAAACTGTCTAACTGTGTGGGGGACGCAATTTCATATGAATGGACATTTACCCCGTATAGTCGACACATTCCACCCGTGGGGATAGGGTTGTATGGATAGAATATGATGAATTTAATTTTAATGGGTTGTAATTTACCTCTGATTATATGCGGTATTAATTAAACTTGATTAAACAGCAACCCCAATTATATATATATATATATTCATAACATGTATGAACCTCGTATGACTAATATACACCAATTAAGTCCGAGTTATAATATAACCATACGTTTTTTTCATTATGTAAAACATTCGACTAATCAAAACATTTTACTACAGATGTAACATTTGACTAATGCGAACCTCCAAACAATTTTAAATGTTGTTGAAGAACTGAGTTATTTTGTAGTCCCCGAGGCAGATGTGACAAGCGTCCGAAATCTTCATGTCGTTCTCTGATCCATAATGTTGCGTGGTCTCTCCGTCACAGTCATGGTTTTGAAAACCGGACCGGCCGATCAGACCGGTTCAACTGGGAAAAGGCAACATAGCCGAGTTCAGTTTGAAGAAAATTCCGTATTTGACTAAAACTGGTACAATCGGTCAAAAACTGGTAAAATCGGTGATCTGATTCAACTCTAAATTCCGGTTCATGAAAATTAAATGATTTTTTAATTAATTAGATATTTTGAGTTAAAATTCTAACCATAATTTAAAATCACTTATTTATATTTTTAATTTTAGTTCTATTTTATAATTTTAATAGAAATTGATTAAAATTTGATTTTAACAATTTTTATCACATTTTTCTCCTCTAAACAAATATTTTATATTGAATTTTAAAGAGAAAATCATGTCTGATTTCTTGTTATTATTATTTTTGTAAGTTTAAATAATCAAACAAAAATAATTTATTTTCAATGATATTTCCTGTTTTCTTAAGTTTAATGTTAGAATATAAATATATATATAAATATATATATATTTATATATATATATATATTTAAAATTAAAATATAAATATTTAAAAATCTGGTTTGACCAGTTGAACCAGTCCGACCAACCATCTAGTGATGCTGCCGAGTCGATATCCGGTCCGGTTTTGAAAACATTGGTCACAGTCACATGGGGCTAGCTTGTATTCGTTTTTGAGAGTCCTTCGATCCTCTGGAAACGACCACATTTTTGCTTCATATCTAAGTCTAAGTGTTTCCAGGGATGACTTAGTTTTACCCAATGAATTACCCCGAAGCAACTTAGACAAAGATTTCATCCCTTCCTTCGCATGTTTTCCACCGATACACAACATGATTAACCCAGATACATACAACGCTTCGTCGTTCCCTAAGTTTCCTGCTTTTAGCATCAACCGTAAAGCTTTTTCCTGTTGTGCGGCATCAGTTTTTCTGTAGAAGTAACTTATTAGACCTTTACGATAAATTGCCTCCGCATTTCCACCTTTCCGACATCTCTTCATGAATCGGTTGAAACGACATGGATACTGAGTCCAATGGTCTGGGAAGATTTGCAATTGATCAATAAAGAGATTTTTAACAACAAAATCATCTTTAGCTGCAGCCCGCATTTCCCTAGACACCGACTCCAGACTCCTTATGTCATCTAACGAATTGTTTACAATGATATAACTAATAACTACTAGCATGTCGCGAGGGAGTGATTCCAGGTTTGGCGGTGGTGGTACCTCTTCGAGGGGATTTTGTTCCATTCCAGAATTGTGTATGTCGAGTATATTTAGTTTCGGATTGTTAAATTTAGTGTGTAGGGATCAATATATACGTGTATGTGATGGTTTGTGGCAGTTATATCTAGACAATTGCGATGTATCAGATTTGTTGTCCTAACACCCGTTTGAGTGATTCTTATTATGCATTATTCTTGTCCACCTAACCGTGTCCACACAGGCATACGTCAGTTATCGATGTAATTATAAAGGATTGCGTAGCTATTAAGTGTGGTGTTTCGATACTGTTTATGTTATTGCCACAAAATTAGATTTCCCGTCGTTGGTGCTCACGGGTGTAGAGTATGTAATTATTATAAATACAGGTAGAACTGTCTATGTGTACGAGTCTCGATGGTCCATATATTCTTGTACTAACAATGTAGAATAAATGACTATTCTGACGTCGACAACTAAGAAACGAACACCTGTCACTAGATGAGTGTACACTTCGGACAAGTAGACACATATGTGTATTACGAGTGTTGTCCCTATAACACTACGTTTATAGTATTGACAACGAATGTGGAAGCATGTCGCAATGGTAAACATCGTTTGTTATGGTCGACAGGATTGTAGTCATAAGAGCAGCGCCATGATCAAGTTGGTACAACGAAGCGGGTAAAGTTTACATAACGATTCCGTTTGTATTCGTCTTTAATTACTTATTGAGGTAAAATCATCGTACAGGTTGAGGGGGAATTTAAAGTCTATATCCCAGATCATCTGTTGGCTAAAATCGTCAGTCGTGTTGCTGAAGAGGGTATAGAAGATCTGAGGAACTGGGTAGTCACCGGACGTGACGGCGTCACAGCGGTATGGTCCCCAGAAACGTTGAGGAGTGTTCGGATGGATAAGGATCGCCATTTCGTTTGGTGGTCATCGCCTGTGTCATGGTATTTCCCTTTTTCAAAAAGTGCTTGTAGAATAGGAACCCCTACGCAATGTATATTGAGGGTTTGAAATTAGGGTTCTGTCAAGGTGATCTAGAGGGAGCGATGGATGTGATGAATCGGTTAAAAGAAATATACCCACTTGGGGAAATCATCTATATTGTCTTAAACCATTGCGCTAACAATGAGACCACGAAGGAGGAGCAGAGCTTCAGGACGAGGTTTTAGAGTTTCACGGATGTTGAAAGGATGGGTGAAGATGTGTTATACCACGTAAGAAGCTTAGAACCAAGGATGTGTAACACCTACGGCGATAAATGGCACTCTTACGTTTATCCGATGTGCTGGGAGGATCACATCTGGATGGAACCATACCACGACGAGAGGTGTATGGAATGTGTAAAGTGGTACCTGTCCATTGAGCTGTGTAAGTTGTCCTAGATCGATGTTGACCCTGAATGTACAATTGTTTTAATCTTGGCAAATGTTATGTTTGTATGTTTCAATCAAAACAACTATGTCGATGGGTCGTGTATACGATTTGAGTTGTGTGATCCCCAATTTTATTGTTTCACAACCGGATTCTACGTGGATGATTAGTTGCGGATAATGAAAGTAATATATTAGTAAGTGACCAGGCTGGCGATTGTGTAAAATGGACAATTTCCCTTCAGCTTACCAAATGCATTTTTACACTAGAACTGTGTGTGGATTTGCCAATGTGGATATATTAATTAGTTGAATAGTACTAAAAATATATTAGGAATGATAATGTCAAAAAGCACAAAAGGGGACGACGTCCGTTCAATAGTTAATAATCTGAACTGACCTTCTTAGTACATCGAATTGTAGAGACCAAGTCGTGTGGGACCTACTTTATCGTGATGAGTGGTATCGGCAGAATTTGCATTGTGGTTGTTGGTTCTTGTAGTTTATCGAGGTGGAAAAGCCGTCCACAGTGTTAGGTTATTACAACTAGCAATTATGCACTTCCGAGTAGGGTTCCCATGGACGTGATTGGATGGAAAACTATCATTTTTAGTTTCGTAGCTCATGGTACACCACGGTACATGAAAAGTAACTTCGTAACTCTATCCAATAGAAAGCGATTGATGTGGAGAAGTCATAGAGTAATGGACCAAACGAATTGGCCGGTCGAGAATGGTGAGTTACGATAATGGTTCAGTAAATTACACAAACCGATGGGATGGGATGGTGATTTGAAAGAGTGCATATACCGAAGGGATTGGATGTTTATGTGTTTTTAAAAAATCCCGCCAAAAACTGATTCGGAAATATTCAAACTTGTGAGGTTACAAACAATGATGATATCCACACAGCATGTCCTTTGTGGACGCATTACTTGAGGTCCAGATAGGCACATAACAACTGTGGAATTGTAATCTTTGTTCTGGTGGATATTGATTTGTTACAGAGCCGGAAAAAACAATTACAACCAATGTTCGGAAATAAAAAATAGTAACAATGTATTTCCACATTGATGTAGTTCTTGGGAATGTATTATTCTTCAATCTAGCAATACATTTTGATTTGCTAAAATCAGACAATCTCTCCAAAAACAACCTCTAAAGTTCTAAAACATATACGAAAGTTTCGAACAAACCAAAGTTATAACAATACATAAGTCGCACCTACATTTCCTTTCGGACAAGGGTCTCGTACCAAATAATTCATCGACAACAGGCTTTGACGATGTATTTTCGTGGACTAGTTATCTACCACTGACTGGCACTTGTCCCTATCGTGAGGTTGGCTTTGCAGGACATCCTATTATGGCCGTAATTTTTGTATCGACCACATACATTTTGTGATGTTGTTTGAAAGTCAAATCCGACTTATAGCAAGGAGACAAGACGTCAAATACTGCCCATTTAGTACAATGTAGACCATGTATGGGGGCACAACAAAGATGTTTGGTCTACCAAAAGACAGGAATGACTTTATTTCCCGACCGATAACAGAGAAGATAACAGAGGAAATATATCGAGGGAATGGCGAGCCTTTCAATCTAAGTTCGTGTATGTGAGATAATAGATTATCTACATAACTGGGGATTCTATCAACGCCTAATGATAGGAAACGTCTTACATGATGGCGACGCAAAGGGGATTTAGCGCAACGGCAAATAACAACGAAAAGAAGAAACGCCATAGGGAAAGATGATTTTATTTGTGAACATATGCGTAAGGCAACTACAAAATCTCTGTCTCTGAAACCCACTGTTAGGGCTTGGACATATAAGGCATAAGGGTTTTTTTTATTAGAAATTTTTGAAAGAAAACAAAATAGGGGGAGTACGGGTTTGTCCATGAAATGAAACAAGGAGATTTATCAATCCGGACAAGTTGTGAGGTGTATGGTGAGAAAACGGCAGATCTACACTCGCCACCAGCAAGAATCCAATTCCTCAGAGGGTCTAATCCATCAGATGCGATGAATCCAGCAATAATATCAAGAAGCAGAGCCGGCAAAAACTGAAAATGAACATAATATGCATTACTATTTAGAGGAACATCTTCTATGAATCAATGCGTGAATAACAAGCGTAAAAATAAAGTACAATTTTTGGTTGGTTGGAAGTCATTTCCGGCACAGCCTGGATAATATGCGTCACTTTTGAGACGAGGTTTCCCATGATGGATAGTTATGTGTTTATATAAATTGAAAAAAATAACAGAAGTAAAATATACAACCATAAGACCTACCGAATACAACCACATGGATGGTTATCAGTGGATGGATGTGCGGCAAGTGTTTCGTGGATGGATAATGGTGGTCAAATGTATTATATAATCATGTGTTTCATACGGATAACAAAAAAAATCAGTGACTATATAAAAACAATATTTTACCCCATCAAAATTTTTAACACCATATTCCCTACTAGGTAGGAATGGTTACAAAAACTCAATGTGTATTACATTTTTTTTAGCAATGGTAGATAATAAGTAATAAAAAAAAAGAGGAGACCATGTGGTTGAGTGTTTCTTCTGCCCATACGATGACGAATGGAACTCTAGATGGGGTTGTTGCATGTAGACCTGTTGTGTCCAGGTCGTTTGCATCGGGTGCAGCAGTTTAACTGCTTCTTCTAGGTTTTCGCTTTCTGTAAAAATAAAAAAACAATTTTTTTAACATATGTAATGTTTAGAGATGCAAAAACAAACTATGTTAAAATTTCACACATACTTTCAACTCTCCCGTTGATGGAATCCTCGTATCCTTTGGACGAACAGATGGCCTGCGGGTCTTCGGTTGGGAGAAGACATTATTGATGACCTCAGTGGGGAATATTACATCCCCAGCCGCTGATTCGGGGTTTATCAAGACTTTATAGGTTGCCGCCCAAGTGGAGCTCTTGTACCACTGTCCAACCATGGAAGAGTAAGATAGGTTCTTTGACTTGCAAGCTAACAATGCATGAACGCATGGTATTTGTATCCTATCGAATTCTCTACAGTTACAACTTTCCTCGTCAAGCCAAACATGATTCTTCTGATTCAGTGGACCAACTACTTCGACGGTTCAGTTGGAGATGGAGTTGACCGAGCTACCAGCCATGTGCTGTTGTGTTTCGGTCATCTGTTTGTCGACTTCAGGTGGGAGATGACCCTGATATTTCTTGGCCTTCCTGCGACGAGCATTAAACCACCGTGTGAGCATCAAACGAATGAACTTAAACAAAAGCACGATGAGGCATTGTCTCCCCTTCTTCAACGCCTTATTCAATTGCTCCGTGAGGTTTGTCGTCATCATGTTGTACCATTGACCTAAGAAATACGCCCGAGACCAATGAGCAGTCCCAATCTTATCGAGGTACTTTGCGCATTTTGGGTTCCGTAACTTGATGTTGTTATACCTCGTCCTAAACTGCGTTATATTGTACTCGAATGCAGCATCAGAAACTGCTTTACCAAGCGACTTACTCTTGTACCGCGCAACAACATTGCGGGCTAGATGTATAACACATGCACCGTGGTGAGCGAGTGGGAAAACCTTGCTTTTAGCTTTGTATATTGATTGGTGCCTATCCGAAAGAATAGTCAAATCCTTGCTATCAGCAAAAATCCTCTCCACCTTTTGGAAAAACCACGTCCAAGAGTCATCGTTCTCACTATCAACAACTGCAAATGCAAGAGGAAAATTCTGGAAATTGGCATCTTGTCCAGTAGCAGTGAGAAATACACCTTTGCACTTCCCGCTTAGATGGGTACCGTCAACAACAAGCACCCTTCGGACCTGTCTGAAACTGCGAATTGAAGCGCCAAATGCCAAAAACGCATACAAAAAACGATTAACCCCTAGGTGATCGACCTCTGTTTTTATGTCAGTCACTGTCTCTGGGTTGGCAAGTTTAAGGAAGCGGCAATACTGGGGAAGTTCTGAGTAAGATTCCTCGTCCGTACCAAACATATCATTGTTCGCCATCCCTTTGGCCCTGTAACATTTCATGTAATTCAATTCTAAACTCAGCTCCCTCAGCAAAAGCCCCTGGAGATCGATTGGATCAGGGCCACAACCGGGATGGCTGTAGTGTGACTTATAAACAGAAGCAATTACACGAGATGTGCTTTTTTTGTGAAACATCTTCCTAGATTCGATGCTGCAAGTGTGTACATCGTACGCTTTGCGAATTACGTACTCGGAAGAGTAGGTCCTCTCTGACACAAGGACTCGCCACTGACATTTGTCGGTAACACATGATGCTACGAAGTTGTTTTTCTTAGTTGTCGTTTGTTTGAAATGAAACTTGTTTTTTATAGCGTACAACGCAAGTGAGATTTGGCAATCCACCTTTGTAGCGAACCTCTTCCCCACAAATATACCTTGTTCATCCTCATCAATATTAAGGTCTGGTATCTCATCTGTCGCATACCTATGATCGTTGAACATAGGAGGGATGTCAAATTCTTCATCGTCAACCTCGTCTAGTGCCCGATCATCAGGCTGACCACAGGTATCCGACTGCGTGGATTCGTCGGAACAGCGGGCACTTGGCTGACCACACGGGTCTGTAGTTGTGGTTATGTGATCAGTAGAGCGCGTAGAACGGGGGTTTTCATTTTTGGGTTTCACGGTACCCGGTGGTAGCAAAGCGTGGTCAAATGCGTTATTTGTGGTACATTGGCCCAATACAGGTGAGGCTCCGGATTCATTGCCTGCATCGTCTTGAGAACCGTACAGTACGTCTGCAGCGTCAGAACCACCATGCTTTTCTTCCAAGAAATTGCTCCAGAATGATGTATCGTAACCGCGTGGTGGGACGAAATCGTTGAACATTGGAGGGACATCTTCGCCTTCTTCGCTGTCGGATCCAGCAGACCAGTCGCTTAAGCTACCTTCAGTAGCTGAAGGGTGGTCAGAAGTTGTGTCGTTCACCTCGCTAACCACAGGGCCCCTCAAATTAGATGATGGTTTAACATCAACACCCAATTTGGCTTCGGCTTCCTCTAACTCAGCAAGAAACTCGTCGTCGATACTGACAAAAGGGTCAGGAATGGGAGCAGAATCCTGAATGGATGGAGTCTACCAGCCAGGACCTGTTTTAGATCCAGCAGTCGATGCCTCACCCTGACACTCTTCTATTACGACTTCCGTACTTTTTGTCCGACACTACTTAACTAACTTTTCACCTGAATCGCTTGAAGGCAACTGTCTTTTCACACCTCGTCCAAATTTGACAAACATGTTCAAGTCAGGATGAGCAAATATGGGATTGGGGAAAAATTGCAAACCAACGTCAGTCGTCACCAGGACGGGGGGGAGGGGGGGGGGAAGGTTGAAAACGGTGGTTGGTGGCGGATTCGACAGAGACCAGTAACTAAGTGTAGGAGTCACTTCCGACAAACAAAACTCTCTAAGAACGACTTCGTGGAATTCAGACAGAGTTTGTCCGATGCATATGGGGACAACGCGTGACATCTTCTCCTTGTCGATTACGAAATCCCAAGATCCAGAAGGTGAACATAACCATCCACCACAGATGACCATGCACGGGATCTCGTTTGAATCCTGCAACGACCATGTTTTAGGAGTAACGGGATACACAACAATCCAAAAAAATTACAAAAAAGGGTTCACGGATACCTGTGCAGCCATTGGTGGTTGTTATTATTTCACCAAACGAATTCCGGTAAACAATTTGCGTGAGTAAATGAGAGTATTTGTCTCCTGCAAATAATTAGGTTAAGAGACTATTAGGCTAATGCATATACTAGGAGAGTGTGAGTAATCTAAACCACATAATTTATTAGTTTATTATTATATGTATAACACATCCAACTAGACACTTTTAAAGTAATTGAATTATGTCTATTTTCTAATTGTATTAGGTTGAATGTTAGTTAGTCTTGAGGGTATTTTGGTATTGATGGAAAATGAAGAGTTAAAAATGTGAGCAAAAGATGAAAAAAGTACACTTAGAGCAAAAAATAGGTCAAAAAGATATTAATCTTCTAAAAGTAGGTCATTATGTAACTCACTCATGAAAATAACTAGAATTTTTTTTATTATCAGTTTTCCACTATGAGTCTATGAACAATTTTAATTCATGTAGTTTTCTATGACGAATGATTTTGATAGATGATTTCACAATAGCTAATGTTATATGCATTTTATAAGAATCTAAGATATACTTATTTATATGTACTCTGTTCATGATGAACATTTTTACTTTTAACTATGGGTGGATCCAGAAATTTTTTTTACCAGGTGCAAAATAAACTAGAAATGGTTTATGCTGGGATTTGAACACAGTCCCTCACAGGTGCAATAACATATACACTCATTTTGTTCCTAGTATATTGATATTTTAGTTTTTTTTTCTTGTTCCAAAATATTGATTTTGTAGATTTTATTTAATATATTTTCTATTTTAAAATAACTAATGATTATATAGTTGGGAAGATGAGAAAAATTGAAGAGTAGAAAAATGGAAACATAAGAAAAAATGAGGAAGAGAATATTGAAATGATCACATATATGGAACATAGTCATAAAAAAGGAAAAATAACCAACTAACAATGTAAACTAATAAAATAAGAAACATTGTCTAAAATAAATATTTTGAAAAATTTATTTTTAAATGGATTTTTTGGGAATAGTTTTTAAAGCAGTAAGGTCCCCATATGAAAATAAATTTTTAAATATTCATTTTTGATATTTAAACCATAACATAATTAGATAATAATTATTTTTTAATATGTGTGAAAAATCTTAAACATCAATCTATTAAGAACATATGGATTATATAAATATGATTTATGTAATCTGAAAACACTAAGGTCATGTTCCTTTTTGTATCCAGATGGAGCACAATGTAGCATCTAGATGATCTAATATATATCTGGATGTAATATCCAAATGTTTTATTTATGTACAATGTAACATTTGGATGCAACATGCAAATTATGTTGTTTGTTTGGTTAGCAACAATGACAATGGCATTTTTGCATTCAATTTTAACTTCCAAATACAAAACTTAATTAAATGGACCAAATGAACAGTATTTGGGTATTTACATACAGAAACGAAATAATATTTGACCATTTGCATCCATATGCAACATCTGGATGCAAAAATGAACATGGCCTAAAAACTTTGATCAGTCACTTAAGTGCACACCATTACTGCCATTGTCTGGCCGTAACACAAGCAAGTTAAAACAAAAATTTAGGTTCACACCTGATATAACAAATTTTGGAGGCCACAAATGAAATTTTTTCTCTAGTGTTATGGTGAGACATGAAGTACATTAGGACTTTGAAATTTTACTTGTTCAATCAATGTCTTTTTTCCCTTTCTTTTTGTATTTAACTTTACTTTTTTTGATTTTATTTAAATATTTATTTTTCTATCATACCATAGTTTGAGATAGGTTTTCCGGTCTGATTCATATTCGTTCTTTGTCTCTACATTTCAGGTTTGATCGTGTCTAATTATATTTCAGGTTTCTATTGAGATTTCAATGTTGTTGCAGTCTTGGCCGCATTCGAAAGTGGGTCTCAGGTCTTTGCTTGGGGTTTTGCTTGTCGGATTATGAAGTCTTGGTCCTTTATCTGGTGTGGTACCCTTGATTCATTATAGGAGATTTCCATTATTGCTTGTTCGCTTTGCACAATGTTCCTCGGTAATTTCCCTTGGTAGGCTCTTCGTTGAGATCTAGAAGCTGTTTTGGTCAATTGTATATGTGTTTGCTCGGGTTTCTTCCTTGCCTTGCTCTGGTTTTGAGGTTTGAGTTCTCTTTAGTCTCTGGGGACTTCTCGTTATCCGTCGGCTTAGTTTCCGAAGCGGGTTCTCGCTGTCTTCAGCGTTTTTTGGAGTTTGGTTCTCTCACTGACCAGAGAGTGGCACCGGATTCTCGAGTGGCTTCTGTAGTTGCTTTGATGTTTTCTTATTTGCTGCACATTCTTTTTAATGAGTTTTACCGGCGTCATCGTTTTAGCGTCGTTTGGGGATATTGTATCCCTTTGCATCTATGCCTTTGTAGGAATGACTGTGGTTGTTCTCTTTTACACATCTTCTTAGCGTTTTTCAAAGCTGTTTGTAATTTCACCCACTTCTTATTAATAAAATCTTGATGAAAAAAGGAAAAACCATACCATAGTCTATGTAACAAAGAGTCACAGTGGCTTCCACGTCCACAAGAAGTCAAAAAATACAAAGTTTTTTTCTCTTTTTTTGTTTATGGTATTAGTTTTTAGAAATCATTTTTTTTTGGAAGTTGTATGATCTTAATCTTCACATATTGACAAATTGGCATATATATTGCCTTTTGTTGTTGCCGACTTGGTATAATTATATCAATTATCTATTTCATTTAAGAGATAATTGGTTGAATGGGTACATTTTTTAAAATAATTGAAAAAGGATAAATTACTATTTACAAATGGGTAAATAAGCTTCTCTTCTTATCTTTCTCTTCTATCTGTCTCCCTCCTTCTTTTCTCTCTCTTTCTCTCCTGTGTGGGATTTTTTTCTTTTTATTTTTCTTTTGTTTTTCCTTCCATCATATCAGATGTATTCTCTCTTTTTCTATATTCTTTTTCTTTTTGTTTTATTCTTCCTTTTTTTTTCTTTTAAATCATCATTCAAGTAATTTATCAAAAAGTTTAAAATTTTTTCTAACAAATTTTAAATACTTTTCTAAATCTAACAAGATCCATTTTATATGTATATATAAAATATCAACACCATTATGTACAATTTTGATATATCATCATAGGTTGTAACTTTTAAAAAAATTTAATTTTTTTATTTTTGTTTTCTAAATTTGTTTTAAAAATTGTAAATATATAGAAGAATAATATAGTATACAAAGCGTATCGGTATACGAGATGAATTGGTGTACAGTAAAACAGTTTACGAGATAAAACAAGGTATGAGATAAATTGGTATATAGAAAAAGACAGTGTATAATAGAAGTATGTGTACAAGATGAGTCGGTGAATCAGTATACGAAATGTGTTGGTGTACGAGATGTGTTTGGTGTACGAGATGTGTTGGTGTACAAGATGAGACAGTGTACAAAATGAATCAGTATACAAGATGAGTTGGTATACAATATGTGTTGGTCTACATAAAAATACAATATACCAGATCTTTATAAGGTGAGTCAGTGTACAAGAAGAGCTGGTATGCAGAAAAAATGTACAAGATATTGTAACAGTTATGACAATGTACAAGATGAGTTGGTGTACAAAATGAGTCGGTGTACAAAGTGAATCGGTGTACAAGACAAACAAGCTTACAAGACGAGTTTGTGTGCAGAGAAATATAGATATTTTAAGAATTATGACAATATACAAGGTGAGTCGGTGGATAAGGTAAGTCAGTATACAAAATGAGTTGGTGTACAAAACAAATAAGTTTACAAGACGAGTTGAGTGTATTATACAAATCTAAGAGATGCAGATTTGGGTTTCATGTGTACATCAAAATGTAAGATGATGATGGTATATGATGGTATACAGAGTATATAGGTGTACAAAGACGGTGTATAAAGATAATGTACATAAATGGTGTGCAGACATAATAGATATGAGAATTTTTTGTTTGATTTACAAAAACAATTTTTAAAATAAGATGATTCTTATTAGATTCACAGAAAAATTTTAGAAAATAAAATTCTGTTTTTGATGAGTGAGATAACTAAGAAAGAAAATAAAGATAGAAATGATAAGAAAAGAAAAAGATAAAATAAAAAGATAAAAAGAGAGAGAGATGTAGAAATATGGTATGTGTGAAAGAAAGAAAGGAGAGATATAAAGATAAAGGAAAGAGACATACTATATTTCACAATTATGAATAGTAAACGACTTTATTTTATAATTATTTTCAGAAAAATACACAATTGCCCAATTCACCCTTCATTTAAAGGTAGAAAATTGAAATCTTTTCAATCCCTTTAAAGTGGACCGGTTCATTCCAAGAAACAGGTTTGACAAAGTACTTAGGGCTTTTACTGGATGCTTCTTTAGCACGTTACCTAAGTCGAGTAGATGCAGCCTGAAGAATCTTTGTCTTTTCATGGATGACTTAAACCAATAACGGCTTGCTTTCAGGTTATTTCGCTTTCCTTTATTTTGGACTTGACATTGTCAAAACGAGAGTAGAGTCAGTAGACAATATATTTTCTTAAGGAGTTTTTGTAGATTTATGAACGAAGAAAACTATATTATTATTAGTGTAGTTATCACGGTTATAAACATAAAAAATCTAAAGTCAACTCTTTCTTGCTTAGAATATATATTTTTCTTGGACTTGGAACGTCGAAAAAATTGGTTTTTAAGTCGTTCCCTTATAACATGAACTTGTAAATTTTCCAAACACACAAAAGAAAACGAAACTTAATGGCTAAGAGATTGAATATTCTTATTGTCTTTTTTGTTAATCTGATTTGCTTTTCGACTCAACAAGACTTAAGTTTCGTCTTCGATGGCTTTGGACAATCTAGTAATCTTTACCTTGACGGCCTTGCAAGAATCCAATTCTCAGATAGGCTCTTACAGCTAACAGACGTCACGACTCAAGGAATGGGTCATGCTTTCTTCAACCGACCATTCGATTTCAGTTCACTTTCATCTCGACCTGTCTCTTTCTCAACTCATTTCGTTTGCGCTCTTGTCCCTAAGCCAGGAGTTGATGGTGGCCATGGGATTGCCTTTGTTCTATCGTCTTCAATTGATCTCAGACAAGGACGTCCAACTCAATACTTAGGACTCTTCAACCTCTCAACTAATCCATCATCTTCTTCTCCTGTTTTAGCTATTGAGCTCGATACTGTCCAAAGCACAGAGTTTGGCGATATGGACAAAAACCATGTCGGTATAGATGTAAACAGCCTTCGGTCTGTTGTTTCTGCTTCAGCTTCGTATTATTAAGACAAAAAAGGAAAGAACACAAGTTTAACACTCTTGAGTGGAGATCCTATTCAGGTAAGGATTAATTATAAAGGTTCTCTACTCAATGTTACATTAGCACCTCTAAAAAATAAGAAGCCAAGTACGCCACTTTTGTCAAGAACCATCAACCTCGCTAAAATCTTCCCGGATCGAAGAGTGTTTGTCGGGTTTTCTGCAGCAACTAGAACATTGATAAGTAACCAATACATCTTAGGGTGGAGTTTCAGCAGAAGCGGACGGAGCCTTAATATCTCTAATCTTCCCACAGTTCCTCGTTTCGTGGAATCGAAGAAAACATCTCCTCTGCTTATTGCCCTACTAGTTATCCTCGCACTCATAGTAGTGGCGGTTCTAGGAGGAGTTTATCTTTACAGAAGAAAGATGTATGCGGAAGTTAAAGAGCCATGGGAAAAAGAATACGGTCCACTTCGTTATTCCTACAAATCATTGTACGAAGCAACAAGAGGGTTTAACAAAGATGGTCGTCTTGGAAGAGGCGGATTTGGAGAAGTCTATAAACGAACTTTTCCTATTTTAGGAGATATAGCTGTCAAGAAACTATCACATGATGCAAATCAAGGGATGAAATAGTTTGTGGCTGAAGTTGTGACAATGGGAAGTTTACAACACAAGAATTTGGTTCCTCTTCTCGGGTATTGTAGGCGAAAAGGCGAGTTATTGTTAGTCTCTAAGTACATGGAAGGAGGTAGTGTTGATCAATACTTGTTTCATAGTGATACACCGGCTCTTTCGTGGTCTCAAAGAATCGTGATTTTGAGAGTCATTGCATCTATGCTCTGTTACTTGCATACAGGTGCTAGTCAAGTTGTTTTACACCGCGATATCAAAGCTTCTAATGTCATGCTAAATGGAAATTATCCAAGGCTTTTTAGGAGATTTTGGAATGGCGAGGTTTTATGATCATGGAACTAACTTGTCTGCAACAGCAGCTGTAGGAACCATTGGTTACGTGGCGCCCGAGCTAATATCAGCAGGAACTTCAACTAAAACCGATGTGTATGCATTTGGTGCATTCATGCTAGAAGTAACATGTGGGAGGAGACCATTTGATCCCGAGATACCGGTTGAGAAACAACATTCGGTCAAGTGGGTTTGTGAATGCTGGAGAAAAGGTTCTCTACTTGATGCTATTGATACAAGATTGAGAGGCAAACTTGTACCCGAGGAAGTCGATATCATTCTGAAAACTCGGGTTGCTCTGTACAAGTATTGTACCAGAATCAAGACCAAACATGGAAAAAGTGATGCAATACATAAATGGAAGTCAAAAATTACCTGATTTCTCTTCAAATTCTCCCGGAATTGGAGTTTCGAGTCCGGTGTTAATGGGAGTACCTTCGTTGGCAATCACTTCAAGTCCAGTGACCTCATCAGTATCAGCACCATTAGTCTCTCCTTCCTCTGCCAACAATTCAATGTTTATATCTCACACAATCAGATATGGTGATGGAAGATGAATTAAACAACTTTCTTTACATTTATGTGTTGCACGACATACATACCTCATTAATTACAGACCGCCTCATCGATTCTATTCCCTGGTGTCTAAACTTTGTATTAGTTCTCTTGTAAAAAAACTTTTTATTTTGGTTAATATATTTCTCTAACACTCATGATGTGGCAAATTTTTCTATACATAGTGTTTGTGAGTGAGGTTAATTGTCTATTGAAAGACCAAGTGCCCAAACAAAGTCACTCCAAATGTGGCCAAAAAATTAATTGTCTAATAGGTTAGTCCAAAGCTCACCTACTTTTTATTATTATATTTTTTTCTTCTTATAATTGTATTTGTAGGTAAGCCACAAGAAATTTTTTCTTTTTAAGTCACTAGGAACAAAGTTAATTCATATAAACAGTTTTATCTGTCTTATAAAAATCTAGGACATACGTGTTATGAACAAAACATATAAAGGTATCGTTTTGTTCTCTTGTTGTTGTTGTTATTATTCATGAGTCATAAGATAATATATATAGGGATACCCAGGTAGAATTTAATTTAATGAATAATTGTTCTAAAATATTCTAATAAACCGATAATATGAACTTATTTATAACAATATGTTTTTATATGTACTATGTTTTGGGGGATGAACATTTTTCACACTTAACATATATATACAACTACGATGCAAGGGATCAACATCATCTGAAAACACTAAAACTTTGATCAATCAGTTAAGGGCGTGCCATTGCGCCTGGCAATAAGCAAAAAAATTAGGGTCACACAATTTAATAAATTTTGGAGGCCAGTAATGAAAATGTTTCTCTAGTGTAATTACGACTTTGAAATTACTCATCATTCAATCAGTTTTTTTCTTTCTTTTTGAACTTTTCTTTTCCATTTTATTTGATCTCTCAAACATACAATATAGTAATATACTTATTAATATTATACATAGTCTATGTAACAAAGAGTCAGAGCGGATTCTATGTGGACAAGAATAGTTTTGGTCTTGAGTATTAATTTCTTAGAAATTACTTTGTTTTGGAAATATCAAATATATGATGTTAGTCTTCCACATATTGGCTACTTGGCACATTGCCGTTTGTTGTCGGCTACTTGATTAAGAGAAAAAAAAAATGTATGAACCATCCATTTTCTCGTTTTGTTTTAAAGGTAAATAATAGAAATTATTTCAATCGTTTAAAGTGGACAGGGTCGGGTATGTAAACTAAGAAACAGGGTTGACAAAGTAGGGCTTTTACAGATGCTTGTTAAGCACGTTACCAAAGTTGTAGCTTGAACACGAAGCGAATATTCGAATTTTTAAAACTATTCGTTATTCGCTTCGCTTCGTCCGAACAATTTTACTATTCGTATTTGCGGATATTCGATTCGCTTCATAATAATTATAAAAAAATTATAGAAATAAAATAAAATAAAATAAAATAAAATAAAAATCAAAATTTGACAAAATAACAATATTTTATTTAAAACTACATATTTTCTTAATTATTAAATTTTAATATTTATATAATTAATTTATTGAATAAAATTTTACAATTTCTATATAGATATAATCAATATGTATTATATTTATATAATTATCTATATATATATATACATATATGTAGATATATTGAAGCGAAACTAATATTTACATTTTAAAATTTTAAAATTTGATATTTGCTTAGTTATAATGAATACTAATTTTTAATATTTGTTTTTTTTCATAAAATTATGAATATTCAGTTAAATCAAAGCGAATCGAACCGAATCTAACAAATATTTGGCCCAGCTTTGTCGTATAGCTGCAGAAGCTCCTCTGCCGATGGCCTTGGATCTCACCACACACACACACCTTCTTCTCCAAAGTCGTATAGCTGCAGCGTGAAGAATCTTTGTCTTTTCCTGGATGACTTAAACCAATAATTGCTGCTTTGAGGTCATTTCGCTTTAATTTAATTCGACTTGACATTGTTAAAACGAAAGTAAGACCATATACTTTTCTAAACGAATTTTTTAGTAGACTTTTAAATTTTAAACGAAGAAAACTATTATTAGTAGTAGTGTAAATATCACGGTTAACATAAAAAGTCTATAGTCAACTCTTTCTTGCTTAGATGGAATATTTTTCTTCTTTCTCTTATAACATGAACTTGTAAATTTTTGAAACACAGAAAACAAAAACGAATCTTAATGGCTCAAAGATTTCATCTTCTTCTTTTCTTCTTTGTTAATATAATTTGCTTATCGAATCAACAAGACTTAAGTTTCATCTACAATGGCTTCAACCAAAACCAAGCCAATCTTCACCTTGATGGCTCTGCAAGAATCCAATCTCCGGATGGACTTTTGCAGCTAACAAGCGCCACAACTCAACAAATGGGTCATGCTTTCTTCAACCGACCATTCGAGTTTGGTTCAGCTTCATCTCAGTCTCTCTCTTTCTCAACTCATTTCGTTTTTGCTCTTGCCCCTAAGCCAGGAACCGATGGTGGTCATGGGATTGCCTTTGTTCTATCATCTTCAATGGATCTTACACAAGCTGATCCAACTCAGTACTTAGGACTCTTCAATATCTCTAGTAATGCATCTCCTTCATCTCACGTTTTAGCTATTGAGTTCGATACTGTCCAAAGCGCAGAGTTTGATGATATCGACAAGAACCATGTCGGTATAGACGAAAACAGCCTCCACTCTAATGTTTCTGCTCCAGCTTCGTATTATTCAGACAAAGAAGGGATGAACAAAACCTTAAGGCTTTTGAGTGGAGATCCTATTCAGGTATGGATTGATTATGAAGATACTCTACTTAATGTTACTTTGGCACCCTTAAGAAATCAGAAACCTAGTAAGCCTCTTTTGTCAAGAACCATCAATCTCACTGTAATCTTCCCGGGTCGAAAAGCTTTTCTAGGGTTTTCTGCTGCAACTGGATCATTGATTAGTAACCAATACATCTTAGGATGGAGTTTCAGCAGAAGCAGATTGTTGTTACAGAGTGTTGACATCTCTAAACTTCCCACAGTTCCTCGTTTCAAGAATCCAAAGAAAGCATCACCTCTTCTTATTGTTCTACTGATTATCCTTGCACTCATCATAGCCGCAGTTCTTGGTGGATATTATCTCTACAGGAGAAAGAAGTATGCCGAAGTTAAAGAGCCATGGGAAAAAGAATACGGCCCACTTCGTTATTCCTACGAATCTTTGTACAAGGCAACAAGAGGGTTCAAGAAAGATGGTCGTCTTGGAAAAGGCGGTTTTGGAGAAGTCTATAAAGGAACTCTTCCTATTTTAGGAGATATAGCGGTCAAGAGACTATCCCATGATGCAGAGCAAGGGATGAAACAGTTTGTGGCTGAAGTTGTGACAATGGGAAGTTTACAACACAAGAATTTGGTTCCTCTTCTCGGGTATTGTAGGCGAAAAGGCGAGTTATTGCTAGTTTCTAAGTACATGGAAGGAGGTAGTGTTGATCAATACTTGTTTCACAGTGATAAACCACCTCTTTCGTGGTCTGAAAGACTTGCGATTGTGAGAGATATCGCATCTGCGCTCTGTTACTTGCATACAGGAGCTAGTCAAGTTGTTTTACACCGCGATATCAAAGCTTCTAATGTCATGTTAAATGGAAATCTCCAAGGCTTTTTAGGAGATTTTGGAATGGCTAGGTTTGATGATCATGGAGCTAACATCTCTGCAACAGCAGCTGTAGGAACCATAGGTTACATGGCGCTCGAGCTAACAGCAACAGGAACTTCAACTAAAACTGATGTGTATGCATTTGGTGCATTCATGCTTGAAGTAACATGTGGGAGGAGACCATTTGATCCCGAGATGCCGATTGAGAAAAGACATTTGGTCAAGTGGGTTTGTGAATGCTGGAGAAATGGTTCTATTGTTGATGCTATAGATTCAAGATTGAGAGGCAAATTTGTACCTAGGGAAGTCGAAATCGTTCTGAAACTCGGATTGCTTTGTACCAGCATTGTTCCAGAATCAAGACCAACTATGGAAAAGGTGGTCCAATACATAAACAGACACCAAAGATTGCTTGAGTTCTCTCCAGACACTCCTGGGATCGGAGTTTCCACTCCGGTGTTAATGGGAATACCTTCCTTGGGGATCACTTTTAGTTCAGGGGCCTCATCAGTATCACCACCATCAGTCTCTTCTTCCTCTGCCAACAACTCAATGTTCATTTCTCACACAATTATTTATGGTGATGGAAGATGAAATTTTAACAACTTTTCACTTTTCTTTGATGTACAGCATATAGATCTCATTACCAAACTTCCGCATGTCTCTTTGTATAAATTCTCTTGTAGAGAAGCTTTTATTTTTGTATCATTTTCTGAAATATATATATTTGGTTTGTTAAATATCAAATTAGTATAAGTGACCAAACTCATAAAAGTCAAAAGAAGAATTAAACATACTTATAGACTTTATTACCATCTTAGACTCATTTTTTGCTCAAATTTGATGTGATCATTTTTTTTTTTCTGCAACTGGTCTTATCAGTTTAATTATTTCGTTTCTTACAGTTATGGACGGGCCCCTATTCTTGATCCCTTTCTGTACCCAACATAAGATAGAGATGCAAGAAATCGATAAGTGATAGTTGCAGATGAGATGTTGCAAGAGATGAGAAGGTAGAGCGTGCAAGCCATCTGTTCTCGTTCTGCTTTGAATTAGCTACTTTCAGATGTCTCGCCCGAACGAATTAGTTGGTACTAGAAATGTTAGAAAAAGTAAACGAAAAGAGTAATAAGAAGTGAAAAGGACAGAAATACTTCCCTGCTTCTGATATCTCGGAGGAAATGCGATTGAATTCACAAAAAACAGAAGACCTTGACTTACAGTACTTGGGATCAGCAGAATTCTAAAACTACGGAACCAACTGCTTTCACACCGAGGGAAGACCATCCGGAGCAAGGACCCCAACAGTTTGGAAGATCTCTTGAGAAAGGGTTTTAGCACTATAATACCTGAGATCCCAAATCCAATTTGATCCAATCCGCAAATAGGATATCCAAATCCAATTTAATGAAATGTTAAATTTATATGAAGATCAAAATATTTACAGTGGACCGGGTCTGACATATAGAGTAAGAAATAGGTTTGACAAAGTAGGGATTTTACCGGATGCTTCTTATGCACGTTACCAATTAATGTCGTATAGCTGCAGAAGCTCCTCTCCCATGGCCACGGAACTCACACCTTCTTCTCCAAAGTCGTATAGCTGCAGCCTGAAAAATATTTGTCTTCTACTTCAACCAATAATGGATTACTTTGAGGTAATTTCGCTTTCATTTATTTCCACTTGACGTTGTCAAAACGAGACAAAAAAATTGTAGACCATATACTTTTCTAAAGAAAATTTAGTCGAATTTTAAACGAAGAAACCTATAAATTTTTTTTTATGAAAAATAAATATGAAAGACATATAAAACTATACTTTAAGAGATACAACTCAACAAACTCAAGGACAATAGCGAAACAAGTGGCCGAAAACATAAAATGGTTTAGGTTATTTCGTGATTTTGAGCTATTAGTAAGTTTAATTTATTTAATTTTCTAATTTTTTTAATTATAATTTAGTTTATTATTTCTGTTTAAATATAATTTTAGTTGACATATTTTTATTTATTAGATTTATAAACATTAATTAATGATTTAACCTAATTTTTTATTATGAAAAATGATTAATGATTTATTAATTAGATTTATGAAGAATGATTAATGATAATATTACATGGTATATTTTGATTGGGTACCCTAGGGGTGAACCCAAGTATTGTTCAACTTTAATGCTGCCAAAATTTGAATTTTTGTGGATGTTCAAAAGGATCGTTGAAGATAAAAATAAATGAGGAGGAAAAAGAAACAGTTAGATAAATAATGATTAAGACATCAAATGAAATGAAAAATAAAGTTATACAAAGAAATATAAATATTAAAAATGGAGAGGAAAAATAGAGGAAGAGAAAAAAGTTAACTAAAATAGAATGATGATTGAATAAATTTAACATTTCATTAAATTGAGTGTTTTGGTTCTAAACATAAAACTGAGTGTTTTGGTTCTGAAGATTAAACTAAATAACTTATACTATATTTTGGTTCAACTTTTTTTGTTTTGTCAACCGCATATAATTAATTAAAATGGTTTAGAATTCCAAACCAGAGATATATGGTCTACATGAACAATATCAAACGGATAAAGCCTAGCACTACGTACTAACACATCCGCCTTAAAATTTAAAGCACGGGGAATTAAAAATAAAGAAAACAAAATGAATATTTTTTTGTTCCTCATGAATTCATCCAGATGTTTTGAGAAAGCCGGCCATTCTATCGGTGTAGAAACCATCTTCACCAATTCAGAGCAATCTGTCGCAAAAACTACCTTTGTCTTCTGTTGTTCGAGCATACACGTCATGGCCCAGATGAGTGCTTCAAACTCCGAGTGTAGTGGGGAAAGGCTCCTACGTATATTTCTGGCCCTCATTATTGATCCTTCCATGTCGTCTTTGAAGCAGAACCATCGTAGCCCTGAAAAATTATTTGTGTCCTTCCAAGATCCGTCAATAAAACACTGGTAACCCATGAAAGGCATCGCTAGAGTAGAAGGTACAGAAACATCTAGCCAGTAAGCTGGATTTGACGATATTTTTGATTCCATATTTTCATCCTTAGCTTTAGCTAATACCCAAGATTGAGCCTCCTTTTCTTCTATGTTCAAAATCTCTCGTGGATCTCTATCTGTATTGCTGAACACTTTATCATTTCTTGCTTTCCATAAGTACCAAATAATCCAAGAAATTTTTTCCATATTCACCATTGTCGGAATCCGCCAAAAAAGATAAATCTAGATTTGAGAAAACTGATGGACCTGAGAATATGTCAATTGCAGTCGGAACCATAGAGAGTGTCTATGTTTGTAATAATGATGGACATTCAAAAAGAGCATGATTAACCGTTTCATTAATTGCTCCACATCGTAAACACACCGAGTCACAATTGATACCCCGATAAATAAGATTATAATTAACCGCTAAGCATCCTGTTACAACTTTCCAAATAAAATGTCTGGTTCAACTTAATCTTTAATTATTAATGTATCATTTATTTATAATTTAAAATATATATTTTCACTAGAATATTAAGTATATTATTTTCAAATTTTAAGCAATTATTAAATTTAAACCCACCTATTTTAATATTTAGTATACATAAAAAGTCTATAGTCAACTCTTTTTATGTATACTTGAGATCTTTTTATGTATACTTGAGATGTTGAAGACTCTTTTTATGTGCAAGACTTTCAACATCTCAAGTAATGCATCTAATTCTTCTCACGTTTTAACTATCGAGCTTGATACTGTCCAAAGCGCAGAGTTTGATGATATGGACAAAAACCACGTCGGTATAGATATAAACAGCCTCAAGTCCATTAATAATGCTTCAGCTTCATATTATTCGGATAAAGAAGGGCAGAACAAAAACTTAACACTCTTAAGTAGAGATCCTATTCAGGTATGGATTGATTATGAATATTCTCTACTCAATGTTACATTAGCACCTCTAAGAAATGAGAAGCCAAGTAAGCCTCTTTTGTCAAGAACCATCAACCTCGCAGCTATCTTCCCAGATCGAAAAGCATTTTTCAGATTTCTGCAGCAACTGGATCATTGATTAGTTATCAATTCATTTTAGGATGGAGTTTCAGCAGAAACAGAGTGTCGTTACAGAGCCTTGACATCTCTAATCTTCCCACGGTTCCTCACTTCAAAAAACCAAAGAAAGAGAAGAAAGAGAAGAAAGCATCTCCTCTGCTTATTGCTCTACTTGTTCTACTCGCACTCATAAGAATGGCCGTTTTAGGAGGAGTTTATCTTTACAGAAGAAACAAGTATGCAGAAGTTAAAGAGCCATGGGAGAAATAATACGGCCCACTTTGTTACTCCTACGAATCTTTGTACAAAGCAACAAGAGGTTTAACAGAGATGGTCGTCTTGGGAAAGGCGGTTTTGGAGAAGTTTATAAAGGAACTCTGCCTATTTTAGGAGATATAACGGTGAAGAGACTATCACATGATGCAGAGCAAGGGATGAAACAGTTTGTGGCTGAAGTTGTGACAATGGGAAGTTTACAACACAAGAATCTGGTTCCTCTTCTCGGGTATTGTAGGCGAAAAGGCGAGTTATTGCTAGTTTCTAAGTACATGGAAGGAGGTAGCGTTGATCAATACTTGTTTCATAGTGACAAACCGCCTCTTTCGTGGTCTCAAAGACTTGCGATTTTGAGAGATATCGCATCTGCGCTCTGTTACTTGCATACAGGAGCTAGTCAAGTTGTTTTGCACCGAGATATCAAAGCTGCTAATGTCATGTTAAATGGAAATCTCCAAGGCTTTTTAGGAGATTTTGGAATGACTAGGTTTGATGATCATGGAGCTAATATCTCTGCAACAGCAGCTGTAGGAACCATAGGTTACGTGGCGCTCGAGCTAACATCATCAGGAACTTCAACTAAAACCGATGTGTATGCATTTGGTACATTCATGCTTGAAGTAACATGTGGGAGGAGACCATTTGATCCCGAGATGCCAATTGAGAAACGAAAATTGGTCAAATGGGTTTGTGAATGCTGGAGAAATGTTTCTATTGTTGATGCTATAGATTCAAGATTGAGAGGTAAATTCGTACGTGGGGAAGTCGAAATCGTTCTGAAACTTGGATTGCTCTGTACCAGCATTATTCCAGAATCAAGACCAACAATGGAAAAAGTGGTCCAATACATAAACAGACACCAAAGATTGCCTGTGTTTTCTATTGATACCCCCGGAATCGGAGTTTTGACTCCGGTGTTAATGGGAGTACCTTCCTTCGGGATCACTTCCACTTCAGGGGCCTCATCGATGTCAGCACCATCAGTCTCTTCTTCCTCTAGCCGCAACTCAATGGTTATGTGACGCCCGTCTCATCCTCACTCGAGAACGGTGCGTCACCAACAATAATTTCTTACTCAAGTAACAATAATAACTAACGTTCAACTTTATTAAAATAAAACTTCGAGTCTCAAATACCAATAAATCCAAATAACAAATTAAACCAAATAAATAATAAATAAATCTAATAGAAATAAATGTGATAAAATCCGTTGATCCCAAAACAGCAGCACAATGTTCCGCGCAACTAATTACTCAACGTGATCACCTGTAAAATAAAAGGGGAGAGAAAGGATGAGCAACAGGGGAGTCACTCAGTGAGGTATGGTGTGCTAGCCCACGCAAGTCTAACGCGGCTTACACCACAAACCACAACAGTCTAGACCTAAACATGTAACAAACACGGCACCTAAAGCACCCACACAATACAAACAATGGTCCTACTCAAGATAAGTGCTCGCCCACCCTCCGAAGAGGCTTACTTTATGGGATAGTGCCCAATCACACCGCCCTTTGGAAGCTTTATCGACCTTGGGGAGCTACGGCTCGACAGATCGACTTGTCGACCGTACCCTCTGTACACACAACCCCGGTAGTCACACAGTCCTCCCACTGTGTACCCCGCCCAAGTCCCATAACACAACTCTATACATATATCACATCACTAACACATCAACATGCGAAACAAACAACCAGTGAAATCATCTAAATATCCTAGGTCCGGTTTAACATGCAAAACAGACTCGATCAAAGAGACAATACACATTCAGGCACTAAACTATCGATAGAAGGGGAAAGGCAAAATAAGAAATGTGCGGGTAGCCCTCACCTTAGCCACAGAAAGATGAATCCTAACTCTCACATGCTCGAACAGACTTTGGATCTGAAACCGGAACGAAAAGATAGTCAGAATAGTTTAAGATACAAAAATCACTCTTAACTGGCTCAACCGAACCAAACTGGACTAAACCTGATTAAACCAGATCAAACCAAGTCAATGCTCAACTTTGGTCAACGGTCAACTATGGTCAATGGTCAACGCGGTCAACAGGCAACTCGGGTAAACAGTCAACGATTAAACAAGTCAACCGAGTTAACCGAGTCAACTCATCCGAGTCACCGAGTCAACTCGTTCGAGTCACGCCATGAAAAGTTGCGGCAGCGCGTGGGGGCGCGTGCAACATCGGCTGAGGCTGTGCTCGGAGATCTGAACTTTTCTCAACGCTACAAATCTAGTGGTGGCCTCCATTATGTGAGATTAAAAGTGGTTTGAGAGATCTACTCGATTAAAAGATTCGGCTCAAAAGAAAATGGTTCAAAACTCACTGGAAAATTCTCCGACGACGGCGGCGGCGACTTGAGATGGCGGTTGTGGCGAGAAAACAAGGACTGATTTTTGAGAAGAAAATTCTACAGAGTTTTGGTGCTAATAGGATTTACGTGAGAAAAATGAGATTAAAAATTCTTTTAAATAAGAAAAATGACTTAGGGTTTCTGCAGAAGTGATGGGCCTTTATGGGTCTCTGGAATTTTAAAAAGACCATCAACTTATTGGGTTTAAGGGTGTTATAGTTTATTTCTCATACAATCATTTATGGTGATGGTAGATGTAGTTTTGAAAAAAGAAGGTAGAAAAGATAGAATAACCTTACTTTTGATGTTAATTGCTAGTTTAACTTTGAAAATATTAAGGTTAAATATGTTTTTTTAATCACATAAATACCCCTGAAATCATGTGTTAGGAAAATTAATTGCTAACATCAGATAAATTTTCGGAAAACTGGTATTTATTTACGAGTTTACCACCAGAAAATGACAAATCTGTGAATTTAATCTGCGGTTCTCTATTACGGTAGATTTGTTTGAATAGCAGATTTCATGAGTTACTGCAGATTTTTATTGCAGATTTTTTTAAATTTGCAGAGTAAAATGTGTAAGTGATGGTAGAGTTTTGAATTCATCGCAGATTAATTTTGTTATCCCAGAATTTTTGTATATTAATTTTTGAGATCGTTAATGAAGCAGCAGATTTTTCCTTTTCTTCATCATGAAACAATTTATATGGTAGATTTAAGATTTTTCCGTAAATTTTATGTGGCAGATTTTAGATTTTCCTGCAATTTCACTTTTTCTTGTTGCAGAGTTTCGTTTGATTTAGTAGTGGCCGTAGATTTTAGTACGAAAAATTAATTGCTAAATTAACTTTTTAGTTACAGCAGATTACTTTCCAGTTCCAGAAGATTTATGAATTCTGATACTAGTTATGGCAGATTTGTGAACTCCCTTGACTGCAGATTTTTTTCTAACTAGTATAACTTTTTTAGTAGCCGTAAATTTATAATGGCAGATTTTAGGTATCTATGGTACCGCATATTTTTAGTCGCATATATGATACAATGAAATCGCAGATATATCCTATTTTGTACCTAATTAATGACAAAATTAAGTGAAAATATTCTTAAAATAGAGTAACTAGCATGACGATTTCTTTAGGGTTTTTTATCAGCCTCTTTCTTCTTCCTGCATAATCAATCATTCAGTTCCATCTTCATTCAAAAGTTACTCTCTTTTTTTCTTCATGTTATCCTTTCTCTATTCACTTAGATATACATTCTACCTAAGCCTCTTATTGACTCTTTCTCCAAATCCATATCATACTAGTATGGAGCAAGTCATCCTTGTTTTTGGGAATTGGACATTTGCAAATAATAGATGGTTGTTTGCTGTTGGTCGCAAAAGGGGTTTGCGAATTCAAGAAGCAAATACAAAAACAAGGTATTATGATTTCATTGGAATGGTGTATGAGGATTATGGGTAGGATATAAGATTATGGAATGTTGAGTTGAGTTACATGTTCCCAAAGAAACTACTTCAAAACTTACCAGCAGATACACCTCCAGTTATTATTGGTAACTGTAGACAATTTCATAGTTTTTTGGCTCAATTAAAATTTGGAAACTATTAGACTTTGTGTGGAAGTTAAGGAGAGATGTTTTGATGAATCTAATGAGGTTGATGAAGACAAATTTCTGGATAGAAAACATCAAAGGGATGGAGACAATGATGATACTGATGTCAAGGTTGGCGACAATAGTGATAGTGAAGACGATGATGATGAAAGCAGATTTGATTATTGTGATGACTCGGATGGAACTGATTCAGATGATGAAAATTTTACCATATATGGGATGCCTCCATCGGTTTAAGATCAAATTAATGGTTTTCATACATCAACCTAGTGATCTTCATGATTTGGAGAATTTTGAGATGGCTTCCATTAATGTAGCAGTTGGACAATGTTATGCAATCAAAGAGCATTTGGAAATAAGGTTGAAGATCTTAACAGTGCTACAAAAATTTGATTTTCGTGTGGGTTATTCAACACCAAAGCTACTGACTGGCAGGTGTTGGGTTGAAGGATGTACTTGGAGACTACGAGCAGCACCAAAAGGAGTTGATCAACAGTTTCATGTTTGTGTGTTTGTTATGGATCATTCATGTTTGGTTACAATGCGGTCTGCATCTTCACGACAAGCAACTCATGAGATACTTGGCATGTTGTACAAGGATTATGTTGGTGGGATCGGACCAACTGTTAAACCGATTGATATTGCCGAAGCCCTCACTAAACGATTTAAGATCAAGGTATTTAGTATGCTACTATTTACTAGTTTATTTTCACTTTGTAATTGTCATCTTTTTTTAACTCTTTTGATTTTATTTTGCTACATGGGTTATTGGAAGGCTTACCGAACACTTCAAACCAGAGAACTGGTTAGAGGCTCTCATGAGAGTGGGTATGAGCAGCTACCAGCTTATTTTTATATGATACAGAGAGCAAACAACGGGACACTTACGCGACTTCAAGTTGATGAGAGTCACATGTTCAAATACATGTTTTTGGCATTTGGTGCAGACAATATAGACAATTAATAAATTTTAGAATTTTGTGAGAAATCAGTATTGTAGTATTTAGATTCTCTTAACAATATTCACATTGATAGGTATACTTTTTATTAGTTTTTTTTAATGAATGTAAAGCATTTTAAAATCATTTTATTAAACTCGAGATGGAAATCTATTATTGTTTACTATAAGAACTAGTTTTATTGATGACTTACTGATTTTCTCCAAACAGACATATATTTCGCTGAGATTTTACATATATTTCTTTCCAACATTTTAATTCTTAGTTTAAAATTATTTTTTTCCAACATTTTAATTCTTAGTTTAAAATTACTTTTTTCCAACATTTTAATTCTTAGTTTCAAATTAATTAAATTCTCTTAACAATATTCAGATTGATAGGTTTTACTTTTTATTAGTTTTTTAATGAATGTAAAGCATTTTGTTTGATCATTTTATTAAATTCGATATGGAAATCTAATACTGTTTATTAAAAGAACTAGTTTTATTGTTGAATTAATGATTTTTGCAAAACTGACATACGTTTGGCTGAGATTTTACAAATATTTCTTTCCAACATTTTAATTTTTAGATAAAATTTTTTTTCTTTCCAATATATTAATTCTTAGTTTCAAATTAATTAAATTCTCTTAACAATATTCACATTGATAGGTTTTACTTTTTATTAGTTTTTTAATAAATGTAAAGCGTTTTGTTTGATCATTTTATTAAACTCGAGATGGAAATCTAATATTGTTTATTAAAAGAACTAGTTTTGTTGCTGAATAAATGATTTCCTCCAAACTGACATAAATTTGGGTCAAACTGACATACGTTTGGCTTAGATTTTACTTATATTTCAATACAACAATTTAAATGCTGAATTAATGATTTTCTCCAAACTGACATATGTTTGGCTGAGATTTTACTTATATTTCTTTCCAACATTTTAATTATTTGTTTAAAATTAATTAAATTCTCTTAACAATATTCACATTGATAGGTTTTACTTTTTATTAGTTTTTTTTATGAATGTAAAGCTTTTTGTTTGATCATTTTATTAAACTCGAGATGAAAATTTAATATTGTTTATTGAAAGAACTAGTTTTATTGCTGAATTAATGATTTTCTCCAAACTGACATACATTTGGGTCAAACTGACATGGCTTAGATTATACTTATATTTCAATACAACAATTTAATTGCTGAATTAATGATTTTCTCCAAACTGACATAAGTTTGGCTGAGATTTTACTTATATTTATTTCCAACATTTCAACTGATCCATCTCCATTCAGCTGGTCCATTTGGATCAGTCAGATGAGTTTAAAAATTTTCACTAAATTTTCATAACTCATTCAGATGGCTCATCCGAATGATGCTTATTTTTTGTGTTAAACAAACATCAAAATTCAGTTCTATCTGGATGATCTCCATCGATTAAACATATTTGGGATTTCAGAGAGATTTGATTGTAGAGTAGATCAATAATAACATAATTCATATGTTAGGTTCACATATTAAAAAGAAAATTTGATATTTAACGGGCATACTCGCCAGGAACAACCGCTAGAGTGAATAAGTGTCGGCTTAAGCCGTTTAACCCGCCAGTAAGGGACCGCAAGAATGTAAAATCAAAAACAAGAAAACGTGGTTCTGTTGCAGTTCCTAGCTGTCCATAGAACGCCACATATACACCGCCAAAACACAAAGGTGCAAATACTGGTGGTTGTCACCGCGACACAAGTACCGCCATAAATAACATGCAACACTGCTAGTGGTCATAACCGCTCTACTTTTCTTCTTCTTCTTCCTTTCAAGCGACTTCTTCTCTTTTCCTCCTTTGTTCTTCGCCCCAAAACTCTCTCACTCTCAACGTCTTCTCCTCTTGATTATTTTTGCTAATTCTCTCAAATCTACACACTTGTTACTCTATTCATCCATCTCCAAAGGTATGGATATATTTTCTCTAATTTCTCACAAACTTTCAAAGTTAGGGTTCATTATAAAGTTTGTGGGTTCATTATCGAATTGTAGTATTTCCATTGAGTTTAAAACCCCAACTTTATGGACATACTAAAATTCTAATTTCTCAGAAAATTCTAAAATTTATTAATTGTATGCATTATATAATAATTTAAATTATTTTAAAATAAAAAATTTGAAATAATATAAAATAATTTCCATGGAGAAATCATATTTTTCCAATATATAGGTTTAAATTAGGTAGAAATATTTTAGGAAATTTGAAATTAGTATTAGTTTCCATAATATTAATATAGGTGATTTTTTGGATGTAGGAATAGGTTTTAGGGTGTTTGGTTACAATAATTCCCAAAAATGTACTTCAATTTTAATAGTATATAAGAAACCCAAGCTCCACTGATGTAAAGATGAACCGTCTCTCTTTGATTACTTTAAAGTATGTTCAAGAATTCGCTAGTTGGGCGGCTGGGGGTGGGCCTACCGATTAATGAAAAATTGGGGATTAAACGGGGATTAATTGAGGATTATTTTTAGGGTTTATATCGACATACATATGTATATTAACTAAATATATGAAAGTTAACCAATGAATATACTTTGGCATTTTTACCAGCTTCTCCAACCCGAGTTCGATCCAAGTAAGGCCCAAATCTGTATTATTTTCATTTTTGCTTTAATGAAACTCAAAATTACCAATATGCCCTTGTCTTCTTCCTAATTGGTGCGACGACTGCAACCCTAATTCTTGCTGCCCAACCTTTTTTCCATTTTTACAGTTTTAACTTGCTATTAGTCTATCTTTCACTATATTATGGTTGATCTACAAAGAGAAATTAGTTTTAGAACTGAAAATCCGCCAAAAAATATATATATTTTTTTAATCCGACTTTTTGGCCGATTTGATAAAAATTTCTACGATTCCTCGCCGCTAAGCGCCTCAGCGGTGATTAGCCAGTCGATTTGTCCGAGTTTTAGAACGTGGCTTAAAATACAGAAAGCGCTCCCTCTCTCTCTGATCAACAATTAAAAAATTCCTATCAGTCGGACAACTCAGATATTCTAACACAGTCTCTCTATCTCTCAAATTTGGTAAACTTCCTCTCATTTTTTATTTGAATCCATGAAATAGGGTTTTGAGAAATTGGGGAAATTGGGGATTTTGTGTAGTTTGAAGAATATAAGAGCTTAGATGAATGATTAAGATCTTGTGCGGTTTCTATTTAGCATAAGATTGCATGAAATTTGGAAGATGTTAGGCTATATGATCTGTAGTTTCCACTTTGTAATACAATGATTGCTCTTGAGCTGGAATTTCATGGTTATCTGAATTCGGATTGGTTATATGATGTGTGGTTTTTGAAAATCCGAGTATTTCATGGTTGCTTGCTCTATTTGTATCACATGAATTTGTAGATATTACACTCCTTTGTATTCACTGGTTCTTTTTAAAAGAATTTCCAGTATTGGATTTGATACGTTACATGATTATGGTTTTTGAAATCTGAGTTTTTCCAAGGTGGCTTGTTCCATTTGCATAACTTGGAAGAGATTAGGCTCCTTTGTCTTCAATTGTATTTGTTCTTGAAATTTGAGTGTTTCAAGGTTGTATGTTTCATTCCTGAGACAGAGTAAATAAGTGGCTGCCTCATTGCCCAATTTCTCAATACTCTGTTTTTGTTTCTGTTGTGTCTTCTGTTTTGTTATCAACCATGTGTGTATGTCTTTGTTCTAGAGAGATTTTTGCTGAATCAAAAACTATTTATCTAATATTCAAGCTCTTCTTGCTCGGTTGGATCTGAAAATGACAAATAAGATATTGTCTTTAATTTTCACATCAGAAAAAGCAAAGACAATTAATCAGTCAACTGTCCTTATGCAGAATGGATTCACAGTCAATTGGATTACATGCATGAACATATTTAAACACTTTGGGGGCAGTTAAAAGTCATTGACACCTCCATGATTCTGAACAAATTTACCTCTTGGAAAGTTGATCCAAGAGTGTCACGCCTACTCGAAGCTACTTGGTTCATGAACATATCTACGTATTAAAGGAAATCATCATCAGCAAAACTTATCCCTTCTTACGGGGTTGCTGCACTTTTATGATGTAAAGGATCATGCTTTTGCTTTAAGAATGGGAGTTTCAAGGTTGATTTTGGCCTTGAAGACGTTCTATATATAACGGGACTTCCAATTGATGGCAAACATGTATTTCTTTTTAATTCACTTCATTACCGGATTAGTCACTTGTTATTTACTATATTGCTCAATTGGTACATGTATCAGGATTTGAGAGCCAAAAACCTTTAGGGACAATTACACACTATTTGAAGATAAATGAGACTGATGCAAAAGGATTGTTTCTAAAAAAGAAAACTTGTAACTCCGAAAGCATCAGTTTTACCAAGTTCAAGGCCCTCTTTGAAAAGGTACAAGAGGGTAATGACGATCTGGATTTGGAGCCTTACTTTATGGCCTATCTCTTGTTCCTACTTGGAAATGTTGTTATCCCGAGCAACACCAGAGGTATTTCTCCAATGTACCTACCACTGCTACAAAGAAAAGAGGTCAACGACTATGCTTGGGGCGCAACAATGTTGGCTGTTCTCAAAAATTCATTAGATATAGTGAGAAATAGTTTTCCTTATAAAACCACAAGCATAAATGGTTTTTCTTATGCTCTGCAGGTAAAATTTTAAATGAAACAAATTAATTACTTTGATTACATAAATGATGTTTACTGACAATTGTTGTTCTTTATTTTTTCTTATAGGTATTTGCATTAGAGCGTTTTTCTGTCTTACGAAGCGGTGGAATATCTCCACCATCTTGTTTTCCTTTAATGTTGGGGTGGCTAGATTTATATAAACCATGTACAAATACTTTTAATGTAAATAGGGTGGAAGAGTATCAATTCATTCTTGAAAACATGACTGAAGATCAGGTAATACTTCTTCTTTTTTTCCGCCCCCACCATTCTGGATCCTCCATCGGTTCACTATCTCTTTGGCATTATACTCTCTGTGTATGGTTATGTATATTTTTTTAATTAAATACTTTTAAGTTATATTTTCACAGGTTTATTGGCATCCCTATAGCATTCCTGACGGTAGAGTTGAATTGCCCAAGGATTATGCTAGTCAATTGTGTATGGTTTTGTCACACGTGCCTTGTATTTTATTTGAGGCATTCTCATTTAACCATCCTGAACTCTTCTTCAAGCAATTAGGACTGAAGAAGTCGGATTTGATGCCTTTCTCTCGGAAAAAAAACAGGGAAGGGAAAAAGACTAAAACGAAGCCAACACAAAGATAAAGACTGGAATGAGGCTACTGCTTACTACAAGAAACTGAATTTCATGTGGAATAACCGAAGAAAATACTTTGTGAGTCAACCTGCTGCAAACCGGCACAATGAGGAAAACGAGGTGGTTTAAATTATTTTAGTAATAATGAATTTGGTTATATTTACAAGACTGAAATTATCTCCAATCCATTGTAAAAATTGGATGGGGAGACCACATATAAACATGGAGTAAAGCAATTTTTACAAAGGATTAGAGATAATTCAAGTCTTGTAAATATGACCAAATTCATTATTACTAAAAGAATTTAAACCACCTCGTTTTCCTCATTGTGCGGGTTTGCAGTAGGTTGACTCACAAAGTAATTTCTTCGGTTACTCCACATGAAATTCAGTTTCTTGTAGTATGCAATAACCTCTTTCCAGTCTTTATCTTTGTGTTGGCTTTGTTTTAGTCTTTTTTCCCTTCCATGTTTTTTCCCGCGAGAGAGGCATCAAATCCAACTTCTTCGGTCCTAATTGCTTGAAGAAGATTTCATGACGGTTAAATGAGAAGGCCTCAAAGAAAATACAAGGAACGTGTGAAAAAACCATACACAATTGACTAGTATAATCCCTAGGCAATTCAACTCTACCCTTGAGAATGCTATAGGGCTGCCAATAAACCTGTGAAAATATAACTTTAAATATTTAATTAAACAAATATACATAACCATAAATAGAGAGTATAATGCCAAAGAGATAGTGAACCGATGGAGGATGCAGAATGGTGGGGCGGAAAAAAAGAAGAAGTATTACCTGAACTTCCGTCATGTTTTCAAGCATGGATTGATACTCGTCTGCCCTATTTACATTAAAAGTATTTGTACGTGGTTTATATAAATCTAGCCACCCCAACATTAAAGGAAAACAAGATGGTG